>CP144065.1:9542500-10742500 GCA_036428585.1 Kwoniella sp. CBS 9459 | reverse complement strand
AGACCCTCTTTGCCCGCGGAGTTGTGGATCAATTCGCTCAACTTCCCCTGTCTCATCTTACTCGCCCTATAACCGAAGACGAATAGCAGAGCGTCGATGGTATTTGATTTCCCACTACCGTTAGGTCCGACGATGGCTGAGAACGATTTATGGAAGGGTCCGATCTCTTGACGGCCGGCATACGACTTGAAGTTGACCAAGACGAGCTTGTGGATTGTCAGTCTCGGTTTGGGACCGGTCGGTGCGGGTGCAACGGGAGGTGCTATGTTTATTTGAGGTGGTCTGTTCGGTCCGGGGGTGGTAGGAGGATAGGTCTGGGAAGCCGAAGTTTTGGACGGTGTCTCTAATCGGACAGTCGTGTCGGATTTCGCATCATCACCGCTACCTTCACCATCGTCATCTTGCCCTTTCGGAGTCGGCATTTCAGCTATTTGAGGGAGAGAAGCCTTGGGGGTGACGTTGCTCTGATGATTTCGATTCGGAGCCGGAGTAGCAAGGAAAGACGTCGTACTCGAAGCTCTTCTATCCCGTCCGGCCAGAGCTTCTTGTAGTTCTTCTTCCGCATCGTCCTCGTCATCCGAGATAACCACCTTCTTCCTGGCCGGTTTCGGCTTCTCGGGCGAGACCGACTTGTTTGCTTTCGGCTTGATATGCTCAATCACGTCGTCCACGTCGTCTGCATCTTCCTCGTCAAGCTCAGTCGGTTCTTCCTTGGCCCCTACCGTTGAGTCTGCCTCCGACACCCTCATTTTGGACGCCTTCTTCACTGGAGCGGGTCTCGGCTTACTAGCGGCTCCACGACGTGATTTAGGTTTCACTTCCTCCTCCTCTGATTCATCGCCTGGAAACGCCTCGTCCTCTTCATCCTGTTCTGTCGTTGCTTGGCTTACTTCAGACTGTCTGGCTCGGGTACCCCTCTTCTTCGCTTGAGAAGCAGGCGCAGCTCTAGCTTTTGCTCCACTTCGTATCTTGGGCTTGACATCTTCCTCCTCCTCCTCCTCTTCCTGCTGTGACACTGAATCGTCGTCTTTGTCAGGAGAGCCTTGGTCGTCGCTGTCTGGTGCCGGAGGCGGAGCGACCTTCTTTGCTCTGGTCGGTCTCTTGCTAGTCGATGCGGATGCGGAACCAGATGCTGACGTCGACGCAGAAGCGACCGAGACACCTGATGTTCTTGCGGACCGTCGAGGCGGCATCGTCGGAGCCTTGACCAGTGATATGAATTATAGGAGGTAAGATGATCTAGTCCTTATATTACAAAGAAAGGCAAGCTTAATGATTGCACCATGCACGAGGTAGATTTGTTTTTGTTGTTTATGCATGCTATGGTGATACGCTGATGCTGGTTATTTTGCCAGTGTTGACATCTTTCGTCTTGTCTGTCGCGCGGCGCGGCCCTGACCGAACCACGTGGCATAACAAGCGCGTCGCGTGGACAAGTGTACATCGCATGCTTACATGCATCACTCACCATACATGTTTAAGGGGATATATGGGTTTCGGGATTTAGTGAGAATGTGGCACATCACATCACTGTTGAAAACCGTCTTTACCGCTGATATCAGAAGGAAGAATCGTATGCATCAATCATGTTTGTGATGCATGCGTCAGGACTGGTGAATGACATGAAATGTGCTCATGTGCCAATTCGAAAGTCGCGAAAAAGATGAGCCACTTTCTGGGATCAGTCGTTCCAGCGAGACAGTACTGCCAACCGGCTACGAATGTTTGCTATGCGTCTGACAGCCCGTCGTCAGATTGTCACTACGGCTTCAGCCTGATACTCAACCCATTGAGATGCACCTTTTCTAGTGTCCCACCCAGAGCCTGGATCCGAGTACCTTATTACAAGCTGCGCCCTTCTGAGATGGATCAGAGCGAGGGGTTCCTGCCAAACAACCTGAAACGGATTTGACGGTCCCCGCGAATATGTGTTGTAAGTGTAGACTCATTGAGGTCATGATCGCTTGAGAAGAGAGCCCCTGGACAGTCCGCATACACGTATATGCGTCATGATCGAGCGATCCTTCTATGCATCTTGATCGAGCAGTCGCTGCTATCGAACACCACCAGGACGATGCCTGCGCTGACAGTTTTTGCCATGTGCCACAAGTCATTTTGAAATTCCGCCACGAACAAAAGGGTGCTATAGCTATGCTAAATGCTGAATGGGTGATACGTGAATACTGAAATGCTGAAATCGTGGAGACCCGCTTAGCTCGCCCAAAGCCGCTCAAACCTACTTAACCTTACTCGTACATCCACTGATTGCACCCACATTCCACCTCCCTTACTTCGAGTTACTTTCTCAGTTCACCAGCTCCAGTTTCCTGCTTCATCATCATCAATTGATTCATACGCCTGAGCCCGTGATTACACTTTCAGAACCGAACTTGACAGCAAAGTCTTTATAGCCGGCCTGCTCAACCAAGTATTCTTCGAAGAGAAGAACGAAAAGCTCACCAACACCCAAACGGCACAGCAAAATCCGTCAAAAATGGCCTGGCAGCCGTCAGAACAAGGCCTCCAGGAGGTCTTGGGTATGCTGAGAGATACTTCTAGTACCGACTCGGAAGTACAGAGGAATGTTGCTCATGTAAGTAGTAAAATGGACGCTCAGTACTATGCGTCCCAGCTCTTGATTGAGGTTGAACAGAGTGCTAATTGAGCGACCTTCTCATTTCGACCGTGCTCCTCGCCGACTTACCCCTTTCCGCTTTCACCTGCTCAACAGCGGCTCGATCAACTGAGAACTGTGGCAGACTTTCTCGCATACCTCGCCCACGTCCTCATCCACTGCACCAATGAACAAGACTCCCATCGAGCCGTCGCTGGTCTGTTGCTCAAGAACGCCGTAAATCAGCGGTCCGGTCCTGCGGCGAATGATAATGACGCTCGAGCGATGGCATATGTCAAAGCGACTGTCTTGAACGGTTTAGCCGACCCGGATCAGATCGTCAGACAGACTGTCGGAACTGTTATCACCAGCTTGATATCGAATGAAGAGCCCGGAGGTTGGCCAGAAGCTTTGGATACTTTGACCAAGGGTATGGGCGCCGGAGATCCCAATGTCGTCGAGGTGAGCAAAGTCGTCTCTCCTTCTGATGATACACATCCTGTGTCGCAAAAGGACTTGTCCTGACGGTATATGTTCTTATGTACTGACACTCACCATCATAGGGAGCTTTCAACTCGCTACAAAAGATCTGCGAAGATGCGCCTCACAAGCTCGAGTTCCAGATTCAAGGCCGAAACCTACTTGATCACCTCGTTCCCCAATTTATCGAGTTCACAGCTCACAACACGCCCAAGATCCGACTGTACGCTTTGCAGATCCTTCAATCACTCCTCGCGATCCGAGTATCAGCAGTGACCGCCAATATCGACACGTACATCCAAGCGCTCTTCGCGAAGGCGGCTGATCAGTCGCCTGACATCCGGAAATGCGTTTGTGCTTCTCTTGGCCTGATTCTGGGTGCAAGGCCCGACAAGCTCGTACCGGAGATGTCCAACGTGGTGGACTACATCGCTTTCTGCACGCAGGACGACGATGAAACCGTCGCTCTGGAAGCTTGTGAATTCTGGTTGACTTTCGCGGAGGACCCGAGCCTTCAAGACCAGCTGAGGCCGTTCCTGCCGAAGATCGCTCCTCTCTTGCTCAAGGGCATGGTGTACTCGGACTACGATATTGCCGTTTTAGATATCGACGAAGTGGACGAAGCTGTCGCGGACAAAGAGACCGACATCAAGCCTCGAAATTACTCTTCAAAGGTTCACTCCACTCACGAGACCAACGACCCATCTTCGTCCAAGGCTGGAAGCGGTCTTTCCCGAGAAGCGCAAGACAAAGCGTTCGACGAAGACGAAGACGAAGAAGACGACGATGACGACGATTACTTTGATGACGAAGAGGGCGCTGGTGAATGGAATATCCGAAAATGCTCTGCGGCCGCTCTAGACGTAATGGCTGTATCTTTTGGAAACGACCTTCTCGAGATCTTGTTGCCGCACCTCAGAGACAGAATCTTTGATGGGGAATGGACGCAGAGAGAAAGCGGTATCCTAGCACTTGGTGCTATCGCAGAAGGTAAGTTGGGTCTCGTTGAGACACGTTCGGTCTCAGCAGCTAATGATGCAAAAATGGGTCTCTTTTAGGCTGCATCGGCGGACTTGAGCCTCACCTTCCGCAATTGATCCCTTTCTTGCTGAAATCTCTCAGCGACAAGAAGGTGAGTTGTTTCACGCAACGTCGACGAACACAATGGCTGACTATTGGGACATAGGCACTGGTCCGATCCATCACATGCTGGACTCTAGGAAGATACGCCAGTTGGTGTGTCCAAGCCAATCTCGAGGACAAATCCCAATACTTCATCCCTACCATGGAAGGTGTGAGTGAGATCCGAACTGAAAACTATGTCGCAATCAGAAGCTGACCGTGCATGTCCTTTGTCTTCTTCAGCTCTTACAAATGGTACTCGACGGCAACAAGCGAGTCCAAGAAGCAGGTTGCTCAGCTTTCGCTACCTTGGAAGAAGAAGCTGGAGACGAAATGGCTCCCTTCCTCGAGCCCATTCTCCGGAACCTTACGTTCGCCTTCTCCAAGTATCAGCAAAAGAACTTGCTCATCCTTTACGATGCGATTGGCACGCTTGCCGACTCCGTCGGTTCAGCTCTCGGTCAGCCTGGCTACTTGGATATCCTCATGCCGCCTCTTGTCGAGCGGTGGCAGAGGCTTGGTGACCAGGATCCCGATCTTGTCCCCCTCCTCGAGGTGAGTAATAACCACACGCTCGACGTATGGTGCACGGTCGAGATGGCATTGTACTGATTGTGTTGGCTTGATATCACAGTGCTTGTCATCCATCTCCATCGCTGCCGGCCAAACATTCACCACCTACACAGGTCCCGTCTACCAAAGATGTCTCAATATCATTCACGCCACCCTCACCCTGTACCAAGCGTTTGACCAAGATCCTGACAACGTCGAGGAACCTGACCGAACTTTCATTGTCGTTGCGCTTGACTTGCTCTCTGGCCTTGTACAGGGTTTGGGTGACCATATGCACCCTCTCATCAGGGATGGTCAACCGCCTCTGCTCCATCTTCTCGCACTTTGTCTTACTGTAAGTCGACCATCAAGCTGTGTGTTTACGAATTGAGAACTGACGAAAGCTTTTCGTCTCTGTAGCACTTTGAGCCGCCTGTGCGACAATCTGCACACGCTCTTCTCGGTGACATGTCGATGACTTGCTTCCCCTTGCTCAAGCCCAGCATCCCTCAGATCCTTCCTAGCGTCATCGAGCAGATCGTTGTCGAGCCGCCTGCAGACTGCATCTCCGTCTGCAACAACGCCGCATGGGCCGTTGGTGAAATCGCGCTTCAGTACAACGGCGACTCATCGGCTCTTGAACCTTTCGTACCTGCTCTCATCCAGCGATTAGTACCGATCTTGCTGAACAGCAAGTCACCGAAGTCGCTCACCGAAAACGCAGCAGTCACCATCGGCCGATTGGGCTTAGTCTGCCCGGCTCTCGTCGCGCCAGACTTGGGCAACTTTGCTCAAGCGTGGTGTACTGCTCTATGGGAAATCAAGGACAATGACGAGAAGGACTCGGCCTTCAGAGGTTTCTGTATGCTCATCAGCGCCAACCCCGAGGGCATCCAAAACGTAAGTTGTTCGCCTGAATTTGCATGCCACTTGCACATGATCACTGACACCGTGGCGCTCGCTACCAAAAAAACAGAGCTTTGTGTTCTTCTGTAACGCTGTCTGCAAGTGGCAGCACCCTTCCGGCCAGCTCGACCAGATGTTCAGGACGGTAAGTCGTTCGCTTGTAGAGTATGAGGCCGAGACTCCCGAAGCTGATCATGTGGGCGTGTATGCAGATTCTGCAAGGCTTCAAGAGTGGTCTTGGCGCCAACTGGGATGCGCAGATGAGCAACTTCCCTCCAGTAATCCGACAACGTTTGGCCGAGCGATATGGCGTATAAGGTTGTTGTCCGCAAGGAACGAACGCATTGGCACACGGTGCTCATCCGACTTTCCTCCCTTGGCGTCACTTGTCGTTCTCGCGATCGTCCCTCCAGCACGTCCCATATATCTGGACCCGCACTATATACCCAGCTTGTCTCCGTTCTCTTCAATGATTCCAAACCGCACATGAATTACATAGGCAATCCTGCATCTATACCCATACATAGGCATTTCATCTATCTTTTCTCGTAGAGATCATAACATTCAGCGTATACAATATATACGAATTACATTACATAGCATTTCCGTCCACTTCCATAGATTAGATCCAAGTAGGTAGTAAGTAACAAGTACAGTAGTTAGCACAGTATGAAACGACTCATGACATAACGTAGAATAGCTTTTCCTTTTTTTGACTCGTTCAGCGCGCAGTGCGCATAGTAGATAGATGATGATTGATGATGCTGGGTCTATTAAACACTCGATGGACACATGTCATTCTTATTCAGTACGTACAGTAGTAGATAGGTAGCGTGGGTGGTGACTTATAGCAGCAAGACTAGACATGGTTCATGCAACGTTATCGAAAGAAGACAATGCACGTGTAAAGTGCCACATGAGACAAAAGGGATACTACTGTAATCGGCGTTTTCGGTGAAATGAATTTCAAGAGCGTAGGCTTCCTGGGCGCTAGGGTCGAATTGAAGATTGTCTCTAGACAGCGTTGGCGTGTGTAATGGCAAAGGTTCAGGTCGACCTTTTTGTCTGATATCTGACATCGTCGGTCGCTATTGCCTTGCTATCGATCTCGAAAAAGTCATCGTTCTTGGACGTATCTGGATAATTGTAGCGTAGCCACGACCTAGCACCTAGCAACTAGCGACTAGCTCAGCCACCGCTCAACGTTATATCAGATCCAACAAAATCCAGACGGACCGACACCCCAATCACCTGAAAAAGGACCAACGAAACTTTACCATTGATCAACACAGCTTGAAGACACAGAATCAACAGTTAACAATGTCGTTCTTCGCCAAGCTCGGATCCGACTCTGACTCGTCCTCGGGCTCAGACTCTGAGGAGTCCATCTTGTCCGGCGACGAGGGTCTCGCCCAAGACAAGAAGCTTGCGGCCCAGACGCAGAAGAAGAAGGGAGGCGCGAGCATGTTCCTGAGGAGTGATGCCGAGGACAGCGACGAGGACTCTGAGGACGAGAGCGAGGATGAGGAGGAGATGAGTGATAGTGAGGACGAGCGAGCTGTGAGTTGATGTTTTACCGAAATCGAAGTTTTAAGTGGAAGATACGGGTCAAATATCTTCTGGGTAGGGACGCGTTGCTGCCTACCTACCAGAAGAGATGAGAGACCGGAAGGCTGTATAGGGAGCAGATCGTATGGAAAATGGGATACAGAGCTGAGTCAATGTTCCGCTATAGGCCCGAGGAAACAAGTTCTTGATGGGTGCGTCAAGTGGTGAGGAGACCGAGGAAGAGGAGGACAAGACAGTAGTGTTGAGTGCGAGGGACAAGCGGTGAGTGACATCGCGGAGGCGGAGTATACATGGGATGGGCCGTACTGATTGCGCATCTCATCTCTGGGTGTAATCAGATTCGCCGAGATGGAGGCTGCTATCCATAACATTCAAAATGCCGTCAAGAACAATGACTGGGTTCTCGCTTCTACCGAGCTCGACAAAGTGTTCCGATTCATCCAACGACATCAGCTCACCCTGGTCGCCTCCCCTATCCCTGCTGCCGGCCACATCCCTCCTGCTTTCCTTGAGATCCTCGTCTCGCTTGAAGGCGATGTCAACAAGACCATCGCGGGTGAGAAGAGCGCCTCGAAGAAGATGGCGCCTGCCAAGGCCAAGGCTCTGAATGGTATGAAGCAGACCTTGAAGAAGAAGTCCAAGGAGTTCGAGGGAGTCCTCAAGACCTACAACGAGGACCCTGCCGCTTACTCTGCCGCTTACGAGTCCGCCAACGCCGCTCCTGTCGCCCCCAAGGCTGCCAAGAAGACCCAGGCTGCTACCGCTGACGGTCAGGCTTCAGATGACTTCATGACCATCGGTAAGGGCGGAAAGACCCTCAACTTGACCTCGGAGGGTGTCTTCAAGACGCTCCGGGAGATCTTCGAGCAGCGTGGTAGAAAGGTGAGTCTGCGCAATGATTTGGTTGATGATCCAGTGTAAGGGAATATCTGCTGAAATGCCCCTTGATCCGCACGTCTAGAACACCGACCGAGCCGAGACTATCAAGATCCTCGCTCGTCTGCTCGAGGTATCAGAGACCACTTACCAGAAGATCCGAGTCCTCCTCGCCCTCGTACCCGCTCGACTCGATTACTCTCAGAACCTCGCCCACATCCCCCACGAATCATGGACCGCCTGTCTCTCCGAGCTCGACCAGCTCGTCGCCCTTCTCCTCGAAAACCCTGACTACATCGTCCAGGAGACCGTGACCGAGTACGATGACTTGGTAGAGCGAGAGCCTCAGACTGTCAATGGCAAGGTGGAGAAGGTCACTGTCGCAGGTAGCTTGATCAGCCTTTTGGAGAGCTTGGACAACGAGGTGAGTGTCGCGCTTGGTCAGGTCGAAAACCAGGATATCATGCGGATTGGGTTACAGAACTGATAATTCTCCTTCGGGTTCACATCCACAGTTCACCAAGACTCTGCAACACACCGACGCCCATGAGAAGGGATCTGACTACATTGAGCGACTGAAGGCTGAGAAGCCTCTCTACACCCTCATTGCCAAAGCTCAGGCCCTCTTTGAGCGACAGACCACTACTGATGCTACCGCTCGAGCTGTCATGCGACGATTGGAGCACGTCTACGCCAAGGTGAGTAAAAATCGAAGATGTTACGAAACCTTGTCATGTGGTCGATCTGACATATACTCTGTGATAGCCCGACATCATCATCAACCACTTCGAGGAAGCCGTCAGCAAAGCTGCTTCCGGTCTCAAGTCGACTGTCACTCCCTTCGATGCCAAGCGAAGTGCTAGCGGCTTGATCCACGAGCTCTCCGTATACATCTACGGCTCCGACGCACCCGTGCTTCGAGCTCGAGCCATCCTGTTCCACATCTTCAACCACGCCATGCACGGTCGATACCACCAGGCTCGAGACCTTCTCCTTATGTCTCACTTGCAAGATACTATCCAACATGCCGACGTCACCACCCAGATCCTTTACAACCGAGCCATTATGCAGCTTGGTCTCGCCGCCTTCCGACTCGGTTTCATCCCTGAATGTCAGACCATCCTCGGAGAGATGTTTTCAACGCAACGACAGAAGGAGCTCCTCGCGCAATCGGTACAGCGATACAACACTCAGCTCTCACCTGAGCAGGAGCTCGTGGAAAAGCGACGATTACTGCCTTTCCACATGCATCTCAACGTTGAACTGCTGGAAGCCGCTTACCTCACCTCTTGCATGCTCGTTGAAGTACCTCTGCTCGCTTCGGTGGATACTGAGGAGCAGAAGAGGAGAGTGACCAGCAAGACTTTCAAGCGACTGTTAGATCTTGCTGACCGACAGGCTTTCATGGGACCCCCCGAGAACACGAGGGATCACATCATCAAGGCCTCCAAGGCTCTTCAGGCCGGTGAATGGGAAAAGGCCAGAGATCTTATCTTGTCCATCAAGATCTGGACCTTGTTGGAGAACGTACAGGATATCAAGGACATCTTGGCAAAGTGAGTGAGGGCGCATTGCCTACCCCATTTAACTCCAGGGTGGTAAGCTAAAATGCTGATTCCCTGTGGTCTAACAGGAAAATCCAAGAAGAAGGTCTTCGAACGTACCTTTTCACCTACTCTTCATACTACGCTTCCCTCTCATTGTCCCACCTCGCCACCACTTTCTCCCTGCCGGCTTCGACTGTGACCTCGATCATATCGCGAATGATCTACACGGACGAGCTTGCCGCCTCGCTCGACCAGATCGACGGTGTTGTCATCTTCCACCGAGTCGACCAGTCCGAGGTACAACGATTAGCGCAGACTCTGGCCGAACGAACGGCCAACTTGCTCGAGCAGAACGAGAAGGCTCTCGACTTGAAATTGGGCCAGCAGCAAGGAACCGGTCAGGACCGAGATCAGAGATCGGGCGCGACGGGCACTGGTGCCGCTGGAGGAGAGGGCGGCCGAGGCGAGAGAAGAGGACGGGGCGGATACAGGGGACGAGGTGGACGAGGAAGAGGAGGGTTCAACTCTGGATTAGGAGGCACGATGGGGAGAAGAGTGACTGCTCAGTAGACGCTTTACAATCGACAATGTCCAGTACTGAGCATTTGAGAGATGAAAAGGCCGTTTGAGTTATATACCCCCATAATCTGGTAAGCTCAAGGTCACGCACGCATACGTGCAAGTTTTCCGTTTCGGTAGGTACTAGAGCATCAGCAGCAGCGCACGTATGCATGCATTCTCGGCATATAGTGTTTGTGTAATGACACATTCGTTGTGGTGCACTGATGATCTGCAGGTGCTGCTCACAGCGTTAAGACAACTGCAGAGCGACTACTCGAGCACTGCCACAATGTCTACTCGTCTAGGCGTCTCAGGGGCATTAGGATTTGTTTCATGCTTTCCTCATCTGACTTGTAATTCTTGTTGTAATCAACACTGGTCTCAGGGTAATTCATGTAATACCAGTAATCAACGTCATACAGTGAGTGTTACCCCGCTTATTCTCCCATGTCCGCTCTATCAACCCCGCTCAAACTCAAGCTCAAGCTCAACAAACGACACCACTTCGCGTCACACTCACATCACATCACCACCGACCACACACTCGGCAGTCGTCAAGCTACTTTTCATTGTCCTTCTTGTCCCGCGCTCTTCAGCTCTTCACAGCAGAGGATCTCCCGGACCAGTTATACATTCCTCACTTCGCCGTCTACAAGCCAGCTCATCCGCGCAAGAAAGGATCCGACAATCAGCTTCGACAGGCCAACCCCAGTGCAGTCTCAAGACTGTTAATCCCTCGTCTCGCTGCAATATGGCACCCGTCACTCTCCCTCCTTCGTTCTACAACTCGTTCTGGTCGCCGGAATACCGCTCGGGCTTGGAGGTGCTCTTCAAGTCTTTGGAGCAGGTGAGTATCCGATTCAGCGTCTCAGCGAAGAGGCTGCACACGACCATCAAGCTCGCTCGTGAAGGTTGATGGCATAGTACTTGGGTGGTCCGAGCGAGATCGGGTGTGCTGACTTGTGCAACATCTCATTGTCTGGTAGGGCTGCCTCGAGAACGATGATGTGGAAGCGTTCATCGACGTGAGTATTGCAGCCGAACCCACTCTCGTGTTGATTCCGTTTGCAGGCAGCTGACTCGACCAATTTGTTCTGTATGACCCACAGTCCCAGATCCGAGCGCACACCACATTAGCCCAAGCCCTCCTGAGCCCTCCTATATCCCCTACATCCCCCGAATCATCCTCCTCACTTCAACATACCCTCTTGTCCCTCAAAGGCGCCTCGTCAGCCCGCGGAGAAGCTCATAGGGCACTGGCCAACGAGCTTGAGCAGAGGGTCTTGAGTGGATTCAGAGCTTGGAAGGAACGGCATGAGGTGCGGATCAAAGAGGCCAAGGGGGATGTATTGGGTAAAGGTGGTGTAGTAGGTCTGTGGGAGAAGGAAGTGCAGAAGCTTTCTGGGGTAAGCTCACGTTGCGCTCCACTGGCAATAGCTAGCTAGCCTTTTAGCCACCGCGTGATCAAGCTAATCCACATATACGACATGTACAGCTCAAACAAACGTATCAGACCAAGTCCCGAGCAGCCGATGACAGCGAAGACGAGTGAGCTTTGCTAAAAAGGAACTCCACCTTCCGCTTCTTCAGTATAGCTAATTCATGTTCTCCGTTTCGTTCAGTGCGAAATTCGCTCCGGCCTCAGCGCTTTCTCCACCACCCGACCACTACACGTCCTCCCCGAAGATGGTGCAGACCAAGATCTCCCATTCCAACCTCCGACGAGCTGGCACAGTCGCTGATCGTATATCGGAGAAGCTTCGTGCGGCTGGAACTTCAGTCAATCAGCAGACCTCACCTTCTAGCCCTTCGAGGCACCAGCCTAAACTGTCTATCGACGGCAAAGAACTGCCTCCCCCTCCTTCGCCGCTTCGGCCTATCGCCGGCTCGCCGGATGGTATGAACAGTCCTTCTAGCCCTACGAGAGAAGAGAGATTCGTGCCGCCCACTGATCCTGATGGGAAGCCTTGGATCCACGGAGCAGGCGGTCCTCCAGTCCCGAGTAAATCCAACGGACCAATGTCGCCCAGCTCGGATTCGTTGAATCAGCCAATCCTCTTGTCTGGTCTCTCGCTCACTCCTCAAGCCCTCAGAGACATCCTACAGCGCTTCGACACGTATCTACTCACCAATCTTGCCCCTTACTCGGATGCCCCACACACATCTTCCACCAGGTCAAACGCAGCTCTTGCCAGTAGACAGCGGAATACGATCCTAGGCACCTACGAAAAAACCTTCTCAGGAGAAGAAGTGGTGGAGTGGTTGAAGGAGCACGTCGAAGGATTTGGAGGCGATTGGGAGAGATGCGTAGATGCTGCTACGGAGCTGCACAAGATGGGGTACTTTAGCCGAACAGGTGTTGGGAGAGGATTCGACCCATCTGACGAGACGTATTTCGTGCTCAAAATTAACCCTTCTTCATCCGCAACACAGGCAAGCGAAGCTCTTGCCAATCTTGGCTTGACCTCCCCGCTCTCACCATCATCAGCCACCAACGCTTTGCCAAGCCTGATCAAATCGTATCTCCCTTCATCACTCGCCAACTCTGATGAGCCCGCCCACGTTAGACTTAGGAAAGATGCCACAAAGTCCAACGAGCTCTATAAAGAGGGTATAAGAAACGCGGAAGACAGAAGGTTGGAGATGGAGGAAATGATTGAACGGGGCTTGAGGCTGTGGGAAAGATGGGAAAGGGAGAGATTGGCTGCCGTGAAGACTGGTATGTCCACCAACGATGTGACGAGCATGAGCGAGTTCAGAATTGACCTGACCTATTTGTGTGCATGGGACAGTCTTGAAGCATTACGAGGAGGCGCTTGCAAAATTGCCCAATCGACTGAACGATCTGCAGAAGGGTACTTCCCTTTCTGTGGAAGCGTACAATCCAGAGGCAGAGTGAGTGTACAGAATCAACTCCGGCAACCAGCCCAGAATCCACTGTTGACTTGGCGGGATTTACAGCATCAAAGCCCTCATCGAAGGCAATCGAACGGGTCCTTTCGTGAGTTGCGATCGGATGACATAGCATGCGCATCGCGTTGACTTCTAATCAATCCATCAATCCAGAGACCCCATCCTCATATTTACGAGTCGCTCGAATCCGACATTCCAGATGTCAACTTTGGTATCGATCTTCGCCGATGGTCAGGCGAACATGGCTGGAAGTCACTCGTTAGCGCCCCACCCAGACCCAAAGGATCTGTGCCCGAAGCCCTCGAAGCCATGCTACGTGCTTTGAACGAGATGTATCCCAATGTTCCCGACGATGGTGAGTCGCACTGAAACTTTCAAAAGGAAACTTGAAGGTGACCATGTCGTTCCGTCATCAGAGCGACGCAAATCGTGGATCTACGAGGTTCCGCTGCACGAGACTCATATGCTCCGAAATGCTATCAACAACCCTCAGATACCGGTCGATGACATGGTGACTATCATCAAGAAATTCAACCTGCCCATTGCTGCAGGTATCGTCAAGCTCTATATGCTGGAGCTCAACCCGCCTGTTCTTGGCTGGGAAGGATGGGAAGATGCAAAGGCTGTATATCCTGCAGGTGAGCCGAAGACGACCTAGCGCATTCGTTTAGGTTCATAGCTGACAAAAGGGTAATTTAGTGGGAGCCGACCAAGAGAGGGATATGACCAGTGCTGTTACGTCTGTTCTTGGACGATTGCCTGGTTCTCAGCTCTATGTCCTGGATGCTGTCATCAAGCATTTCAGAGAGTAAGTCAACGCTAATCCAGCCCATGGAGTGTATACTGAGTATTGTGTTGCAGGTTAATCGATTCGACCAAGACACCCGAATCCAACCAAGTCTATGTAACAAAGCTTGCTCTCTCGGTCGGCAGAAGTGAGCAGAGTCCCTGGATCAGCATCTTTCTCTTTATCTAGGCCTGATAGCTGACCACCGTCTTTCAGCCATCTTGCGGCCGCAGTACGAGACAGACTTGACCATCGGCGATCGGACCCCATCTCTGTTCCTTGCGGATCTTATAAACCACTACTCTGCCCTGTTCCCGCCATTGGTCGAGAAGAAGAAGCGGGAATCTGACCGAGTCATGCCTGTTCGCAAGCGTACAGCATTGGTCGACCAGCGAATCTCACGATCCTCGCTGAGCGGCGAGAAAGACCCCCAGCACCTCTTGGAGCTTCAGCATGCCATGCAGCACCCCGCTAAGGGGTCTAGCGCTAGCTCGTCGCCTGCAAGTGCCACCAACGCCCCTCAATTGCCGTCGGTCGGTTCAGCCCTCGGCTTTGGGCCTCCCCTGCAGGAGTTTGCGTCTTCGAAAAAGGAAAATCCGTTCGTCGCTCCTTCAACGACAGCAAGACCTGCCGACCAACCACCTCATTTCCAAGAGCCCAAATCTGATTCAAGATCGTCTACGCCCACGGAAGGTTTCAGACCGCCTTCCTTCCAAGAGACCGAGCCAACCCCAGCGCCAGCAGCTCCAGCACGGTCGTCCGACACCAGGTCGTCAACTCCCACAGAAGGCTTCCGACCCCCCTCGTCCCAATCTTATCGGCCAGGATCAGCTGCTGCACCCCGAGCTACCGATACGAGGTCCTCTACTCCGACAGAAGTATTCGTTCCTCCCGCTGACGCCCTGAGAGGCCCCACGCCGCCTGCGACAAAATCGCATGAACAGGCTGCCATCAACGCCGATGATACAGTTTTGACGGCTGGAGGTCCTGGTGGGTTGAAAAGAGCTGGTTCGGGCGAAGTCTCGCGACTCAGGGGACCAAGAGGTAAGTGAGGGCTTTTATTTCCTACACAAAGCTACTGATACCCACGCGCCAATGGATTCGAGTACTCGTCTGATACATTACTTATGTCGTAGGCGCTAGAGGACCTCGACCCGCAGGAGGCAGAGTACCATCCCATTCCGGTACTCCTAGTGTAGGCAGTATTATAACCTCCTATGCCGACGACGCTGCCCCCGAGCCCGCCTCGGCTGGTGCCAATCCTTTGGCTTCGGCGAACACAAGCCCGGCCGAACAACAAACCGCATCTGCACCTGGATTCAGGAGTCGACCTACTAGTCCGCCTATGAGCGCAGGTGCTGGACCAGGCAGCGCCACGGGTACCGGTGAGACTGGCCTGAAGCGAGCGAGTAGGACTCAGGTAGGTGGCATCGAGCCAAAGAATGCTAGTTGTGTCAAAGCTGAGGTTGTGCTGATGATACGATAAAAATGTGTGTCCCACAGTTCGGCCACGGCACTCGAGGTTCTGTTAGCGCGATGGCGGCGAGGTTCGAGAAGAGGGATGAGTAATGATGTCGCGATCGAACTCGGCGATGCGGCCATTGACCCGTTAAACACCGCGTTCGTGAAATATCAACCCACCACTGCCCGGTGGTGTGACGGAGCTCTGTGGTGTTTGGCTATTCTTGGCTCGCCCTGTTGCAATAGAGACAGAATACTTAAATCGGGGTGCCCGAACGTACTGCAGATCGCCTCGATAGCTCTTTCTGTACAAAAACGTGTGAATTATTGATGACCTTATCATGAATTTTTCCTTCTTATGAAGCCACATTATATACGATAGCACTGTGCCTTCTTCGTTCGTACACTTGCCTGACGACGAACGAGCGTCGTCGATGTATGGTCGCTGAAATTCCGTATCTGGACTGTATGAGTACAGTACATGGACTGGTTCACTCTAGGTGGTAATGGACAACGAGCTTGCGGTTATTCCGGATCAAAACGAAGGGCGATGAGCAAGATTCGAATCATCGTGATACATATATGCATTGTTGTACCCATGTAATGACATTTTACTGCTGAAAAGATCCTTTTTCCCCTTCTAACACTGCGAGGGAGGAACTGGTCGCTTGCCTAGGTGGCGTTACCGTATCTGTACCACTTGGCCCTGCACTCTACGGCCTCTTTCCTCACAGATCGGAGCGGATCATCTAGCGCTTTCCCAAGTTGCTTGATCACTATGCTCTTCTGGGTGTGGAGGGCTTCGAAGCGGATCACGTCTGGGAACAGGGAGAGAGCCACGAGAGCGGATGTACGGACTCTCTGCGATTACAACAATCAAGCATGAAGAAGTCAATCTCATCAGCATCGCCACACCATGAGATGACTTGCTGATCAAACAATACAATACGCACAGGTGATGAAGGCACGTGATCTTCAAGTAAAGCAGATTTCAGCAAGCTCTGGACCATATCAACGGCTTTCACGTGAATGGCCTTGTCGACCTCTTTGGAGTCGCTGGCCGTCTCCAGTATCGATGTCAGGGTCGTTATGGCATTCGTACGTTGATGTGGGTCAGGCAAAGATAAGGAGCGGAGGATGAGGGGCAAAATCTGGTGGCGAGGTACCGAGAAACGAGGGTGAGATCAGCTTCACTCAACTTGGCCAGCCCATAGTTTTATCGCCGCAAACAGAGAGAAGAGCGGCCGAGCGTGGATTCAGGAGGAGCTGAAATGAAATGGACGCTTCGCTCTACTCACTGTTGACAAGTCCGAAAGGCACAGTGAAGCGGGCACAAGCGGGAGAAGCGAAGCGAATGCAACAAGATAGACAAGTCGGTCTTTGCCTAAGAAGAAGGGGAAGCATACGTGAGCTAAGCCTTCTCCGGCGGACTTCACGATAGCTCACCTGAGGCCTCTTTGTCCCCTGCTATCAGTTTCGGGAGCACAAAGTTCCACAACTTTTGTGCGTGTAACAGCTACGATGAATCGTTAATAAGCCTTCGGCCGACAAAAGTTCCGATAACCATTGTTGGCTCACCTTGGCCGTGAGATGGCTCTTTCCCTTTCCAGTTGAAAGTATCCCGAAACCGCTCGCAGCATGACCCACAAAGTCAGGATCGAGGTTCGACAAGGTCATGATTTCGATTACCCGCTCCAAGGCGGTATATGCCAGTGGCGCACGGATCAAAGCTAGGCCTTTGACAATCTGAAGTATTTTGGCGACAAGATCAGCTGGCGAGCTTTGGAGGAGCAATACAAGGTACGGCTTACGTTCAAGTAGACTTGCAATGCCCGCTTTCGAACTTCGAGATCTTTCGAGGTATCTTGTACTTCAACATTCCAGATGTTCGTCAGGATGCCCTCCAGTGAATCTCGCAGTTCTGCAGAGTGTGTGTACCAGGGTAAGCTCCTGAGTCTCAACAGTCCGAAGGTTGAGGCAATCGGTGGATCAGCTGACGAGAAGTACTCACCAACTTCACGCTTATTCACAAGCGCGCAAATCAGATCCAAAGCATATCTTACCTGCCACTGGTCCCTAGCGACGTTGATAGTCCAGTGAACCTTGGAGCTGAGGAAAGAGGCAGGTTGTTTGAAGGGGAGTTTGACCTGCAGCAAACGACAGTATAAGCTTAGGCCAATGTGGTGGAAGCAAGAGCTAGCTTACATCGCTTTTCAGACCCTGTACAGCGGTTGAGTAGAGCGCTATCAAGTCTTGCTCCGATGATGAGGCACCATTCTGGAGTCAAGTTGGAAGATAGTAAGTACGGGTTCATCATGATCGCAATCAGGCAGTGAATGACCTCACCCTCAATGGCGAGCCAGACAGGTTCACCTGAGCCTTGTCATGGATGGTTTCGGACCAAGCACCCGTCTCGAAAGCGTTGTATACCGACTCCAGCCACTTCGCTTGTCGCCTGCGTTCACATGGTCAATGATGAACTCAGTGTCATGGCAAGAAATTGCTGGGACAAGGCCCTCACTCACTCAGAGTTCAGCTCATATACCATGTGATCTCCAACCCTGCCTACCAGCGCCAACAATCTCCTATCTCTGAACAAAGGTTGATCGTCGCCTATTTTCGGTCCAGCGGCGCTGATCACCAAGGTCCACAATCTCGGAATGAGCTGATCGAAATACTTGCTCAGATCAATATGTTTCGCCCTGATCTTCTGCTCGATCACTTTGGCCAACGAGTTGAGCAGATCCCAGGCGTATACGACGGTACACTCCCGGTGGTCGGTTTCGCTCATGTCATGGTCTGCGTCTTGTGAATGTGATGTTGTGGACGAAAGGAGGTCGAGTTTTGTAGTTATGCGAATAACGAGAGTTTGGAAGAGCGCGGGTTGGACGCACAGCTCAGTGAGGGAGCTGAGGATGGATCGGTACTTTTCCCTGCCGGTGAAGTCTAAGGCAGCAGGAGCGGTATCAGGCAGATTGTGGAAGAGTAGAGGCAAAGTGATCGATTCTATCACGTTGGGGTGGAAGTTTGAGATGGTCGTGAGAGCGCTGACCACCTCAGCCCTAACATGAGCAAGTCATATCAGCTGTGATCCTTCGTTATACGACGGTGGCCACACGTGTACAAAGGCAGAATGGGAGACTCACCTGGTCTCTGGATCGTTGTCGTTGACCAACACATCATCCATTCCTCTGACCACGTCCTCCACTTCTTCCCGTCCCCAGAGACCGACGATCTGCACGCAAGCCTCGCTACCTTTGATAGCAGGTGATTTCAATCCCTCAGTCCTGAGTCCCTCTCGCAGTACATCTAAGATTCCATCTCGGAATGGCTCGAGCGATCTTTCTTGGCTTTGCCGTCTCCCACTCTCCGGAGTATAAACGCTCTGAGCAGCAATGAGTAGGGACGAGATGGTAGAGAGGAGGGGTGCCCTATGTGAGGGCAAAGGAGGAGAGTTGAACTGCTTGAACAGTTGGGGGAACACTTGGGAATAGGCGAAAGTTCCGGCAGAAGCTAATCACGGCATGGATCAGCTTCTTCGATCACGCATTTGGTTTATTGTCGGAGAGAATGTTGACTTACTGGAGGCCCGTAGCATGGCCGCCAGAATCTTGGTAGCTGCCATAGCCTGACTCTTTTCCGGCTCGTTCAGGATCGCTAAGCATTCCTTGATAATGTCCTGCGCTAAGCCGGTCGCAGGTTCTTTATCGGTGGGGTAGAGGGTACGTATCAGAGATTCGAATGCTGACAAAGCAGCCGATTCGATAGAGGTGTCCGAAGAGTAGAACACCTGCTGCTATGTCAGCTAGAGACACGAGAGGAGGCACTGGAGTATTCGGAGAAACTCACTTCGGTCTTGATACCTTCCCATAGCTCACTACCCCTCTCTCGGACCGCTTCCGCCCCATATACCGGCAGACAGGCGGCTATAGATAGCATGAGATCCTTCTGCGATGCGGGACGCAAGCGCATACGAGAGTCAGATGGGCTTTCAAGATCGTACATCGATGACAACGATGAGGACTCACCATGCTCTGTCCCGTAGAAGTAGCGAATTTCTCCAGGAAAAGCGGCAGAGCCATCTTTGCGAAATAAGGCGAAGATGCCATACATTTTCTCAAGGCGAGCTTCAGATCATCTGCTGTGATACCGTATGGGTCGTTTGGCGGCGGTCTGAAAGATATAGGGAAATAGCAGAAGGTGATGTCGAAAAAGTCCTAAGCAGTGAGTAAAGTTAGCATCCTGATTTTGAGGGAGTTATGAATAGGGGCAATAGACTTTTTTTGGCCTTGACAGAACTGGCAGCTCACCTCGATATGATCCTTGACATCAAACTCCAGCAATATCACCCGGTCGATGGAGAAAAGCAACATCAAATTCCTGGGGTCCTTTTCGCCGTCCACCATCTTCGTATAGCTGTTAACAAATGCAGTTCCCATCGCCTTCAAAGCTATACCCCATATCTCATATCAGCGAAACCCACTTTACTTGGGCTACGTCTGAACAGTGCAACTTACCGCTTCTATGAGTAGCTAGTAAGCTATCGAAGAGGACGTAAACGAGATGTCTCGTTGCTTGTACATATGATTTCATGTTGACATTCTCCACGATTCTGCAGTTGCCAAGAAAAACCATGAGCTTGCGCGTCCAGGGCCCCTTCAGGAGACTCGGGCAGAAGAAAGCTCACCCTTTGTATACGTCCACAGCTGCTGAGTCGTCAAATGTCGGTAATTTCGACAGGATTGTCAAGCCTTGCAGAGCAGGCGGGAGAGAGTCGAAATCGTCAAGCTTGTTGATGTAGAAGTTTGTGAGGGTTGAAGCTGAGCAGAACAGGACCAGCTCAGCACTAAAGAACCAGGTTTCCAACGATGATCAGGCTGATACGGGGAAGCGAGCTTGACATCACACCACGATTAACTTGATGACTCACTCGCTTGTCTGTTGATCTTGGAGGGAGTGATGACCTTCAGCAAGTTCGATAGGAATGTCAGGCCTGCACGATTTTTTTTGATCAGCTAGCTACTTTGGCAATGTAAACAGCTGATCTGTTTGACTTGGCTAGCTGATATAGACATACCTTTTAGCCGTACATCGTCTTCTGGCGAAGTGAGGTACTCCCCCAACGCTTTGATGACATCGAGTAATCCCACTTGTCCACCATTGATGCCTGTCCATACCAAATTCAGTCAGCTGGTCCCACGGACTTGACTGAGTTCCCAAGTCTACAGCTGACTTACTCTCTACTAGATCCTGAGGCGGGTTGAGCTCCGAGGTCGATATTTGCGTTCGGACGATGCGTGAGACGTCCATGGTGAAGGCAGCGATAACGAGAGGTGTCTGATATCAACGGCAGCCTGCGGATCGAGTGTTGATGTTGAGATGGTCCTAAAGCTCGGCTGGCTACTCGTGAATGAACGCGTCTGTGAAATGAGTGCTTGAGCTGTCGATAGGCCGAGATGCGTGGAGAAAGAGTGATAGATAGAGAATCGTCATGTCCAGCGATCCGATTCTTGCACTTAGCTTGACTTTATTTCGGCGTATAGCGATAAGCTAGCCTAGACAATACGGCTGACGTAACAAGCGGATATCGACGACGGCCTTCGCCGCCAACTTGACGCCCAGCGCTGTGCCGTCGCGACCGCTATCACATCCACCGTGATCGCTGCTGGCGTCATGCTGCTTTAAGGATATGTATAACACCTTTCAATAATAAGCTCACAAAGCTCGAACCGACAACATAGCTCAACGAAGATGTTCGAGCGGACTCTACAGGACCTCATCAGGGGTCTAAGGGCCCACAAGGCCTCGTCAAAAGCCCAGGAAGATACTTTCCTGGCTGAGGCTATGGTCGAGATCAGGGCAGAGCTCAAGGGGAAAGATATGGCGCTCAAGGCTGAAGGGATATTGAAGATGTGTTATGTGAGTGGTTCCCCGGTTCACTCGGCAATCACTGCTCCCTGCCGCCCCAGTGGATCTGAGTCTCGTTCACGTGCTGATGGGTGATGTGCTGTTCATACTCGATCTTGTCCCTTCACTAGCTCATGATGCTGTATCCGATACCTCCACCGCCAGAGTTCGCGTTCCATGTTGTCGAGGTGATGAGCTCGCCGAGATATCATCTGAAGCGTAAGTGATAACACACGCTTCAATCTGGTGATTCCGTCTCGCAGGTAGCTAGTCCGCTGCTGATGCATCTCTTCACAGAGATTGGCTACCTCGCTGCCCCCATGGCGTTCTCGGGCGACACAGAGGAGGTGGTACTTACCGTGAACGGAATCAAGAAGGTATGTCATGCTGCCTCGCTATCTCGGTCGAGACACACCGAACTGACTGTCTCGCTTCAGGACCTGATGTCGCCGCACACGCCTCTCCCCGCCTTACCGCTAACCGCCTTACCTCACCTGCTATCGCTCTCACCTTCTTTGTCGACTACCTTACACCCCGACCTACTTCATTTGCTGACGCATTCCTCGCCTCGGATACGTAAACGAGCCGTGTTATGTCTACTACCATGCTGGGAAGCTTTCCCCGAAGGTCTGAGAGAAGGTTTCCCGAGACTGAGAGAGCGGTTGCAGGACTCGGATCAAGGGGTCGTTGGAGCAACGGTCGGAGTGGTGATGGAGTTGGCGAGAAGGCAGGGTGGGAAGAACTATCTACCGCTTGCGCCGGAGCTATTTGGGATCCTGACGGGAAGTAGTAACAACTGGATGTTGATCAAAGTTGTCAAGCTGGTACGTGCCATAATGGTCCACAATGCGGTACATCCCCGCACACTTTATTTTCCAAGCTCATTAAGGGCGAATTTGCAGTTCGCAATCTTAACGCCATTAGAACCGCGGCTGGTCCGGAAACTGCTTCCACCTATAACATCCCTCATCTCATCCACATCGGCCATATCATTGCTATACGAGTGTGTAAGAACGTGTATCGTTGGTGGAATGTTGGATCCCGATAGAGCTGAGGGTGAAGCCCTGGCACGAGTATGTGTGGAAAAGCTGGGAGGGTATTTGAGGGATGAAGGCGGTGATCAGAATTGTGAGTGTAGCGTCGACTTCACAAATTACATGAGAGATCATGGCTGACAAGTCAACAGTGAGGTATATCGCATTGCTTGCAATGGTCAGGATCATCCCGACACATCCAGCGATGGTTGCAGAGTACCAGGAGGAGATCATGCAGAGTCTGGATGACCCAGATGTGTCCATCAGGATGAGGGCGCTGGAACTCGTAACGTCTATGGTAAGTCAAGAGGGCTACAAGCCCTCCACTACAACTCTGCAGAATAACTCAATCCCCTACTATTGGCAAACTCTCGCTTATTTCGTTCCGACATGGACACTAGGTCGATCGCGACACCTTGCAACCAATCGCGGATCAACTGCTCTCTCATCTTGCTCCTCCAGAATCTAATTCTTCCACTTTGCCCTCTGCCGTTGCCTCCCTTACAGCGATCGCCAATCAACTGTCTCCGACGACCGCCAAAGACCCATCGACCACATCAACTTCAGTCTCTCTGTCCCCCGCGTACCGCTTGCTTCTTACGCAAAAGCTTCTCTCGATCATTTCGTACGACACATACGTCAACGTAACGGGCTTTGAATGGGTTATCTCGGTCCTTATCGACATTTCATACGTGAGCGGCGTGAATGTAGGAGAAGAAATCAGGAGACTCGTGCTAGACGTTGTTGGTAGAGTCAAGAGCGTACGACAATACGCGGTGGGCGTCTTAGAGAAAGTTCTCGGAGATGAGGATTTCAGAGAAAGGGGAAGGGACGGCACAGGAGAAGAAGGCCTGATAGAAGCAGCTGTATGGGTGTGCGGGGAGTACTCGAGGTGAGCTACAAGAACATCGGACGAAGGACTCGCAACTCATCAATGTCTTTCTTTGCCTTAGCTACCTCTCGTCACCCCTGAGCGCTATCTCGTCGATCCTTTCGCCGACACTTCATCTCTCCTCACCCTCACTCGTTTCTCTATCCCTCCATGCAGCAGCCAAGATCTTCGGTCATCATGCCGCGGCTATTTCGTCTTCGTGGTCAACCGACAAACATGATGAGACGAAAGCCCTCGTCGCGTCTATCAAATCCGGATTGGCGCCGTTCCTCGGCAGTGCGGATATAGAAATCCAGGAACGAGCTGTCGAATTCACGCAGCTTTTCTCGTTCATCGAGGCCGATCTCAACCACCATGTACCGCCGCCGAAGAGATCGGCCCCAACGGAAGATATCCCTGGCGTTCAGGACGGATTTGCCGAGACTGACGGTGTGGATCCTCCGTATCCCAAATCTCTGTTCCTCTTCGAGCCGCTGTTCTCGTCACACGAGCTCAATGCGGTAGCATACAAAGCGCAAGAAGCCGTCCGTCTCCCCGAGGGTTTGGATCTGGACAGGGACATCGTACCTGGTGGAGGATATGGCATGGATGCGGAGGAGGATGAGATTGAGAGTGAAGAGGAGAAGGAGAAGGAGGTTGTTGATCTCGGCGAAGGCGGTGGAGCTGGCATGGAAGAACTTAGGAGGGTATTGAGAGAGCAACAGAAGCAGGGAAAACGCAGGGAAGGGGAGACCAAGGAAGAGGGGGACAGGGTGAGTCCCAGTCAGATCCTTGCAGATCGTCGCCGTCTCGGAGGTTGAAGCAGCTTTTCTGACCATGATCCGTCTTTGGATACAGCGCCGCGCTGCAAGAAGAGCGAAACACAAAAACGACCCATATTACCTGTACGACAAGAACGAAGATCGAGAAGGCGAGAACATCGACGACATCCCTATAGTCAAACTCGACGATTCTGAGCTTGGCGCAGGCACAGATCCGAACACCGACGAAGCTGGACCTTCTTCCAAGATGAGGACCTCATCGAAAACCAAGCTGAAGAGCGGCAAGAACAAAAATAAGAAGGAGAACGCTCCTCCGCCTGAGTTCGACCGCACGGGGGAATTGCCTGAAGGCGCAGATACAACGACCCGTACGTCTGCGGTTCAGACTCCTGCAGGACCGTCACGGACGCCGTCGGGACTCGCTGCTGTAGATCTCTCGGCCGCTCCTTCAAGCCAAGGCATCACCTCGACGTCGAGGTTCGAAGAGTACAGACTGGACGAAGACGATCGTGTCAATACATCCGGAGCGACTTCAACAGACAGACAGGCTAGCACATCAGATGTGAGAATGGCAACTGCTGAGGCGGATGTGCCGGTGGCAACGCCTGTAGAGGTTGAGGTTGTAAAAGTCAAGCGGAAGAAGAAAGGGGATAAGAAGAAGAGGGATCTGTGAGTTTGACGTAGGGGACGACAGCTCTGGAGAGGAGTAGCACTGTAGCAGTCTCGCGATCCAGCTGGATGCGGAGTCAATGACCTATACCATCGTGAATATGAAGAGGCCCATAGGCATATATGCATTGCTTGTATCAAACATAGTGCTTCATTCCTCGCTCTAAGTTATATCGTGCTTCCTCCGTCGGCTCCGTCGGAAGTAGGGCTGTGACGCCTCGGACGCGTCATGTCCAGTCAACCGAACATGAGCAAAATCACCTCGACCTCACCCATCCTCGCCGCCGCCGCCGACAACGCGCTTGATTTCTTCCTTGACCATCCTTCCTTCCTCTTCCTAACTCTCAAACGAATACCGGGCTCACAGCTGTACCATTTGTCAAGCGGGAAGCTGCCAGGCGGGAAGAGGCTGAGGCTACCCCTGATCACAATGGACGCTTCAATCAAGGGCGATAACATCAGGAGTGAGTGCCGCGTTTGGGGCTCCGATCTCAGCATTATGAATCTTGACCGAAGACTCGAAATTAGCGTGCCAAGGCGATACAGTACTGACTCTTGCTCGTTGTGATGATGGACAATCTTATCGCAGCCTTCGTCCGACTGCTCCAGTGCGCTGCCAAATATGGAGACGATCTGAATATTCACGCAACTCCCAAAGTCGTAAGTTCCGACCCCACGTAGAATGTCACCAGTCTCTTTCCTTCTTCCAGCATTGTATCAAGACCTGCACTCAGGCAAATCGTTTCAAGATGCTGATATGAACCCCATGTCTGATCTGATAGTGGGAGATGTCAGTAACCAATTCGTCAAAATCCGCTTTCTGCCTCTTCAAGCTCGAGAAGTCGTTCTTCTGCCGCTGGGATCCGAAGACCAGGAAGGGCGTGAAGTGCCGCTTGCTAGTCAAGGTCAGTCAGCTATGCTTTCTCTTTGTCTACCTTTCAATAGGAGAATCCTAGCTGACCTTCATATGATCAAACGGTTGATCCTTGGACGCATAGTCAGTTCTAGCGGTTCTAGGGAAGACGTCCCAGATCACCACTGTCAATCGCGTCGACCTCCGAATCGTCGACCCGTCCGATGACCTCCGTCCGCCTCAACATCAGAAGAAGGGCGCACGAGGAAGAAGGGAGGGATCTGCCACGAGGAGCCACCATGCTGGTGATGACGAGCTTCAGGACGAGAGAAGGTTTGGGAACGAAGATGATTGGGAAGAGAGCGATGATGCGAAGGTTGGGATCGAAGCGAAATTAATCATGCGATTGGTCTGTAAACATGGTGAGCTATCTCTCGCAAGTAGGACTGCTTCGACAGAGATGTTAGCTCACGTAGAAGCATGCCGCGTCGGTTGTATCTGATACAGGAGTCACCAAGAAACACTCCCTTCATCTCGCTTCTTCAGATTTCCTGCGCGCCAATGTTGATCCCGACACGACCCCGTCAGGCTTTGTGATCATCACGCGAACCCTGCGAGACTGGTTAGACCACTTCTCTCTCGTCAGCTCGTCAGGTTACGGCTCTGTCAACCAGTCGGGAGGAGGGACGAATCAGCTCGGATGGATGTTTACGCGGAACGAGGTCAGGGTGAAATCGTGGGAAGCTATGGGCGGCGGTGGACTCTCTACGGAGATCAAGGTCGACGTGGATGAGTTTGATGACTACGAGATCACCGAAGACAGAATTGATCTCACTCTACCGATGAAGGAGTTCAAGGTGAGATGTCCGATGTCGTAGTCACAGTGTTTGAACGGGCTAATCACGAGATATTGTCGCATCTCAGGCTACGCTCGTACTCGCTGAACAGCTCTCAGCGACACTGAATATTTCGTTCTCCGAGCCTGGTCAGCCTTTGACGCTGACAAGCCTCGACAAGGAATTCGAGGACTTTTCGATCTTTTGCGCTATAGCCACAACGATTTGTGAGGCTTTCACCGACGTACGCGGTGCTGGTCCTCAGATGGAGATCAAACGGTCTAGCAGTAGTCTGGCTCGATCAAGAAACCCGTCTCAGGCTAGCAATACGGGTACTGGTCGTGGGGATGGGAGAGCCGAGAGTCCTGCGATTAAGAGGCGATCTTCCGAAATCTCGAGCCAAAGTAGGAAAAGGTCGACGTTGAGTTTGACTAGCCATACCTCTGAAGACCAGCACGACGTGCATGCTGGACCGAGCCGTTATGAACGGTCGGGCTCTCGATTATCTCAGGACAACCACAACTACAACCACAGTCAAAATCAACGAGCATTGAGTCAAGGCCATGCCGATGTCGATATGGGCGGCAGCGGCCAGGGCCAAGATGAGCCTCTGTTCATGCCGATGTCTCAGTCGGCGCCGATGTCTCAACTACCGCCGGGGATGAGTCAGAAAGATGTAGATGACTTAGTCGAGGGTCTGGATGTGGGTGATTTGGATGATGATTTGGGCGAAGAAGATCATGAGAAGGAGGATGAAAGGGATAAATCGAACCGACGAGATCAGGAAGCACCTGGGCCATCTCAGCAACAACAGCCGCAAAACCCGGAGGGTCTGGCCCAAAGTCAAGACCCAGGAGAAGGAGGAGACGCCGCCGCTGGCCCATCAGTGCCGAGGCGAGGAATAAGTGTTGACCAGTCCGACCGTGCGGATTCGAACAACATCACCAATGCGCAGGGCGTGGACAACGCAGGGCGCGGATCCGACACCAAAGACTCGGACCAGACGAAGAGCAGCGTCAAGAGCGGGCCTAGCTGGGTATCTGACTCTGTGAAAGATAACACAACCTCCGAAGAGAGCCAGCCAAGTTTGATCTGGGACTTGCCGGGTGATCATGGACCTCTCGCAGGGGCGGAGGGGACTGGTGCTGATGCGCTTGGTCAAGGTCAAGGTCCTGGACAACCTTCTGCAGTTCAAGGAATCGATCAGGACGTGAATATGGCGGTAGAGCATGGTGAAGATCAAGATGAAGAAGGAGAGAATGTAGATGAGCTGGACGAAGACGAAGATGGTTACGAGCCTACGCAAAACCAAGGAGGATCAACAAGAGTGAGTGAGATTTCGACCCTTACTATCGTGTAATGCAATTCGTTTGCTTGCGCACTTGCGAACTTCTCAATTCGTCAAGTGTGGGAGAGTGACTGATCTGATCTGCATGCTCAGTTCAACTCCCTCTTCCCCGACTAAGAGCCACCTTCACGCTTGGCTCGATACAGTACGACTGCTCGCGACGATATTACTCAGAGGGCTGATCTCGGAACCAGGCAACCATTCTGGATGGAAAACCGTGAACGATCACCAACGAAAGATATTGGGTCACGCAGCCACAAAGGACAGCAACCAAGACATTCAGAATAACATGAAGTTTCAGAGCGAGTTGGCGCAATTGGGAATGACGGAAAGGTGTGGGTCCCTTCAGAATTAAGTATTGTGTGTCATCGCATCGTTCCAATACCATGTTGTACCACATAAATATTCAGGCATCACACTTAAAAAGCGAATCATATACCACATATCCATGTTACGCTTATGATTATAGTTCATGATCCATGTACCACAGTAAACGATGTATCCCTAAGCAGCTTTCATGGCCATCATCAAGTGGTTACTGTGTATATGATGCATTGTTAATACACCGTACGAAGATGACTTCATTTCGTCCTGCTTGACTCCACTGATAACCTCGTTCCTTTACTAGAGCATTCTCGCCCTGATATAAGCTTAATCCGTCCTCTTGATAGATCCCATCTGATGCCCGTTCCCGTTCAAGGGTGTCTGGCCATTGGCAGTCACGATCGAGCTGCCATGCGGTGATCGATCATGGTGGACGACGCCTACTTCGCTCCTCGCCAACTCGAGCAGAGCACCCAAATCCCTCGGACCGATGAAATGGCGTCTGCCGTCTACGATCCAGGTGATCATGGAGATGATGACTGGGCACAAGTGAGATCAGAAGACAAGATACGTGTCAGCGAAAACTTTATAAATCGTGTAAGATTTTCTGCGGATGAGGGAGGCGAAAAGAGAAAGACGAAGGACAAGAGCGGAGCGAGGCGAAGCGATTTGGGACTCACAGACTATACCTAGCACAGCGACGGCATAGTTCATGTTTTCGCCAGTCACGGGCAAATCAGGCGGGAAGAGGAAGAAGACTGTCGTGAGCGCCGTGAAGCTGAGTCCGACCTAATGTGTTTCCGAATGATCAAAGTGTATGATCAGCCTAGCCTCGATCCGTTTCCATATCGCAACATATATAATGGAAGCTGAGGTACTCACGATGTTGGCAATGGGTCCGAGAATGGGACCGAGCGTCCATGTAGGGGCGGGCAATGAAGGGGGTCTGAGGATGTGTCGGCCTCGAATCACGACAAGGAGGACTACGTGAATGGCCGAAGTGTCAGAACAGATCAATGCAACCAATGACCACTTTGATACCCGTCCTCTGAGATCCAGTGTCTGGTAGGAGGTAGGAAGCTGGGCGAGAACACGATACTCACTCGGAATGGAGTAAGAGATGTTCAAGAAAACGACAGAGCTTGACAAGATGGCGTTCAAGGCGGTGCTGGAACCGAGGTAGACACAGCCGAAGACAATAACCAAAGCCGTCGTCAAAAGTACCGAGGGTATGGGTACTCCGTTCCTGTTCATAGTCGCGAAGACCCTCGAGAAAGGCAACCCTCTATCTCTTGCGAAAGCGTAAGACATCCTCGATGAGGCCGTCAAGAGACCCTGAGCTGTGAAGGCCATTGCGCAGATAGGGAAGATCTGCAAGCATACCGCACCGGCTCTGGAGCCGGTGGCTTGATACATCGATTCGAGCAATGCGCCCGCCGAGGAAGAGTTGACCATGTCGACGTCTTTGATGCCGAAGAGCAGACAGATGAGGAAGATGAAAGAGCTCGAAGCACCGATACAGACTGCGAGGATCATCGTCTTGGGTGCATTCAGGTGCGGGTTCGGCATCTCCTCGACCATGTGCGAGACGGCATCGTAGCCAGTCAGACCGAAAGAGCCTAGTGGTTGGCGACAGGATGTACACGTTAGCTTCGCAGGTGATTACATAGCACGGACGGATGGGTAGACAGCGTATACTTATACAGCTTGTAGTGTATTGAATAGATACACGATGGTGTGCGGGTGGGGGCCGAACCAACGTGAACTGGATCGACTCACTCTGCAGCAAGCCAAGAAGCCAGGCAACTCCGTTGTTCCATCCAGTCTCATTGATGTATGTCCTGAATACGAAGTCACCGGACTGGAAGTCGGGCGAGGCGGTCGCGAGGCAGGTAATGATGATGACCACGGCTCCTGTAAGCGACCTGGAATCGCGGAAACGAGGGCAGTTATCAGCATCGCGTTGCCCGTTTCCAGCGTGGTGTGTTGGCCTCGATTCGAGCCCGAGAGGGCACTGGTATACGCTGTATGGCCTTGAAGCACTCACCAGAAGATAGCAGTCTGGTTGATCTTGGGCAAGAGCCTCAGACCAAAGATATTCAGGGCACAAGCGCCAAGGGTATACACGACGTAGATCAAGAAGATGTGCCATCGCTCGACTTCGTAGTTGGGGTGCAAGAGGGCGATGACGCCTGTGATGAGGGATCCGGCTAGGGAGCCTGCGGTAGCTGTGAGAGCGATCCAGCCTGCCACAGCGAACCAGCCGCATGTCCATGAGATCGCCTGTGCGACACACACGATTGCAGCGGTCAGCCTGTTGTGATATCGAGAGCACGAGGATGGAGATCTGTACCAATCACGCTTTGAAACTCACAGGAGCCATACGCGCCGGCGAGAGGATAGCAGCCCAATGATACTGTCCTCCAGCAGTAGGGTACACATGACAGATCTCGGCCATACTAGCCGCCATGGCGAGATTCCCAATGAATGAAGGGATGATACCCCAGATGACTGCTGTTGGACCTCCCGAAGGCAAGGCGATCGACAGGGAGGTGGCCATTGCCGTCCACGAGTTCAGAATGGCGTAGGCGAGACCGACTGCCGGGGTTGAGATGGATTCAAGGTTCAGCTAAGTCTCATGTTCGCTTACCCGATGACAAGTTTGCCTAGTGGTTGCCTGGACGTTGTCTCTACACTACTCTCGCCTCTCCCCTCGGGGTTCCTGCGTCCTCAGGCCCGTATAAGAATCTGATCCTGCAGCTCATCCATACGAAACGACGACGCGGTACTCACCCAAACTCAACAACCGGAACTGCTTGACAGGTCCGGCACCACCGTGGCCTTGGCCTCCCATATGTCCAAGCTCATTCCCATCCCCAAGAGCGGCCCTATTGACATCAGGCCTGGACGCATAAGGCCCAAAGCCAATCTGTTCTCGCTGAATCGATTCATGGACCTCTTGCCTCGAGTAAACCCCTTTCGAGGTATCCGTTGTGGTCCCCGGCTGACCGACCGGGTTGGGGGTGATCTGGTCATCGGCGCGCATGATTGTGTTGCTGGCGTGTGATGCGCTTGATCCAGAAAATGTTGTGCAGCGAGAACGAGATTGGATATGTATAGGAGATTGAGAGGGTTCAAGTCCGCTTGCTGTCCGAAAGTCGAATACCGGGCTGAGTTGCTGAGATGTAATCTTGACTGGGTAGGTCTGCGATCTGAAAGTTCCCGAGCTTTGAGCTTCCAGTCGGTGACTGGCGTTTGACGATTAAGTACTCAGACTTCGTATGTAGACGATACGATATCTGTGTATCGCTCGGTTCGGAGCCTTGTTCTCTCTTTCTCTCTGTCTATCTATCTTTCTTCGCAGTTCGCTTAACTTTACCACTTTATCTGTTGATCGCTAAAAGTCGAGATGAGTACACACTTCCTGTCCACTTAGCGAGCTTTGATATCAAGCAACTTTGCTTTGTCGGTAAACCAGGAAAGAATAAAGGGCTCCACTGGAGAAAAAGTCGAGCAGGAAATGCATTACCGCACCGTACCGTGCCGTACTAGTAAACTCTTAGTTTGTTGACATACGACTTCTCCGTCGCAGCGACGTAGCTTCGCTCATTAAGAAATTTCTGCTCGTCCGGCATCTTTGACTCCTTCTTCTCGTAAGCGAGCAGCTGCAAGTATCATGCTATATATAGCTTAGCGTGACATACGGACGGTAGGTTAGATACCCGACTGACTGTTCGCACTGTGGAGAGGGCCTATCTCGCTTATATTTCCTGTCACCCCAGTCGCAGGGTTGCAGGAAATCTATCCAAAGAGCCGGGTGATGCGAGATCCCGCGATCGGAGCGAGGGAGACAACATCCCCTCTAGGTGCGGTGAGAAAGGGGCCAAAAAGTTGACCCTGACCCGACTCGAACGGATAACCTACAGATCATTCGCTTCGGAGACCGAAGATCGAATTGGAATCTGACGCGCTACCAATTGCGCCACAAAGCCGATACAGACCAATCCTTTGTGACATATATATACCATCGGACGCCAAAGCTATTGGAGTGGATGCGATATCGTCTTCATTCTCGTTTTGATCGCCATTACATTTGTATGCTATGATACTGTACACATTAGGAGCACGATTTGTGAGCTATTGTCGATATGTCTCTCTAATGCGTACGATCCAGACAGACCAGACCCTACACGTAGCCTAAATGCCCCCTCCGCTTCTCTCTTCATCCCCCTCCCTTCTCGTCACTTCTTCACTTGTTTCCGTGATCGTATGCGGCGTCTCATAATTTTCATGTGGGTATCGCTCGTGAGGGAATGAGACTCGCCGACCTAATATCCCGGTGCAAGGTCTACCACCGATGGCCCGGGACGTGGAAATGGCTTCTCATCACCGCATCATACGCGTTGACGAACCTATGCGCGCATGTGTCGCATCTCACGGCGACCAAGATGGCCTCTTCCAGTAACTGGCACATTACTGTCATGTCGCTCTCCACGACGGCCTTGATCGAAGCCCTCGCAGCGATCTTGCGCAGGTTGGAGAAGTTTTTGTGCGATAAGAGGTACGCGTCGCATCCTCTTCCGAAGCGGCGTTTGCACGTTGCGCCGAACCCTTCGATGCGGACGTTTACGCCGAGATCGTATGCGAATCGGTCGTAGAGGCTATAGTACGTCTGGTAGGCATCGAGAAGGCGCTGGAGTGCGTGTGGCTTGTGCTTTCGGAGTATCGTCACAATCTCGGGCGGGACGAAGCCGATGTTTGAGGTGTCGCTGGACGCTAGAGCAGTACTTGAACGATCTTTGTTCGTGTGACGCGTCGAGATGGTCTGAGGAGATCTTACACCGGTCGACGCAGCACCTCTCGAAGATGGGTTCTGTGAGCTCTCGAGAACGGCTTTCAACACGGTAGCGCGTAAATACTCGTCGGAATTGAGCGCGTCATCACCGAGAGCAGCGACAGTGTAGAAGCTTGAAGGTTCAACGTGTGCTTGTGCTTCAGCAGCCGTATCTCCGTGTCCGACTCTGGATTTAAGGCTCGACAGCAGGCTAAGGAACGCTCTGGGAAAACCTTTGAATCCGTAGATCCTGGACACTTGTAAGGCATCTAGGTATCCTTCGACCAGCTCGATCGGGTCACTATATGCCAGAATTTCCGGGTAAAGGCAGGTCATAAGCACCAATGCCAGAGATTCTTCGTCAGCTCGAGGAAAGTGAACCACTGAGACTGTGTCTAGTACGATGGGGAAGGTGCTGATGGCTGTAAATTGTTTGCGGGCGACGGCGAAACAAGTGCCCTCTCCCGATTCAAGGATGATGTACTTTGCACCTTCGGGCTGATTGTGGTCGAAGGGCGACGGGAAGTGAGGGTGGTATTTATCCGTGTGATGGAGTGGCAACTTTTCTGATGTTGAATGCGCACCTCGAGCTTGGTCGTCCGGCATCGTAGATGGATCTGCGTGTCCTCCTGAGGTGCCAGTGATTGCTGCCGAGGTCTGACGTGCGCGTTCCGGCTGGTGTTTGAGTCGGAGGTCCGCGAGTCGCAGGTCGCCTGAAGAGTAAATATCTTCGGCGTATTGACTGCCCTGCCTTTGGGTGTTTCCGGAATACTTAATCAGTGATCCCGCCGCTGCTGGACGGCAACGGTCGCAGCATCATAATCAGATTGACTTTGTCATCAGTACAAGGCAACCCGTCATCCTGACCCCGTACGAGTTCGTCTATGTTGTTAGCAGTGAGAACTTACATGGGGACGAGTAGTGCTTTTCGCAATATTCGGAAAGGCGCAACCGCTCTTCCTCGCGCCTAGACGATCCGGAAGATATCGAGGGTGAGCATGACATCCTCCCAGCTGTGCTGAAAGAAGCACTTTCCATCTTGACACGCTGGCTCAGCCGGGAGATAGTCGCGCGATCTGGAAAGGATATACTGTGGTTGTCGGAGGAAGCTTGAAGCACAAGAGAATTAGATAGGTCGCTCGTTGTCTCAGGGGGAGAGACGTGATGATCGAGGTGAACAGGAAGAGGGGGAAGAGCAGGACTTAGAAGGAAAATCAAGAAAGAAACGAGAACATGGAGTAGGACCTCCAGCTGCGTCAGTGAGTGACTATATAAGGTACAGTCATGCCAATCATGTGCACATGCCCCTCAGTCTGATCTTCTCATGTCAACTATCGGGCAGGACAGTGCACGGACCGCGTTTCGGACAGTAACGCGTGAGCGCTACGCGGACCAGTTTGCTGTGTATGAGAAGGTGACCACATATGCACCGAGATCGCGTGACCGAGGTCTACTAGTTACGAGCTGTGGCGCGAACAGTCAATTGTCATGTTACATTCAGCTGGAAGTCCTGCGTAGGTGGTGTTCGTAATCGTGGTTATCTTGGCAGTATCGGCCCAGTCCTCTGAGTGACTGTGCAGACACACACAGACAACGAATGCAGAGGCGCTAGAAGCAACGTATGCATTTTCAAGGATCCCCAAGCGTAGCAAATATATGAGCGAACGTAGTGGGGAAACGAGGGAATGATGAGGGAACAAGTGTTCACTGATGAATGCAGCTGTATTGAGGCAACCGATAGCATACAATCAGGAAGCCAAACACGTTTTCCCACGGAGCGCAAACGTAACTGGGGCATCGTGTTTACGCGTAGCTGCTGTAGACGAACGATTTACCGCACGTTCGCACCGGTGCCCCGCATGTTGACTGAAAATCGATTCAGATTCAGTCAGAAGTTGGTCAATCCCGAGTTGACCGGATATCCGAGACAGAACCGAGACCGAGAGCGAAGACGCATCAGTCGCCTATCTACTATCTACAGCTTGACAACTCGTCTTTCCCATCGACTTGAACCATCCTTTCAACGACCTCGCTTCTGCCATCCTTTCGGCATTCCACGTCATCCTTTGACGCTGATCTGACATTGTCCACATAGTAACAGGCGATTCGACTCGACCCATCAGCCAACAAGGAGCAAGGTATAAGTAGGTGACGGGCAGGAGAGCAAACTGTGTACGGTCTGTTTCTCCTTCCTTCTCATCTCGTCTGTTCTTAGCAGCGAAAGCACGCATCTCTTGAAGATACAAGATGAATACACCGACATCACCCCGTTCGCCGCCAGCGAATACACAAGCTTTCTTGCCTCCTCGCCCTTCACCTCTCTCTTCTCCCTTGACCTCAGCTGCCGTTCCGAACCATGCCAGGCGCTCGTCAGCCGCTGCTTCCGAAGCGGCTTTGGCGACAAAGTCAGGCTCGGCTTCACCAAGTCTTGGGCTCAAGGGAGTCAACGGCAACACTAACAGCAAGGCGAGCAATCGAGTTTTAGGGCTGCAAGACAAGTTGAAGCAGCAGGTAGACGGTGTTGTCAAGCGCCGTGTAGGCGGTGTACTGGGAAGAGGGTGAGCTTATTCCTCCATCATTGCTACCCCTCTTCTTCAATCATGAGCTCCAGCGGAACCCCACTTCCCGTGCATGAGTCGAAAATACATGTAGCTGTAGCTGACAGATCTCCCCGTCCTCACAGCTACATCCTCAAGACAGGTCAGCAACATTCTGTCAGCAAGATCAAAGGCATGGATCACAAGAATCAAGAATTGACATATGATATCGATGCAGATCACTATCCGACCGGAAGAGCTATGGACCTCGAGCTTACGGTACAAGGAGCACCAAACTTCAGAGCGCCAGATGAGGAATCGTTGAACGTCTTTGGGGTAAGCTTCAAGTGTTCCTGATATATCAACTATCGCCTTGCGAAGGAGACGCGGAACCGCAGGCTGATTCCCCCGTCTCAATCTCACAGGTTGCTCAGCCTACATCAGCAGGACTCAAATCCATCTTGACGCTCTTAGGCTGTCAACCATACCGGCTATACAGGAAACCCAACCCTCGACGAGCATCGGTACCGGCGAGCTCGGCGACACCGATCATGGGCGAGCACAGCGGGGCTGGCACGCCCCAGCTCAGCAGAGGAGGCTCTGTAGCTATGATCAGGGAAGAGTCGGGCGAAGAACAGGTCGAAGGACGAGTTATCTGGTTCAGTACAAGAGAAGAGACTTTGGGTGAGTACTAATGATGAAAAGAAGGATATAACTGCTGAACATAGGTATCAACAATATCGGTAGTTTACTGGTGAGCCCACCGTCTCAACGTGATAAATATCAAATCATACGACTGACTGTCTTCGACAATTGCAGCAACGGTCGACCCTACGTGCTTCGTGACGCGTCCACACCGTACCAGACTCTTGCTCTTTCAGATCGAGCAGACAACCTCGAAGACATCGAAAGACGACTGAAGCTCGATATCTTGGATGAAGCAAGGAAATACGGCGGTATGATCCTGACCCACGAAGAGGTGACAGGCGGTACGATCATCCCGACATGGGTCAGCGTGGATGAGGAATCGCTCAAAACACCCCAAGAGATCTGGGAGGACATGAAGAATCAGGGCTACAGGGTGGAATATTACCGGATCCCTATCGCCCCCGATACTCCAATCGAGGTGAGCCCACGGTGGAAGCCTGTTGAGGATGCCTGCCAGCTGACATCGATATAGCATAACTACCTTGACGCATATACTTCTGTCCTGAAGGATGCGGACCCACAGACCACTGCTCTGGTCTTCAATTGTGGAATGGGAGTGGTCAGAAGTAAGCGACGACTCTCACCGCTAGTCCGAGGGAGTTCAGCTGATTGATTGTCCTCACAAAGCCACCTTTGCAATGTGCGCTGCCATGCTTGTGCGGCGCAAGCAGCTACTTCTGCAGAACATGGAGGATCCTTTCTATACAGCGACCTCGTCCGGTGTAGCTACGGTGCGTATATCGAGCTTCGAGTAACCCGATAAAATACTGATCCCTCAGCATATATAGCCATCGCAAATGCCCCAAGCTGCCCAGTTCCTTGAGCAAGCCACACTTCAACAAGCGCTCAATAAGAGCCTGCTGAAAGTGACCCGAGTCCTTGATCGAAGTGAGCTTCCAGTGCCGCTGCCCTTTTAGTAGAGCGTACTTGGGCTGACAATGATAACTTCCAGATCTACCTTCGAAGCATCCTTCAACCGCCATTGATCTCCTGGCCGATCAGCCTACCCTACTTGAACAGCTTCGTAAAGCGCACATGGGAAGCTATCAGATCGTATTGTCTCTCTTGTCAAGCTTGGATCACGGCAAGCAGATGAAGCGACTTGTCGACGTCATTATCGATGCATGTGAGTGGTTGTTTGAGTTGAGGTTGGCTCTGAAGCTGATTGCTTCCGGCCTAGGTGACGCTGTCATCAATCTGCGAGAGAACGTGATCGAGCACAGAATCAAGTACAGTGTCTCTTCGATGGATGACAAGAATAGACAGGTTTTTCTAGAGAAGGCCTTGCGTTCTGTAAGCTGAACGTACCGCACAAAAGGGGTATCGGCAGCTAATTGCTGCTTATTCTTCAGCTTGAGCAATATTTCGATCTGATCGTTTTTGCGTCTTACGTGGAGGAGGAGGAAGCCGGTGCCACCGGAGTGTCTTTCTCCGCCTGGCTGAAGGTGAGTGCCTTGCTCATGAATCTCAAACAGCTTCTTTGCTGATGCCTGCGCTACAGAGTCGACCGGAAATCTGGAAGTGAGCTAGCATCCGTATCTCGCTGAAATCCCAATCGCCGCTGATTCAATTACCCGCACTTAGCCAAATCAAAGTACTTCGACGAAGCGGTGGAAACAGGCTGTTCGCCTTCGCGCCTGTCAACGACCTGAGCTTGATCTCTCGTTCCTCCGAGCTCGCGGAGAAGGGTCGAACCACCCGTGGTGATCTCGATCTGCAGGGCGGGAAAGTTCTCGGAGATGAATGGGCTGAGCATGTTGTCACCAACCGAGCTGGTATCATGCTCCGAGCGTCGTGAGTCTGACTTGCGATGGAATCAATTGTGAGACTAGCTGATCTTGACCATCCTGTAGGACCCTTTTGGTGTGTACATGCCTGGTTGCCTGTGATGTTGGGTGCGCACTGACCATGTCCGCAGAAATCCGATTTATGGGTATCTAAATCGGCGACCTCGTCCGAGGGTGTCCGGGGTGCTATCGGTTTCAGGAAAGTCAAGGGCAGTACAATCTATGCTACTGGTCAGCCCACACAGGATGCGATTGCGACTATACTGCAGACAGTGCATCAGAAATCACCTCACGTGCACAATATTATCTGGGTGTGTCTGCGAGAAGAGCCTTTGGTGATGATCAACGGTGAGCTTCACGACATATCTGCTGAAGAAACCTAGCTCAGATAATCAAATGCCAGGATCACCCTACTGTCTTCGCCGAGACTCGACCGCTCTCCGAAATATGCGAGATTACTCTGGTGTATCCTCGTCGCGACTGGAAGTGCTCGAGCAGAGACTCAAGAGCGATGTCATCGCTGAGATCGACCAATTCCAGGGCAGAGTCCTACTTCATACTGAAACAGCCGATGGCGAGGTTGTACCTGTATGGGAGAGCGTGGATAGTTCCGACGTGGCCTCGCTCAGGGAGATCATGGACGATGCGGCTGCCTCGTCCAAAGAGGTTCACCTCAACTTTGTCAGGATTCCCATCACTTCGGAATCTTCACCGGACGTGAGTGCATCATCTGCCTCGACTTAGTGTACCTGCTTGCTGACGCATGCGGATTTGGCAGTTCCATGACATCACTGAGCTACTCGAACTATGCATGCGAACCGACCTCGATTCGTCCGCTATCATCCTGAACGACCAGCTTGGCAGAGGTAGAAGCAGTACCACGGCGGTCATCGTGCTTCTGATCCAGCAGTGGTTGAAGTCAGGTCGTTCCGCACACGCACCTGGCTCACTCACGCCCCATACCCCTTCAAGACGACGACCAGCTATGCTGAAGAAGTCGACAGCAACTGCGCCTCGAACCAGCTGGCAGATTATCAATTCATGCCTGAGGGTTATCAGAAATGGTTTGGATGTGAAGCAAGTACGTATCGGTTTTCCCCGCCCTTAGCGCTGCCTAACGGGCATACAGTATGGGAGATCCGTAGGATTCAGCTGACCGAGCATTCAGGCAGTGGACGAGGCTATCGATGCGACTGCAGCTCAGTTCAATATTCGTGAAGCGATCGAAGATGCTCGTATGCGAGCACAGGAGGCGTCCGATCCCGAGACCAAGCGGAAGCTGACTGACAAGGGTGAGCTGTGCGATGGACGCCAGGTATTTCTGCATTATCGTCTACTGACCCACATCGCAGGCCTCTACCACCTCCGAAGATACTTCCACCTCATCCTCTTCCAGGCATATCTCGACGACAGGGCGCCTGATCAAGAAGACCCATATTCTTTCGAATCTTTCATTAAGCACAGACCTGGTAAGTTAGGCCGTTCAACATCTGCCGCAACTACCTCAGCTTACACCATACTTCAGTCTTCAAGACGCTTGAGAAGGAGCTCCAGGAAGGTGGCTTCCAGAGCCTGGCGCCAATCGAGAGGATGGACCCTGCCGACGGGATGGCGGTAAGTCGAATTGCTGCCTCTGATCTGCAACAGAAACAGAAAGCTGACTGAAGACGGCGCAGCTTCCGGACGAGGTGACACAAGTGGTCGCCAATCGGTCGGGAGCCATCCTGTCCGCGCAGACTGTGAGCTGTTTTTGCATAAATGGATTTGGATAGTTAGCTGACGCCATATTCAGATTTTGAAATCAGACTTTTTCTCTGGTCTTCAGAAGCAGAGCTTACCTGAGTGAGTAACGCTGTCGTGCGAGCCGACGAGATTGTAGGCTAAAAGAACGGATCAATGCAGGCGAGTGGATGGAGCAGCAAACTATCGACGATTGCCTCTCGTACTTGAGACGCCTCAGAGCAACGACAACAATGAAGCGGATCAGCAGAAGGTTGGAGAGGACCACTTCGTGTATGGGACCGGGTGAGCTATCATCAACTCGCGCGCATCCATCGCCTGTCAGCTAATAGGACTCATTGCACAATAGAATGCCGTCTGCGGAAGGGTGAGCGGGAAGATCCGATGATGATGGTCATACTGGGTCATGCTGATGGTCTGAAACAGTCTCCGCAACGCGCTCGAGAAGATGGAAGCGGGACCTGAGGGATCTAGGCGAGTCACCTGGACCTCTCTACGAGAGGAACCCGTGCTCGTAAGTCTAGTTGCCTTGGTATACGAATGCCGCTGACCATTCATCTCAGTATGTCAAGTCTCGACCGCATGTTCTGCGTCTGATCGACAAACCCATAGCGAATATTGAGTGAGTCAATGATGGGTTCTGCCCTTGAAGGCCCGTAGCAGCTCTCTGACGTCTTGATTTAGGACGACTGGAGTGACTGCTGCTGTTGTTGAGCGTATGGAAGTCGCCCTCAAACAAGATGTCCTCAAGGAGCTTCAAGAGGGCCATGGTCGACTTCTCCTGCACGATGAAGTGGAGACTAAGCCAGGCACCTACGAGATCATCCCTATCTGGGAGACGCTGGAGGAAAGCGAAGTGATGACTCCTAAGGAGCTGTACGAGAGCGTTATCAGCGAGGGGTACAAGGTGGACTACGTGCGAGTGGCTATCGTGAGTAGTCGTGCAACGCACAAGACCGCAATCCAAGCTGACGAAGCACGCAGACCGACGAACAAGCGCCTCTTCCCGTTACGCTCCAGGTGCTCGTGGACAGGGTAGCCGCCGGCATGGACCAAGGCACGGACTTTGTGTGAGCTTATCGGTAGTCTCGCATACACTTCATCTCACTCGAACTGACTGTGAATGTGACTAGCTTCAACTGTCAGATGGGACGAGGAAGGACGACCACTGGGATGACCGTGGCTGCACTCATTGCGACGATCGCCTCCGACGACCAAGTGCTGGATATGGGATACGACGACGAAGACGAGGAAGATGATCTTGAGGGTATGCCCGAGAGGACTCAGTACCTCAATGGTGTGTACATTTGATTTGTGTTTCAGGGCACGGAGATACGGAGCTGACGTCCCGCCTGGTACTATGAGCAGGCGAATACAAGACCATCTTACAGCTTGTGACAGTCATGAAGCATGGAAAGGGTACGTAGCATCACGATCTGGTGGGCCCCTCAAGCTTGATTTGGACTGACAACCGTCATTTCACAGAGGCCAAGCGAATCACCGATCGTGCCATCAACATCATGGAAGGCGTCCAGAACCTGCGAAAGGCGGTATACGAGTAAGTCTGTAGCCCCCCTCAATCAGCCTCAGGGCTGATGTTGATGTCCTGCTAGCTTCAAACTTATCGTGGACGCCTCAGAGCCCGGCTCGGCGAAACATCAAGCGCAAACAGTCAGGGCCGTCAACTATCTTTACAGATGTGAGTGGCACCCCGGAATCAGCACCGAGGTGATCTCGCACGTAATCGCTGATGACACTGGCACTTATATATAGATGGCGCACTTATTGTCTTGGCCAACTTCTTGCTCGAGGCGAAAGAACAGGGTATCCCACTCAACAAGACGAATTTTCCTGCTTGGTTTGAGCAGCATCGTGAGATCCGATCAATCTTGAGCAGGAAGGGCTTGGACTAAAAGAGTCGGAAGGAAGTTGCACGGATCGGAACATGGTAAAGCGGTATCAATTCTTGTGTATAGACAGTTCTATAATGTGTATCAGAATTTCTTTCTGCTCTTTTTAGGTCCCCCTGAGATGGAGTTGGACAATCAATCATGCCATGATTATGCATATAACGTACATCACAGCGATATGAAGGTATGTCGTGCAAGGGGCAAGGGGAAGGGTAATCCATTTACTGGTTGTAAGGATTCTGATTGTGCCATCCTGGTTGGTTCATGCCCATGCCCATACCCATGTTCATGTTCATGCTCAACATCTGCTGGTATTGAGCGGCGAATCGGGGATTGATCGCAGGTGCACCGCCGCTGGTGCCGTTTCCGTTATCTGATTGTTGGTTTGAATTGAAACCATGTTGAGGTTGGGACGAGTCCACACCTGAGGAAGCGAAAGCGGCAACGGAGGGCATACCTGTTGCTGGCTGATGGGGCTCATAAGTGTCATTGATGTTGTTGGCGCTGGTCGAGCTATAGCCCTGTTGCACTGGCGATTGATTGTACCCCACCTGCATCTGCTGGCCATGGGGATAACCTTGGAACGGCGCTTGTGCTTGCGGGTAGTTGGAATTAGGCTGAGGGACGAATTGTTGCTGATGCTGTTGTTGATGCTGGTGCTGATGCTGATATTGCTGTTGAGGGAAAACGTTGAACTGCGATTGCTGTTGTGAAGGGAATCCAGGCATTGGCGATTGCGATTGGAGCTGAGCGAAGTTATGCGCCTGATTTTGAGTTGGATTTTGGTACAGCATGGGGTTCATGGGCAATTGGTTGCTCATTCCCATGCCTGTGCCCATCGTCATGGGATTCGAAGGGAGGGGGAATGTCGGTTGGCTGACTGCGCTTGGATCGCTCCGTCCACCTCCGCCTCCGCTGCCACCAGCGTGCAAATTACCACCCCTACCCCGTCCTCCTCGTCCTCTGCCTGTACCTCTTTCTCTGCCTTGTCCCCTACCGCCAGCTCCGCCGCCTCGACCGCCTCTCCCTCTGCCTTTGCCTCGACCACCGCTCTCCGACGGAGGCTGCGCAGCCATCGACATCGACTCATCGCCCTCCAGATCATATGGAGCGGGTTTAGGTCTGCCTCTCGTGCTCGCCGTTGACCCAACATCCGAGACCGACATGTTCTCCCACCGATCACCCTCGTCATCCCCGTCGCCGCCGTACATACTGCCTGTTTCCGAGAACGCAGTCTCGTCGCTTGGCTGATAATCGAAATGAGGTCGAGCAGGCAATCCGTGTCCCTGGCCAGCGCCCGCCAAGCCGCGGATCATAGGATCTTTACTCTTGTTGCCTGCTGTTGCTGCGAGGCTAGGAGTCTTCGATCCCGCCCTGCGCTGCTTACGCCTCTTCTTGGCCTCGGCCTCAGCTTCGTCGTCCGACCACTCGACTTCATCTTCCCCTATCTCCTCGTCGTACAAGTTGGAAGCATCAGATCCTTTCAAACGGGGATCACGCAAGGCAAGCATGTTGACGAATGATCGGTAAGATGGGTTCAGGGGATAGAAAAGCCTCGTTCCGGCTGTGAGTTGGTCCGAGGTCGGGTACGGGAATGGAGGCGGGGGTAGACGGATGGTGTAGAATGGTGAGGTCAGGGGTCCGAAGGTCTCGTGTACCTTAAGAAGTTCAATCGACGAAAAATGTCAGTGAAAGTTTAGTTAAGAATCGTAATTTCGCAAACAGCGCGTTATACACGACCAGATAACACTCACAGTGCCCAGGACTCGCCCATCTTCCCAACACAGTACACTGCCTTCCTCGAGCCATCCTTCATCGGCAGCACCAGGCCGCGACTGCATGGCGCGCACAACGACCGTTCCGGACGAGGTGAATCTGGGTTCTGCCTGCTTCTTCGGGGTCTTTGTCGTTGTCGTTGTCGTTGTCGGTGAGGATACTACAGCGGGTTTCGTTTCTGCTTTTCCTTCGCCTTGCTTCTCCTCTTCGCCGTCTCTCCCTGCAACTTGGTCCGAGACGCAATCTTCGGTCTTGGATTCACTGGCATCCTCTTCTACCTTGACGAAAGACTCAGCTTGAGCCTGAGCTCCAGCTTCTTCTTCCTCCTTGGCCTTCTTCTCCAACCACGCCTCGACCTTTTTCTCCCTCATCCAACTAACGACGTCACCAGCCAGGCTAACACCTTCGCCCTGGGGTAATTTCTCCATGGGCGGAAGAGCGACAGGCGGTAAGGGAGCTTCGTGCGTCGAGGTGATCGCTGCCCCGCCGGAAGGACCCACGTCGTCTTCGTCGTCTTCCATGAACTCAAATCCCATCGCACCCAAATTAGGATATGACAAGTCCCCATCTTCGTCCGAGTCCACGTCGGAGCCCGACACATCGGCCTCAGAGTCCATCGCGACCTCTGCTCCAGCTTGACCTTGACCTACAAAGTCGTCGAGCTCTTTCTTCAGGGCGCCATGTTCTTCAACTGTCATTGGCTTGATGTCTGCCAGCTTTGGTGCTGCCGGGCCTTCCGCCTCGGAGTCGGTCTCTTCCTCGCTGCTCGATTCGAATTCGCTCGATGACTCGTCGCTCAGACTGGGTCCAGCAGGAATCGGCTCAACCTTCTCTTGCGCTGTAGGTTGATCCTCTTCTTTCCCTTTGCCCTTGTCCCTGTTCTTCGAGAGACTGGCCTCGACCAACTTCCTCTTCTCTGCAGCTGACATCGACACGGACGGCAACGACCCTACGACCTCGTTGTTCGCCACCAGATCCATGATGATGGACAGATCTTGAGGTATAGTGGGGTTAGGCGGTAGCTTGAATGGAGAAGCGGTCGCTGTCGGTCCCGCAGGCGGCGCTGGCACTGGCGTTGGTTGAGGAGCAACATCGCTCGCCTCGGTCTTGATGTCTTCTTCTACGACAACGGCAGCCTCGAGCTCTGCGTCCGAGTCGCCGCCATTCTCTTCGATCATGACATCGTAGGCTGGTCCACTTGCGTCCATCATTACAGCCTATATATGGTGTGTGGTTTGTTGGTGCTTTGAAACCAAGATATGGCTTCTCAATACAGGATCTTCAAAATATCTTGTCGCTTTTATCTTTCGGCCAGCGCAGTAAGTAGTGAGTGGACCTTGGACGGCGACATCTACAGCCGGCGGGGTACGCCGTTGTAAACAAAATTATCTGGTCAGTCACGTGATCCGAGGTAAAGGCTGATTTCACGGAGCGGACCGCCCCGCGGATCGATGTGAGTCACCCGATCTACAGTCTACAGAGGATGATCTATGATCCCGACGATATCGATCGTGTGCGAGTTCTGATACATTAGCATGACTTAAGCGGTATCCTTACGTAGCTCAGCGATATACAGTAATAGATCGGGACGCATATTCACCTGTACGCGATCGTCTCTGCAGTGAGCCAGTAGGCATGCGGGTGCTATAAGAATGTGGTTGCACGAATACTGGTGAGACGATCTTGCTTTGTGGTAGAAGTGGTGCACGTCATACGATGTGACGTCAAAGCATGACGCAGACGCACCATAGGAACAATGGAGGGCAGATACTAGGAGTCCCAGTACAGTATCTTGCGAACTTTAGCCAAGGAGACATTCAAATAAGTTGATGCATCTTGGATGATTTTGGCATCTAATCTTTTGCAAGCAACATATATAGTACAATATAGATACCACCAACGACACGAACAACCAGATCTCGCAAGCAACAATGACCACTCAGAACCTTGTATGTACCTTTCCCGCGGCTCACTTACCAATGCTAGTGGAGCACAGTTGCCCGATCTCACTTAGCGGTACGAATATGCAGTATGAAGCTGATGAAGTCCGACCGAATCGATCGATTGATCCCTATCGTAGCAATCTGCCCCTCTCCGAAGCTCTGGCCACAAAGAGCCGACAGAGGACCATGCTACCGTCGCTCAGATGAACAGTCAGGGCGACGGCGCCGATCCCGAGGCTCTCCTCAAGAACAGGATCTTGAACAGGTCCGAGGTATCTCGAGCGGCCTTGTACGACCAGGATGATTTCCTTTGCGTCGGTTCGTCCACCAAGCAATTCGACGTCGAGCCCGTAGACATCCGAAAGGTGAGTCGAGTCAGAACGGGAACGGCAGCGTAGCGTGACGCTCAGCCTGCTGCGAAGAAACGTAACAGGATGAAGGCTTACAGAATGCTGACGACGAGAGTACATTTCCTCTTCCCTTCATGGTTGGGATTGATTAGATCCTTGACGGCCTTTTGACCTACTCTCGACAGGGCGACCCTACCGTCGCCAGCGGAGACGGTGAACCCCCCAAGCACTTCAGCGTAGGCAAGGAGGGCGGAGCGACAGTGAAGAGCGGAGATGGGGAAGCGATGGTCGCTGAGCTCAATGGCAAGGTGAGCATTGACACACCGTTCGAGGCTTTCCCCCCTTACCCTATCCTTGTCGAAAGGACACTCAAGTGGTGTAGAATTGCGCCAGTCGAGAAGTTTTCTTTTGGCTGACTTCAGTGCTTTTGGGGAAACAAAAAAATCAGACCCTCATCGCTACGCGAACCGCCAAGTTTGTGTTACTCGTCGAGGCCAACGAGGGCGCAAACCAGGCATCGCTCGAGACCATCGTCCAAGCATTCCAGGAGGGCCTTCAACAGTTGACGTGAGTGATCACTATCGATGTCTGTTGAAACGATTATACCAACTCATGGATCATTGCTGATAATGCCATGCCATTTGTCCTTGGGCTTTGGTCCTTGATCTTTGCAGTCTTTAAGTGTTGAGCTCATGGGTTTGAATCGACGCGCAGTAGGTGTAAAGAAAAGTTGACATGGAAGAAGAAGCACAACGCATACAGTTCATATGTAGCCAGTAAACCAGCATAAATGCAACCTTTTCACTGTAATGCCTCAGAAGCAATTCGTCCATATCGGCTCGCAACGGCATGTCTGGAACGTATCTCTCAACAACATTGTTCACGTTCACCGGACAGTATCACCCGCCGTGATGGCCGCCAGGATCGTTTGGAGACGGCTGTTGGACGGGCACGAGGAAGATACACAGTTGATATATAATATAGGCTTGAGGTGAGCGGTGACGTCGACCGCGGAAGGATCTTGAGGGTAGTGCCGGGCTACTACTGCATATGTTACATGAAGACCTGGACTGCAAATCTTCGTCAGAAGGGAAGGACGATTCGTGTGATAGCTGCTACCTTACAGGGTCGCATCACAATCAGCAGGACCTGCAATATACAGTGTGTTTCATCGCTTTCGATAAAGTCCTCGTTATGCTCAACTGTCGCCTGGGTCCGTGGATCGAAGGCAGCTCTCGCATCAAAGACAAGGTCAGCCGACGCGCCTACACCGACAGGGTGCTGTAGCTCGCTGCAATGCGCGTGACCACCTGTGACTGCCTGAGCCAGTATCATCTTCAACAGATGACGAAAGTCCACCAATGTGAAGAGATGGACTGGTGGTAGTGCTCCTGTTGCTTTCTGATTGTATACATGCTCATCTTCTTCTTCCCTTACACTGTGGCATGTAGCCCTTCATACCCTCGTCCAGTCAATTGCTAAATGCAGCCCTTCTGACGCACTACGTATGTATGACCCGTCCTGTCATCCCCGTCATCGCATACCTGATAACTACTGGTCTACCGCCTGTCGTTGTATCGCCTGGGACTAGGGCTTCTCCTGCGCGGGGGTGGAGAGTCGTCCCTTGCTCGCCTCGGAGGCGTGTCGTCGTCCCTCCTTCTTCTGGGAGGGGGAGTCACACTGGGACTCCTCCTTCGAGGCGGCGATCTCGAGTCGCTATACTGTCTCTTCCTAGGCGGCGGGGAAGGCGATCGAGAAAGAGATGGGGAGTCTCGTCGTCGCCTAGGCGGTGAACGGGCCGCAGGGGAAGGCGAAGCCCTTCGTCGTCTAGGTGGTGGCGAGTCATCCCTTTTTTTCGACGCAGGTGGCGACCTCGAGTCGGAGGAATATCGCCTTCGTCTTGCTGGGGGAGGCGATCTCGAGTCGGACGAGTACCTTCTCCTCCTTCTTGAGTAGTATGAGCTCGCGTCGCTACCGCTATCGCTATCGCTATCCGAATCGGTCGTGCTGTCCGAGTCACTCGAGGATGTGTCGGAGCTTGAGTCGGAATCAGAAGATGATTCCTCGGCCGCTCGAGCAGCGTGTTGCGCCGCGAGGAGCTTGGGTGCGTTCTGAAGGTACGTTCGCATCTCCTCGGTGACTTTACCCATACCGATCGAAGTAAAGTAGTTGATGGCGAATCGGGTGTTCTTGGGGTTGTCCATAGGGAACATGCCGGCGAAAGCGGGCTTGAGATCGGGAATCTTGAATCTCTCCACGAGTCGGGTCAGACCCATCTCCTCGGTCATCTCTTGCATCATGATCTTGACGAAAATTCGACTGGATGAAGTCGTCTCTTCTTCGTTCATGTGCACGACGTTCAGGACCGCCCAGGAGATACCGTCAGAAGCGAGCAGGTGACCAAAGAATCTACCGATATTTCGAAGCTTGTTCGTCTCGTATCGGTGAATCGTGTCGTAGTATTTCGCAAACGCCTCCTGGTAGCAGTCGGTCCATACCCTGTTCAACTTGCAGAATCGCTCGCCGATCAAACCGTAGAAATTGGTATACGTTCGTTCTTGTGAACAACACTCGATGATCATGTTACAAAGCTCAATCTGTAGGAACAAACGAAAGTCAGCATGCGACTCTGTTGATTGTATACCGTATACTGTCTCACCTCTCGGCCTTCTGGGATATTGATCTTCATTAACTTGTGTACCGTTTCTTCGTAGTTGAGCTAGAATTGGTGCCCAATCAGTCAGCATCCGATATGCAATAGATCACCGGTTTTGATCCGCACTCACAGAGTTCATGATGGTGAGGTAGATGGATCGTCTGAGATTGATCAAGTTGGTCTCGGTCATATCGGCGATACCCTGCTTCTCGGGCGCGACATCGTCCTCTTCGTCCTCTTCGTCGGACTCGGAGTCATAGCTGCCTGATTCAGAGCCTGACTCGTCGTCTGAATCACCCAGGATTTCCCGCTTGATCTCGTTGTACTTCTCCTCGTTCTGCACGTAATTGGGGTCGACTTTGAAGAGGTCTGCAACGCCACGATAATAGTCGTGATCAGCACCAACGAGAGACGAATCGAGACCGATGCTATGTTTAGATCCTAGTAAGAGACACGCCCACTTACTCAGACTCTCTTGTACCTGCAGCTCGTCATCCAACGTGACCCTATGCGTAATCTGCTCTTCCTCCTCCACCAAATCCAGACCCTCAGGAATCGCTGGGTTATCCTTGTACTTATCCTTCCTCACTTGGAAGAGCACCTCGATCATGTACTGACATCGCTTGCTGATCGCGCCTTCGTGAAGAACCGCCCTGAATCGCTCGAAGACAGTGTTGTTCGCCTTGGGACTGTTCTCAGAGAGGAAAAGTCCAACTTCTCGCATGAAGCCGACGGCTACCTCAATGGAATCATCGGTTGGTCGGTCGAGGCAGAGTAGAAGGATTTGAAGAGCGACAATCTCGTGCGCGACGTATTGGTTACACAGATGGGCGATGAACGTCGAGGTAGCATGGCAGACAGTCTGCGGTACAAGTCAGCATTGGCGTCCATATCTGATTTGGTAAATTCCATAGACGTCAACTCACCTTGTCGTTCCTCTTGTACGCTCGCCTAAACTGACTGATCAACCTGATCAAGACCAGTTCTCCTACTTGCGGTAGCTTGGTGTTCACAATCGCAACTAAAGCAGCGAAGACGGGAGTGAAGGGGAGCGACGAGGCCTGCGCTCTCATAATAGATCGAGCAAAGAGGCCCTTTCCTCGGATGAGGTTCTCGCCGAATAGCTCCGGTACAACGTGTTTGATGTTGGATACATTGACCTGACACACTTCATCAGTAACATATCCACAATGACCACGTCGTGCACCGTGCAACAATGGTCCATTCACTCACTTTGTTGATCATACCGTTGATACTCTTCTTTAGCGCATCCCAGCTCAGTCTTTGATACTCTGTGCTCGTCTTATCTTTCGCCGCCTCAGCTTGCATCGCCCTCAACTTGGCCGGGGGTATATACGCTCCACCGGATCTCGAGCCGATCAATTTCGCAAACTCCGCTTTGGCCACTTCATCCGCCTTTGATCCTCCGTTCTTCAACGCTACAGTCCCATCTTCGTTCCCGTTCGGTTTCGATTTTAGCTCATTGTTGATTTGGGCTTCCAGCATAGCAGCCTCCCTTGCACGTCTTCGATGAGGGTCGATATCCATCACTCGTGGAGCATCGATATCGTTCGGACCTCGCGATGGTCGTGCGGAAGGAGATTGAGATCGTCTCCGACGCGTAGGTGGAGAAGGCGACCTGTCTCGAGGGTTAGGTGACAATGACCTAAATTGAGACGCAAAAGTCAGCTACCAATCGTCAAGCCAAGAGAGTAACGCTTACCTTTTCCGCTTGGATGCAGGAACATCGTCGGGACTAGCCGTTCGACTTCGAGGAGAGGGAGAGCGAGTATATGAACGTGCGGGGGAGCGAGAGCGAGAGGGTGAAGGCGAACGGGAGGGGGTAGGAGAGCGAGGCATGTTGCTTGGTTCGTTTTCGGTTTCGATTTACGTCTGGACGTTTACGGAAAAGCTGAAATTCGGCAGGCCGCCACAACTACTACAGAACAATGGACCGGAACACACAGAGTGATATGCGAAGCAGCTGAGTCCTTTTTTATGATTAGGGATCACAGTGAGAAGGCTGCTCGAAACCATGAATGTCTGTCTCTCAACCATTCAAGCGATGTGTGATACACGAGAAGACGACAGGCGAACATACTCATGATAAGTGGTGCGCCTGTATAACGGCAAGCGAGCGTCCTCGTGGTATTATTTGTCACCAGACCTCCCAGGCGGTGCCAGCGGAATCAATCATATCAAATGCTGTGGAGGGGCCAACGAGTGGCGACAGTGCGATGTCCCTGGAAGCGGTGACGGCATGACGAAACATGGCATATGCATACTGTACATGTACATCAACTGCCAACGGTACACCGACCGCTGCGTCCTCCTGGCCCTCTTGGCTCTTCCTCTTCCTCCTTTTGTGTTGGTCATCTTCCCATCACGTACTAGCCCATCTCTTCTCGCCTGCTTTTCCCAACTCTGCTTTCCCACCGACTCTCGCCTCTTTCTCCTTCCACACCTATTAAAAGAGAGCGTTTAGCTTCTCATCGTATTCAGATCATTTTCTTCAATACACCATCTCCTTCGACATACCTCTTACATATACGCCTTGTATTCGACTAGACAAGCCATCACCTGGCATCAAACTACCATACACAAAATGGCTTCTTCTCCCACAAAAGCTGCGCATGAGCATGCCGTCCTCCTCAACGCTATCGCCGAGGGGGCAAAGCAGTACCCCAAGCCAGAGCAGGTCAACTACACTTACGGAACCGCCGGTTTCAGGACGCTGTAAGTAGTGACTTCCCGAGACCCGGTCATAGATAAGGACCAAAGAGCTGACGATAATACTATACTTAGTGCTACGAAACTCCCATCTGTTCTCTTCCGCGTAGCTCTTCTGGCTGTACTTAGGTCCAAGCGATTGGAAGGCGCGACTATTGGAGTGATGGTCACTGCGTCCCATAATCCTGAACCGGTGAGCTGGCGTTAGACATGCGATCAGCAATGGGACAGAGACAGCTGACCAGCCTTCTGCAGGACAACGGTGTCAAGCTCGTTGACCCATCCGGAGAGATGCTCGACCCCACATGGGAACACCATGCTACGACTCTCGCTAACTGTCCCACGACCGAATCACTCCTTTCAACGTTCACCACTCTCGTCACTCACCTCCGAGTGGACCTACACCAACCCGCCAACATCGTGTACGCGAGAGATACTCGGCCTTCCGGTCCTGATCTCATCAAGGCGCTCGAAGCAGGACTCAATGCTTTCGGAGAGGGAGTCAAGGTCAACAATCTTGGAGTGACGACGACGCCTATTTTACATTACGTGGTCAAGGCAACGAACGATAAGACTGGGGAATATGGTCAGCCAACTGTGGAGGGGTATAACCAGAAGATGGCAAAGGCATTCAAAACTCTGGTGGTACGTGTTTGAAAATCCAAAATTATGATCTGGTTCCCGCTAGATGAGTACACTGACGTGAGCCACAGGGCAACAAAGGACCGCTTTCTCCACTCTATGTCGACTGCGCCAACGGTGTCGGCGCCAACGCACTTGCCGACTTCACCACAACCTTGGGCGATGTACTCCCTGTTCATCCTCTCAACACGGCGACCAGCACGGCTGGCGCATTGAACCACCACTGCGGAGCCGACTTTGTCAAGACCAAGCAACAATTCCCTCCTTCCGTTCAAGCAGCTGGGTTCCTCAACAAGCGTGGTACAAGGGCCTGTTCTTTCGATGGAGATGCGGACAGAATCGTATATTATTACTTGCACGAAAGCAAGAACACTTTCAGGTTGCTGGACGGAGATAAGATCGCTGTCATGGTCGCCATGTTCCTTGGGGACCTGATAGCCAAGGCTAAACTGAAGGAGGAGGAAAAGCTGTACCTTGGTGTCGTACAGACGGCATACGCCAACGGCAGCTCCACGAAATACCTTACAAGCGTAAGTGGACCGCTTCACAGCTACAGATACAGAACAGGAAGATTAGCTGATCCAGACGATCCGTCACAGCGAAACATTCCAGTCACCTGTGTTTCAACCGGTGTCAAGCACCTGCATCATGCCGCTCAGCGATATGACATCGGTGTCTACTTCGAGGCCAATGGTCATGGAACAGTCCTCTTCTCTGACAACGCCATCAAGACACTTAAGGGGGCTTCACCGACATCTCCCGATTCAGCAAACGCCATCAAATACCTACTCGCTTTCTCAGAGCTCATCAACCAGGCCGTTGGAGATGCTTTATCCGATATGTTGATGGTCGAGGCCGTCCTTGCGCACCGAGGATGGGGAGCGCCCGAATGGGACGCAGGATACGAAGATCTGCCCAACAGGCTTGTCAAGGTGGAAGTGCCCGATCGATCCATCTTTGTAGCTACCGACGCCGAGAGGAAGCTCGCTTACCCCGTTGGATTGCAAGAGCACATCGAGGAGGCTATGAGAAAGGTCGAGATGGGACGTTCATTCGTTAGACCCAGTGGTACGGAGGATTGTGTTCGAGTGTACGCCGAAGCCAAGTCGAACGTTGAGGCGGACTGTAAGTGTTAACCTTACCTCAGCTTTCTCGGCACATGGCGTGCAATGATAGAAACAAGCTGACGCGGCGTGTCTTCTCACTCGGCAGCCCTCGCGATCACCGTCACCGACCTCGTCAAGATGGCCAGCGGCCAGGTATGAGGAGCCCTTCTGTCGGGTCCTGGTAAACATGTGACAGGGAGAAACAAGTAAAGTAAAGAAGCAAAACGTCAAGACGCACGAATGAATGGAAGAAGTAGCATGCCCCCATCATATACACCTCACAGTTTATACCACCCTCCTATGCATATGTCATGTCATGTCATGTCATGTTTGATTGATTGATCAAGGGCGGTTCCGTTTGTTGGGAGGAGAAGACCAAAGATGGGCGCTACCACCGCGGAGAGAAACTGGTCCTGGTCGCCATGTAAAGATACAGTAACAACGTCATTCCGTGTTGCGACGCGGAGCCCCCCATTACCGTCATAGCCGGTAAACGCGTATGGTGAGTGGGTGCAATAATGTGGGATATGTGGATATGAGAACTGGGTCTGATCCCTTCACTCGTGAGAGATATACAGGATCCAGCGCTTGAATCGCTGATCTCCATCGCTCCTCGACTATAGGTCACGCTGATCACGCAAAACGCTGCCCCATCACGACACGAGATGCCGTCCAAGTGAGCCCACGCCTTGAGATCTATCGTATGTAGCGCCGTTGATGAGCTGACCAAGTTGAGTGTCGACCCTTTCGCCGTGTACAGCACACGAGAAGCTACCCACGCTGGGAGCTGGTACACCGCGTCAGGTGGGTTGCTGCTGTGCTTCAAATTGGTCCTAGTCTAGGCAAGAGCCTTGCCTCGCGCTTGTCAGAAAGTGTTGCATCCCGCTGCGTTGTCTCGGAGCACTTTAGCCTTAGTCAGGCCTATTCAAAGACGGCCGACGCAACGGCGAAGTATTGATCTTATGCAAGTCCCAGAGCTGACATCGATGATCTATCTACCCAACCACTTCTCATCACTGTGTGTCATTGTCATTGACACTGGCATCAACAGGATTCAGACTCTCCGCAGAGCTCTCTGCAAACCTTTCAAAAGTCCATCCTATCCCCGGATTGGAGTACGACCCCCCGGTGAACGATGCCAAGGCTATCATAGCGCCTCATGCGGGATACAGTTACTCGGGTCCTACGGCAGCCTGGGCTTATGCGGCTATTCCTACCGAGAAGATGTGAGTATTCCAGTTCTCGTATGCTTGTCCCGTGAGAATATTTCCTAGGTGTGAGTGGGTTGAGGATAGCTAGTACCTTGATCTGGAAGAGGAGTTATACTTGTGGATATCAGAGTCGTTTCATCCTTCCCCGTACCGATTTTCGGCTGACTCATCGCCTGTTATAGCAAGCGGGTATTCCTACTCGGTCCATCACACCATGCCTACCTGTCTGGCGTTGCACTCTCGACGTTTGACGCATACGAGACCCCCGTTGGCGATATCCCGCTGTGCAAGAAGAGTGAGTCAAGGTCCCCCTCACTGCTCAATCTTACCTCCCTTGCCCATTTTCATCCTCATACTGGCCGAATGCACTTGTACACCCCACTCTGGCTCTGAGCCAACCATGGCGTACCATGCGGTATAATGGGGCTATACTGGAGCTGGAGATGAATGTCCAGCTGATGCTATGAGCACTGGAATCTGCAATCTGGAATCTGGACCCCTACACTAGCCATCTCCGAACTGAGAGACACGGGCATCTTTTCGAATATGAAGCATTCCGTGGACGAGGACGAGCATTCCTTGGAGATGCACTTGCCATACATCCGACATGTGTTCAAGGGGTAAGTAGGCAGTTCCCCGAGTCCTGACCGTGACTGTGCAGCCTCCTCTATACGCGAGGATGACTTTCACCTATACGGTTCCCTCTACGGTTCCTGGAAGCGTTGTCAGCGGACAGGTCTTACAAGAGACCGCCGGAGGGACGAAAGAGCACTTGAGGCCGGGAGTATTGAGAATGTAGCAGCTGATCGCCCGTCACTCACTATCTCATCTCAATCGTCCTGTCTTTCACGCGATGTGATGTAGCCGAGACGACCTCCGCCTCGTACCCATCTTGGTCGGTCACCCGAGCAAAGAGACATCGGCGAAACTGAGTGAGGTCCTCGCTAGGTACTGGCATGACGAAGAGACTTTCTTTGTCATCTCGTCAGACTTTTGTCATTGGTGAGTTAGCCGGCTCCACATCTCCTCCCTCACACGAGATACTGCAGAGCAACATCATCTTTCATATCAGACTTGAGCGGTCCAATCTCCTCCCTTCGAATGTGCCGCTTGAAGCCAAAGCTGATACTGATGCACCCTGTCCATTCATCATCACTCGTCGCGCGAACGCAAAACCAGGGGCACCCGCTTCTCTTGCACTCCATACTACCCCAACGCTCCCTCGCCACCCAACCCCGCTCCGCCGGTCCCGCAAGAGCCCCACTCAGCAGCATACGAACCCCCGACACTCATCAAGCGCTTCAATGCAAAGGACGCTAACCCCGATGTGCCCATCTGGAGATCGATCCAGTATATGGATCATGAGGGTATGGATCTGTTGAAGAAGCCTGCCGAGTTTGGGGCGAGCGAGAAGTGGGAGGCGTACTTGAATGAGACCAAGGTGAGTCTGGCGCGATATGTCGTCGCGACTTTTTGGATGAAGCGTCTCATTCCCCTACCCCAGGGGAGACTCGACACACCAGAGGATGGGCGCTATGACCGTTGCTGACTCCACCATACACGTTCAAACAGAACACTATCTGCGGTCGAAACCCAATCTCCGTGCTTGTCAACCTGATCCAATACATCTACGGCGACAAAACCTCGTCCGTGGACAAAGAGAACCATCATCACTACCACCGATCGGCAGAATTCAACGAGGGACCTCATCCGGAATTTACGTTTGTCAGGTACGAGCAGAGCAGCAGGTGTAAGAGCGGGAGCGATAGTAGCGTCAGCTATGTGAGCGGGGTATTGAGGGTGCCGGGTCATCGATCGTGAGGGGTGAGCGAGCGTGTACGCGGAATCGTAAGTGAGAGTGCGGACTTTCGTAAACAATATGTACATTGGGGTAGAAAATCCAGGAGAGCAGAGTTGTACCAAGTGTAATTGGACAGTCATCATGTGAATGTGGACGCCAAATTTGTATGCACCCAGCCTAACCACGACAAGATGAATGTCCAGTGGGCAGACAAGCTTAGTATAGCTGTATGACCATAGACCGCGGAGCATTGTACGAATGAGTGTCCAGTCTTGCGCAAAGCCTCGTACCGTACTTGCGTGTAAGATCAAGCGATACATCTCGTTTGTGTGCTTGTGTGTTTGTACCACTCGTATCGAGATCTCGATATCGATATAGTATGACCAACCCCCGAGCTATCTGGTCAGACAATCGATCCTACGATTCACCGCCTCGCTCGCCTCTCGCGCGATCCAGAGATCCCTCTTCCTGCTTCCTGACTGACACCTTGGTAGGGGCAAGAATTTCAGTCCAGATAATCGAGTTCTCGCTCCGCCCATGCCCATGCCCATGCCCATGCCCATGCCCATGCCCATGCCCATGCCCATGCCCATTAAACAGGCCCAAGCCTTGCTCAGCCTGGTCTAACCTGGTTTAGGCGCTATCGACGTCGACCTGTCTGAAACCTTGTACCTATATGCAGTGCCGCAGCCGCACAAAAGGAAAGAAAGAGAATTAAAAGGGAATGAGCGAGGGGATCAGCAGGCATTCTTGTTTTCGTCATGTAGCGTTCGACCTTTGCAAGGTCAATCCGTCTCATCTTGGAGATTGACGGACACGAGCACGCCCTGCTTCGGCTTCTATTCCCATTCCAATTCCAATTTCAATTCCAGCTCCGCTCCTGGATGCCCTTTGGTCGGTTCTCGCGACATTGCTCCGAAAACGATTAATGCGTTGATGGGGTTGGGCAGAGCCGACAAGCGCAGATTGCGCACATCGCTCCAGAAGGAAAGGGAGTAACCACCCCTGTCGACGCCGAGCTGTTTGGTAGCAAATAAAAGAATCGTCCTCCTTGCCTTACAGTGCGCCAATCGCCCTGGTGGAACTGGCTTCGCTGTGTCATACCGACGCGCCGAGCTCAAGCAACCCTCCTGCACCATCCGTTGACAGTCCTCCTACTCCGCACTTCGCCACAATCATGTCCCCTCCCCCCCCTTGACTAAGTTCTTCCGTTGTCAAACTCCCAGCTCATCCCATTCCTTTCCCAATTTATCTATCGGCTGACGGCCCTTCTACTTTACTTAAGCCCACACAGCGGAACCATATGATCACAAAACACATTCCCATTCCCATTTCGATCCCAAATCAACTCACCTTGTTCTCCCTGATCATCGTCGCGTACTTCTCAGCCAGCTCCTTACAGTTCTGCAAGTGGTTGACGCCTTCTCCCCGGTAACATTTCTGGAGCTCGTCTCGGACGATCCGGGCCTCCATCGCTTTGATCCATGATTCTCGGACGTGCTCGTCTCGGTCCTTGATCCGTTCTGCGTTGGACCAAGAGCAACATGCGAAGATGCGATGAATAGATTGTCAGCTTATTCTCGATTTAGTGAGATTTAATCATTTGCGTTCAATTCCGGTACGCTCCCACGAGCCTATCATTTTCTCGGCAAACAAGAGAAACCCAGAGGTTTCTGCCATTCAACAATGACCCAAGACTCCCCTCGCGGCTAAAAACCTCTCACTTCTTCGAAGGCAAAAGAGACCAAACTCCGATACCCACGTCGGTATTCATCCATGGAAGGTGTTGAGGCCATCTTGCTGAACTTTGCTTGAGCGTAGGTGATCTTTTTGATGCTGGCGGACGGGATGGGCACTACTATAGGTCTATCAAAAGCTTCGGATCAGGTGGAGAACGGGCGCAATGGAGAGCTGAATGCCAGTGGTATTGTGTGTCGAATGTAAGAAGCGCAAGCTAAGTGATCCATTTCCTCTTGACCATAGAGTCCATCTGCGACCTTTCGTTCGCACTTGCACTCGCCAATCAGCTCGTGAGCCTGACATCCATCCATCTCTCGTCAACGAGGGATGGGGGTTCTTTTCAGCGGAATCAATTTGCCATGTGAACGTTGCTGAGTAGACCACGTGACTTGGTCAGGCGTGACTTGTGTGTGCGGGCCTCCACGCGCCTGTTCTCTTTTGCCGCACTGCAAGCTGGTCCTGAAACATGACTATGACCATGACCATGACCATGACCATCACGTCCACTCAGCTGCAAAGTTACGCACTACTCTTGTCTCTCTCTCTCTCTGTCTGTGTCCCATCCCATAAAAGCCTGGATACGGGCACTCTTGACACTTGTTCACACACTCTTTTTTCATATCTTCCTCTTCTCTCAGCATCTCTCATCTCTCATCTTTCTCTCTCTCTTTTCTTTCTTTCTTTCCAAGGTCCTGCATTTTCATTCCGTCATCTCTTTCACTTCACTTAGCTTGACTCATACTCTCCTGTCCCGTTCGTCCGTTCACAACGTCCTCCTACCCTGTCACTAGACTTCAGCACACATTTTCGTTCTTCTTCTCAATACCACCACATTCCCCGTATACTGTTTCGCTTTCCTCTCCCAAAGCCATTTCACCACATCATCATACAGCATAGCATAGCATTATCAGCATAAACAGACAAGACTTCATGACCATCAATTTTCCTCATAGCCATCACACACATATATAACGTACATCGCACTGCATTCACTCCCCTTCATCTCCTTCTTGTCTCACATACACACATCTCTCGTCATCTTACCCACCCGCACGTCCTTCTCAACATCATTGACGTTCACACCGATCTCCAAGGAGCAGACCGCTATAAAGTATGATGTCGACTTTCCAACCCTTTGGCCCAAATCCTTCACCTTGGACCCCACCTACTCCCGCTGCCGCTTCAGCCTCGGGTACGGGCGGCCACTCCGTAAGTGGCCTGCTCAGTCGACAGACCACCCCACCGTCCGAAGCTGCCAGTCCAGTAGTAGCTACACCGAAAAGCAGTACCGAACCTGCTCTATGGTCGGATAGGTATAGGAGCTTGAGCACAGGTAATATCGGGGGCATGAACGTCGTTGGGTCCGAGCTAGGCTTCACTCCCGCCAACTATACCGAGCTCAGGAGACCGGTGAGCCCTCCTGTCAGCACTATCCATCTACATCCCATTCTCTTTTATCGTCTCCAATAGCCCACACCGTAGCTAACGCACATGTGCATCACAGCTTGGCGAACTCCCTCAGAACCCGGTCACCTCTCATGCTCTGGCTTCACCCTTCATGCCTGGTCTCAACAATGGTCCCTGGGGTCCACCGATGCCTCCCCTGCAAAGTCAAGCCAGTCAGCGCAGCTTGACAGTCCAGCAGGTGAATAGCTACACATTGTTCACCCTGGCAATTGGTACCATAGCTGACGACAGGATCAAAGCGCCTTGCTTTAGCCGAGGACAAGATTAGGGAGCTCATGATGGAGAACAAGTCACTACGAGAAAGGAACGCATACTCTGTATGTTCTCGGCTTGTCACATACCCTCAATGATCCTGCTGTCGTTCCATCACGACGCCAGAGCTGACCTGGACCGATCCAGAACCATCCGGGAGGTGCCAACATCTATGCTACCCCTTCCCTCAGCGGCACATCGTCCATTATCTTTGACAATGTCAACCCTTCCTTTGCTTCTACTGGGTGTGGCCAGATTGGCGGACTGGGGCTGCAGAGGTTCGAAGATCCTGAGATCATCTATGGCATGCCCAGAATGCATATCTCAGCTGAAGATCCGGTAAGCTCGCGTTCCTGCCCTTTCCTTCTTCCAGTGGGCTATATCCGAAGCCATCGCAGATAATTGATGTGATCGCCATCGGCTTACATCACTTTGACATTCAGCTTGACAAAGCAGATTACACCGCTCCTCCCTTCATCACCATCCCGATTCTTCAGGGCACGTTCAACTTTGCCGATATGCCCAATGAGTATATTCGTCCCATCGTGTGGATCATCGCCCATCGTATACCCAAAGGCAGCGGTGAAAGGTGAGTAAGGTTACGCGGACGTGCGAGTCATCATGCTGATTTCTGATTCCTTTTTAGTTCCGGACTGAAAGCGGCAGTCAACGCTCTGGCTGTGAGCTTGTGTCCGATCTCAGCCGTGTAGAGCGTGGCGATACTGACATGTTCTACAGACCCGTCTCGGCCTACCTCGATCGATGGACCCTGCCGCCACTCTAATCAGCTGTATCATCGAATGGGCTCGACCCCTCTGCTATACATCTTGCGGCAACTATCTTTGCCAACAGCTCCTGGAGCGAGGGGATATGGAGGACAAGGAGGCCTTCATTCAGGCTATCCAGTAGGTCGGAGTGAGACGCCGCGTACAAAACAAGCTGACAATGTTTCAGAGATGACATCGTACCTATCGCAAGCGACAAATTTGGCACCCATGTCTTGTGTAAAGCCATCACTGTAAAGGAACTGGAAGTGAGTCTCTGCTTGACTCTAATCGATGATGGACGCGCCAAGCTCACTGGTGTTTCAGGCACCAATCTCGGAAGCCTTGCTCAAATTTGGAACCTTTGATTCGATGCGTACTGGAGCCCGAAGACTTTGGCGAGAGGTGAGCATGGCCGATACTGTAATGATATCAGAAGCTGATAATTTCACAGTATCTCGAAAAATGCAGGCAAGGAAGGCAGTTTGATATCTTCTACAGGTTAATCTACTCACCCACTTCGGCGATCCGCATGGGCTAACATCTCTCCTCCCAGGATCAATGAGGATATGGCAGGTCGCTGGTCAGATCTCGCGTGCATCAACGAGGTCAGCCAAATGATCGCTATACAGGATCGCGTTTGCTGACATCTCTCGTAGCACGGATCCATTGCCGTCCAGCAGATCTTTGAGGTCTACGGTTCACCTGATCTCATGGAGCCTTGTTTCAAGGAGGTGAGTGTTACATCAAGAACATCTGAGATCGCATATGCTGACTCGTGCATAGCTGTTGGCCGATATCGCCCGAGTCGCTAACAATCAATTCGGACAGTGAGTATCTGACCTATATATCTCACGTCTGAGGCACTGACATGAGCCTCTGCTCCCAGCTTTGTTGTCACCAAGCTCATCGGATACCCAAATCTATATCGAGCGACCTGTGAAGCCATTTTGACGTCTTATCCGCCCGTTGCGATTACACACCACGGTGTCAATTTTGCCAAGATCGCCCTGACTGAAGGAGGCAGGGTCAGCATCATGAAATACGTGGACGCGATCTGTTCGCATGATGGAGGGTGAGTCTTGGTGATCGGTAAGTTAGCAACTGCGGACTGACTGCCTTTCACTGCAGACGAACGCCTGGTATAGTCGCAATCGCCACTTCCTCTATCGGCAAAGCTCATCTGAGTGAGTAAATACCCGATGACTCCCCTTTAGACCTAGCTAATCATAACGAACTCCGCAGCTTTCGTCTTGTCTTGTGTATGTCATCTACTCAGATTGTCGTCAAGGGACCTGGCTGCAAGCTGACTGACGATTGTGCGCCATAGCTCACTCCGGCTGAGCACGTTCGGGTCCGACAGACCTGTCGAGCGTACAGTACCACCTTACGCAACTCTCAGAGCGGGAATGACCTGCTTCGATCGCTGTGAGCTTCTCTCAGTGCTGCGTGGCTGATTGCCAAATACAAGCTGACATCGTGACAGAGGTCTTATGCACGCTGTCGGTTCCAGGCATCGCGCGGGTAGCAATTAAGAGGGCCTCCGATCGACCACGACGACACGGAGACGACAGCAACGATTTCACCAACCCCTTTATTTGATCGATTTTTCGACAACTATACCCTATATTAACGCAATCACGACCTATATACCAGTTACAATGGAGAACGAGCCCGCGTATTCCGCCGTCATGATGTTTCGTATCCTGTCACGACCTTCTTATGATACCACCCGTCGACCATCGTCCAATGACATGATCGTCTGGTTCATCACACAACATCCAAATTCCAACTCGCATTGTCACGTCACCAAGCCCGTTCCGCTGCATTTCCATTTCATCCCAAAGAACCACATTTCGACTGTCCCATAATACATGTTTTCACGATCAATCACAAAATATCTGTTCCGTGGTTCTAGACGCGGTCATCATCTCAACAAAAACATCTGTTTCATGTTCCGTTCAACTCGCATTGTTCATAATCACGCATATACACACATACATACATTCATACATACGAATCAACGTCTGCAAAAAATATCGCATTCAATCGAACGACTTAACGACATACTCCCAGTATAAGGGACAAAAAGGCAGAGTCTTGCCGCCAAAGCCCGGAAGAAAGGTAGGGAATGACTCGTACTGAAGTTGAGTGACGTGTTTTGGAGGTTATCCGTCTCCTTTTTGAGCTTGATACTGAATACATCGAAATCAGACGAGGATATTCGGGCAAGATCGATGCGGAGGTACAATATAAGTACCAGCATTATGGAAAGGGAAAGACAGGGTGGGAAAGGAGAGAGAGGAAAAGGCGATCATGTTCTATGCATATCATGTCACTTGTCTTGTGGGCGTCAACGTCAAGCTGGGTCCTGAAGTCCGAAACCCCTTTAACTTGTTTTGGGTGGTATTCAACCAGGTGCATGTCCAGCTTTGACTGTGCTAGTAGCTATCAAACAATGTCATAGATCGAAGCCATGATTGCCCGTTCACCGGCGATGGCGATGAGGGAAAGAAAATGCATTGTTGTTTTGATTGTGCCTGTGCTTTAGCTTGTAAGTGTGATAGTGTGATGATGTGATGGGTGGTAATAAGATACTGTACATACAACAAATAAGTCAATCCTACTGAAGTGAGAACTGAATTGGAATCGGAATCAAGAGGGTGAGAGGGAATGGTCATTTGGCAAATTTGAAAAGGAAAGTCGTGAAGAGATTGAAAGTCATGGTGGATAAGAAGACCGAATGAGATTCGGACGACCAATCGGCCATATATGATAAGGAATGGGATAGGTTCGGTGAGAAAAGATGGAAAAGACGAAAGACCGCCTATCGAAAGACAAGCAACGCCTTTCAGTCGAGAGTCCTCGACCTGATCTAATCGTGATTCTGATTTCCAGCCTCTTTCACTTCTATCCCAAGGTCCAGCATTGAATCGAACTCGAATCGAATCGAAAGAGCTCCATCCATCGCCCAGACACCCAGACACGCATCTGCAATTACATTTTACATCTGGTTCCTCTTCTTGGCTGTTCGGAGGTACGGTCTGAGTAGCCATTCGACGTCGGCAGCGGTTTGGTCGATCGTACCCTGCTTGATCTCGTATGCTACGAAGCAGTAAAGTCAGAAGGGGAATCAGCATCGGCATCAGGCATCAGGTATCGAATCTAGCCTCAACAAGGACAATTCGATCTGCCCAACGAAAACGCTCCGAAGATGTAACGGTCGATCGGTTCGAGCTCGCAAAGTGACATATTGAAGGTGTTCAGATCGAGAGGGAAACTCGACTCACGTTTGGCTTCGAATCGCGGACCGACTTCGGCGAGCTGCACATCCTTGTGTGAAGTTTTGGCAAAGACGTGGTGTCTGCAAAACCAACAATCAGGTCCGATATGAGTTGTCAGCTCTTTTGTCGAACTTATCGCGAGGGCTCTGAGAGATAGAGCGAAATGATGGGAAGTATTGATCAAGGGGCGGTAGATGAAGCGCGGATCGAGGTACGCTCTGTATCAACACCAAAAGAGGTAACGATACCCCAATGCTGGACGTTGGATATTCTTGTAGATTCTAGCCCGCTTCACGGGTAGATCAACCACACCCCACACCGGGTTACTCGCTGACCACCGTACGTCAAACCCACTCACCGGAACGAAATGAAGTCTCTATCGTTCCTAAAGGTCATGACCCTTTTCGCGTCCTCCTTTGGCACGGGGAACAGCGCCTTCAATATCCCTTGCACTCTATCGCCCAACTTGGTCGAGAACCCATCAAAGATCAGGTGCGGGTACTGCTCCGAGACAGTCGAGTTTGCATTGCTCGACACGTCGTGTCGTAGCGTGACGTTGTGCAGTGTCATCGAGAGCGTCGGCCCATGCGGCAAGTGCGATACGATCATGGCGTCGGGCACACCTCGGTGTTCGTGGATGACCACAAGGTCGGTTACGCCCTGTGAGGTACAGGCCGAGACGAGGTCGCGGATGACCGTGTTTCCTCTGTTTAGACGGTATGAATTCGGGAAGACGAGCCGCATTTCCTACACGATGACAGACAGACACAGCAGACATGCAAACGCGGGTGCAAACGCACAACAAAAACACGATCAGCCCAGCCCAGCCATACTTGATTAAGTCTCCAATTGATGCCTTGATGCGTTGATCCTTGCATATGAGACCTCATTCGTAGACTTGCAGTCCAAAAACACCTACCTTGGTGAACTGCAGTAATCGGGACGAAGGCGATCGCGATGTCGTGATCACAATCTTCGGATCATACGTCCCGACTTTGGCGTACTCGTCATCGATGTGCGATCCTGGGTCTATGAAAGGTGGGAAATCGTGATGGATTGTGCGAGTCAGCCTTTGTGTACGGAGTCTTCATTCCACACCTGACACCTGACACCTCGCGCTTCATATTGACACTCCTGACATTCCCCTTGCCTGGCCCAGCCCCACTCCTCGGTCGTGGACTAGTTCCTCGTTTAGCCTCGGCCTCACGTATGGACGCTCTTCCACGAGTAGCGAGGAGAAGGGAAGCCCGTCTCGCCACGCTCATGTCACACGCCCACTCACCAGCCTGCGCCTCATCAAGCACCAAATCTTTCCCTAGCGTCTTGGCGTCATTCCTCAATTCGGTGGGCAACGATTTCCCCTGGGCCAGCAGATCCTTGATCTTCTGCTTCCTCTCGTATATCGCTCGCTCTTGGGATTCTTGTGATTTCTTGTAGATGTATTCCCGCCTTTCCCGGGTCTGTCGGCGGAGCTGCAGCGTTGAGCGTCAGCGAGAATCTCTTTTTGAATTGACTATTGACGGCGGCATGGAAGCGACCAGGGGTCGCAGGGTTGTTGTGACGCATCATTGCGGGGTCGGCTACCGTTTGCAGGTCCTATATCCCGTTTCGACATGATCTGATACTCGACACGAGAGACACTCCCTCCCAGATGCCAGGTGCCAAGACGTCCAGATAGATGTTCACTCAGAGCCGACCACTCACCATCTTTGCTGTCTTTACTAAAGAGCCCTACGAGGACGTTTATCAATGCAAGGGGCGAAGCTTCCGATATATTGGGCGAGATTATTCTTTCACTTGGGTTCCAATCCAATTCTCTCGAACGACCTTTGTACGGTCCTCCTAAGAGATGAGAGTCGGGTTGGTCCAACGAGGGTGGATGTTATATAGGGGTGGAAAAGGGCCGTTGAGTCCGGTTTTCCGTTGATCGTTTCGGTGCTCTGTTCTATGTCAATTGAGCGGTATGGGAGAAGAAGAAGGAGAAAGAGTAAACGGCAAAGAGCAGCAGCAATTCTTGATCTATACTAGCGATGCGAGCGTTCCCTCGAACCCCCTTGCTTGCTTGCTTGCTTGGTCGGTTGGTTGGTAGGCAGACGTACGCTATGAGGGATCTTGGTGAGACCTACACGGTGGTGGACGGGATACGGGAAACGGGAAAGAGCCAAGCCAAAGATCTCAAGGATGCTATAGTGTATAGCTAGCGAAGACCTCGAAATGTTGAAAATATACCCGAACCAGGTAATGAAAAATTACATGATAGTATGTATGATGCTCATGTTCCTGATAAACTATCGCACTACTAAAATTCCTAATCTGATAGATACGTACTCGTGGCCGCCTCGTGGTGATTGTTACTCCCAAAGAGTCTCATGTTATTAGGCATGTGAAGAGCTGTGATGATCTTCATCCGGCGCGCCTGAAATTAGGGGCTCGCAATGACGACGACGATCGAGGGAGCAGTGCCGGCAGCGCTCTTGGCTCAAGTCACGTTTTTCGGGTACAAGCCCAACAGCTGCAGCACGTTCGTGAACGTCGTTTTGAGTTTGGCTACTAAGATAACCCATTCAATTCTCTCTGCCCTATCAACCCAGCCAGCATACAACTCTCACCCGCTAAGCGAACTGGCCTTAGTATTAGGTCGCACGACACATTCGACACTTGATCCTTAAACCCACGCGAATACTCCGCATTTCAGAGCAACATCTAATTCGCTCGAGCTCTTTCTAAGGCTCGACAACTTGGGACGAGATCCATTGCAACAAGGCGAACTGGCAGCGGGGACCTCGAGTGGGGGCCTGACCTGACCTGACCTGATCTCTTGCACCAAAATACTCGCACCCGCCATGCGCTCTACGCTCATCGCCAGTCTCTTCGGACTGGCTTTGACGGTATCGACATCTGCTACCTCTTCTTCGTCTTCGTCTGGGTCAACTTCACGCCATGAGCTCGCCATCGACTTTCGAGGCCTAGAAGGGAGTGATAACTCGCAAAGACCGTTTGGACCTCCTTCGAACCCTTCCTTGTCGTCAAATGATGGAGAGGGTAGGCTCGGATCGTCTTATAAGCCGAGAAAGAGACGTAAGTATCTGCTATACATCTATCTGTCCATCTGTCTCAAGAACACCTCAGATTGGAACCGTGTTCAGTTTGGGCAATAGTGGCTAACAAGATCCACCCATATTCTGCTCGGTCTTGACCATGCAGCCCTTAAGGGGCGATTTCTGCACGTGACGGATTTCCACCCAGACCCACACTACTTGACCGGCGCGACATTCGACACGGGATGCCACAGACGTCCGACGAAGAAGGGCAAAAAAGGCAAAGACAAAGGCAAGAAAGTAGATGGAAAGAATGCGGACGCCGAAGGTCAAGCCGACGATGACGAAGAGTCGGAGCAAGGCTGGGCTGAAACGATCATGAATACGCTGAAGAAGAAGAAGAACAAGGACAAAGATGGAGTAGACCTAGCAGGGAAATGGGGTACGGCCGTGTCGTAAGTTGGAACGAAATTTTCGCCGTCACAGAGTATGGAGTAACATACCCTTCGTTTACGAAGGAGATGTATACCTCATCGGCTGACTCAGCTCACTTGCTTGCAGAAAATGCGATTCCCCCATGTCACTGGTCAACCTGACTTTCGACTGGCTGAAGAAGGAGTGGGCGGATGAGATTGATTTCATCGTTTGGACGGGCGACAATGCGAGGTAAGTGAGCGCGGTACATAGGATCATTCTTACAAGGCATAGATCCTAGGTCTATCCATCCCGCCCAAAGTAACAGGCGCTGATGTCATCTCTGTCCGACTCCCATTAGACATGACATTGATCGGGAACTCCCGCGATCCCCTCGGGAGATCTTTGACCTGAACCGGATGATGGTCGGAAAGATGATCGATACTTTCGGTACCGACGTCCCTATTGTACCGAGTATCGGCAACAATGACATCTGGCCTCATAATGTCCTGGCCGCTGGGCCGAACCATATCACCGAGGAGTTCTTGCGGTGAGTTGGGGACCAGAAGCCCGCCCATGATTTTGGTCTGATGGACGGCGACGGGATATCGTATGGAGATGGGGAAATTAGCTGCTGATGGATGTATCGGGTCGAAATTGCAATTTTGGCTTTGGTGTCACAGCATTTGGAGCAAGTTCATTCCGCCTGACTACTCACACGTGTTCGAACGTGGAGCGTACTACTCGGTCGAGGTCATACCCGATCGATTGGCAGTGATATCCCTCAACACGCTGTTTTGGTACGATTCCAACACGCGTGAGCCAATCTTCCGATCTATTCATCTGTTCAATCGAGTTTTGTCTCCGATTTAACGACTGACGAGCTTTCTTGCTATGATGCTATGTGATACACATACTAGTCGTCGACGGTTGTGGAGAGCGTTCGAACGACCCCGGCGCGCTCGAGATGGATTGGCTGGATGTTCAGCTCTCTAGCTTCAGGGAAAGGGGGATGCAAGTCTGGCTGACTGGTCATGTCCCGCCCCATATGGGCTACTATTACGACAATTGCTGTGAGCTATCTTCATCGCTTCTCCCTCTGCGATTGATATGCTAGCTGACCTTGCGTTTGTAGATTTGAGATACGGTGATTTGGCGTTGAGATATCAGGATACCATTGTCGGTCACTTGTTCGGGCACATGTAAGTGCCGATTCCTCCTCATTTGGAGCAATTGCGATCCATGTGCTAAGTTTTCATCCAATGTGGATCGGAACTCGCAGGAATATCGACCATTTCTTCTTCATCGACGTGGACGAGCTCGAGGCCACACCCGTATCGAAATCGAAATCGAAATCGAAACCAAAACTCCGATCAAAAGCCCACTTGTCCTCTTTCGAGAATACCACAATGCCCTCTTTCGACCACTTGCCACCGCTTGGCCCCTTGTTTAGCTCTAGTGGAGAAGTGAGGACGATGGGCGGTCAGACTCTTATGGAAGAGCTAAGGAAAGATTTTGAAGATATGCCGTCAAAGAAAGATATCAAGATGAAGGACTACGTCGCGGTCAATGTCGCCGCCAGTGTCATTCCTACCTACCTGCCAGGTGTCAGAGTGTTCTCGTGAGTTTGAATCCCGAACGAGTGATTTTTCCCTGCGGGTGGGCTTCATGATTGATCTAAGACATAACCGGTCAAATTACCCATGAAAAAGGCTTATTGAAACTAACGATAGTGGGGCTGCTGTGTTGCCCACGTTGATGTAGGTACAACATCACTGGCCTGGATGAAGACCGAGTGGACGACGATGTCTTCTTCCGCCAATCTCCTGGAAGCAGTGTGATTGCGGATGGAGATGAGGATGAGAACGAGGAGACCGAGAATCTCGAGGCAGATGCAGACGAGGAGAACACTTCTGGATACTCCGAACATACCTCAGAAGGCAGAGTCGGCGTCGAGATGAAGAAAAACCGAAGACCAGGCCATCGTCACGGCCGACCAAAGTCCGACTGCTCCCGACCTGAAAACGAGGACAAGCCACACTGCGTCTTCAAGCACAAACCTCGCTACTACTCGAAGAACTCACCCTCGCGTTCCAACAAGCCGCTCACTCCGTTGGGATACACGCAGTTTTACTTGCCGAAAGTGAGCAAGCAGACTGAGGAGGTGCCAGAGTGGTTTGTCGAGTACACGACGTTCGACGGGGACGTGCTGTATCCCTCGTCAAAGAAGAAGAAGAACGAGAAGGAGAAGAAAACGCAACAAGAACACAAAGATGAAGACGGGATAAACGGTAATGGGACCAATACCGGCAGCGACATGGGAGAATGGGGTCAACCGTATCCTATCCCTCTTCATCTCCTACCAGCGTACGATCCCTCCCTTTTCGCAAAAGAGGGAACTGAGGAGCGGTCAAAGACGGGCTCGGACGAAGAGCAATCCTTGTCACAACCATCAGCCGCTCAGAAGGACGGCGACGACGATCACAAGGATGACACAGCGAGCAAGCGCCGCAAATTCGAGCGGGCAATCAAGAAGATCACGCCGTACAAGATGCCCGATCTGACCATCCCCAACTACGTGAGACTGTCTCGGAAATTGGTGGCGCGCGAGAAGATGTGGGAGAAGTTTTCGCAGCTCATGTGAGTGTCATCTTGTCTGTTGTCTCTTGATTGACTATTTCATGATTGGTGGTTGTCTGGCCAGCTTGACTGGACTGGACTACAGAGATTAGAAGAGAGAGAGACACCGAGTTTGTCTGGTCTGAGCAATGGTCTGTCGGAAAAAAAAGTATCTTGCTGACTCCAAATGTGTTCGCCCGCTCCTTCTTCGTTATCGCACGAAATGAATGGCCTGATACAGGTTCGTCTCTTCGGGCGATGATTAAGGCATAGATTTGAAACCGCAAATTCGTGACGGAATCCTCGATTGTCCAAATAACGGAGCGATCTTGAGCGGAATGTAACCGAATCGAGAAACAGGGGCGACATCTTTCACAGTTGAATCGCTGAATAGGGGTAATTGCTATGTATATTTTGTATGGATGTATGTAATGTGCATTGTGAAGCAACCATCTATAATTTGGCCTTCACAGGCTTAGTGCCCGATGTTCCCTTGCCCACCGTGACCGCGGCAAATTGACTTTGACGCCTCTCCCACTCTCGCACAATCAAGACTTTGAGATCTTTCTTCAGGATCTTGCCGTTCACGTTTTTGGCTAGGAAGTAGTACGTGGTGATTTGCAGCATCACGTCAGAACAAGTCAGCACAAGTCAGGTTGGCGCAATCGGGCAGAACGAGCCGAGAGACCGCGTGGTCGGGTGTGGCATAATGAGGCCCTAAGCCATAAGAGGCGCAAAGCCTTTGGGCTGTGCGGTCACACGATCGGTGGCAGAGACCGGCACAGCAAAGCGACACGATTACTCACGTAGTGGTTCGGACAGGATCATGACCATTTCCGGTACAGCGTAACGAGGTAAGGTCCCGCCCATCCGCAGATCTCGTAACACCTTGTCTTCGGCGATCTCGTTCGTCCTAGATCCAGCCGGCACCTGGCGTCGGTCCTGGACAGCACTGCGCACCATGGCTGCTGTCGAAGACGAAGAGGAAGAAGAAGCAGCAGAGGAGGTTTTCCCACTACCCGGCGTGTGGTGTCTTTCACCAGCGATTGCACCAGCGATCGAAGTATAACCTGGTCGAAGCGAAATGACAGCTCCTACGACTTCGCCTAATCTCGGATGAGGAAGAGGTAGAGCCGCCGCCTCGGAAACGTATGGCAAGGCGTAGAGAGCATTCTCAACCTCCGAGGAGGTGATCTGTGATCAGCCCAACCGAGATTAGCCCGCTACTCCTTTAGTCAGACTACATATTGGTTCGCTCTCACGTTCTCTCCGCCACGAATAATGATATCTTTTACTGTGTGTGCATAAAGCAAATGACATTCGTTCGTCAGCTTCTCATCAGCCAAAGTCGTCCTCGCAAGCAGTGCACGTGCTGATGGTCACTCACGCCTATCCTTGATGAACAAGAACCCATCCTTACCCAGATATCCAATGTCTCCCGAGTCCAACCACCCTTCGTCATCGATCACTTTGCGCGTAGCAGCTGTATGCCAAGCCCCAGTACGGATAAGCGTCAGCATATTGGCATTAGATTGGCGATCTCCACTAATCACGCTATATCCTACTACACTGACCTTGATCCCCGAAGTAGCATTTCATGACTTGCGGTCCTTTGATGAGCAATAGTCCGGTCTCTCCTTGAGGTAGAGGTTTGCGTGTTTCCGGGTCGACTATCTTCAAGTCGCATATCGGAACCGGCGGTCCTCTGATAGTGGACAAGGCGGTTGTTTGGGTTTTCCTGTATCAGCTCCTGTAGTCATGACCTTTCATGGCCGAAATGCTTTTCACATACGTGCTGTCCGGCTATTTTTCGACAACTCAGACCAGATCAGCCTACTTACGCGTTTGACCATAACCATGAGAAGAGAGACACTTACCCTATCCAAGTAATCTGCCCCGGCTACCGAGCAGACATACGCATTCGTTTCGGTCAATCCATAGCCTTGTACCCTGCGTATTGAACATCAATCAGCGTTTTTCCCGGGGCATACCATATGTGGTGTGAGGCGCCAAGATGGGGCAAGGACTCACAAGCCGGTCTTGGGCCATCTGGACTTGACTTCTCCGGCCATTTGTTTGCTGGGTGGCGCACCTCCGTAAAAGACTGTATCGAAAGTCTGTGAAGGTGGAAGCAAGGGTGATTGCTTGATGGCATTGACTACCGCCGGTACACTATACCGCACAACGATCGAATTAGCGTCATTCGCATAAATCCACTTGGATGATCCACCAACATTCCCCGTATGGGAGATGACAGATGACAGTTGAAGAAGGTAGGAATCAATGGCAGTCGCACATACCCGCCTATTATCCTCACGTTCTCCGACTGTATCAACCGCACAGCTTCTGCCGTGTCCCACCGCCGCATCAAAACCATTTTCGATCCAGCAAAGAAGGCGCGCATGAGCCATGAAAGACAGCCCGTTACGTGGAATAGGGGAATAGCAAGTAAGAGGGTTCGCTGTGGATCTGACGCTTTGGGAAGAGCAGGGATGGGCAGCCCTGCTCGAAGAGCTGCTCTGGCGGGAGCTATATAAAAGCAACGCAGCTGATCAGAATTGCTCTTGTGGCGAGCGGTTGCAGATAGCGTACAGACAGCATGAACCCTAATCGGCGTCAGAGAACTTACCGACCATGCCAGACCACAGATTGGAGATAGCCATCCGCTGAGTGCTCAGTACTGCCTTTGGGAAGCCACTCGTGCTGTCTCATCGAACGCATGTGTGTGCCATCAGCTTGACGGTACCACGGGGATAGGGTTGATCAGTTTGCATCAAGACTCACCCAGAAGAGAAGAATATGACCGCACCGCTCTCCGGATGCAAGCTGTCTAAGCCCTCCCCATCTAGGACCGGTCGTACGTCTGCAGGTGTGCTGAAGACCTCAGACAGCGTAGGCATATAGCTGCTCTCGGACCAGCAGAACATCTGTCCGTCATACGCATCAATAGCTGCTCTTCGGTTCATGAGAGGTGCCGCTAATCTCACACCGAAGGAGACACGAGATCTTATAGAGAAAGAGCTGGACCTACATCTGGAAGTCCTGTCTCCCTCACATATTGGTATGGCCCCAACAATTCTGCACGATCCTCGTCCACCAGAACAAGCGATGGCGAGGTCATCCGTATTGACCAAATCAGCTGTTCACGAGGTCTGATCCATGTTTGGTAACTTCAGCTATGCTTGAATTGCGAATCTTTCCAACCGCGATAGCACTTACAGCCAAGCATTGAGGAAGACAGTCACGCCACCAATCAAGTGTGTAGCGACGAAAGCGACGATGAAACTACTCCATATGTTAGTGTCAGTTCGTGTCCTATCGCGAGTCCGGCGCAGCGGAAATCCGTATGGAAGCGGCAACCCTGTTCAACTCAGACACAACTCACCCTGTGCAATTCCTTCCTCCGATCATGACTCGACTCCCTACTCCCAGCCCTCTCTTCTTCATCCAAAGAGCAAGTCGCAGACTTCTCTCCAGTACTTCACCATAGCTCACAACCTCCCTTGTATCGGCCGAGGTTGCGCTGGAACAAGATGAAGCAGCGTCCCGCTCAACCGCTTTACTGGCGCGACGATGTGGTTTGGTCAGAGACAGAGGCGATGAGAGGAATTGACGATCTTTGTACTGATCAAGGGATGATAGGAGAAAAGACCGAAACGTTGGAGGCAGCTATTGTGCAGGAGGGCATGAAGTCATAAGTATGCCATCAAAGTCGGTCCATCAGTAAGGGAGTCAGAGCACATATACAATCAGTCCACTCACATGCTTCCAGGTCCTTACTTTCCGGTCATGTATAACCTTCATTTCCATCTCCAGCACTGAGCCAGGAGCAGTGATGATTTCGTCGCCTGACAGATGCAACGAGAGCAAGGCATGTGCAGGTCAGCCCATCATCGTCCTGAACTACTCGAGCAATATCCAGCTTTCTTCAATGTCTTACATTCTGCTATGCTGAGCTTATGAGCCATGTTGATGCCAAACGACCGCGGACGCTATTAGAGCAATCTACAACTGGAATGAGAGATATGGAGGATTCGAGGAAGAACATTCCTTCTGACCTCCGAAATGTCGATTTATTTGGTTTTGACGGGGGTGAACCAAAGATCCGGTTCAGGCACCGGTCGGTCGTGATGTCCTTCAATTCTGGCTTGATTACCATGTGGTCGCCATGCCGTTGCCTCGGAGATAGAGAGGCAAGTTTCCTTAGATCTCATATTGTGATACGTTTTGGAGTTCGCTTCAACATCACGATAGTATCTGACCTGAATCTGTCCTGCAAGCATGCGGAATGTCGGTCGACAACGTCAGCAGAGGCGTAGCGAGAAACGGGAGGGGGATAATTGCGACAATGCTGTATCGTCGGCTGCAGCCTGACTCAATACGCGCCTCTTCGCTTTTCTCGTCTGCATCGCCTCAACTCATGAACGATGCCTACCGCCAAAGACTCTCAAACCACTGATCACTGACGTGGCAGATAGCACACCTCATACTGGTTACTTACGCCATATAGATAAAGCCTCTCTTGTGCGTTGTCGCCCCGATATCCAAACCTAATCCTGCCAATCGTGGATACACCTTGGGAGCGCACAGGAAGGATGGGCGGCCACGGTGGCTGACGTCCTAAGTGACTGAAAGGTGAGATATGCAGCCTGCAAATGAAGAATGAGCTCAACGTATAGCGTCCGGTGCGACCAGCTTGCTTTGCCTTCTGCGTGCGCGCACGGACCCCTTGAAATACAGGCGTGCACGGGGACGCAGGAACGGGCTGGCCGCGACTCAAGAGCGGGAGGATGTCGGGTTGTAGTTCTTCCTCCTTCTCCTCTTTCTCACTTCTTCGTGATTGTATCATTCATGTTCCAGCAGTCTGTGTGAGAGCTCTCGGTCCGTTTAGCCCCATTGCATCATTGGGGCTCTTCGGCCACGATCGATCGCTAGTCAACCAATTGCCCCGCAGGAACAGCCGAAGCCTCTGCTCCCCTCCCCCCCTCTCCCTCGGATCCACTGACGCACCCGCAATCCAAGATGCCCCAGGTTGCAAAGTGGACTCAACTGTCTAGCTCATCGCAGACAGGACTGTCGAGTGTATCCCTCACTGCAGCTATCGACCCCTCGCCAGCGTTTGAGCTGACCGCCATCCCTGGCAAAGGTCTCGGCCTTGTCGCCACGAGATATATCAAGAGAGGCGAGCTTATCCTGAGAGAATCCCCCTTTGTCCTCGTGCCACTCGAGCATGAAGACCAAGAGATCTCATCCGATTCAGTTCGGGGTATCTTCGAGAGGCTCACGGTTGAAGAAAGGGCCAACTTCGAGTCCCTGTACGGTCGAGAAGACAAGCAGGCCGAAAACGATCCCCTGGTCAATATCGTGGTCACGAATTCGATCCCGTTATACAGGGAAGCAGAGAGCGAAGACGGCCATCCGAAGGACTTCATGGGCCTTGGGCTGTTCTACATGATCAGCAGAATAAATCATAGCTGTACCCCCAACGCTGGGTGGATATGGTACGGCGACGAAGGTTCCATGCGTAAGTCTCAACTCAACGAAGATTCCCTACACCGACCTGTGCAGATGTAGCCCATGGCTGACATATATCGAGACAGACCTCTACGCTTACACAGATGTCTCGGTGGACACCGAGCTATGCGCGTCATACCTTGACGCTGGTATCCTCTATACGCAGAAAACTAGACGCCACAAGCTGCGCCAAGATTACGGCTTTGACTGTTTCTGCACGGCGTGCAACAGGTCATCGGAGCATGCCAGAGCTACCGACGAGAACCTCAGAATCTGTTCGAGGATCTGCAGGAGATGGGAGCGTTCCGAACTCCGCAACTACGCGCGCGACCTTCCGCGAGCCGTCGAGGAGATCACGCTGATGATTGATCTCTTGAAGAAAGAGGGAAAATGGGTGATGCTCGGACCATCTTACGAACAGCTCTTTTATGTCTACGCGTGCCATGGAAAAGAAGTCGAGGCGAAAGCGGCGGGTCAGCAAGCGCTGGCGGCTTATATGATCACGCATGGGCCGAGGAAAGCGGCCCAACTCAGCTTTGCAATCGAAGCTCGAGATCCCATTCAGTCTCCCCATTGGGCGGACCTTGTTCACCACAGATCGGACAGAAAACGCGTTCAGTTCGGTCAGAACACGACGATGAAGCAACTGCCGACCAGGACTCTGAGTCTTGCGCGGAAGACAGCAGGCCCCGGCCCTACAGCCTTGGATGCTGTCACGTTGGTGATCAATGAAGAAGACACGGAGACGGAGACGGAGACGGGGACGGACACAGAGACAAAGACGAAGATGGAGGTGGAGACGGAGGTGGAGATGGAGATGGAGGTGGAGACCGATACGCCGACTCCGTCACCACCCGAGGAAGACGTCACGAAAGATAAAAAACGATGGAAAGGCGGCGATAGGAAGAGAGGAAAGGTAAGCTGAACCGCTATTTCGAGGCATATACCATCCTCAGGCACAGACGGAGGTCCTACGAGATCCCACTGCGCTCCTGTCCGGTTCGAGCTTCACCAATAGGAATCTTGGTCTACAAAGGCTGATTGTCAGAATTTATGCCGGCGTCGCCGCAGTCGCAGAAGCTCCGCTGGGACCAGGATGGACCGTTCACGCCACCCAAATCACACAAGAGGAAACGAACAGAGTAGATTGTCACCAAATCTGGACAGACCGCGCAGTACGTGTTTCGTTAAGAAGACCAGCATACAATGAGTTGAGCGTCCCGCCCGCAATGTCGAGAAGGCACAGAGAGAGAGAGAGAGAGAGAGAGAGAGAGAGAGAGAGAGAGAGAGAGAGAGAGAGAGAGAGAGAGAGGGAGAGAGAGTCAGATGTTGATGGGGCGGGGAGGAGAGCGAGTTGGAGAAGTGATCAGTCCATCTTGTGTGGTGAATCTGAGAGGCTTCGCGAGTGAACTTACGTCCCAAATCGATGAATCGTCGATCGTTGTATTACCGCTCTGCGTCGTTTTTATCGTACTATCATGATAGCTTGAGATCGCCATCTGAGAGAAGCAGTGTCAGTATTACCGTTGTATGGCACATGTGCGTGACAAGCATCAGCTTAGCCGTTTCCAACATCGTCCAGATCTGTCTCGGGGCCATTATCATGCATACCTGACTGAGGGCGATATAGTAGTTTCCCCTACTGTAGCAGAGACCTGAGATCCCGGAGGTTCGAGAACCAGACCATCCGGAGGATCGCAGCCTTATGTTGCATCGATACGGATGAGGGAGATACTGTACTTGGCGCCTGGGCAGCAAGTCTTTCAAAAGCAAAGTCAAGACTCAACGTCATCATCATCGCTGGGCTAGCACTTCCGCTAACGTTTGCGTCTTCGGTATATCTCCTTCTGATCCACCGGCCCCAGCCACGCCGGCGGCGGCGGCGATCCTCGCTCCCTCGACTTTATCAGCGTTGGCCTCTCGCCATTTTCTGATTTCGCTTTCCGATGCGATCCGCCCTTCTAGCGCGAGAGCAGCTCGTGCTTGACGGCGAATATCATTCTCCGCTTCTCGGAGGTGGGACTCGTATTTCAGCAGATGGTTATCTGGGATTGGAAAGGAAAAGGGTCGAATCGACCAAGCCCGAGGTAGTAAACCGTCAAGTCAGCTCAGGTCATGTCTCTCGGTCACTCAGCACAGTGAGGCATGGTCTGGTGTGGATTTTGATTATACAGCGCCAGCGATAGGTGACTGAAACGTCACTCACCGGCACCCACTACCAGTCCAAATATCGTCGCTAAAATGGTTCAGCAGGACAAGTCAGTACGATAAAATTCGCTGAACGATAAAACGCAGCTCCGGGCACACTGCGCCGTTTGGGGGAGCGAGCTTGGAGGGTGTTGCGATCAGAGGACGAGTATGGTGTGAGGCCCAGAGGTCGAGCTTCTTGGAGCCGCTGTATCCGGATATGGCTATGTGTCCATCACATCGGCAAAGCGCTGTGACTCACCCGAGCTGACAAGGAAGGCTTTCAGACCTAATGTTTGACGGCTAAATGATGAATAAGGGGTAAGTTAGTGTATATAGCGTTTTCAGCTACCAGGTCCGTCATTCCCTTGAACCTGGTTCTGCCACGATTCATCGCTAGCCCATTCGGCCGCAGTCGAGCTCGGAGCTCGTTCGCTCCCAACTCCTCTCCGACAGCAAGCGGGGAATGCCTTTTGCTACTTACTTGAATGTAGGCCATGAGTAATGCGCCAACGCGCATGCTATCGTCCCGTATACCGTCCACCTCGCTGCCCCCTGACACAGAGCACGCAGAGATCCATCAGCCCGGATGCTCATTCCATACCCTCAGCTCCAACTTCACATCTGTTTGATGTAATTCCTGGGAGGTCGATGGTCCGGTATGGCCAGGTTTGGATAGGTGCAACTCACCTGCATGCCCCCTGCTAGTTGGATCTCATACTATGTTACATGCCCAAGCGGAAGTACGACCACGATCGCGAGTCAGTCGATGTCATTACAACATACCCCGGTTGAATCCAATATCTCTACCCAAGCGCTGTGCTCCTGGTAAGTTCGCAATCCAACTCCACTCACCGCTCTTTGCTGGTGCTCTTCCCTACGTTGTCTCTCGGCAGCAGAAGCGGAGTGCGGCATAATACAGTCGTGATATGTCGTGAAGATGATTATGGAGAGGTCTGACTGTGGTCTTCAGATTGACGTTGCGCTTGTTGGCGCCTGTAGACTATGAGACAAGCCTGTTGACTTGTACCGAAAGCGTGTGATGAACGTATCTATTATGCCTTATTCGGTGGTCCAGTAGAGGTCGAAAGTTCGGCCGTTCCGATCGATAACCCGTGTGTTTGAGAAAAAAGGTAAATAAATTGTTCCAAGCAGGGCTGCTCTGGTTCGTTTTCTTCTATTGACAAGATGTTCCAAGCAAAGAATGTAGTCTGCAGCACTACTGTTGTTGTCTACCCGTTCCGTTCATAAGAGACTTTGAGCATTCATCCTGGTCGCTCGATGACATCTAGTTACTACCGTAGAACCAGTTACGTAGAGCAAACGATCGGAATTGTCATATCTCAGGTGGAGGTTGAACGAGGGTACGTACACGCAGCAGCCTCTCTTATAGCTAGTCACGTGACTTGTCACGCCTCGAAGAGACTGCTGCATTTAAGTAGGTTGTTTACTCAATCGTCATATTCGCTTCGAGAGCCGGTCCATGATAATATTCGATAACGAGTATCCTCCTTGTACACAAAACAGACCAACTCGGCTTCATCCCGTTGTTCAAAAGATGCAGGCATCAGATCCGCCACAAAGCAAGCGCCAAGTCCCGCCGGCAGAACAAAAACGTCCTCGCTTCTTCGGGTTGCGCGAAATACAGACAATTCAGCCGCTCGAGAAACGCCAACGATACAGATAGCGAGGTGATACCCTCTTCAGGACGATTGTACAAGGGAGCCGAAGACGAACAGAGCTGATGATACCGCGAAGAATGTGAAGGGCGGAACGAGCCCGTTCTCATCACAAGTCCCCTCCTCCCCTCTTCAGACCAAGAAAAGGCATCGTCCCAAGCGGCCGGAAGAACAATAAGGAAGAAGAGGAAGATGAGCGGGTCAGAAATGCCCTTCTTTATGCCCAATTGATGTTCCGCGAGTATGATATACATATCCCTCTTTCGTTGGAAGCTTTCCTAAACCCTTCTTCCCTCATTGATACCATGTAATAGTAACAATGAGGTCGGGGTTATGGCGGAAGTGAAAGGGGGATTTTCATCGTCTCTCGGCACCCAATGAAAAGTGCCTCGATAGATTTACTCCGGGTGTGTGGCGTATGAAGAAGGATGAGGAGTCGTAGCGCTGTGCTCTCCAGTAGTAGGCAGTAACAGATGGAACATTGCTAGCCATGGAATCTTGCGATAGTGTAGGTGAGAAGAGAAATAAGCTGAGCGAAAAGAAAGACAGAGGAAAAAATCGGGTTCACAGGCCGCGTCGGAAAGTTAGTAGACTCTGTTCACGAGCCGAACGACATATCAGAGCTGCATGCCGCTCAATATATGTGTTGATTACCATCGACTAGTTGGTCCCTGCTGTAGGAAACCGACCAGATCGGGCGACAGCAATCCGGTAGATACCGCTAAAACCTGTAAAAAGTAAAGGGAAGATCCCAAGAGAGAATCAGCATATACCCTCCATGGACAGCGTATTGCTCATCGTCCGGTTTCAATCGAATGAGAAAGAGAGACTCACCTTCGCCGCCAACTCCTTTCCACCGCCTTCCCAGGTCCTGCTCAGAACAGGCCTGTGCACTTCCCCTACAAGGCGTATGACCAGCTCCCTGACCTCCTGCGGCGCTTCTCGTCTCCACAGCGTCATATTCCTGATCAACTTGATACGACGTCGGACGAAGCGTTCCATTGCTGGTTTTGAAGCTGGATCAAAGGCTGGCGGTGGGGTAGCGCCAGGCGCTGTGGCAGCTGATATATTGGACGAGAGGTCTAGGAGGTGGGCGTGATATACTCCTAGTATCGCTTTTAGTAGCGCCTGAATCATATGAAAGAAATGGTAACCGTTAGCCCACCAAAACATCAGGAGGGTTCAAGCTGGAGCTTACTCACTGTGTACTTCTTACTGTCTTTCCCAGTCAAATCGGCGACTACATCGGCCAGATCCACAGCACGCCTTGTCTGCGGCGCAGAATACGGATCGTAAGCGCCCGCCTCGAACGCCTTGGTCAAGAGCGGCACAACAGCCGAAGAGACCATTGACGCGACCAGGTCGCCATCTGGTCCTAAAGGTGGTTCCTCGTCGAGATCCATGTCGTCTTCTTCTTGTTCTGTTGGACGGGGTAATGGTGGGCGAGAGTAGTGATGAAGCGAATGAAACCACGAGAAAGATTCTAGCGTTTTTGGGCTCTATTGATGCGCTTGTCAGTCTCTTGCCCACACGTATGCTGATGACGAAAGATGACATCAACTCACTCTTAGAGGTTCCCAGCCGACCATTTCACCTCTAGCCCAGAACTCCCAAGCTTGAACCAGCGCGAGTCCACCAAAAGCGTTGGTGTATTCCTCTTCATACTTCTGACGCCAACCGCCGAATCTCACAGCGATCCCTTTCTCCGGGTCCCTAAAGTCTTCTGCTTTCACGTCATCCAGCAGCGCATGTGCTCTGCGTTCCAGATTACTCTGGGCGATAGCATAATCTTCCGCGTCACCTTCTGCCAGAGACGAGTCCGTTGAGAACCCTTCGTCTTCGGCCACCGTACGAGCACCTCTGGCGCTTCGTTTGCTTCGTTTAGCAATACGCTCGTCTCGTCTGATCTTGCGCCTGATCGAGCTCGGTCCAGCTTCTTGGTCGGCGACAGAACGACCAAACTCGTCGGTCTCAACTCGATCTTCTTCGGTCAAAGCGGGGACTCCGAGGAAGAGGGACAGATCGTCGCTGTCATCGGCTGATCGACGTTGGGAAATCATTCTCGCTCGCTCCTCGTAGTGGTGCAGTGCATCCGCTTCGATAGCCTCGAGTTTAGGGAACTATCGATAAAATCATTTGTTGATTAGTTGAGATACATCACGTGTCGTGTTGCTTATGATCTCACCTTCTCTTCCAAGAACTTTCCGAGCATTTCAACCCAGCCTCTAAACCCTTCGACCCACTCTCTCTTGCCTTCGACCTTGTTGACCTCCTCACGCAATTCTCGCTCCTCTTTCTCCAGAGAGGCAAGCTCTCTGGCTGTTGTCTCAAGATTGCGCTCGTTCTCAGTCTTGGTAATGCTGAACTCAGCCAGTGATTGGGCTAGACGGGATTGCGCTGACGAAATAGACGGTAATGGACGAGCCGTCGGTACTGAGTGAGAAACAAACACCGGATTAGCTGCGATTCTAGGGAGAGACGAGCCTCGTCCAGTGTACTTACTAGGCGCTGGTCTGTATGCCTTCTTCACGGCTTTCTCAGGCTTCTCATCCTCCCATTTGCCAGCCCTCTGAGCCTGGGCACGCTCCCACTCCTTCGTCTCCTCATCATCTTCGTCCTCCTCCTCCCTACAAGCGCACACGGTATCAGCTAGAGCGACCAGCGTGTGCGAGGTGGATGGTAGACGTACCTGTCTGCTATCAGTTCTCCCATCTCGCCTCGCATCCTCCGAGCAGCCGCCTTATTCGCCTCTCTGCCCAGGTATACTTTGTCATTGTCGGTGGTGAACGCAGCGAGATCTGTGCGAGACGAGCAATATGGATTTGTCAGCATTGCCAACTAGCAATGGCATTAAGAAGTGAACTGTAGAATGCGGAAATTGACTCACCTTCGTCGCCGTCGCCGAGGTCATCTTCCTCCCTCATGAGTCTACTTTCAGGGTGCGGTCCTTGATCTCCTCCAACATACACAGCTATTTTCCCGCCACCTAGCGAGATATAATCTTCCTCTTCCCCACCGTGCTTTTGACTCTCCAATGCAGCGTGCCTCTTCGCTTTGGCAGCTGCTATAGCGGTCGCATCAGGTATACCAGCTGTAGTATCCTCCGCTATCGTCGATGCGTATTTGTTCCTCGCTATCGAGCTCAGGCCATCCGCTCCTGTGGCTTCCGCGTCCTCATCATCCTCAATCTCCGTCGTGCGTGGTGCTCTGGTCGGAGTGGAGGCCTTCAGTTGCGTCAGATACTCCTTCGAATATAGCCCGCTAGCCGAAGACGACGAAATTGGGGCTGCCGAAAGGCTGCTGCTAGAGACCGAAATGGGCGTTTCGGGCAGCTTGATTTGCTGGGATAACAAGCTCTTCTTAGGCTTGAACGGCGTACCGCCTCCAGCTTCGTCTTCATCCCCACCGAAACTGAGCCTGCTGCCCTTCGATGTGGATGCGCCTAATCCGACTTTTCTGCCTTTCTTCTGAGCCTTCTTTCGCTCCATCACGCTCCCCATCGACTCATCGGGATCCACGTCCATGCTGATGCTGCTATCGGCATCGTCGGCGGTCCCTGTTACACTGCTCTTGGCCAAGGGCGAGCCGGTCGAAGAAGACGCCTCGGGAAGGTCCGAGTCCCGCGAACGGATGGACGGGCGTGATTTGGCCCTTTTAATGAACATGGCGAGGCGTCGTTTCGTTGAGAAGAAGATGTCATGAGCATCCAATACTGCCGAGCAAGATAAGTCGTGGCTGGTGCTTGTGATTCTAGAGGTTTGATCCTAGACATACAGCAGCTTCGAGTTGGGTGGCCAACTTGACTTGGAATATCCGCGTCTTGAAGATGCTGCGTGCCTATATAGCCACGTGCAAGCTCTCGGATGTGTGACAAGCCTAATTTCTCGTGATCGTGTTTGCTTGTTCCGGCGGTCGAAGAGGTCAACAACTTTAACTGGCGTTTGCCCTGAGAAGCGAGAGATAGACGAATGCACATCTTTCCTCTTCTGCCTTGTATTCATCGCCATATCTCGTTAGGATCATCAATAATGTTTACGCCTTTTCCCTTGCCGCAGCCGGGCTGTTTGCCTGCAGACAGAACAGTAGTGTACGAGCAACAGTACTGTAAGACAAGAGATATGTAAAAATAGCTGCTGATGGAGGGAGGATATATGTGTGAACATGCTGAGCTCGAGCGAGCTACGATGAAGTCCTCAAACGAAGAAATGCTCCCTACATGACTGAATATTGTCTCTTCATCTCTCCTCAGACTACATTGACTGTTTTCCATTCTTCTCTAGATCCATCGTCGCAGACATCCACGCCAAGACACCCTACTCCACAAGATGCTCGTCGGTGACGCTCTGTCAATGTTGGTGCTTGTGCCATTGCTACCACTCGTAGCGGGTGCCTGTAAGTTGCAAACCAGCCGAATCGACCGACACACCATAACACAGACACGTACTGACGTGACCTTTTCTGTTGCCGACAGCCATACCCATCGAGAAAAGGGCCGCACCCGTCAAGAACAATGGCAAGAGAGGACTAGCGTACAACCAGGCCGAATACACCCTCCCCTTTTCGCTGTCGGGCCAGAATTCGAAAGTCTCGTGGGCGTATAATTGGGGTCAACAAGAGACCAGTTCGCAATTCAACTCGGCAATCGAATTCGTGCCGATGTTATGGTCCAATCACCCTTCACTGACCTCGACGTGGAGTAAGAACGCCCAAACAGCCATCAACAACGGCGCTAGCGCCCTCTTATCCTTCAACGAGCCTGATCTCTGCATTGACGGATCAGCATGTATGTCCGTCGCGGACTCGGTTACGGCTTACCAAAGATACATGCAGCCTTTCGCTGGCAAGGCTCTCCTCGGTTCTCCAGCCGTGACCAACGGCGGTAGTCCCTTGGGCCTGACATGGCTTGGGAACTTCATCGGGAACTGCACTGGCTGTCAGATCGATTTCGTCAATATACACTGGTACAGCAACAAATGGGCAGGAGCGACTTACTTCAAGTACCAAGTGCAGGAAGCTCGAAAAATCGCAGGGGGTCGACCGATCTGGATCACAGAGTTCGGACTGGACAACTCGGACGGAACGTATACCCAGGCGGATTTGCACGCCTTCTTGCAGGAGGTATTGCCCTGGCTTGACCAGCAAAGCGACGTTCACCGATACGCGTACTTTATGAACACAGTAGGCATGTTGATCAATAACGACGGGAAGACGCTCAGCGATACCGGCGTGATCTACAACAACTATACTGACGGCGCAGCGGTATCTGTTACCAGTACGACGGTGACAAAGTCGTCCACTACAATCGCTGCCGCTGCTACTGTCAAGAGCACGTCTACGTCGATGGCGGCGGTCACTTCGGCCAAGACCTCCATGACTTCGAAGGCATCTTCTTCTACCACCTCAAAGGCGGCCTCAACCTCGACCTCTAGCTCGAAGGCGACGTCAGTCGCTAGCTCGCATACGTCCTCGGCTTCAGCTTCAATGTCAAAAGCAGCCTCGTCGACTTCGGCCAAGGCGGTAGTGTCCTCTACTTCAAAGGCGACAGCTTCTTCATCTACTTTGAAAGTGTCCTCATCTTCCATTGCAAAAGCCTCATCAGCCTCATCGTCTTCCACTGTAAAGGTCACCTCATCTTCGACTTCCAAGGCGTCATCATCTTCAATTTCGAAAGCCACAGGATCTACTTCCAAGGCGCTTTCCTCATCGACCTCGAAGGCGACCTCCTCAATGTCGAAGGCGTCTTCGTCAGCTGCGAAGACAGCCTCCTCCGCTTCCAAATCGAGCTCGTCGTCATCTTCGAAAGCGACCATATCGTCCGCTGCGAGACCATCAGCGGCATCGACCTCGAGGGTCACACCGGCTTCGACTTCAACGTCACGCTCCGTATGACATGAGCCAGGTCGGGCAAGGGAAAGGCTAGAAGAGCTTGAGGGAGACCTGCCTGAGGTCGTCGGCAGCGGACTAGATCTTTTGCATATATGCTGAACGTTTGGATTAACTTATCTCCCCTCAATTACATGCATAGCCTTCGTGATGCAGTAGAGATCAATGAATGAGAGCCATGATCGTGCGTCTCTGCAACCTAGAGGTGTTCTTTCGTTGAGTCCGGGATGCCGGTAGAGGGACCGGTCTGCTGGATTCTGGGGACGTGCGGAGTCGGAAGCGGGGCTAGATCGCGTGTAAAATGTAAAATCACCGGCGCGCTGCCGATCGGACCTGGTTATATGCACTGTGACGTACTACACGTAAGATTACTGGAATCGTAAAGTAAAGTAAAAGTTATCGCTCGATCTAATCGTACTGGTGTGGTAGATCGGTGCTCGAGCACATGTTCGTAAAACATCAATTCACTCGCACGACCTCGTTTAGTACATAAACGCGAAGACTGCTAAACTCTCTCGTTCGTCCTATCTTTCTCTTGTTCCTTTGATACCAGGACCGCATCGTCTTCAGTAACCAAGTAAGGATTACAGCAGAGGTTGATCCCCGATTCCCATTCGATACTGCGATCACGGACATTTGATACATAATACATCGCAAGCATGGTCACTAGAAACAGGGTGGATCGACAGCGCACCTTGCTGATGATATGCGACGTTCAAGAGAGATTTCGTAAGCATCCATACTTCATATCTCTTCTACACATGCGACTCTGAGTGGTAGCACTCGAAGAGATCGGGTCAGCATCGCTGATACCAGCTTTCCTTATACAGGTGAGGGCACGCATGGGTTCAATTACATGTCGCAGAGCATCGTCAAGATGATCAAGGCCGCAAAGGTGTGTCGCGACTACCTCTCGTTGCTTGGCAAGTCCCTATCAGACACGAAGGAGGCTGACCGATCATTCGCTCCCCTGTGTTTCATCGATAGTACATGAAAGTGCGTGATCACTTCTCAACGTGACCACTGAAGCAACTTGCACGAGTATGACCATGTAGTGTAATGACAAAGGCTGACCTCTGCCTGCAACACCCACAGATGGCTACCCTATTGACGGAGCAGAACGGGAGCGGTAAGTGCTATCATGAACTCCCGCATATGGATTTCTGGCTGATCTCATGCTTCCATGGGTCGCGATATGCAGGTCCAACAGCGCAGGAAGTTAGGAACGAGTTGACGGGTTCACAACATCTGGGAACGTTCGGCAAGGACTGTGTGAGTCGGTCGAAGGTCTTCATCGTTTTATGTGCCTGAACAGGTGGTTCACTGAGCTGACGTTAGTGTGTTGGGCTCTGAGTAGTTCACGATGATCACTGATGAGGTATTGCCGTTGTTGAAAAACTATGACAACTTCATCCTCGTGGGCATCGAGGTATGTACACCACCACCACTCCTTCCTCCGTCCTCATCTCTGTACCCCAGAACTAGATGAAACCTACTCTCTTGAGATGCGGTTCATTGCTTGATCAGCGGACTCATAATTGATAAATTGCTGCACCTATAGGCCCACGTCTGTATCCTTCAAACGGTTCTCGACCTCCTCGACGATCCTCGTTTACAGAAACGCGTATACGTATTAGCAGACGCAATCTCAGCGTGCCACGAGCTGGAGATACCGCTGGCACTGGATCGGATGAGAGACATGGGGGCAGTGGTCACCACTAGCGAAGCTATCCTCTTCCAGCTGATGGGTGAGTTCAAGTGTCTGCCCTTTTCTCGTGTCGAGGTGAACGAACCCACAAGGCCATCAAACCTTTCATTACACGCCATACCGAGGGGCAAGTCCCGCAACCACCTGCCGGCATCTGGCGTCTCGCTGTCGCCATGTGCACATTGACCAGAGGCGGTGCTGACGGTTCATTTTTTAGGCGATGGAAGGGATACGGACGATAAACCGATCTCGGATCTGATCAAGGCAGAACGAGAAAACACAGCCAAGGCCCTCGAGACGTTGCTGCCCCATCCAAGTCAAACAGCGCCGATCAAGTAAACAGCTCGAGACCTTCCACACGGACTCACCTGTCATTCTGTTCATCCTTCCTCTGCATTTCTCTCCCCCTTTCAAATTCCAAATTGCCATCATCACCCTCATAATAAGCACCACCTCGCTCGTAGCATGATCGATAGTCCATAGTCTAGTCCGCAAGAAGCAAGAAGCATAGCATGTAGAAGTTCAAGAAGAATATGCATCGATGACACCATTGCTATATCAGCGTGACATCACGATTTTTCTCCCACCGTAGCGAACAGACTGCGTCCCTGTGTTTGGTCCCTGTCGCATCTACGGAATCCCTCCTTTGTCGTACTGCTCTGTTTCACTCTCAATACATAAGAAGGCAGAAGATGTGAACGTCATTTCAATCATCCTCATTTGTCGACTCTGAATACCAATGAATCGGCTGGCCTTGCGTCGTATGAGCAAAATGAGCCATTCAATCAAAGAGACTATCGACTATATCTCCTCCACGCCCGGGTCATTCGCCCTCGTCCGTTCGACCGAGCACTGGCCTCTGCCTAAATCGTTACGATCCTCTCCAGCTGAAGCCTCGTCATCCTCCGCGACTTCTGGCCTAGCACCGACGGCCCCGTCGGCTAATTTCCGGAAAGCTGGGAGTACCCATAGAAGGCGTGTGCATATAGCAGTACTAGACTCGTCCTTCAACCCGCCAACACTTGCTCATCAAGCTATTGCATTCTCCTCCTTCCCGCCGCCCACGCCGACAAGCACGACAAAACCCTCTACCCTTCCTTCTGAAGGTCTCAGCCAAGCTGAAACCCAGGACGGGCCATCAGATTACAACGCTCGCCTCCTCCTTTTCTCAGCACGAAATGTGGAGAAGACACTCAAATCAACCGATGCAACGCCCGAACAGAGGGTAGAAATGATGTCCATCCTTTCTTCTATCCGACAACAGACCAGCCCGGATGAGAGCGTCGGAGTAGGCTTGATCAACGAACCTACGTTCGTGGGGAAAGCGGCAATCATCAGGTCGTTCCTTGCCAGCTTACCATACTTGAAAGGAAAGGGAAAAGGAAAAGATGGCAAGGCAGATGAAGATGGAGAAATGGAGGTCGAGGTGGATATCAGTTTCTTAGTAGGCACGGATACGCTCGTGAGATTCTTTGATCCGAGATTCTATCCTCCCGGCGAAATGGGAAGCAAGATTGAGGAATACTTCGCGTCTTATCGAACTACCCCGACTCAAAGCTCAGAGTCAGCTGTCGAAGGCGAGAATGGCAATACAGGCGGTCACGCCAAGTCTGCCAGCCGTGGGAGCGGCGCATACCTGGTCTCAGCACGGAGGGGACATGATCCCACCGACAGAGCGCTGGAAGAAGAGATCCTGAACCGCGAAGGGATATCACGCTGGACCCAGGCTGGGAAAGTCAGGCTGCTTGGTACGGGTCACGAAGGATGGGAGGAAATCAGCTCGACGAGGGTTAGAGAAGCTGTACAGTCAGATAATTGGGAGCTAGTGGAAGAACTTGTTGGGAAGGAAACTGAGGAGTATATTAGGAAAGAGGGATTTTACACCTCGAAATAGATTGGAACGGAGTGACAACATCGCTCGGACCAGGAAACCTTATCCCAACAATCATGTGAGCATAACATGTAGAATGCTTGAATACGACGGATAGGATGGATATCGCTCTTCATTGATGTTCACAATGTCTGATCCAATCCTTATCGAACATACTGTGTCCCATTCGCTTCTGAAGTGGAACTGGTAATCAACGGAGGCCGGACGAGGCCGGAAAAGTTGATCGACGGTCAGTGTGCGATTTTCCATCAAGCTATGTTCGGACACCTCCAGTATTGTTCACCTCAGATCGTCTACCATATTTGCGCCTACTGCGAAGCGTTTCTTCGCTAAAAGTGGGCCCCGGGGGAAAGGTTGTCAGCGGAAAAGAGGGGAAAAAGAAGCTAGACAGATGATTGCGCGAGTGATCATTGAAATGGGAAGCAAAGATGATACGTGTATACGACGCGGACGTTGTCACCAGATTTGCGAACTGTAATACATTGTATATCTTGACATTATAGATCGTTTCCCTGCACAAATACAGCTACAGTATATGACTACAACACATCAACCTATGGTACAGTTGCCAGTCTAGTGTACAAGTCCATTATAAGCCGGTAACCCTTTGCTACATTTGAACAGAAATAATATCGTTGCCGAAGATCGATTGTGCCCTTGTACCCGTTACGACTTCTTCTTCGTACATTGTGCGAGGCCCTTCTATCGGATCGGCGATACGACGCTCTCGTACTGCGGAGGCGCTTCAGCGCCTAAGACGGACCCCGTTGAGCTTATTTCAGCAGGCGAATGAATCCTCGGTATATCACTAGCTGGTCTCTCCAGCCCGCCCATCTGAGCATTCGTCGCGGAAGCAGGCACGTTGCGTTCCGCCTCGGCCTGAGGAGACGAGATGAACGAGTATGCGGGCGGTATCACCTGAACGACCGGTGCAGAAGAAGTTATCTGGCGAGTCGAGATGTTCGTGTGAGCTCGCTCTGGCACTCGAGGCGTCCAGGGGTAATTGCCTGCAGGAGTGGGAGAAGGCACTCGAGGAGGCGTTGGGTCGACTCGGTGCGTCCATGTGTGGACTGCTGGCGGGTTTGGGTCTGCATGGGGCGCAGGGAACGGTGTTACCGTCGGACCATCGATTTCGAAGGGCTCGCCAACCCTAGGTGAGGGTCGTGAGCGAGATTTTGTGACTCGGCGCTCGGCTGAACGCCTGAACGGACCACGGCAGATAGAGTCAGTACAGGTGTTCCAATGTTCGGACTCGAGTAAGCCTAGCCAGTACGTGCCCATTGCGGATGAAGTCTGGCGGAAGCCAGGCTTCGAGTGAAGGAGAAGTAGCAAACATCACGGCACTCACAATTGGTCATGTACATAACATTGCCTCAACTTGGGTACTAGTACCGCGAGAAGGACGAGGGTAAAGAAGGCGGCAAAGACCTGAATCCGATCAGCGCAGATGTCAGCGGATAAACAAGGTAAAGTGGGTGATATGTACTGTATCGGGCAAATCGCCCTCCAAGTAGTCGTCATGCCAGCACGGCGAGACGACTCACAGGGATGAAGATCTTCAGCGGTGTTCGTAGACCACCACTGTTAGCCCCACCAGGGAATGCCGAAGTGAGCCGTTTGTCCAATCGCGATCGTGATCGTTCAGGGAAGGACACCAGAGCTGAGGTGTCTGGGATAAACATATGAGTGACTGGCGTCGAAATAGACGTCTGAAGGTATTCAAAGATGCTGAAGTGGTGTACTATATGTATGATAATAATAAGAGTGTGATGATCACGATCAAAGGAAGAGCTCGCGTCCGTCTTTTAAATCACCGCTGCCCTTATCTATTTGTCTATATGTGTGCTTGGCATCATGACTGGGTCCCGAAGTAGAGTACCTGCCGGTAATCGCAATCAAGCGGTGGAGATGTCTAAGGGCATGATATGATATGGATACGAGACTGTTCCAGGGCTCTTCACTCCACTGATGTACATCATGGAGCACTGCCTACCAGTGCCTGAGCCTGTTCTTCCTTGTCAACTTGGAACTTTCGTTGACAGATCATCTTGTATCTCGTAATGCTGCATAGCTCACAACAAGCTAAAGAATCGAGGGCGATGCATAATGTCACAGTCCCCCGATCCGAAGCCAAGCAAAGCGGTGCCAAGTAAGGGGACCGGCGAGGCCGAAAATGATATCATTGGAAACTGGAAACCTCAGGCACGGCTCTCCAACCATATCGGGAACCAAGCTTAAGCCGATGAAGGGGTTTCGATGAATACGGGATACGGCCGTGCTCTGTCTGTTCTGGCGCTCGGATGTACTACTCTTACATGTATGCACGATCAGGAGCAACCGCTCACCCTCGAGTTGGTCCACATCTTTCGCGTGCCGACTCCTGCTCCGAGCGTCCGATATCGCTTCGGTAGGCAACCGAGGGAAACGTTGGCGCGGTGCCGCGGCCGGAGCTATAACCGGAAACCGGTTATGCCTTAATTAATCGCTCTTATCGATCCGCAGGGAGTTTGTCACTCTCCGATGATATCGGTGAATACGTACGAGGTTAACTCATGTGTGACTCCACATTTCTGAGAACGTGCATCCAGGTCCACCAATCGCAAGTCGCGGACCCCCAGTATCTTAAAACAAGATCGACATGCGGTGCCCAGAAATACACTTTGCTGTACCGGTCGGCTGGTCTTGTTCATTCAGCGATTCCGGAGAATAGATGAGCGGATTGGTGCATGTCTTCTTGGCAGACAAGACTTTGCCGATGGGCGAGATCCAGTTCCGACCTTTGGTGGGTGCTTGAAGGATCTGCGTCATTGTCTGCTCACTCAGTCTGACTTGACATGCATGCTTGTATCGGATCCCCGGCTCGATCCATCCTTCTGATTACCGGATATCCTCACAGCGTGCTGGATCGAACTAGCTGTTGGCGAGGAGGCTCGACTTCATCTCTGGTATATGTCGGAGGTGGCGATACTACGCCAGCGGCGACCAGGCTATCCTCCTCTCTTTCCTGCACTGGATTTTCCCTGGAAGGCTCTGGGACTCCATTTTCTACTCGAAATTGGGGCTGATCTTGCTGATTGTAACCACGATGATTTCGTCGAGCTCGATTTGCTTCGATCTTCAATCGGCGGTCGGGAGGGTGACGAAGCGGTCCGTAAGATTGAGTGGAGGCCAGAAGCGGCGCGTTGACTCCATGGGGTCGATGGCTGATATTGGCGAAAGCGGCTCGGCTGTCTGCTCCGACTTGCTGACGAGATGCGACGTTGGGTGTTAGCATTGAGCTGGCAGCAGGAAAAGGTGTGACTTCTGGCTCGTCTGCATCGATCTCGAAGGGTGATAGATCGACCGCGGAACCCTGTCTGAGAGCCCTTTGACTGGGAAGGGTACATGTTGATCAGACCATTCAGCTCTTGAATCCGAAACACATCCTGATAGAAAGCTCGACGGTGATCAGGGTTTAGACGCTAAGGGGGAACGCTCGATTGTGACTATCCTCAGGCCCACGCAAAGTGTTTGAGAAACTCAATCATGGAACTCTAGTGTACTCACAATGCTCTACGAAGCCTGTACTTTCTGTACACTGGTATGAGGACGCAAGCCAGAAAGGAGGTCACCATAAAGCATACTAACTGTTGGTCAAGGTCCGAAGTATGGGTGATAAAAGTAGTACTAGTGATCAGCAAAGGATCTTCTCAGATAGGTCCATTGATCGCGCCCGACAGACAAGGTGCCTCGCTGTCGACCGAATTAGGTCGGCGAAGCCGACATAGATCTAGGGGTGGGAGGATGATAGCTATTAACGCCGCAAATGGTAATCGCTCACCCCGATACCGAAGTTTATAGGCCATGGTAGAGCCATACTGATCTCGTCGGACCCCCCAAATGGTAGGACGCGCAGACGATGAGGAGGGTCTGAGGTTAAGCTGACGGCGTTGATGTCGCTCTATGCTGTACGAGTATCTGGTGTAATAACAAGACTGTCTCGCGCTTTGTCACGGCGATGATGAAGGGGTGCGAGAAGGGGTACACGGCCCCGACCGGCTGCGATGACTTTCTCCCTGAGAGAGCACTGTAACTGGGCGGATAGTGGGAAACGAATGTCACTTGAAAGATAGTATCCAGTCGTGTTCTAGTGCGAATGAGAGAAGTGATCCTGTACAAGATTATCACCCAACAATGATGAGGGGAGGGAGTGATCGCTTTCCTCAGACACTGCCATTGCACATGTCCGAACACAGCCCGAGCAGCGCCCTTTCCTTTTTGATGAAGATGCCTACACCTGCTCACCTGTACTACACACACACGACGACATGACGCAGTTCTGCTGGGCGTCTCAAGCATGATCATGTTGAGATCCACGTGGCTAGCCACAAACTGACAATGATGGGGGACAGGCAGATGGTGGATGCACCGAGGGTATCTACGAAACACAATTGCTGCAATCCCCAAATATCATGCCCAATAAGATGTCATACACATGAACGAGGCATGTACAAGTCTATAATCCATTATCATAATGCGATAGAGTCAAGACGATTTTGTTAATTACAACGATCCCAAGTGCGAGCTGTTCGAGTCCTTACGTTACACATTTAAGTCCGAGCAGTATACTGTATACATAATGCGATTGATCATCTGAAAGCCTCAACCTCCGACAAATAAGTCAGCGGCGGCAATCTCACACCGGTAACACTATCGACCCTCGCCATCCCTCGCTCGTTCATGAAACCGTTTCGTACCCCGTTTCTAGCATTGAAGTTCGGTCTGACTTCATACCCTATTTGCCCGTGGTCTGTGTGCGTATCATGCGGGTCGCTTGAGATTGAATGGCTGTGCGTGTGAAGAAGTGGGTTTCTCGACTGGCCAAGTGACTGAGCCCTCGTATATGGTAGATTGAGGTAACTCGAATACTGAGGATGATGGTGCGCTGAGTTGGGAATAGGGAGTAGGTTGACATTGTAATTGACGGGGACGGCGCCGGCGACGGCCGGAGGTGGGAAGGGTGTGACGGTCGGCGCATCCACTTCGAAGCGCGATTGATCTGGTGCAGCATCTGTTCGTTCAGCTCTGCGACTGAAGGCGAACGGAGAACGAGTCGATTTGAGTCCCGATATATCACGTAACGAATGAGTCAGCAGTGGGAACCTGGTCGCTGGTGGGCAAAAACAACGACGGAGTCGAGACGAGTGCAGTGTAGCCATAGTCGCTATCGCTGCGAGTCCAAGTGTGCTGCGAACAAACGGTGAGACCACTCACAAGGCTCGATGCAGCTTGTTCTTCCTATAGATCCGCACTCCGACGATCAGCAGCGCTATGCCTACAAAGCATATCACCTGGAATTGCCATGAGGGAAATCACGAAAGCACATTATACCATTAGCTTCACGAAACGTCTCCCTTACGTCTTGAGGTTTCGAGGAATGCCGCGGACATGTAGAAAGGGACGACAGAGGGAGAGAGAGCACGAGAACGTTGAATCACTCACAGGGATCGCCATGTATATGGGTATCTTGGAAGTATCGCCTCCTCCAGGCCCTTCTTCATCAAACGTTACTCGAGGAAGTAGTGAGAGCTTGGACCTCAATTCGACAGCCTTTGCTGAACCCTGCGTTGCCATCTGATGATCCAGGCTGCCATTATCGTTCGACAGCGTCGGTATCGAGCTTGTCTCTGTTAGGAGCGGACCGCTCCAAGCGGATGCCCGTGTAAAATAGCTCCGAGGGAGGGTCATAGCGGTTGTACTTTTCCTGTCGTGGCTAAAGATGAATGATCCTTACGGATTTGGTCGGTTGGTCGTGATACTGTGTGTACAGTATGCAGCCAGCGCGAGACGGTCCTCGTAATTCCTGGGGAGATCTTCAGAGTGCGCTCGAAGGGTGTTGGTCTCGGATTAAGCATACAAATATGTATATATAGAGTCGATCCCTCAAATGCTATCTTGGCGCAATCAGTCGATCATCCGTTCATTGAACTGATGTTGTCATACAGTACACCGCCTTGGATCGTCAGTCGTTGATGTGATCTCCGCTAAGCCTATCGTTGACGTTGACGGTTCGGACGATCTTCAGAAGTCCGGTCCTGTCCTTGGACCGATCGAGGGCGACACCGCCGGTTTGGTTCGAGTGCTCAAGTAACTGTAAGTGGATCTGGGCATATGTCAAAGCTGAGGCTCACGAAACAGAAAGACAGGTCCGATGAAGGAGGACATCAATGATCTCATTGTATCTCACAGCTTCCCGCTTCACTGCACGGTCTGGTAGGATCTTTACATCTGTGCTGCGTCTCAGGAGTGAGGAGTGAGTGATTTAGAACACATACAAAGACGCTCGGACATACACACGTAAAAACTAGGACACACAGACACAGACCGAAAGGATGTCAATGAAATCTCGCTTGTACTGTAGTACTAGATCTCTGCTCTGGCTGATAGAGGCGATGCAACGCTCGCCCTACACCGCATCTCCACCTACGAGTGCGTGCGTGCGTACATCATGAGCCACGGTCAGCTCCGCCACAAGTATCATCAAAGTGATGTCAATCGGATGATCTTCATGCATCGAAGCATTGTCGTACATGTGTATACATATGCTGATTGTGAATGCACAAATGGATATGAAGATGCAATGCTCGTTTGAATGCGTATGTTGGTATGTATGTATGTATCTAATGCCGCCTGTCCTCTCGACCAGCCACCCTCCATCAGATAGATTTCTTATCCATTCTCGCCTCTCCGCGTTCCGCTCCCTCAATCTTTCCTGCTTTTGTGTCCCCTCAAAGCAAGAAATTCTTCTTCGACCGAGCGAAGGTCTTCTTCGCCCAAGATCCGCTCATACAGTTCTCGCTCCCGCGTCTGCCTAGCTTGCGCCCTCGACCTATCTTTCCGTCCTCCCCCGTCGTTCCAGGAGAACGTTGACGTCTGACCCTGATCGTCGCCCTCATCGCCATCTTCCTTCCCTTCTTCTTCTTCCCTCGGCTGTGGTTTATGCTTCCACACCTTGGCAACCAAGAAATCAGGGATCTGATCCGCATTACCCGACGCTTCCATATCGCGCACCAAGCCGACCACTTCGCCCCTGAAACCCGTGAAAATAGGCTTTTCCTCCGTCAACTTCCATCGCCATCTACAGGCGCGTATGTACGACTCGAAGTATTTCATAGTGAGCTCGTGGGGTGAGAATCGGCTTTTGATTGTGGCATGCAGGTCAACGGCCATGAGACCAGCTGCTACGCTTCGCGGTAGATCTTGTGACGGGATTGCGCGAGGTTCGAAGGAAGATTGCGATAATTGCCGATGAGAAGATTGCGAAGATGTAGCGGTGGAATCGGAGGTGATCACCTGCCAGCCTACCGGTCGTTCGACTTCAAGATAGCCCAGTTCGATCGATCGTCGTGCAGCTCGACCTTCGTTCGCCCATACATTCTGCATGATGATGAAGAAGTCGAGAGGCAGTCGCAGCGTCTGAGGCAAGCTTTCCAATGACGCTTCTGAAGCAAAGAGACGCCCGTCCTTGCCTCCCGATGGATCGATGGCGGATTGACCTTCAAGGACCGCTTTCTCAGCCATGCGGCGCTCGTTCCACAATGCGATATGGTAGATCCTCTGAGCCAAACCCGTAGATCCAGCTTTCTCCAAACCCCTCAAAATCGCCACGTACATCCACGGCGTCATGCCCTGAGACCTTGGCCGACCAGAATATCCAGCCTCGACGCCTTTCGCTTCCATCCGCGCAATTATCTCTTCAACGGTTTGCGATTTAGAGAAATCGAGGAATGGCTCCAATTGATAAACGAATTGTTCGAGTCGCTTGAATTGACTTGTGACTGTAAGGTGATTTATTAAGCGAATAATCGAATCTTCATCAGGGAGAGGCGTTTCCTGTTCTGCACCCTCGATCGGAAGCTCGATGCTAGACAATTCGATCGTGCTATCATTGTCGACTCGAGCAATAGCGCGCGCCTCACGGTGGTCCGGTCTAGAATCAGGGAGTGGAGCGTGCGAAGGTCGATCTTGGCTGATTTGATCCGTGGCACCGAATAACCGGATATCGGCTTGCCTGGCTAGATCGTTATCCCTCATTTTCGATGCTCCTTGCAAGACCTCATTGTACGCCTTGGGATCCTTGCCACCCATCTGGAATACATCTTTCATGTACGTCAGAAGCTTTGTGAGTAGCTGGGGTCGTTTCAAGCCGGCAAATGCGTATTGAAGGAGCACAGTGCAGGATCTCCATGATAAGGGAGGAAGCATGTACTGGCTGACAGCAGAGGCTGGGGCCGAAGGGTCTTTGGCGTTGGCTGCGACATCGAGATCGTTCTCGGCGTCTTGGTTGGCGGCGATCATCATCATCGAATGAGACGAGATTGGAGGCGAGAACAGGAGCGACATGAGTGTGACCTGGATCTGGGTATATGCTGTATATGCCCAGGCGTTCTCGGTGGGCACCGAAGTCACGTTGTCGGGAAACACATCCGGCTTGTGAGGAGCAGATTTGAAGGCTTGCAATAGGCGACCGAGGCCGAATATGGGGAGAGTACGCGATAGCACTGTATTGGCGAGTATGGACAAGGCACGCATCGACGAGGCGAATTCGGCAGGCGAGGCCTTTTTCGGATCGAGTCGAAGCGCGTTGAGGATTACGCTGAGCAGGATCGCTCTGGGTTGCGGGACCATCGTAGGAGGGGAAGTGGCGAGTGGTAGCGGGAAATTCTTCATCTTCTCGCCCAACGAAAGGTGTTTGGGATGCCACAGGTCCAGTCGATCGTGTGGAGAGAGAACTTCACCTGGGAATCGCCAAGTCCTCACTCCAGTCCACCAATGAGCTAGCAACTCCGACATCTTGATCCGGCCTTCTTCAGCTTCCCGAGGCGGTCCACCACCAGGATGGAAATCATCTGGATCCGCACCATGCGCGACTCTGCCTTCCGTCACCCATTCCTCCACCAATCCGACGTATATCTTGGCAGCTAAATCAAACTGGTTCTCCGCTACGCATTGTAGAATGATCAACTCGTAAAGCTCGGCCGGCCGTCGGTATCGCACATCTTGCATCGTCTCCAAGATATCTAGCAATATCTGCAGATCGCGATGTGGAGGTGGGCTAACCTGTTCTTCGAGGGATGGGTTGAATCGCCGTTTCGAAAGCGATTTGACGTGCGAGTCCGCTTTGGTCAAGTAAAAGATGGACCGATCGCGGAAGAGCGTCGAGATGGTCCGTTGAGCGAGTAGCCGCCTGCGCCGATGCCGAGGTGTAGCAGACAAAGCTTCCCAGACGATAGCAGCAGCCAAATTTCCTTTCTTCTTCCTGATCAGATGATGTACCAGAGTATGCAATTCTAGCCTCGTGATCGACGACAATTCGCTCTTTGGTGCAGACCAAATTTCGCGTTGTTTGAAGATCGATGATAGGAACACTTTTGGTTGAGCATATGTTCCCTCTTTGATCGTCGGTAAGAAGTGTCGCAGATTCCTTGCCGTACGATGCGACACGTCGGCGGCTCTTAGCGTGTCGGAAGGGTGAGTGAGGGGTTGAGGTTGACGAGGTGGTTGATAGGGCAGTCGGGATGGTCCAGCTCCATACTCCATTCCATACGGCTCAGAATGATGCTCCGTCCCATGATGTCCATTGCTATTGTCGTTGGCCCGAGCATGAGCTGCAGAAGAAGACAAGCGTATCGGACGAGCAGGAAGCGAAGAGCGAAGGAGTTTCGCTCTTATCCGTCGAAGCATTCTGGGAAAGAAGCCCAGAATGTTAGCATGCAATATTCGGCGACCGACCACTGGATGACGAAAGACATACGTCAAGGAGATGTTGGTAAGTGCAGTTGAACCATACGAGCGTCGATTTCGATGAGAGATATGCGCACAGTACGAGTACAGTGTTAACAAAAGTCAAAATCACAACTTGGTCCAAAATAACGAGAGTCGATGTCGGACGAATACGATGCGAGGCGTCTCGCTCCGAAAGGCATGGCACGGCATTATCAGGCAGACAAAGGCTCTGCCCAATCCTGATTCAGATATCAGGCTTACTCTTCGATGTCAAAGCTTACGTATTATAAAGCTTGTTCGCATTCCTTCTCGCTACAGTATGCTAGCGCTAGGCTGTACAGTCGCACGGTGGCAAGCATCAAACGACTAGTCCAGCGGCAATTCAAGCAACAAGCAAACAAGCAACAAGCCTACACCAAAGCTGCTGTGTATCGTCACATCTCTCCTGCTTCGTACCTCCTGCTTCCTTGTTTGAATCAATCTTGACTATCCTTCCTTCCGCACCGGCATACAATCCCACTCACTATCTGTCACTCGAACACGCAATACTCGGCATTTGTCCTGTCACCTGTCAAGAACGCAATCACCAACGACTACTCACATCAGAGACTATCAACTGGCAACGATAATCAGACACGTTCCATCGTAACCTCAAGGCCTTTTGTTATCCGTGTTTTGCCTGTTGTTCCTCGACCCTGAACCTCTATCACGAACTCGAGCAACTACGGCACAGCTAGATTCCTCAACTCCTTTTGTGCTGTATAGATGTGTAGATCGTTTTGCTTTATTACTGTTGGGAATACATCTACCTACATATAACGTTAGACAAGCTGGTTTCTCTTTGCGTGAGTTATTATCATCATCTCCTTTCATCAATATACCAGTCTCCACACCGCCTAGATAATTCTTGGTATACCCCTTACCGCATCACTATCCATATCATCAACCGCTTCTTACCACATCTCAATACTGACTTGTCTCCATGTATATGCATCACAGTATGTCAAATCGATCGACAACGCGACAACGAACAACGCACACCACCATCCCCACCCCACCACTACAACGCACAACCTCCCGTCCAGGATCATCAAGACCCACCACACCTTCAACGAGAGGAGATATTCCCACACGCAAATCATCCACCAATCTCAAACTCGCTCAATCTACCAAACCATCATCACCGCACCCCAATCACAATCAACAAGAATATCCTCACATGGCCGAACAACCCGCTACACCCACACCCCGCAAACCTCGGCGAACGAGGAAGGGTGCCAAGCCCTCCGATCAGCGATATGATGACACTGTCGTTGCTGACGAGCCGGTAGAACAGATGCACGACATCTCCACGGAAGATGAGGAAACACTGTTCGACATCCTGGGCGTCTCATCGCCTGCGCCCGCTCCGGCGGACCGCAAAGCTGAGAACGGCATGTTGAGGCTGTCGAAGGATGATATGCACCTCGCGCTGGGCAAGGGTACACGTCAAGCCGCTCGCAAGGGTCGAGGCAACCCTGATTCCCAGGCCAACACAGACTCCGACACTGGTCGAGTGCACGTTCGCCGTGGGCAGACGGAAGGCTCTCCTGCGCCCAGAAAGAGAGAGGGAAGGGGGGAAGGAAGGCGGGCAGCCCCAGGCGAAGCAGGCCAGGAGAAAGGAGGTTCCGATGGTGATTTGCCACGAGAGCAAAGAAGAGGGAAGAAAGGTTCGAAGCAGGCTTCACCCTTGGTCGGAGGGGACGGTAATGCTAGTCTGGAACTGGGTACCAAGAAAGGTTTGCCCGCTAAGCCCAAAGTCTCTGGCCTGTCTGCGACCAGGCCATCTCATGGACCCACGAGTGTGCAAGCCGCTCAGCCCGCAGCTTCGGAGGAGGAGGACCACAACACTTTTGAGACGGCGAGCCTGAGCCAGTCACTCCCTTCGCGGGGGCTCCCTGTCCGAGCCCCGAGCAAGGGAGGGAAATCTTCGAAGGCTAAGAAGAGTGGTGGAAGTGGCGATGAGAGTGCTGTGTGGGAGATGCCCGAAGTTGCTGGAGGCCAGGAGTTGACTGTATGTTGTCTTTCTGACGGAATGGCGGCAAGGGTGAAATCTGTTGAGCTGATCCGGTTGATACGAGCAGTGGCAGCAAAAATTGCAAGCCTCAGCTTCGACGACTCCGACCGACTCACCAAGAAGAAGCAACAAGACTGCTGTTGCCGAGAAGAGGACGAAGAAACAGTCATCGGCTACTGCGATCAAGCCTTATCCCGTGCCTTCGAGTCATGCTTCACCGGCGGTATCATCACCGTTCAACCCTCGCCCCGTGCACGCTCGTCGTGCATCAGCCGATACTATTCCTACATCCGCCCCTGTGAACCGATCAATCCCTATCTCGGCATTTGACTCTCATATCCCATTTCACACCGGCTACAATGTTCATCGAGCTCCGCAAACACCCGCTAAGGGAGTAGCCGTGGCTCATGGTAACTTCTCGAACGGGATCTTGCCCATCGTCGGATCAGGAGAGTTCCCCAGATTGCCAGGTGGCTTGAACGGCGCTGGCTCTGGGCCTGCTGCTGCAGCGGGAGGGGAACGAAGAGGATCTGCAAACGTACCTGGACTAGGACCCAAATATGCTGGACCCACGTTCCACAACTCACCTGCAGCTGCTAGTCTGTCGAAGCCCGATCTCGAGGACTTCTAAGCGACGGCCGGTGTGTTCACCTGCTGCTTCCGTAGCGACATTCATCTTCCCTTCTTCTTTCTGCTATCCACGACCTTTCTTTTTCTCGATTCATTTTCGAACAGTCATCGCGCCGCAAGTCACATTCAGTCATGATCACTCGAGACCTCCATCCTCCTCACTGATCTCATCCGCCCTCGCATCGTTCTCTCCATCCATCAAGAACCATCATGTTTCTGGACAATCTCGTTGTACACTGCTGGTCAGAACAGCGTCTCATTTAGGCCCGCATCATCAATATCGATGTTTCGCCTCATGATAAGGCTTCTCGGTCGATCCGGTTGCGCCACTCATTCACGTTACGCTACGATCCCGCATCGCAAGTTATTGACGATACATCGATCGCTAGGCCCACGGCGGATCGATTACGATCACACCTCACTGGGAACATCCCTTGTACAATATCATGTAACATCATCTGTACCATCAAATCACTCATTCGTCTTTACATTCCTGTTCGTCAATCACGGGCTCTCTCGTCAGATGCGCATCACACGAAGCCTGTCGCTATGGAGCACAGCACACAATCCTTACTCGCCCCGTCATCAGCATCGTCACTAACAAGCACACTCAAACGTTAGCTGTGCAGGCCTCTCGACATCTCTTTCATCTCGGTACGGCATAAAGCCTACATGTACACTACATGTGTGCCCACTTGGATCCATCGCTTTTTATTGATGGTCAGTGGGTATCGCTCTCGATACTACTCTCAATTTCAACCACAACTTCGGTTCTCTATTTTATCTCATCACTCGATCCGACTCAACCTTGATCCTTGGATGATTTCAACATTCATCCTGTCGACTCTGACTCTGCATTCAACGGTATGGGAACAACAGAGATCATATGGAACAACTCTGGTCTCCGCCGTCATCCGGAGACATTATACGAGGCTCGATCTCAACATTGAGTCTGGCGGATGGGAAGATTTACGCAGTGAGGATGAGGTACAAGCGGACGGGGTTATCAGCAGGGGTAGAGTGGAGATGGTAGATAGTCAATATACGGTCAACCGGTATTGAATGGTCAACACGGTCAGCGGAGGGTTACCACGGGTAACAAGATTGTCGACTTACGTTCAACCGGTATCGACTTGGTATATGAGATAAATTCTGGAGCGGAATGCAACTTTTGCCCAGCAAACAATGTAAAGTTCAGTGGACATTGACCAGACCAGTTAGGTAATTGCACCTCGGCATCGTGACAGGCAGTCCTACAGAATCCACTGGATGTTGAAAGAAGTGAGATTCATCATTCGCCCGAACTCCTCCGTAATGGCCTGATATAGGTATCTCCTGTTCGGAAGCATCCCCACTCATATCTGCTTTTCCGAGTGAACGATCTAGGTAGATGGCACGCGCGTTCATCCTTATTACTGTAATATTATTGCAAATTCTCAATGGCCCATGAACCGTAACGCTGCACTATATGGAAAAGCGCCGTCCCGAATGATTCTACTCATCCGACAAGACCTCGATAGAGTAGATGATGACCCGACCATACTGATCCGACGACTTTTCAAACTCGATCTTCAATTCAGTGAGATACGGGTACTCCTTCTCGTGCCTGCTCGCCCTCTGGGCGCTGATCGTCGCAGTCGCAGGCCCGGCAGAGCCAGTGGAGTCGGCTTTGGTGATACCTTGGCCGTCGGGGTGAATTTTGGTCGCGCCTGAATTGGCTTCGGCAGGTGTGATCTCGGTGACGATGGTGGGTGTGTGCGGGTTCGAATCACGTTCAGCGGCTGAAGAGAGCTCGGATTCGGTCGCTAGACCCGTAGGGGGGAGTGGGATGCTGAAGAGTGGGTTAAATGCAAGCATCAGTCGGTTCCGAATCAGCTCACGACATCTACAAGTTCGTGCGAAGAAGAAAAGGGACATGTACACCAAAGGCGCAGCGAAAATTCACGAGAGAAGGAAGGGATCCAGGTCGCGCGCTCGAAGGGAGTGATTCAGGCGACCCAATCGATCGACAAGGAGAGCCTAGCCGATCCTAGCCACTCGGTACATTGTCAACTCACCTGAATACCTGCCTCTTGTTCTTGTCCTCCGGATACACTTTCCCACCCATCATCAATCCCAGCCCAACACCTCCTTCCGCATCTTCCGATCGAGCGACCCAGACAGAGGCCGAAGTACCTACGAAACCACCTTGGAATTCGATCGCAAAGTGGGACGCCTTGATAGGTGTGGGGAAAGTCAGGTGGACCCATGAAGGGATGTTGGAGGACCATGGGATCTCCTCGTCGTTCGTCGTTGGGTCGAGGAGATGTTTCTTCGATGAGCCCTGGGCAGTCGACGAGACGCTACGTTGTGAGCGACATGAGAGGTCAGCGCAATTCAGATCCAAGACGCGGCGACTTGGGTTACTTTGGTCTTTTAGTCTTGATGGATTCGCTAGACAGATAACAAATACATCAGGTCTGGGCCTAACTCACGAGACTCGCGTCTTGGGATCGGTGACATTACGGAGCGACATGGTGTAAGGAACAGGCTCGGCTGTATGTACGTATACAGTAAAACAGTAAGATCTGGAGAGTAGGAGTAGGCTGAGAATAAGGTCAAAGTATAGACACGAAGGGAAGGACACTGCTGAGATCAACAAATTATATGAGCGCAAGAAGCAGAAGAGTTAATAGTAATAGTACGAAGACAAGATCAACAGGGGATAAACAGGGACTCGAGCTATCTATATATAGTCGGAGTCAAAGACAGAGATGAGTTATCCCTAATGTCCAAAAGGGTGACTACCAGCCAGAGATCCCTCAAACGTTGTTGCTCTCCGCCGCCGCCATGCAAGAGCAAGATCGACGATGTCATAGTTCCGTACATCCATCCACCCGATAACCCTCCCTACAGGCTCCTATCGATCGCCGTTCCCGCCTGAGCTCTATGTCTCGGGTCAACTTTCGGCGAACACCGTTAATAGGACAATACTGATCACGTGGCCTGCATTGGGCATTCCCATTGACCCTTTCTCACGGTCGCAACGAATCGTTCGTCAAGTTGCTCGCGACTTTTTCGAGAGGGCCCTTGGTTGTTTCGCTTCGAGTTCCGATTCGAACTCTCGACAGACACTTTTGAACAACAAGCATAAAACCAGAACAACCTGGAGCCATAGATCTATCTCATTCAAAAGCATCTTATCTCTTCCGTCTTCGACCGATTCTACATTAAAAGATGGCCCGACCAGCGACATCGTCTCTTCTCCGACCTCTGGCCTCGGCCGTACGAGCTCCCGCGCCTTCTTCGCTTGTCCAGACTAGATCTCTGCTCAATGCCGCTGCCAGATCAGGCGTCAACACCGCTTCGATCGATAACAGGGTTCTGGACGGCGTGAATGGGTTCTTGCCCAAGGCCAACTTTGATAGACTTCAGGAATGGCAAGTGGGGCTCTGGGAGAGATTGCAAGGCGAGGTGCAGAGTGAGTGATCAGTCGTATCTGCCTCCACGAGAACTTCTGCCTTGATGTTGCTCCTACTGCTTGACTGCTTGAACACGGCGATCAAGTGTTGAACGGTGTATACTCGAGATGTTCTCCAAGTCTTAGTATAGCTCCCGGATAAGCTGCTGACGTGACCGTTTCCACTCATCCTTGCTCAATACCCTTGATCGACTTGCCCTGCTATTACAATTATCGATATCTTTCGAAAACCACTTCGCAGACAACCCCGCATTGGTTGAGACCAAGCAGAAATGGGACAGATACGGGCTCGACATGACCGATTTGATCTCAACCACAGCGAGGGACAAGAACCTTACGCTCGCTTACAACTATGCCGCGCTGCTGCTGAACAACAGTTTCTTCCTCGAGGGTCTGGTGAGTGAGATCAATCCGTCCGTCATGCGACATCGATTGACCACACAGCTTGGAGAACGGTTGTCCCGGGGCACTGACCAGTCTGTGAAGCACGTAACGCTGATTGTGTTTGCTGTGTTACCCCTTCTGTCAACTCGTCTTGTGCTTGTTACCTTCTTAGTCCGCCGAATCGCCCCGAGAAGTACCGTCAGAGTTCAAGGCTTTGCAGGAGAAGGTAGAAGCGTATGCTGAGGGGCTTGTAGGAGGTGGATGGTTATGGGTGAGTGGCCGATCTACGCTCATCAATCGTGACTGTATCTCCAGTCCTGCGACATACTCGTCACGCGATGACACAAGCATTTCTTCCTGCCGCTACGCGACTCAGCGTCACTTCGTCACTCCGCTCAATTGCTGATGTGTACCCTTGTGCTCTCAGATCGTTCGAACTGGCCAAAGCAAATACGATCTCGACGTCGTCCCCACCTTTGCGTCTGGCACACTACTCGTGACTCTTCGATCTCAGCGAGGCCGAGAATCCACCTTGCCCCTGTTCGCCGAGCCCCCTACATCAGGAACGACCGAGCCCCCAACCTCCGAAACCTCTGCCGATCCTGAATCTGCTCCTTCAGAAACCTCATCACAAGTACAGCCTCCGCCCAACAAGAGGGTCACAGCCAGACTCAGGGCGTCAGAAGCGGTCAACTACCCTGCTCCGCTCGCTGTGCTCAACCTGTTCGAGCACGCTTATATCGGCGAGAAGTACGGCGTATGGGGCAAGCGAGAGTACGCGCGAGACTGGTGGAAGAACCTCGATTGGAACAAGGTCGCCAAGAGGAACAGCACCTCGTCATAATGCCACAGGATGAGAGAGAGCGGGGGGCGCTGGTGCGCAGGCGCAGGCGTTGGAGTCGGAGTCGGAGCCAGAGTGAGAATGGCCATCAGCATAGAACAGGAGACACGCATGCATAGCTAGCACACGAATAAGACATCATCTCATGTGAGATTACTGTATGTCTGATTGACAAGAGAGCCCGGCTGATCAATGATCAAATGATGATGGGTTGAGTCGAGCTTACACTTACGAACGACGATATTTGACATTCAACAGCATGTGATACATTGGGAGGAGAGAACTTCGTAGCTGACGCCCGGATTGAGAACTACTCCAAGTGACCACCGCCACTTTATCCTTCGCAGTTTGATGTTCATCACATCACCCAGACCGACATTTCTCCCCAACCACCCAACTAGCTCTTTGACTTCGTGCTTCAGTTCCTGCTATGCTTCCCTCGGTGGGCCTAAGGGTAAGAAAGTCACGGAGGGTTTGCAGGTGGGAGCGACGCTCTCAGAAGCCGAGACTGACATCGCCCAAAGGTTGTACAATTGTAATGAGATTGGCAACAAAATCCGCCCTCCTCTGAACTCCCTCCTGGAGTCCGACAAGACTGACTACAAGCGGGAAGGATACAGAGCCTTGCGATTCCTCAAGGCAGACCTGACCACCGTGTGTCGGACTGGCAAAGGGTTGGTGTGGAGGGAGCCAATAACGACCGTTACTGAGGCTACAAGGGAATATTGTTTGTCGGTCGGTCAAGGGCGGGGACGGTGACGTCAATCTTGGATAATACTCATGGTGGTCTTCCAGTGGATAGCAAAGTCAGGCCGCGCGAGCTCAAGACCAATTCACCCCAGCATCCGGCAAGTCGGATGATGGTGGCGTTGCTTCGTCCTCGGGAGGAGGCACAGCTGCAGCTGGACCGTCGACTGGCCGTTCCATCACCAACACTGTTGAAAGCAGTGCAGCCCACCAGAGTGCAGCAGACACCGGTCCCGATTCGTTCACTGTCAATCCATGCCACTACCACAGACGTTTAGACAAGCCGGTCAAGCCTGCCATAACTTCCTTTCTTCTTCTTTTTGTCGCCTCGAAGCTAGATTCAGTCCGATGATAGTTGATGATCAGTAGCAACAGATTTTATACGAATGTCGACTCAACGCATACACGAAGCAGGTGATGAGGGGCTGTGAATAACCAGGTGGATCAGGGGATATGTACAATGCTTCCCATAAGTGATTGGTACAATGAAAGACCATCATGCTATGTGTACACTACACTACACAACTTGTCTCTCACCTCGATGCCCTCACACCAGCCTCGCTGATGTCCCGCTCATCATCCGTATCTCCGCCTCTGTTGACCTCCGGTCCCCTCTCACCACCTCCGTCCTCGGGGACATCCTCCCTCTCCCTAGCCCAGGACGGATCATACCTTGGAGGCACCACCATTGGCTCTTGATGATCTTGTGCCAGGGGCGGCAACGGTATCGCGCCTGCGTCTCGCTCCTGGATGATCTCAGACCGTCGTAGATCCCTGTTCCTCAAGTGTTGTGCGCCGTGGCCCGCTGCTCTGCTCTTCGTGTTCTCTGCAGGTGGACCATTGGTCAAGACCAGGCTTGAGTGAGGGTACGGCGATACCGAGTGCGTTGAACGATGGTCTTCGTCCGTTTGTACATGCGGGGAATAATCTGGGTTGTGGACCACCATGCTTCCCGCTCCTGCTCCCACGACGCTTGACCCTGATATGCCTAATCCTACACCATTTTCGGGGGTGGCTTGCAAGCTAGTATGACGAGAGGACGGAGGCGTGAAATAAGGGTTATTGTATCCTCCCATGCCATCTGACGTTGGCAGAGATAGTCGGCGAGGATCGGGCGATTGTGCCGATACGAAACTGGATCGCGAGTTTCGAGAATCCCTTCTACCTGGGGAATGGGGCGAATTAGGAAACCCTAGCAAGGGAGCAAGGGTGGAATCAGGACGACCGTGTCCCGATGGCGATGGGGTACCACCTTCCATCTCCATAGGGGTATGAGTGCCGGCTGCTGCGTCTGAGAAATGAAGTCGATGGGCTCCATCAGCCGCAATCCGGGTCTTCAATCAGCTGGAAGATGATCGACTCACTCGCATAAGCAGTCTGCGCGTCTCCGTCTTCGTCATACCGATACGGATCTACCTCGAAGGGTTTATCTTCATATTGCGTGAAGTTTGACGGTCTGCCGATCAAAGTCAGCCAAAGGTCAACGTACACACGCTATCTGGGAAGGACATGCTCGCCTTCAGTGCACTCACTCTTGTTTCTGTCGATTTTGACGGCGCTTTTTGATGACGAAGAACCAAATCAAAATACCAGCTATGCCCAGAGCAGCGATTCCTCCAGCCTAGAAGCGACCGAGCTCGTCAGTGCGATTCTGAATCTTCATGGGCTGGGCTCCTCAAAAGATCGTGGAATAGAATAATCACTTACAACTCCGCCAGCGATGGCAGCGGCATTGCTCGAGGAGCTGTCCCCATCGGTCGAGCCGCTATCAAATCGCAGTGGCAGTCAGCAAGCCTGAAATATCCAATGACTCAACTCAAACGGCAACCGCACTCACCCTGTAGCCTGTACGAAGACGACCTTCGCGACATCCAGATATTGTGCGCCCTGAGCTTGATTCTCGGCGGTCACGACATACTGCGCCGACGGGTCTAGGCTCGCATAGTAGATAACCTGATCGATGCTGACCCAGGGACTGCGTCCTCGCAGCGTCTGATTGGCCGGCGTCCCCGCGATAGTCGTGACCGTCGTAGAGGTCGATGAGCTTCCATCGCCGCCGTCGCCGTCAGCATCACTGCCAGATACTTGGACACCCGGTAAACTGCTCGTAGATAGCGACACCGAGAATGCTCCATGGTCGAAATTGACTGAGCCGTATAACATGATGAACGAAGTATTGGACGGCGGTTGAAAGATCAGCTGAGAGCCGGCAGTGTGGGTGTCAAGTCGGTTGTATGGCAGTGGATCTTGCCCAGCTGTGATTGAATATCGTCAGCCCGTCATTGTATCAGTATCAAGATCAACATCATTGGCTTAAGAGGGACAAGAATGTCCAGATCGAATCAACTTACCGACTCCGCCCACTTGAGTACCCGTCTCCCACTGTCCCGTAGAGGAGCCGAACAGGCCATTGATGCTATTAGGGCCGAAGATGGTCTGAATGGTGGAGCTGACGGGCTTGGCACTGTCGAGGATGGCGGTAGGCAGATGGTGTCTTGTCAGCTTCGTATACAGGTACTCAGCCTGGTGGCTGATTGCATTCAGAAAGTATGGGCAGCACTTGACGGAATGACTTATGGGAATAGGAGGCTTTACACCGCACGGCACAGCTTGACTTCATAGATCAATAATTGAGTAGATGGAAACAGGACCAACTCACCCACTTTCCCCTACACCCGTTGTGAACGTGATACCAGAAAGCTTGACACCGCCACTTCCCACTACCTTCACCCGAACTCTATGCCAGCCCTCACTCAGTCCCGTAGCTGCCCAGCCTCCATCCACCTTCTGTGCATTCACTTGGCCGTCCACTACCACCTGTATATCCTGGTCAGCAGCCTCGGCCAAAACGTAGACCGCTGTCCCCCACCATCCGAGCGTAGCATTGGCCCCTACGAAGGTGGTATAGTGGGACGATACGCCTTGACCTATAGTCTGGTTGACATAGTCGGCCCAGGAGGATTCGGTATACGTCACGTTCCATGTGGAGTCGGATGGTCCGGAACGAGAGGGATGGTAGCTGATGGTCGGGGACTGGTCGGAGACGGAGACGTTGAATGGTTCTTTGGCGGCAAGAACAGTGAGGGGCGAGAGGAGCAAGGTGAGGCAAATCAGGAAGAGTCCAAACGCTCTCGAGTGGGATCGGTGTGGAGCAGCCCAGAATAACATGTCTACGGAGAGCCCTAAGCGTTGACAATGAGGATTAAGACGGTGTAGCGCTTGGAGGGTGAACGCTGATCTTATGTCTATACCAAGTGATGTATCAGTCAAATGCCTGATCAGGCGGTCTTCGCAATATCGACGGACTAGTATCAGGAAAGAGCTCCAAGCGCTGAGGACCGTGTGTTTTTGTCAAGAGGGAAGTTTGGGTCAACCGCGAATCTGCGAATATCTCGAAATCTATGATAATTGAAGTGATCGAAGCGTCCTCCCGTATATCGTCCTGTCTACTTGGAGTCCAGGGTGAAAGCGCGAATGTGATATTGCAAGCTGGAGACGGAGTTGAAGCTGAGCTGGGATCCCGTCGCTGCTGCTTGCCGTCTGCTGCTGACGCGATCTACCAGAGGCGGTGGTAATAATATGCTATGCGATGCGTACGATTCACGTATGATGCGATGTCAGAAGGAGATGCAGTGGTAGCAAGGGCGTAACCAAGTTGTTAGCTGTGTGGTAGCTTGACCTGTGTCATGCAATAGGCAATATGCAATCAAGCGGTGAAGCGGTGCGGCGATCCGGCCTAGTCTATAGTCTACGATATTATGAAGTTACCCATGCTTCTAGGGTCCTTCTCACCATGTCAGTGTGCAGTTGTGCAGTGAGTGAGTCGCACATACCTGTCCTGCGCCGAGGACCGTACCTTTTACATCTCTATGGTGCCTTCTTTTACGAGCTAGCAGAGTCAAAGCAAAGAACGAGAACGATAGATAGAGCCTGGAGCTTCCTTCAGGTTCAAAGGAACGAGCGGGTTAAGCGACCCCCACCGAAGCCGGAGTCCCAGTGATCGCAGGCCGCAGGCACGTTATGTCTGACCGTCATAGAAGCAGTGTCGCCATGCATGTATCGCATGTAACCTACAGTATGATTATGGGCACATACCCAGGACGACACTATACTGCTCTTGCCTCACCATGGAGAGGTCTGCCAGGTCAAACGTTCTGCACAGCTTATCGGCGCATGATCTACTCTACAACCAGACGAAATCCTCCGATCGCTCCGAAACCCGATCCGTAATGTTATTATATGCAGGTCCTGAGAAAGCGTTTCGGAGAAGCGCATGCCATACCTTATGATATGGTGCAGTAACTTAGGTGTATAGCCTCTTACGTCAATCACCATACAGAAGCTTACTTGACCCTTACCCTTCCTTACAGTATATAAAGGCTGATCATCTAGCATCCGCAGTTCCACATTCGCGCATTATAGCCTGCGCGCATATATGCATGTATCAACGTCTCTATAGAGACGCGTGCCACCACGGCCATACTTGTACATAACAACCACCTAGGATCCAACTCACGCCGCTTGGTACTCTGCTCCATATATATCCCCGCCTTCCAGGAATCCTCCTCCCATATCTTCCGCCTCTGCATCCAGCAAAGCCTCGTATTCTTCTACCGTTAGATCCTTCTTCGCTTCGGGATCTGATCTTGGAGATATCAATCCTTCACTCTGTACATCCTCGCGCTTGACATTGTCTTCTATATCTCCAGGAGGAGGCGGAGGCGAGAGCGGGCTTCCTGATTCTTCTTTCAGCCGTCCATTGTCTTCCATTTCCTCTGTGTCGACTTTGACGCTGCCCGCTGTCGGAGCTGTAGCCCTCTGTCCAGCATCAACGGAAACGGGGGCATCGTCAAATTCGGTCGTATGACCTTCCACAGGACTCTTGATCTGGTCGAGCACCTTGGCTAACTCCAGTGTTCCTCTTTGTCCCCACTCGGCAACGTCGGGTTTGAACTCATTCTACGGGTTTCGAATCAGCGAACGCACCAATATCGGATACCAAAAATGACGGGGGGATGACAAAAGCTACGGCAGAAGAAGGTCCACTGTCATACTCACATACATATGTATACCCAGCCTATTCAGCTCATCAGGTTCATAGGAGTCTGCGACGAGCTTCATAGCCCCCATGACGTGCGGCGTGTAGTCCTTGAACGCTTTTGTGATATATAGATAAGCCTATACAGTGCAATCAAGGACACGATGAGAGTCAGCTGCGAGAAGTGAATCATCCTGTAGCGATGGTTCATACAACCGCCGATCTTTGTACGAGTAATGCTTAACCGCTCAACTCACCTGTCCAGGTCCCACAGGCTCGCCTTTCTGTATAGCTCGACACGTCCCGTCCGGTCGTTCGATGATCGGTCTAGATCATGTAGGCACCTGACGTATCAGCAGAGTAGGCAAAGGATAATCTTCGGTAGCGCTATATGAGCTCACACTCTGCGGATGGATGAGATGTGATCAGCATATTGACTGCAGTACATACTATCATTCCGAAGATGACAGAGTGCTCACTTTGCTCGCATCAGCTGAACCCAGGGCTGCGCGCTGCTAGCTACATCCCTCCTCTCCGTTTCTCTGCCTTTCCCCTTCCACCCACCCCTCCCACGACCGACGTTCCGACTCTGCTCCTCTTGTCTTCTAAGCTTCGCGGGCAGTTCCTTCTCACCGCCCGGTAATTCTTCTACTTCTCGCCTTGCTTCTCTCGTCTCTTGTTCCCCCAGGATGTTCCCCAGCATCAAGGCGTGCTTCAAGCTGCTTATGTGCACGTAGACGTGCGCTATGGAGAGAGATTCGATGTGGTCGAAGCCTAGTCGACGGGAGATGGTGTATGCCCATGCTGTTGAGACCGGTGCTCGGTTGGTCGTCAGTGTAAGAGGGAGCAGTTGCTATCGGGAGACGAGAATCAAGAATTAGCCTCAGCCTCGGTATGATGTGTGTTCCTTCAAAATGATTGAATACCTTCATATAGGGATGTGGAAGGGACAGAGATGAGCTAGAGCGAAACCCACTTCGACATCTAAGACATGATGGAACTCAATGTCGAGCGGGACGTCCTCCTGATCCTTGGACCGCTTAGCTAAAGGCTGTAAGAGATCGCTGTCTCTTCCTCTTTTCTTGTTGACAGCCTGGTGAGTCGAGGCCGCGGTGATACGAACATGGGGCAACAATCGTTTATGTTCAGCTCTTTCTCGGACAGATATAACGCCGTTTTGCTCAGTCAAGGTGAATATAGCCCAAAGACTCCCGACGAAAGATTCTAACGTACCTCGCCATTCGCCAGTCCCCTGACGGCATTCAACACGCTCTTTCTAGCCTCCTTATCCTCTATCAGCCCGGCCAGTTTCTGCGATGTAAGCGAGCCCAGGCGCTCTATGGTTCCGTGCGATTTGTATCTGTAGGGTGAAGCGCGATGTACGGTAAGCCGTCAGCTAAGACCATCACACAGGACGACGAGGCATGCGTGAGATAGGCATCATAAGAACCCTAGTAGTCGGAAGCGAATGCGCAAGCAAGCTACGTACATCTTTGCCGCTAGTGCCATGGCGACTCTCATGTCCACTCCTCGGGCAGATAACAGCTTCAGCCAGTCTTGTAATCCCAGCTGAGTGGTCGGCGATGGCAAACTCGCTTTGGGCGGCATCTTTCGGTTTGTTATGGTTTGCTGTGTGAGTCCGGAATTGACGGGACGGGACGAGACGATGATGCAGTGCGGGAAATTCAGCTCGCTGGGAATTGGGAGTTGACAGCGCTATCTGACGCGTAGACAGCGGAACAGTCGCAATCGCAGTGCTTCAGATCCAATTGCTATATGCAAGAGATCGTCATGAATCTGAAGATCGTCGCGATCATCAGCGGGGCAGGGGGGAGGGGACATGGGTAACTTGATGTTCTGCTTCTATTTACTTGTTTTGGCTGACTTTACGGGGTCGGTTGACGTCACCTCACGTGATTCACTCGATCAAACATTAGGAATCGAGGGTTCATTTTGGATGGCCAACAGATTCCATCGATTTGACATTTTGGGCATTATGCATGCATACATGCTAGAACCCCTCTTCACGCTCTCGTGGTCACGGTTACTCTGAACAGCCCATGACACTCGACTCTAACCAAAGATACACTAGGCTACACTGTAGCATCCAAGCCTAGAACTCGTCCTCGTCCATCTCGATCGCATCCGGGTTAGCCACCTCAGCTCCACCCTCTCCCTCGCCTTCACCTTCGTCGATACCATGCGCGTTGGTCTTAGTTAGGGTAGAAGCGACGAACGCAGGTCCGCCGCCCTTCCCACCGCTCTTCGCACCAGCGTTACCAACTGTAGCCGAGAGATCGCGTTCCATAGCCGCCATGGGGTCCGCGGCTTCCTTAGCAGCTTCCTTCGATGCGTCGGTGGGTTTGGCGGTACCTTTCGTAGCGGCTGCCGCTTGAGCGGCGATGAAGGACGTCTCGGTGTTGAATGCAGCTTGGACGGCTCGCTTGATTCGGAGCATCTCTCGGAAAGTGTCTTCGGAACCCGTGTCGACTGAAAATTAGAATAGCGACAAATGTCGTACTACGTTAGCTTTCCGCTCTCTCTGCCACAACTAGGTATCAAAACGAGATGATAAAGATATGACTTCCGCAGACTTACTCTCGAACTGGTTCCATTCCTGCCAGAACTCGGGTTCGACTCTCGGGTCACAGAACTGACTGGCGTGCGCATAGATTGCTCGCGCTCTATCGATCTCGCCCAGCTTCCTCTCCATCCTCGCGAACCTCTTGCACATCTCTGCGGTCTGCTTATCAGGCAACGCCTCCAACGCTCGCTCGTAGATGGGTCTTGTGGCCGGCAAGCCAAAGTTGGCGGTAGCTTTTGCAATGTAGATGGTGAACATGTCGAACTTGTCTGAGTCTTGTACCGTCGATGCAGCGCGATCGTAGATCCCCATGGCCCGTTTGGCAAGACCGTGGTCTTCTTCCAGCTTGGCGTACATGAGGTAGAGGGGCTTGCAGAACTTCTCGGGGCACTGTTCCAGCGCCTGCTCGAAGAGATCTCGCGCTCGTTCCAACTTCTTTCCGCCGTATCGCTTGACGAATTTCGATAGGTAGATGTTCCAGATCTCGAACGCGACAGATGGGTGGAAGAGCTCGATTCCCCTCTCGTACACCTTGAAGCTCTCTTCAAAGTACTTGTTCTCCTCGAGGAATTGGGCGTAATTCACAATCACCTGAGCATTGGCAATTTTGAGCTCCATGATCTTGTCGTAGACCGCCTTGGTAGACTCGACTGAACCAATGGATTCTTCCAGATCGCTGTAGAATGACCAGAGCTTGAGAGACTTGAACAGACGGGATTGGGGCGGGAGAGACTATGAGGTATGATACGTCAGCTTGAAGGATCACCCGGCCCGGGAATGGGTAGTAGACAGCTTACGTCGTTGTAATAGTCCACTTTGGTATTCTTGGGTACCGTAATTGCTCGCTGCATCAGCCGGATGGCTTCGTCGTAGTTCCTATTATTAGTAAATGCGTCAGTGCCAAATCATCAAGAAAAGATTCAATGAATGTGTAAGATGTGGGAGGGAGGCAAGCCAGATACTTACTCATTTCTCAATTCCATCTCAGCCCACTCGCACCAGACTTCCGCGAGCTCGTCAACAGCCTTGAACGGTACTTTCGTCCCTCTCTCAAGGATCTTTCTCGCCTGTTTCAAATCAGGTTCGTTTCTCGGTTCTCCCGTCTTCGGATCTTTGCTACCTCCTTCCTCGTAGAACTTGGCAAAGTTCACAAAGAGCGGATAGAGCGGGCCGGTCGCTTTTCGAGGGTTGATCGTATCCAGCGCTTTCACGTACGTCTCCACTACCTTTTCGTCGTCGTCGCCGTACAGCGCTATTCGCTTCTCCCATTCAACCACCTCATTCGGGTTTCGACGTAACAGCACTTCGTTGACGAGGAACGGTCTTCGGTCCATCAGTTCTTCAAACGCCTTCATACGTTGGTCCAGGTCCGCCTCCGTCTCTTCCAGATCGAACTCTTCATCTTCCAGATTGTCTTCGTCGTTCAAGGCGTCCATCAACGTAGAGATCATGGTCTCGGAGAATTCGGTGTAAGCGTCAAAGATTTGGGTGAAGTCCCGAATAGTCACGACGACCGCCAGACCTCTTTCAAAAGTCGCTGTAGCTCGCTCGAACTCTCCTCGCTTGATCCAGTACGTAGCGAGACCGGTCCACAATCTTCCCGCTTGATCCTTGTAGATCTCCAATCCGTCCCTCTCTACGATCCCTTCTACGTCTAGGAGCCGGGAGCTAGCAGGATCGATATCCTCGTCGTACGGTAGGTCGTCGTCTTTCTTCTTGGTCATGATCGCGTCCTTTGGCTTGTAGATCTTAGCCTGTCCAACAGGTACGGGTGGTCCGGCAATCCTGATCAATCTGCCGTTGAGGCTAGCAGGTTCATCCACAGGAGCAGCAGCTCCGTCCTGCTGGTCATTCCCAGAGCCTTGCCCTTCTCCGCTTTGCGCTGCCGCAGCCTCTTTTGCAGCCTTGAGTTCCAAAGTCGCCTCCTCATCCATTCCCACATCTTCCGCATACCGTTCCACCAGCTCCAAGAAGTCGACAAAGAGCTGATATGGCGATTTCCCCTCAAGAGAGGAGTATAGATTTTTCGACGCTCTCCGAGCGAGGGACAGGAGGTACTTCGAAGCTGCAAGTGGACGGGGAGGGGAGGAGTCGAGCAGGTAGGCGATGTGACGTTCGGTCAAGCTTGAGTCGACCTACAATCCGACGACTATCAGTATATACAAATGAATGCCAGAAGCCGAAAGGGGCTGCAAGCTACACTCACCTTCAAGAATCGTCTCCAAACCCTTTCACCAGCCTCACCACCCATCATCTCCGCCCACCTCAGATACAAACCCCATACCCTAGCGTGCAAACTCGGCGGCAATGTCCTCAGCGCTCTGTCGAAAGTCCTTCTCGCATACGTTCGCTTGAAGGTCGCCGGGCACTTTGGGTGTAACAGTACCGAGAGGTGGAGCAACCAAGGTACAGGTAAATGCGACAGACAAGCCAACATCCTCTCGCCAGTAGCGATGAGCGATCTCCATTCTTCGTATCCCACTATGCCGTCCAGTCCGCCGGTCCAGTCGTTGGCGGCTTCAGCAGCTTCCAGCAGCTCCCTCACGTTGGTCTTGAATGACGCTCCTCTCTTCGCTTGGTGTTGACGAGCAGCCTTGGCCTGCTTTGTCAGATCGCCAAGGACGTAAGCTTGCCGCGTGAGATAGTACGCTCTCCAGATCTTGAAACTCGTGGGAAATATGGCGAGGGCCCGCTCATATACCATCACCAATCGCTGCAAACCCTCTCTGGCCGTATGCGTAGCCAAGAGGCCCAACAACTGCTCCTCGGGTGAAGGAGTTGCCGATTTGGGTGGTTCATCATTCGCTATTCTCGTCTTGAGCTGGTGAATGTAAGATATCCATGAGTGCAAGTTTTCGGGATTGTGGATGAGATCTTCCTCTGTCGCCAGGTCGGATACGGAGATGAGGTGCGAATGTGTCAAGGGCGTCGGGATTGGGAAAGTCAGGGGAAATCGAGACGAGAGGGAGGTGACGAGTGACTCGCCCGCTAACGAGGGAGCGGCGGCCATGTTTTAAAGAGTCCGATGCGCCTGGAGGACCAACAATAGTACCAGAGGCGAAGGTGAGATTTTGTTGGCAGCCAAATTGTCAGAAGACGGACAGCTTAGAAGTGTTGAACAGGACGATCTATCTTGAGTTTGTGTGACAGACAGGACGTGATCTCGAATGTGAGAGCAACTAACTTATCTGCTTGCTAGACAAGTGCCTCATGCCGGCGATACGCGGCGTTATTGACCCATATCCATTGCTGCATGTTATGACTTTCTTTGCACGGAATATAGGCCTGTCCATGCATGATGCAGTCTTCTCAAGAGAGACTCGGTGTACTCGTCAGAAGATGAAGAAAGCATGCATGCTTCAGTATACTCAAATAATTGCTGGGGGAAGGTCACTGAAAGATTATGAAGTCGGTTCTATGTATGTATGATGTCGGTGCGGTAGCGTTGGGCCTGGCTTCGTGAAAAGCAAAAGCGGGGTCCCTGACTCTAGACGTGGTGGAGGGCGTCCTCGAGTCCTAGCTGCGATTTTGGGCGGATTTCTTCATTGAATCGTGATATAATTTGGCCTAAATATCGTTTCGATCTCGCTCTATCCAAAGCATCTTAGCCAACACAGTTAGCTGGAAATCAGAAGAGCTTAACAACGAAGAGGATTCTGCTCTCGCACGTCACCATCGGAAATCGATCGCCCAACATACTGCGCTCGACGTTAAAAAGAACGTTCAACATGCGATTCGCAGGTGATTATCGACACCGTCAAATCCTTGAATGCTTTATGATCGTGGCTCACTCATTCTACGCTGGGCTTCCGCTGATTATCTTGTGTTTTATTGCTGTCCTGGCTGATGTGTGTACGATGACATCCAGATATCGCCGTGAATCTGGCCGACCCCATGTTCAGAGGCTCGTACCACGGCCGAAGGAAACATGCAACCGATCTTCCCTTGATTGTTGGACGAGCGAAAGAGAAAGGTGTTGAGCGGATCTTGATTACTGGCACTTCGTTGGAAGAATCCAGGGAGGCTCTGAAGCTTGCTGAAGAGTATGGTGAGTAAGCCAAAGCCTTATGATCTTCAGTACAAGCTGTATTCTATTCGACAGAATGAGCTGCCTGGAGCCGTGGTCAGAAGGAGAAAGCTGATTATTCACTGACTCATCTCGTCTTATGACAGACCTCCAATGTACAGCGGGATGCCATCCGACCTCCACGAGCGAGATAGCCAAGCACCCTTCAGGAGAAGAAGGCTACTTGTCAGATCTTAGGTCCCTCATTGAGCAGGATAGGTGCGAAGGTGGATCGAAGAGGATCATCTCTATTGGCGAAGTAGGCTTGGGTGAGTGAGCATTGCACCAGGTCGACTGGAGGCTCGGCGAATCCTTCGCACGGGGGAGCCTCGCCGTGTTTGGTCACGTTTTCTATGGCAGTCTACCCGTCAACACTCCGACCTTCAAAAATACTCGATCACCACTGATCTGGATGAACACGTAACACAACAACGCAGACTACGACCGTCTGCATCACTCGCCGAAGGAAACCCAACTAGCCCACCTCCCGGCTCTTCTGAGACTTTCCGAGAGATACAAGCTCCCTCTGTTCTTACATTCGAGGACGAGTGAATCGCATGTCGATTTGGTGAGGATATTGAAGGACGTTGGATGGAGTACAGAGTGGGGAGGGGGTGTGGTGCATTCTTTTACTGGGACGGAAAGCGAGATGAGAGAGCTTGTAAGTTGGATTTTTCCTTGTGATTGTATATATATTATATATATATATATATATATATATATATATATATGGGAGAAGAACTTGGTCGTACGCGCCGACGTCCAGTCAAGCTGGGAACAGAGGAGACTTTCCAAGGCTGATGATTTTCGTTCTCGTTGCGCACCTGCTGTATGTTACTTTATCAGGTCGACATGGGCTTGTACATCGGCGTGAACGGATGTTCGTTGAAGACGAATGAAAATCTCGAGGTAGTCAAACAGATTCCTGTGGATAAACTCCTGCTGGAAACAGGTCAGTACTCAAATCCGCCCTTACAATTCACTACACCCAAAAATCTGCTCACTCACTGCCATAGGCTGGACCTTTGAAGCTGTGTTGCTTGCTGACTGACTGCCTGCATAATGGAATCGTATCTCCCCTTGTCTCTTGAATGGTTCTCGTTCGTCAGATGCGCCGTGGTGTTCCGTCACAGCATCCCACGCTTCACACGCTCACCTCCCAACAGCCGACTCAGAATTATTGATAAAGCGCGTCGGGAAGCCCGAGAAGTTCCAAGAAGGACTCGGTGTCAAAGGTCGTTGGGAGCCCGCCGATGTGAGTATTTTGATTTTGTACCTCTCGACCCTCGACGCTTCTTAGTCCTTTCTAAACCGCTATGCTGATCATGTCACTTCCGTATTTGCTGCCATCCCCAGATCGGCGTGATAGCTCATATCGTCGCCTCGATACGGGGTGTCCCGATCGATGAATTAGCCGAGAAGGTGTGGGATAATGCGATGAGGTTGTTTTACCCTTCCGAGACGAGCAAGTAGTGGCATACATAGATAGTTATGAGCTACAGTATGCTTGCATATTCTGCGGATCCGAATTTGGCTTGCGATCATGTTGGTCATGTAGAACTTCATGCACCAGTGAACAAATTCCCATCATGAATCGCCATGCAGGATTATCATGAGTTACTAAAATCAAACCGAGCCAAACAAAAGCAGCTATCGAATCGTGGGTATGTATATACTGGAAAATGCAAACTGCAATCACTACATCTATCTACCTAGAACAAAATGCCCCTTATTCCGTTACTCGTCGTCCTCATCACTCTCGTCCTCTGCATCCTCGGGGTCAGGTTTGGTGTTTGCCAACACCCATTGCCTGGCTCGGTCCTTGGCCTTCTCTTGTCCCGCTGCATCGCCTATTCTCTGCTCGATCGTGAGAAGCTTTTTGAACAAGAACCTATCGAAGACCAGCAATATCAGCGCTCGGGCTCAGGTTCCCCAAGACCCACGGTTGAGACCGACTAAATTGTATGGAGAGGAAGTAACGATCACTCACTTGGCTTTCTTACCTGTCAATTTCTGAGCAAGCGCACGATCCACCAAACCTCTTACACCTTGGATATCTCCAATCTTAGCCAACTGGTCGATATATACACCCCAGAGATCAAGTCGCTTCGGGAACTTGTCTACCAAGCCCTCGAAGAGCGTCTTGCCTCGCTCGGCGTCACCGTGCTTAAATTCGAGCAGAGACATCTTCTCGATCGTCTCGACGTCTATATCAACAGTGCAGTGACCTAATGTCAGCTGCCGCCTCTGCGAGAAGACCCATCTGGAGAATGCGGATGAGAGATGGAGCGTGACAGTAGGTATGGTATGTCAAGCAGGAATGTCAACTCACGCTTCGACTTGTCAAGCGACTTCATGCTTCGCGGTAACAAAGCCCGAGCAGCATCGACATCTCCCTTCTTCAAGTAGAAATCGGCGAATCTCGTCCAAGAGTCAGGGTAAGCAGAGAACTTCTTGACAATCTTCTTGTACAGCTCTTCGACGGTCTGTGGTTTCATAGTTGCGAGAGTCAGCAATGTTCAAAGATTTCTGCAAAGGGACAGTTGCGTTGGCGGTCAACTTACCTCTTCTTTGCCGGCGGCTTCAAGGGCCTCGGCGTAACGAAGGTGCACAGTCCTGGCATCGTTGTATTGGGCAGCCTCCTTGAACACCTTGTCGGCGCTTTCAGGCGTACCGAAACCAAGCTCGAGGTTGACCAGCGCCATCCAGACGTTGAGCTTCTCCTCCTCTTCTCTGTAGTTGATCTTTTCCAAAGCGGTCCGACCGATCTTTCGGGCCTTTTCGACCTCGTGCAGCTGGAGATGGAAAGACATGTACTGGATCCAAAGATACGACGAGTTTGGTGAAGCAAGTAACGCTCGCTCGAATTCGCCGCTTGATTCAGGTCGGCTTTCGGGAGCAGTGGAAGTCAAGTCGGTAATCGCCCGGGATTTGCCCTTGGATTTGCTAGGTGCAGAAGGGGCAACTTCATCCTCGCCTTCAGACTCGGATGATGACTCGTCAGCAGCCGCAGCCTCGCCGGTCCAGTCAAAGCCGCCAGCGACGTTCAGTCCGGGAGTAGCCTTCGACTTGGGCTTCTTGGAAGTCGATACGGCCGGAGTAATTTCCTCGTCCTGAATGAGAGCAGGCTTGTCAGCGGAATTATGTTGGACTTAATGACAGCGACCACTCACGTCGCTCTCTTCCGCCTGGTCATCGTCATCCTCTTCCTCTTCCTCCTCATCCTCTTCTTCCTGGGCCTCGTCGACCCCTACATCTTCCTCCTCATCCTCGTCATCACTCTCGAGCATGATGACGTCTCCCTCTTCGGCCTCCTCCTCATCATCGTCCTTTGCGTCCTCTTCTTCCTCCTCGCTTCCTGCTACCTCCGCATCTTCAATCTCAGCATCCTCGTCGTCATTGCCATCCGCGTTCTCGGCGGCACCAAACTCGTCACCAAAGTAGCTGGCCTTGATACCGAAGTTGATCTTGCGCTTCTCTTGGTCGATGGTGATGATCTTGGCTTTCACCTGATCGCCTTCTCTGAAACCCTTGAGCGCCTGGGAGACATCTTGCTTCTTGTTGTCAGAGATCTCGGATTTGTGACATAATCCTGAGACGTCACTGCCCTCAATTCGCAAGAAGATGCCGTACGCCTCGACCTATACGCGCCGACATCACTGTCAGAATGATTCTTGTCGAAGGTATAGCCATCAAGCTGATCTGGCTGAACTCACCTTCTTGACCTCAGCAACGACCTTCTGGCCCTCCTCAAAGTCCGACAAGCCGAGTCTGGCGACTTTCTTGGAAGCCTTGGCCGGGTTCTTCCGCAAAGTCATCTCCACCGAGTTTCGCTTCTCGTCGACCCTGCAGTTGTTTAAGTCCGGCATCAGCAAGGTCCCCATTGTAGATTGACAACGCAGATGAGCTACTTACGAGACGATCTTGCCTGATACAACTTGGCCAACTTCGAATCGCGATTGCCATTCTTTAACGAACTGTATAACCCAGACATCAGCATGGAAGCAATTTCTCGCATGGTACCGAACGACTTGAACTTACCTCGTCAAAGAGCTCCTTGATCATCACTCGCGCAGAGACATTCCGTCCGAGACTGACGAAGAGACCGTGATTCGCAACATTCCTCACTAGACCTCGCACCGCTTGTCCTTCTTTCAGTCCCTTGACACTTTCGATCTCCTTGTCGATGACAGTCTTCGCAGCGGCAGCATCGACACGAGACAGTCTTGTCGAGAGGTCGACAGCTCGCTTCTCCTTGTTCACGTTCAAGACGTAACACTTCACTTCTTGGTCAACGGCCAAGGGGGCATGTCCGTCCACAAGTAGAGAAAGGTCGTCGACGGCATCGAATGGGTGAATTCGGCCTCTCAATCGACCGGGAAGCTGGACATTGGTCCCCTGGGCAGTATGTTCCCTGACTGTACCGTTGAGAATCTGTCCGACCTGGATCTCGTCAATGGCCTTGACATTTTGCGAGATGCCCGAAGCGGCCTTCTCCTCTTTCTCCTTCTTGGTCGGCTTGGTTTTGGTGGGGGCGGTAATAGTTCGCTTGATGTTAACGATAATCAGTCCTGAGATGGGATTCTTCGATACTACGACCAAATCCTCGATCTTGTCTCCCGCCTTGAGGGATGATCGAAGCTCGTCGATGCCCATATGACGCTGGTTTGAAAGGTTACTGAGCGAAAGCAGTGAGGTGAGACCGGAACCGTCAAGCTTGACAACGACTTGCTCCTCATGGATTTCGAATACGGAACCTGTAACAGCGTCGCCGACTTGGATCTTCTCGGCAGCGGTGGCAGCAGCGGATGAAGCAGCCTGCTTGGCGGATACAACGATTCGCTCGGCCTCCGGCTGGACCTCGAGAACTCGGACATTTATGGGTTTGCCGATGTAGAAGAGATCGTGCAGGTTCTTGACAAAAGTTTGACTAGCATTGGACTGTTAGCTTATAAGGTCTGTGGATTAGTATCGATGTTCGAGACTCACCTAGACTCGGAAAGCGGCATGAACGCCTTGACACCACCGAAAAGCTCAACCAGACAACCTTTGTCCATGATCTTCATGATCGCACCAGGCGTCACTTGTCCCACCTTGACATCATCGAAACAGGTGGGGATGACATGCTCGGACTCGACAAGTGTCTTCTTCAAGGTAAGCACGATTCGATTTCTAGCGGGCTCGAGGGCGAAGACTCGGGCTTTGACAGAAGTGCCGGGCTTGAATCGCTTCTCGGGGTGCTTGAGCTTGATGTCCGCGTAATGAGAGGGCCAGACAAGTCCGTCTACGCTTCCCGAAATGTTGACGAACAGCTGCTTATCTGTGAGTCGGTTCACGGTACCCTATGGACAAGGTTTTAGTGAGTCAGTCTGAGTCACTATGCGGCAATGGTTTGTGCAATGTTGCTCACCTTTAGTTGTTGGCCGATTTTGAGTTCACCAACTTGCATAAACAGTTGGTCCAAAACCTTTTGCTCGAAGGAAAGGAGAAGAACACCGTCAAGAGGCGAATGACCGATCACTCGCGCCCGGTGCAACGTTCCGGCTTTGTATTGGCCAGTGCCGTTCGACAAGACCGCTACTCGATCATCGGACAGATGACTGATCTGTGGTTCCAACAGATACATTAGCCGGTACTCCTCATTCCCAGTTCCAAAATTCTTCTTCACTCACATGTACGAATCCGTCAAGACCGTCGTTCGTCCGTACAACCACTCCCCAATCAGGAATGACCCTGGTGACCTTGACACTGGGATACAGCTTTCCGATAGCGATGGCATGTTCTAAGGGAACATCTTCGCCTTCTTTGGTAGGACTGGAGAGGGCGACGACATGAGGAAGAGCTGAAAGTGCGAATTTAGAGGGAGTAGTACCGATGTTGTCATAGATGATTCTGGCTCGGACCTGTCCGTTTGTTAACTAGGAAGCTACGTGCAGAAGGGTACATGACCGAAATCAACGTACCTTCTTTCCGATTTTGTACTTGTCCTCGATATCAGCCTCGCCGAGAGGGAGGTGCGCCAAATCGATAGTACCGTCGTAGAAGCCGCAGACCTTGACGTTCAGCCCGCTAGGCACGACAGCCGTGATCAAGGCGGTGATGAGGTGGCCGGGGACAAGTGAGCCAACCGTCGTCACCTCGCTTACAGTGCTTCGTGTGAGCTCAGTGTGGTCAAGGGATAGTTGTATCACCCGGCCGCCTGCCGTCAAATCCTTGATGGTAGCCGGTAGCAGTTGTCCGGGAATAAGAGTTTGAGCTGCATAGGTAAACATCAGCGATGGGACCACCTTATGTCCAGTACGCCAGGACTTACATGGGACAGCTTTTTGTACTTCCTCCTTGCTCACCCAGCCTTCCACAGCGCCATCATCGACATTGAGCCCGATTCCCACAGTGTAACCCTTGTCCTCCTCGCTCTTGACCTCTCCTACCAGGAAGTAGCCCTTTTCCAGATCCTTCTTGGCAACCTCGCTGCTGACTTTCTCCGGTACGAGAGTGACTTCCACTCGAGCGGCAAGTCTGATCGTCTCCGTGACTGGGTATTGAGAGATGAAGCTTTGGCTCGCAGTTGGGTAAACGGTGACCACCTTTGCAGGGAAATATTGACCGGGAACGAAGAGCTCCGAGAGATCAGGCGCGGAGCTCTCTGACTCTGACTCCTCTTCGGCGTCCGATTTGTCCGAAGTCGACATGGCTTCTTCAGCGTTGAGCAGAGCGGTCAAGGTGTTTGAGATTTCCGTGATAGGGACATGGGCGAGCAGGTTATTGGGCAGGGAAAGAATAAGATGGAGCGGGAGCACGGTATGTACCCGCGCAAGAAGATGAGTGCCGGCTACCAGACGCTACAAGGGATAGTTAGCACGCCTGTCCTCCGTTGTTCTTCGATATAACGCATGCTAACCTTGTAGTTCAACATCTCCACACCTACGAATACAGATGTGATCAGTGTTTCTGCTTATAGGAAGACCTCGCAAGGCAAGCACTTCGTAGCTCACGGATGTTGTCCTTGTCTCTCTCCTCGTTGGGCTTTGGTCTGACCTCGTTCTTTTTCATCCTCTTCACCTGTCTATCGCTCATTTGCTTCTTCTTTCGATCTCCCCGCTGAGCAGCCTGTCAATACAAGCGACCCAATGATCAGCGATAGAGCGATGTATCGTGAGCGGCTTGGGGTACAAAAGACTCACCTCTGCTTTAGCCTCATCCTCAGCCTCTCTCCTTCCCTCGGCTCTCGTTTGCTTGAGCTCGAGAGGAGTCAATGATGAACCGCCCCCTCGCGGGAAATCCGTCTCTTCATCTTTGAGAGCCGAGGTGAACGAAGGAGCAGGTCTAGGACCGGTGTTCTCCGTTCTGGGCTTCTTGGAGCTCGAAGCCTCCGATGCGGCCGACCGCTTCTTGTTTTCGATGGCCATGGCTGATGCTGATGATCGATGCCTTTTTGGTTTGAGTGATATGCAGAAGCGATAAAGACAATAATCGATGAAGGGCAACAGCGAGAGCAATGCAGAATTGTCATGGCCACCTGCGAGTGGACAGGTGGACCAGCAAATGGACGGGGTCATCTCAAAATTCTGGTGATATTCAGGGCGGTATCTCGTAGCACGTGACTAAATGAGGGGGTCATCTGTATTCTATGTTTACGACCTCAATACCATGCGATCGTGAAACGCGTCAAAGATATCTAGCGTCCGAAGCTGTCTTCAGCTTCAGCCTCCGTGTTCAGGCTGCCACCTTCTAAGGCCATTTTACACTTGTACCATACCAAATTGAAAACACTATGAGCAGCTCTAGGTCAGCCGGTCTCGAAGCGAGCTCAGCGCCCTCTGGGCCACTCACAACACCCACGAAAAGGGCCGCATTCGCTTCATCTGCTGAAGCTGGCCCAAGCAGAGTCCGACCAGCCGGTGCTTCCCCCGCATATGTGAGCTGGACTGAACCGGAAAGGTTGTACAACTGCACCTTCAGAGCACAGATCAGCTGACGTATAGTTCAGAGCTCTAGAAGGCACTCCTTATACGGGATAGAAGATCGAGTCGTCATCGAGTGAGCATCGTACCCGTCTTTCAGTCCGTATGTCCGGTAGATCGGACGGCGTGAGGCTGAAACCGTTGTCTTCTTGTAGCCCCGGCTCTAGAGTATGGAAGGTCGGCTTCTCAGGCGAACCCGAACCTCGAGCAGTGTTCTTCGCACAAGACGCCGACTCGCAGGATCGGACAGGTGCCACCGAAGCTTGGGATCTCGATCTGGAAAGGATGGAAGGCGTGCGCGGGAGTCGATCTGAGGGAGATCGTCTGGTCGGAGTGAGGATCGTCAAGAAGCTCCGGGATACATATACCAAGTGAGTTTGTGAGAACATTTCGCCAATCTATCCTGTACTCAAGCTGAAACTTTGCATGTCTGTGCGTGAAGACACCTCTTGGCAGATTCCAAAGCGAGAAAGGTCATTATACTCGAAAACACTTTCTCTCCGAACTACGTCAAAGAGCATATAGCGAGAGCTATGTTCGACAACCTACAGGTCAGCCAGGATCTCAGCTATTCTAGTCGTATAGTCCAGCTGACAACGCCTTGGTTCAGGTACCGTCTGTCTCATTCACTCCCTCAAGCTTATTAGCGCTCGTCGCTTGCGGCAGGATAACGGGTTTAGTAGTTGACGCAGGATGGCTTGAAACGACCATTACACCTGTAAGCCGTCACTGATATGCCTTCCTTCGCTTCATACAGCTGACCTGAGCTATGGCACCATATCATAGGTCTATCACTCTCGCCCTCTGTACACACATTCGCGCTCGACTCCCGTAGCGGGCCGCCGACTGCATTCCCATCTCCGGAATCTGCTACACCACCATGCCACGTACATCCCCCCACCGTCTTCCATGAGTACGATCCGATCCCGCGAGCGAATCGAGAGCGTGCCGCTGTCTATCTTAACTGATGGACTGGTAGAGCGGGTCTTGACTGAAGGATGCTTTGTCGGCGGGATCGTCATCGGCGAAGTAGAAGCAGACGTGGACATGAAGGTGGCTGAGCCGGGATTCGAGCGGGATCTTTCGGAAGAGGAGATATACCTGGCTCGACACGCCGACGACGCGAAGAGGCGGTACGCGCATACCTCGTCGGCGAAAGATATGTCTATCCGCTCCTCACCTTTGCACGGATCACCGAAAGATATGGGCCCAGGTACAATCATTGTACCAGGTTGGATAAGGGAACGGGCTGCCGAGATCCTGTTCAACGAAGACGACGAAGGGGAAGAGGAGTCTATCCCCAGATCTATCTTGACATGCTTGCTCGAGGTAAGCTAGCACGTCAGGTTCCACTTATTCGTATTTTAATGCTCATATACCAACCCTTGTGCCATCCCAGCTCCCCATCGATCTTCGTACAGCTATGATTTCATCCCTGCTCGTAATAGGCGGAACCCCATCTCTGCCAGGCTTTATACCCCGTCTCCGGATATCCCTACTCCATAACCTCTTACCGCCCTCCAACGCCCCATCATCCTCGCTCGAGGATCTCGCACCAAGATCGCCGCTGAACACACCTGCACAGCGATTGGAGGAAGTGTCATTATGGAAGAAACGTAAAGACGAACCATACAGTGCACTTTATGGGTTGAGTGGACAGCTGAGTATACTGAACGATCCTGCGCCGCTGGATGGCGGCGGAGGAAATGGGAGTCGTGGAGGGCGTGCCCCAAGGTGGACGCCTGGGCTTATGAGTTGGGTCGGAGGCTCTCTAGCGGGGTGAGTCGACCACTTCAACGCTGATCTTTCTTTGCGCAGACTTTCTCGCAATCGCACCCACAAGTACACGCTGACCACAACTCGCTATATGATCATTTCCCCCGTAGATCACTCAAAACGTCGGCCCCGGAGATGACAAGAGAGGCGTACGATACCCTCCTATCGGTGTCTTTGGCTCGGGGCGAAGCGTTCAGGGAAGAGCTCGAAGCCTCAGAGGTGGAAGTCGCCGCGCTTGCTGGTGTCAGCGTTGATGAACTAAAAGTTGGCGAGGCGTTGGATGATGTGGGCCATCTGGGGCGAAAGAGGGGATGGAAGGATGGTGTCGGGATGATCGGGGACTGGAGCAGGTCTATCAAGGTGTAGATCGTGTGAATTGCTGCAACAGATGCAGAAGCACAGACAACATGGTCTGATCGCATACCCGTCACGGCTCAGACCGCTAGACCGTGATGACCGACGCGTACAGTTGCCACCGTTTCTGAGCATAAAATTCCCATCAGATCAGCCTGCGGGTGCATAGGAAAGATATCTGTACATGTCACATTCGAGACCAGATGAGAACCCAAAGCGCCCTCGAGATATTACACATAGCTAGAGAAAAAGCCCTCGAATACCAATTCACATCCAGTGGCATCTGGTCATTGAGCTTGCAGCCAACGACCCCTCTCAGTCCACCCTTACTCTGTTATGATCCTTCTCCTCCGAGCACGACCTTGCCCAACGCTCCGCAACGTGGGTGTTACTGTCACTTCTTGCCATCGTTGGGTTTGCGATCTTTCCTGCTCGGCTGCGCAGAGTTCCGCTTGGCCCATCTCAGACCACAAGCCTGGATAAAGAGGCGAACTACGATCAGCGAACTGTCTGTCTTACCACCGCATGCTGAGATCATTCTGTGCGGCTAGGTAGATGAGACGTGTGTGGGTTGGGAAAGGGAAGAACGTTCGATTGCTGCTGACAGCGTCACCACTCACATTACAAAGAGTTTTGGGTCCGAGGGGACCTTTCCTCCACTCGGGACTATCAGTCCTTCCACACGTGACGCAAACGTGCATTCCTTCTCCCTCTTTGATCGCTCCCACGACGGACTTCTTCCTTCTCTTCTCCTTGATAGCGTCCTTGTCTTTCGGGGGGCGCCCAACAGACTTGATCTTTGGCTTGGAAGTCGATGAGGAGATGTTATTATTGGGTCTGGATGGGGAAGAGGAGCGCGACGAATCTGGTGATGAGGATTCGGACGAGGGCGATGAGGAAGGGACATAGTTCGGTCTCGTTGGTGACGTGTTTGAGTAAGATGGATTGCGATCTGCAAGAGCTCGAAGGAATCGCAAGATATGAGTTAGAAATGGAATTCGAGTGAGCCCATCAAAAGGAATCAAGTGAACTCACGAGGGATGTCTTCGTCTAGGTCCAATTGCAATTCCTTCAACTCCTCCCGTAGTCGCTCATTCTCCAACTTCAGCTCGAGAAAGGCGTCAAGGCTATGGGAATGAACATACCACGTCAGGCGTCAGGTCCGTATGTTCTATCTGTCCACGCCATATTCTCGCTGGAGGACACTCACGACTGTCCGTTGGCATTGTTGCCGTTTCCGTTCCCATTACCATTCGCGCTACTTCCACTCGAATCGCCATTCTGTACGACACCGCTACTGCTATTCTCGCCCGAACCCTCGGCTACACGTCTGCCCATGACCCATATCGCTTTCCCTTTCATCCCTTCGTTTGCCTGACTCTGGGGAACTACTGTCCCCTGGTTCGCCTGTCCAAAGTTTTCCGTGCCAGTCCCCGTTCCCTGATTAGGGATTTCCTCCCCTAGGCCACTCGCATGTGCTCTCAATTCCCAGACGATGGGGCCTGCGATCCTTGATGGAGTCGAGACTTCGGACGATGACGGTGTATCAGTGGATGATGTCGATGAGGAAGAACCGACCATTCGGACGTAGGTCCCCTGGGATTGGCCTTGGGAGGGCTGCGATGTGGGCGCGAGTGAAGCGGAAGATGTGGTTACGGACGTCGAGGAGGAATTGTGGTGCGTCAAGGTGGGTGTAAGAAGCTGCATAAAGAATGATTGGATTTGCGGATGGTCTGCGGCTATGATCCCAAATATAACGCTCATGCTGTCAGGACATGCCTTACATATACACTGACCGGAACAGAAGCTGGGACATGAGAGAATGGGATAGGGAAAAGCTGCACTCACCGAAGACGAGATCGAGAAAGTCACGACCTTCAAGCTCTGCAGGCTTTTGACCTAGCATATCAGTCACAGCGGGCGAGCTGTAGATAATCTATGTCCAGCCATCGTTAGCAAATTGGCCAGCTGTTTTTAAGCTTGAGAAGACAAACACGGTTACGCTCGACGCGCAGTTATAGAAGGGGCTGACGTAGAGCAGAGGCTCATGTTAAGGCTCACCTTCCAGCTCCATGATGGCGAGCTCTGTTGTCCGCTGCCCTTCCTCGTCAAGACCGGCTTGAGGCAGAAGATGGATCCTCCGACCAACTCTTTCAACAATATCTCGGGCCATTTCTTCCGTCTTGTGAACTGGTAGAACGAGGGCGTGGAGCGTGCCGATCAGCATGGGAATAACGAGCACTCGGCATGATGTGAACCAGGCTGTGGTACTAGGGAAGCCAGCTCACCTCTGCTGCTCCATTCGTAGCTGATTCTCTGTCTTCGTTGTTGGATGTCATGTAGTTCGCCCCGGCGAGAGAGGAGTTGAGGAGCGACATATCGGACGACGCTGAATGACCGCGGGGTGTACTGATGCCTTTGAAACTAGACGGCTGCTTGATAGGTTCCGAGCCTCGTTATCGTTGGCTCCCAGGCAATGATCTGATCGTATATATGTCGTTCTGTACCTAGGATGATATTGACTGAAAGATGGAACAATAGCTCAAACCACCGCTCAAAGTCAACAACAAACCTTGGTTTGTACGAGTACAGTAGCCTCTGCCTTTTTCTGATCCCCGCAGAGGATGTCACCGATCACCGGTATAACGAAAACACAGGGAAATCGCCCGTGACCACGTGGTGGTGACGCACTGGCACCGGCCCCGAAACAGATTAAAAAAGATGATCGTGAACACCGGTGCAAGACCGCAATGAATTGTTATTGAACTTGCTCCGTCACGAGAAGCTGCATCTGGATCTCTAACGAGGACAGAGGCCATCCAGAAGACCATTACTGTCCTGCTGTGGCGTTTCGCTTACAGGGGCTTGCACGACTCACTGACAAGAGGTGCACCGACATACTCACTCGTACTCGCGGTGGGTTTCTTTTGGTGTCAGGCTGACAAAGGCTGTCCTTCTCAACCTGCGAGAATCGCATCGGTGCATCAGATGAGAAGTGAGCGTCGCCTCTGACCCACATGTCACACTGGGCATTATCAACTTGTCTTATCACCATCCTTTGCTCACAGTAAGAGTCTGAATTTCCATCGCTTATCGACATCCGACCAATTCGTATCAACGTCCTTTATGAGATGACAGTTCGACACCAAGCAACGCCTTGCTCGCGAGTCGATATTGAGTCCCGCAGGTGGTGATGCGGAATTGCCTAGTGCTGATGTCGCTTATCGTCCAGCTTTGACCATAAGAGACGACATCCCTTGTGAGTTGAGAGTGCACAGACGGCAATGCCTATCGCTTTTGTCGTATTTCATATTTCTATCGACTCGACCGTATCGTTCTTGCTTTGATCCTCTGTCGTCATCGGTTCTCACCTCATAGCTACTGTAGTATGCTGACAACTTCGGACGCACAAAGGATCCTTCGATATCGTTGGAGCCTGCGGGTAGCCATGCTGACCAACTGCACGTCTTGTGAACCGTGCAAGAAAATGAGCACATTCGCCTATAAATACCCGCTCCCGCTAGGCCTTAACTTCAGCTCTCTGTCAAGCATTCTTCCTTCATTTTCCTCAATCTCAAGACTTCTACCTACACGCTCCCATATCGTGTGCTTCCCCTTGAATCGGCCCTGAGACAGCATGGCGGACAACGAAAGTTTTGATGACGAGTGAGACTGGTCTCCTGCTTAGGCTGACAGGTCTCAGATATAACTCCTGGTGATCCCAGCTGACCCACTGTATATCCACATACTGTACATTAGTTCCGAGTGGCCAGAAGACTCTTGGAACCCCAACCATGCGTATCAGGGAACCGATGATCCCCATCGTACAGCTCATGGTCCCGCTGGCCCCTTCGTTCGGTCGCAGCCTACAATGACGGAAGCTGAGCTGTAAGTAAGCCGCCAACTCACAGTGGCGAGCCCCTCCCCTCTCCCGAGTGGTCCGCTGGGCTCTTGAGATACCGCACTGTCAGCATCAATTGACAGCCTAAGGCTGACCGTCAAGACTATCGTATCGTATGGGACGACAGGTTGGCGTCTCAGAACCCTGCGAGTTACGATCCGTCAAACGAATCGCAAGTGGACTCTCTCCGAGCCACTTTCCAAGCTCTCAGTGGCTTAGAACCGCCACTACTTGAGTGAGTGGCTGAGAGTCTTACTTGCGATTCTTTATAAAGTCTACATGATATTGCACGTGCTTGTGCAACTGGCTGCTCGTCTCTACGCATATGCTTGCTCCAACTCAGACTACCCGCTTCTCACTTGAGACCGCGACGACAAGACTGACGATGTGTCATCCAACCGTGTTAGGCCTCGATTTCGCGCTTTGCAGAATCAGCTCCCGAGGGATCGATCTATCAGCTTCGAACAAGCGGACGAGGAGATTGGATTTTTCGCTAGGCAGGTCCGGAACTTCAGATCTACAGGTCGAGGCTATCCCGATATGGAACAGTTCATGGAGGAACATCGCGCGCACCGCGAGCCCGAGAATAGCAGCGCTATGTACTATCACTCAGACGTACAATGGGACCCCTATTTAGGGGACCGTCCTCCCGAGACTGAAAGGCCTGCAGCACCCCGGTTGACGACAGGCGCTACTCCCAGTGTATTCAACGGGATTCCTGAGGATACCTTGAATGACTTGATCAAGTACCAAAATTCGCGCGGGATCCCTGACGATAAGGCAACGTGAGTCTTTGACCTGAACATTGCTTACTAAGGAAAGTGAAAACAAGCGTATACTGAGAAATAATGATTACCCCTTTCTCTACACATCGCTTCGATGTTGAAGTACGGTCGTCCAAGACGGATTCAAATATGCCCTCGGACAAACTGGCGATGCCGACGGTCTAACCCGGTATGTGAAGTATTATGTCGCCGAGAGCACTGCCAGTTGGATCGCCCAGCAACAGAACTCTCAACAACAGGCAGACACAAACCAGAGCCAGGGTCCCGGCAAGCGAGTTTATGGCCGTGATTTTTATGATCCTCACGACCGGTGAGATGAGCACCGCATGATGTGTGTGGTGTGTATATAGTTCAAGTCCTCACAAGAGACGTAAATAGTGGAGAGCGCTTGCGGACCATCACCGAGATGCATCGTTGCAGTACTTATACGACCGGACCCTCGGCCACGGTGGCCTATCGGAGAGTCTCCCTGAATGTAAATGCCACTCAATCTTGGGATCTGGTGAACGTAACCTGTGACTGCATCGCGCTGGTGCGCCGTTATCTACAGCAGCGCCACTCAAACCTAAAGGGTTTCGGCGATCGCCGCACATCAGTGTCGCGTTGTCATGATAACAACATACTGAATCCGTCGAGTCTGTACTCGTCAATCTCCACTGAAGATGGTGTGCTTGCTTACTCATGTACTGCTGTATAGGTCAATCAGTCATCTCAATTCATCTCACCTCTTATCAACAACTTGAATGTGAAGAGCAACGTCCAAGCAACTTCTCAGTCCAAGTTCAACAGTTGCGCTCAGTTTAGATTAGCCATCGAGCCGTAAGCAGAACGACATTACTCAATATGGCTGCTGTAAGTTGTCCTCTCCACCTCAGCTTGGGTTGATCACGTCTGTACCCCTTGAACAACCTCACATGTCTCTCCACGTATCATCCCGTGGTTAGCGACGAATCTCCAACACACAGGCGCGGACAATCTTCGCACGCCGTTCTACGCTTTTATTTGAGATAATGTTGTTGAGCTGATACGATGATTATACGTATATTCACCCTCCAAACCGTAGGCAGGACAAGTGATCAACTCGGTACCGGGGTCCGTGCCCACCGCTCCAGCTTACTCGTACACTGTCAAGATGACGTGCGGAGGATGCTCGGGCGCTGTGAACAGGGTGCTGGGCAAGAACGTCGCTGCGCGTGAGTCTGATGTCTTCCGTCCTGTCGTTTCCTGTTCCTGTGCTCTTCTCCTACCATACCGACTGTCATCGGACTTGTGCTGATCCGAGGCGATACCGCACATTGCATTCTTCACAGCCAACGCATACCACATCTCACTCCCTACACAACGAGTCCTCGTATGGGGCCCTTCCCTCCCTCCCTTCGAGACCATTACCGAGAAGATCGCAAAGACCGGCAAAGAGATTCAGTCCAAAGAAGTCATTGATGATGCCCAGAAGTTGCCTTCTATCGAGGCCTAGAGGAGAACAGATCAGACTCGGATATGATCCTTGTGCTCGAAGCAACAGCTGAGCTCTATGTACATGCATACAACATATTGTATCTACAACGTCTGTCTGGCTAACGTAGCTTTGTGGACAAGGGGAAAGAGGTAGTGTCCACATCATTTCTGTTCAGCCATATCAATCTCGCTGGCATTACGCAACAACGCTTCACCCCGCAGCGAATCACTCGTCACGGTGGATCCCATCATCGTCCCTATCTTTATCGCCAAGTGTTCCATCATCTCGCTGATCAGCTCGTTCCCACACTGCTGGCGCTTCAGGTTCTTGCGATGAATCGATCATCTCCCTGTCGTGGGTCGGCGCTTCCGCCTTTCCTCCTTCGTCGATATTGTCTGTGTCGTCTTCGCTTTCGTCTCCGTCCTGGGCTTCTTTGACCTCATGGCTATGAGGGATAGGACGATGAGCGGTTGCGTCGCTGCTTTCGTCATTGGCTTGAGGTCCGAACTGAGTTGCTTCGCGCTCTCGTTCCATAGTACCGCTGTTCCCTTCAAGACTTTCATCCTGTTCCTCCTCGTCCAATCCGTTGCCTTCGGCCTCGGGTGCAGGCTCAGCCCCGAGGGTGAGAGCGGTCTCTGTGGGTAGGGAGACGCCATCATTCAGAGTTACAGACGCAGATTCGTCCCCGCAACCACAATCGTACGTCGCGTCCAGCGTGAGGCAGTCAAATTCTGGTTTGCCGAGCCGCTCATTCACCAGGTTGTGTACGTGGCAAAGCCATAATGATGCCGATTTGCGTGACGAGGTCTATAGTCAATTTCAATCAATCAATTAAAAGGGTCCCGGATTTGAGCGTCGGTAAAGGATTCAAGCGAACTTTTGAGACTTGCCAGACCTAATTCGCATAGACTGGGTTCACTCACCTGGGGCGGATACTCTTTCAATAAGAGCTGGAACTCGGCTGCGCATTCACCGCAGGGATACAGGCGGGAGAAGAGGTGGAAGAATGATTTGAGCGCTTGGCGATCGTCTTCGGTTGGCTCCTGCACGATATAATACATAGTATGACAAAGGAGAGACGATCAGCGAAAGCCCGACCACGGAGGTCATCGCGGTCTACGTTGCATGCATCTCGAAGCGATTTGTGTGCTGTTATCCAACAGGTGAGTTGTATGTGAACGCTTGACTCACGTCGGGATAGCGAAGGGTCATCAGGTGCAGTACTTTCCAGGCCGAGCGTCCCAGTTCAGCTCTGTCATCCAGCAGATGTCTGATTAGCATTATTACCGAGATGCGTCGGATTGCGAGTAGTTTTGGATTTTGGGTGCTATACAAGAGTCCAGCCACATTGACTCACTTCGCCGTCTCGTTGCCCAGCTTGGGCATGATGACACCTCCAGACAAGGTCTCCTCGCTGACCCCCTTCCATCCACGCTGGTCACCATGACCTCCCGCCCCTGCCTCTGACCCTGTACCACTACTGGCGCCATCCTGCCATTCCCTCACATATTCCTGCTCCTCCTGTCCACGATAATCCTTGACACCGAGATTCAAGTCTGGCTGGATAGGTTCCCTCCAGTGCTCACTGTCGATCCCACCCGCTTGAACCTCTCCAGGTGATGGAACGTGTTCTGGCGTAGGGTAGAGCAAGTACAGTGTCGGGACGAGAACGACGATTGTCACCAGGACAGTGAGGCGGATGAAGCGCGGGGCATGGCCCAATTGACTCAGCATGTCGCAGAGTGCCGATATCGATCTCTCGTCCTTTCGGATAAAGCTTGAGCGCTGTTTAGACAGTGCAGGGAACAGGCACTTGGTCAAGATAGTCTTAGAGACCGGCTATCGGATATTTGACAATACGACGCAGCTGATGGTGGCTAAAATTGGGTTTGGGATGTCTCGCTCGCTCCGAAAGCGAGACCGTGTGTGTGTTTGCAAGCTGATCTCAGGAACTGGTCGTGAGCTAGTCCTAATGTGATAGCACTGAGACGACAACAAAAGAGGACAAGAAGAAGACGATGAAACAACCACAATTACTATAGAAGACAAAGAGCGATTTGGATGTTATGAAACCATGAAACGCGTTCACCTGTACAGCTCAAACCGCCGACGTGGTGGCAACTACAGCCGGGTGCCTAGCCATTTCTGTTCCTAGATATTCCGGCCAAAGCGACGGGGTGGCGGCGGGATGATGATGTGCATCTTTTGGTCTCATCCATCGGGTATCCTCTGACGGTGCTCATTACAGATCTCCCGGGTCCCTTCGTCACTGCTACTCTTTCGCCGGCCTGCAGCGAAAGTGAGAACCCTCTCGTGCAGGCAGCGTTCTCGGCGTTGCCTACAGGAACATACGCACTGACCTCTTGCCGCCGCCGCCGAATCTAATGCGGGATATGCGGGATGGCGGCGGCCGCCACTGCTCATCCTGTTACCCCATCTTAGCGCGTCCTTCACGCGCACAGGCAATTTGCGCAGAGGGGACGCGTTCAATGCTTTGCTTACTGTACCTGGACCGTGCTCGGGAAACTGGAAAGAACAACACATGTGGTCTGTCTGTCTTCACCATCAACAACAATAACAATAACAATAACAACGACACCGACGCCGACGCCAACGCCGACACTCCTTTGGTCAGCGACGATCACGTCCTGGTCCCTTCCCAGCCGACGGCCATCATATCGTCCAGAAACACTCTTTTGTCCTGCAACTGCAAACAACTGATCAGTACTTGCACCAGTATCGCGTCACCCAATATCAATCCATAATATCGACGTCAAGACAGCAGAGTGGGGGGTATCGACTGTCGACTGTCCGTGCATCACATGCATTAGCTCCTTTGCTCATTCACGTTCAGGCCTTTGCATCAAGTGGAAATTTCACAACCATCTACGGTCACATCAACCTCACCGTGCTCCCAAACCCGACAGCCCTTCCTACTGTTGTCGTTTCCCATCGTCGAAAATCTACGTCGACTACATGGCTCGATGCCACCGAGCACATAGACCAGCAGCCGTAATTAAGATCCAAGTCCCCTCGGCGCCATGTCCCTCCCGCACAATGGCTCGACAGCGCCCGTAGTAACGTCGCCTCTCCTCGCGTGGCCCGCACGACCCTCGACTCGGTCGTCGCCCATGTCAACACCTTCAAGCGAGACATTCGGCGATGCGTCCCCCTCTTACCCTTCGAGGAAAGCGAGCTCTAGCACCACGACTTCGTTTTCTGATGGTAGATGGTCTAGTCCCAAGGGGAAAGAGAGAGCTATTGAAGCTCCCCAAGTGCGCGTGTACGAACATGATGATCACAATGGATATGAGGAGGAGATGGGGGAGAAGGAGAGACGTTATGGACCGCCTAGGAAACCTTTGAACCCTCATCAGCTGGGACGCATAGCTCAATCGTTCGGCGTCATCATTCCTCATCTACCTCAGCAGCCCACGCCTATATCCCCGACTAATCAACGTCCGCTGAGTCCAGCTTCGTCCGCCACACAAATAGCAGTACCCAAACGCAGACTCTCCCCTCTGCTTGGATCTCAAGCTCCAACGAGATCTTCACCGTTCCTGCTATCGGTGATCCCGCCTCTATCGTTACTACCTCCTACCTCAGCGGCGACACCTGAACAACTTCAGAAGAGGGCGAAGAAATGGCGACGAGGGAGATTGCTACCGCTTCAACCCACGTTGGGATCGATGTTAGTCTGCATAGCAAGAGAGTACGGCCTACCTTCAACGGTAGGGATAGTAGTCTACTTGGTACTCCCTGGCAGCTTGTCTAGAGGAGTGGGATCAAATTCATCGGCAGGTTCCAGCTATTCCTCAGAAGGGGACGAACCGTCTGGACCCCTGGTTTCGGCATCAACCTGGTCAACGCTCTTTGCTCCTCACCTCGTCCAAGCGTCTTCGAGCAGCTTTGCCTCGCGTTCGTCCACGCCTTTGCACACACCGGTCAAGGGAGACGCCGGTCACCTGTACGCAGATGCGCCATACCCGCCCAGTCCGTTGTCTATGGCATTGAAGAGTTCGGCATCACAACCCACAAGTCTGGGGCATCGACCGAAACTGCGCTCCCTGTCCACCGAACCCCTATCGAAGCCTCCCAGACTGTCGCACTCCTCCCACCCCTCCACATCTTCTGCGGCAGCAATTTTACCGCCCACACCCGCATCGATGAGTACTTCGTACACCTCGGCGCCTTCGTCAAATCCAATCGTAGGCACCATAGAGTTCGACGTAGATTTGGACGAGGCGACGTGGTACGAAGATTGGCGCAAATCTGGTGGAATATCAAGGCACCAACGAACGTTGACGACTGCATCAGAGGGAGGAAAAGGCATGAAGGAGCTGGAGCTGGTGAATAAGGCTGCAGATGAACGACCTCGATTCTTGAAAGATATGGACGTCAACAGGCCCACGCCGGAAAGAAGGAGGTTATCTGTCAAAGCGCACAGTCATCAGGTCGTATCTGCTTCCGCTAGCTTCTCGGAATTCAGCGACGACGTAACTTTGAATGACGAGGAGAAGAACGAACATCGAAGCGCAAGCGAAGGGATGCTGGCTGTAGATGAGGTCAATGCGAAAGATCTATTGGCTAGTCCCATCGAGCTGGAGCTAGACGATGAGGTGGGGATCGCTGGACCGCTGGACGCGACGACGAGCCTGAAAGTTCAAGAGATACTCGATAAGAGAGGAAGTGGACTGGTCATGGCAGAGCAGCTTGACGATCTTGAAAAGAGTGAGTGTAACTCTGTTTCTGACATATTGATCATCGAGGAAAGAGACAGTTCTTTGCGGCTGTGGCTGTGGCAAGACGCAGGACAAATCGATTGCTCACCATAGTGCTGCCTTTTACACTGGATCAGTCATGCGCCAATTGTCCCCTCGAGAAATTCGCTTGACTTCCCCTCGACTTCTCACGCCGAAAATGGCAGCGAAAGTGGCTAATCTCGCCCTGCCCGCCGTTCCTCGTCGAAATCTAGCGAAACCCGCTCCTTCTCCATTGGCCGGCGGATTCGTCTCACCCAATCCAGACGCTCATGATCATCGGGATGTAGAGGTAGACCGCTCTGTGCCTAACTCTGCGACTGGTTCTACCCATACTTTCGGGTTCTCCATACCAGTCGAACAGGAACAAGCTCATCCCGATACAGACGACAAAGCTGCCAACGACGACCGAGAGGCGGATTACGAGCCGCCCAAACCCTCATGGCCCGCTGTGCCGCACGGCGCCAACTCGCCCGGTTCGCCTTCCTCTGTCCAGGAATTCTTTGTCCGACCTGTCCCTGTGCAGAGGAACGTGTCGAGTCCCGCATCGATCTCGAAGGAGACGCTGCAGCGTATGCAGAGTGAACTGCCGTCCTCCAAACCTGCTGCGGCATCGGAATGGGTCCCCCGCCGACCTGCTAGACCGCCCTCCCCCAAGCTCGAAAACCAGCGCACGCTCAGCCATACTCTTTCACCAGAGTTTGTCGATTTCCTGCACCGATCCCCTCCTCAACAATCACAGGCTCAAGTCACCGCTGCGTTGGGCGCAGACGAGGTTATCTCACCTGAAGGTCCCGGTAGAAAGACCAGGCGATCCGGCAGTATCAGCTTGAAGGGACTGAGGCATCAAATGTCAGCCAAGAACATCGGTCACATGTGGAAGAGCGATGCGGCGGCGGCGGCGTCGCCACCTATGCCTGGACGGGACAAGGAGACTGTCGGCTTGTTTAAAGGTGGTGTCGGCATGGAATCTGCCTCGTCCTTCCCAGGGTTACACAACAGCTCGGGACAACGAAGCATCTCAAACCCCACCCCGGGCTCCATAGCACCATCGACTCAAGCAGATTTCGGACCCCCTCTCCCGGTTCCTACGCCTGATTCAGTCGACGCGTCGGTCTCGAGCAGCTCGAATAGTCTACCGCATAGCAGCAAAGGCGGACGATTCACGTCTAAACTTTTCAGCTTCAGGAAGCACGATCACTCGTCATCGACTTCTACATCAGCCAGTGACAAGGATAAGAGGTCGCGCAGACAGCCTTCGCATGATAGTGGTCCAACGGGAGCCGCTTCGCTCAATATCAGTCCGCCGATCGCCTCGACCTTCGTACACGCCCAAGTCCAGGGCGCGCACCCTTTTGAGGTCGCGCCCGAGTCAACGGCATTACAACATGGCCATAATGTCGGACAGCATCAAGCACTAGGTCACGGTCGAGTCCCCTCGCAGCCGACCCATGCTCACTCGCCCTCACTCTCGAACGGTCATGGCAATGGCAGCGGAGTCGCCCCTTCACCGCAGATACCTGCTAGCCCAAACACGCCGGCATCACCTCACAGCGTGAGGCGTAAGCCTGTTCCAGGAGTCGGCGCCAACGCGGCCGATCCGAGTAGCGCAGCCGTCAAGAACTCGATGAGCCTCGGAAGTATGGCCAGCTTCGTCTTGGAGGACCCTCCGAAGGGTAGGAGGGGATTAGGTATGGGAATGGGCATTTGATCGCTAAGCATAAACAGTGTGCCGGCGTATCTTCCTGTAGGGTCCAAACCAACTGTAGACTGGATGCAAATGTTATAATATGGAGGTAGTCGCGACACGGTCAAGCAAGCTGCAGCTGATTCGAGCCCGCCCTGTATGTCGACATTTACAGTAGGTGGTGCACGTAGAACCGGATGATGAGGCTTGATTGTCCCTGTCCCTGACCCTTCTCGCGCATTAAATCATGAAAGACGCAACTCGTGCCATATATAAACCAACGATCAATCTAATATACTGTAATTTCCCACACATCCATTTCCGCTGCCGCAGAGGACTCCTGAAGCCATTAGCTATCAGCCAATTCCTAGTATGCCCTCCATCCCGCGTTCTCCAAGAACTTAGACACTATACCTCCATATCGTCAGAGTAGACGAAAGCCGCAGAGTCCCTTTGAGGAGCCAACAGCCTCCCCCACTCCAAGTACAGCCTGAACGTATAGGCGATCAAATCTTCTTTCCGCCAGTGCGTGCGGGCCCATTCTCGGCCTGCTTGAGCTATTTCGCGCGCTAGAGCCGATTCGCCCCTGGACGAGGATGAGACTGAATCGGATTCGGAAGTGGATGGTTGGGATTCGCCTTGGAACTGAGTAGATCATACCATGACATCGTGTATCGATGAAAGGAGTAAGTAGTCAAGAGGAAACCACAAAGGGTAAAACTATCAGCATGAAATCAGGCTAGCTACGGTGCTTGAAACTACAGTACTGAGCACATGTGGAGCCAAAAGGACACACTCACAAATGCCATCGCGTCGTACAGGTCAGAATAGTCCATCTGGATAGGGACGTAATGCACCCATGGCTGGACCCGATCCGTCCACCACTCGGCTGCGAGTAAGTACCGAAGGGAAAGGAGTCTCGGTCAGCTACAGCGAGTTGTGTTATCGTCTCTCGAAGCCAGGTATTGAGGATTGTATTCATGCTGAGTATATTTTCAACTCACGGAAGATGGTCGACTTGAACACCAATGAGCCGGAGGCCAGGAGCCGCTCGAATCGGGCTGACCAGGCATTTCCATCGCTAGAATGACCAAGATCGAAGAAGAAAATGTCAACTGACCGACACCATCACAACAAGAAATTTCTGGGCGCCACAGCCCGTTCATGCCCACTTGATCATGCCGCTGAATCCAAACAGAATGAAGACCTCCTTACTCACACATCCATAACGTATTTGTATTCCAAAGCCTGTTCGGGGTTGACGCGCGTACCCCAGGTGTACTCTTGTGCCAACTCGCCGCATGTACCGTCGGCTATGTCGCATTCTACGAGAGTAGATCCATATGTCAGTGATACTGCATCTTACTCGGAAAAACTTCAATACTCGGACCTCCCCTGACAGAAGCTGAAGCAGTGGGGCGGGATCTGAAATTCGTTGCTTGATCAACTCACGGATAGGAGCCCCGGTGAAACTTATGTCCATGAATCGAGCGTTCAGATCTCCCATGTTTGCTGACCAGGAACTCTCCTCCATGGTGGCCGTTTTAGAGCTCACATCCATATGGGCAGAAAGGACTTGAACCTTCTCCTTGGAGGTCTCGGTGTTGACTTCACCCTGCCCGGTCTTGTGACTAGCGAGCTTGACCAGCCTCGTCCTCTGGGAGCCTCTCCAAGGCGTATCTACCGCATAGTGCATTCCTGTGTTGCTGCCTCGCCAGAGGAGTCGATCGTGCCTCTTCTCACTCCACGGGACTTCCTTGACGCCGTTCACGTCCACCCACTGTTCCAGTGGGACACCGAGCACATCGGAGTGTGAATCCGTCTTCGAAAGCGAAAAGATTGCCGTCAATCTGTCTACTTGGCGTTTCCTTCCGGCGATCAGCGAGCCGTGGAGCGATACGAGCTCAGGGTTGGAGCAGATATCCATTGAAGCTCGATGTGATGAGATGAATCGTTTATTAGCGAGAGAGGTGTCGGGCAGGAAGGACGCTCCCTCTGGTTTGGTGACTTTCTTCGAGTTGAACCTCGACCTCGCGTTGATGGGCGATGAGTACGAACAGGTAGCGGGCCATCCTTGATCCGAGTGTCCGGAATCGTCTGCCACATTCAGCCCTGTCGATTGGTATATCAATTCAGAAGTCAGTATGATGGAAATAGAAATGCTGCGACAGTCATGCCGGCTCGCAGGGGAGACATATCCACTCACATTCGCCTTCTTCGATACGCTCGTTGAGCTCCATCCTATGCGCGTGAGAAATCATCGTCCTTGCCGTATCATGCACGGACCATACGACCTGCAGGTCGGGCAACGACTCGGCAATGGGCCTCAGCAGCTCGAGCTGATGCTGCATCCGCTTATCGTGTATCGCTTCGGGCTTGTACAGCGTCTCTGTGCGCACGGTCCCTCGTTGGACCCGAATCACAAAGGTATCGTGCAGCTGAGCGGCCTCTTGGACGCGGGCTTTTAAGTCTCGAGGGGATAGTGCACGAAAGGGATGCAGGTCTTTGTGGATTTGGTCGTATTCGTCAGGCAGCTGGACATCGTTCTCGCTGTGTCCGGAAATCGGGAAGAATCCGAACATGTTATCCAACGGAGTGAGAAAATCAGCCTAAATATCACAGGCAGTTCAGACCAAGCCACTGGGGATCCCCTTCATTCCTCATCACTCACCGTACATACGCCCACCACTTGTCGAATCCCTGTGGGGGCATTGTCTTGTACCGCCTCGTATACTCCTCGACAGCCTCTCTAAGCGTCTTGCTCTGCCTATTCACTTTTGCATCCCACTCTGATCTTGCGCTCTCAATCAGCTGGTAGATCGGATGAACCGTAGATTCTGGGTTGACTCTGAGGTATCCGTCTTCTATCGTGTGATTGCCCCTAGTGTTGGATCCAGATCCCGAGGCGGAAGCCAAGGTGGAGTGTTGTGGGGGTCCTTGTGCTGCTTGAGCGAGACGAGAGACTGCTTTCCGATGACGACTCATCTGCCAAGGCAGAACCCTCCCACCTGCCGAAGCCGAGGCGGAAGCTGCATCGGACTTGTCGGAGTCAAGGGAATGCGCCGGTGCCTTGTTCCGACCTTCTTCGGCCTGAGCGGTGATGAGAGGCTGGAGGAAAACAACATAAGAGCAACATATCCCGACGATAGTGTAGAGCAGATACCGCCTGTTGCGTAGCAATCTGCGCCACAGCTTTTGAAATGTGATCTGTCGTGTGTTCCGCTTCCTTCGACTCTTCCTCTCACGCTCATAATCGTATTCGTCATCTTCGAGGATCGAGTCGAGGCGCTTTCCGCTACCGCTACCCCTACCGGTTCCGGCACCGGTGCCTATTGTACTATCTACAGCACCGGTGGCTATGGATGTGACTGCACCCACTAGCCAGCGACCGATCCCAAGATGAACGCTATAAGACGTTGAAGGCTCAACGATGGTCGGTACATTCACCGCAGTAGTGGTCAAGGGCACGTGGAGGTTCTCGGGGAATTGGGCGGGGTGGCCCTGCTCCGCAGAGTTGGGTGATCGATGTACAAGCAGTGGCAATGGCTCACCGGAAGGGTGGAAGGACTGTGTCCCCAGAGAGGAGGGAGCGACCGAAGCCGTGTATGTGTGGGGGCGGAGGGACATCCTGCTTGGTGCTAGGTACTGTGATCAGCACTCAGGGGTAGGACAAGGGGAGCCAGGTGAGATCGAACGGCTCTCTTCCAGAGCTGATGGTTAGTAAGTTTGAGTATTGAAGCCAAGGAGCAGCGGAAAAGGTCCTTGGCATTTAACAGGGAGAAGCTAAGCAAACAGCACCGAGGCTCTTTATACCTTCGAGGGCTAGACACCAAGATGCGAACGCGTCCGAGCTCAGGCTCCATAGTGCCAAATCCGGACGAGCCATGCCATCTCACTGGAGTGTGGCTGGTCAATAGATCGGGTTTACACAGCGGCAGAAGACGCGAAAGAGATAAGACGCGTGAAAAGCGATATACTGCGTTGCAGGTGCGTGTCGAGGCGGTCAGTCTCCGACTCGACTGGTAGGCAGAGCCAAGACCTTCGACGCGACCTTTACTCTGGGTGTTGAGATATCTCGTCAGATTCAGGAAGTTCGAGGCTGGACATCGACGGAGAACAATTAGACTTGACTGTACGCCCCGACTTGGCATACCGTGAGACGTGAATCAACTGAATTTAGGAATGGTATGAAAGATCGAACGCCGATCAGATCATCTCCAAACAGATTCTCTGCACCCTTCGTGCCTCGAGAGCGCATTTGACCCTGACGCATCGATCTCGAGTGGGCGGGGGGTAAGACCAGGATCAGTAGTAGAGGTCAGGATCAGTCCTACTCGTAGTGTACTCACAAAACCCGACATGAGCACGATCGTCAGCAGTGTATCCGTCGACACCTCTATGGTCGCCAGAGAAAGGAAGATCGAAAAATATTTACATGGACAGTATCTTACCTCGGCGGAGTAAGCTGGCGGGCGGGCGGTATCGGACCGGTTTCGGTGTCAAAAGCTATCGCCGAACAGAAGGACACAGCGAGGGTGGGAAGAAGGTGAAGAGAAAATAAATCACTGTACTCGATCGAGTACAGGTGACTAGTACAAACGGGAGAAAAGAGTGGTTGCACCGCAATAAGGGTGCCACAGCGAAACCTCAATGGGAATGGAATGGGAATGGGAATGGGAATCATTCACCGCCGTTCCTAAAATGATTCCTTGGAATCAAGCTTTTGGTCCCATACACTCACTACTTTGGAGACATGTAGAGATGTGCCTTCGGCACCGTGTCTTTCCTTGTACAATAAGTTCTGGCTGGTTCTCGTAAGGACGATCAGCGAAAACTCATCATCGTGATCATGTAAGGTTACGGTACATCGGATCTCTTTCTCTCGTAACGTTAATGTGTACGCTAGCCGTAGCCGTACATAGCCGCATCGCGTCAACGAACTTTTCGATCGCATTTCCATCTGGAATCTGTGCTCCGTGGGCACCCGAAGGCGCAAAGATCCCTGTCTCCATCTTTTGGGCATCTCCGATCGCTGTTGACTGCACTCTCGATGATCCGTGGACTAGCCCTCCAGATATGGGCTCCAGTCTCCGACAGATCGCCGCGTGCCATCTTGATCCAGAATGCGTTCAGCACCTCCAGAGGCCTGGAATGAGTGCTGATCGTGAGCGATGCAAAGTCAATCACGAGGATAGCGAATGATACAGCTGAAAGGAGTGAGCCCGATACCCCTAATAACGCGTCAACGCAGATGACTCTCAGCCAAGTGAAGTGATTTGTTCTTTTTTTGAGGACACTAGGGGCGAAGGATAGAGATGCTTTGTGGATCTCCCAGGCTGGATCCCCGGAGCCCCGCGACGCGTACAGCTTACAGTGGCGCCACGTGGCTGCATTCGACCCACGCCAGTATATTGCCGCCTCGACGTCAGTCTTGAGTAGTGGAAAGAGAGACTTGATTGTATTATGATGGTACATTCACCGGCTCAAGGATCGACCGCATCGCATCACGAGGAGCGACCGAGGTGCCGACTCGAGATATCCTCCGGGCAAACGACAGGTTCAGGCTCCAAGGTCAGACCATCGAAAAAGTGAAACGGACGGTATCACGAGTCCGCCCAAAATGCCTTCGCCCAATCTCAACACGAACGCCCCGGCAGCGCATTACGAAACGCTCTTCCACTCCTCAGCGCTGAGCTTGCATATACCTGAGGTCTCATCTTTTCAAGCTCAAGCGGCAGAAGATGCGACAGAAGATGGATCAGGACCATGGTGGGATGGGGTGGAAGGATCCCAAGCTAGAGATACAGCGTACTTCGGTGAGTCTGCCGTCGCTCTCACAAGCCGCCTAGTATGCGCGACGTAACGGTGATGATCAGTAGTATGTTGTGCCGACACTGATCTGTCTTTTGGATACTCATAAAGACGAGAAGCTCTTCTATCTCGTCTCGCTGTATCTACCCGACGATGCCCTACAAGGCGTACCTGGTACACCGGCAATGGATGCCAAAGAACCGACTTCCGAAATGCTGCGATTCTTGGGAAGACTCCAGGTATGTCGATACATTTGTGTGAAAAGTGGTGGTCTTTGATCTCTGTCCTAATGTCTGCTTGCTCATGCTCGGGTCATAATGGCCTCAGCTCTCCATGACGGCGTCCTTCATACCATCTTTACCTCCCATCGACTCCCGTTCAAGAACAAATACAATGACTGCTCTCCAACCTTCAACATCGGCGCCTTCAAACTCACTTGCACCACCACCGACCTCGAACTCATATCACAATGCGCCCTCGACACCGCGTACATCCACTGCTGATACCGGTCAGTTCCCACCGGTTACGCCTAATCCCTTCCCATCTATGAATCAGGATGAAGAGCACTATGCTCATGTGGAGGGCGTCGTCGTATGGGAGGGTGCTGTAGAGGAAGTCGAGGGACCGTGGGAAGAGAGTAAAGGCCGGAAGGGCAGTGGAGGCGGGCGAAAAGTCTTCAAGGTCGATGGAGGCTGGCGGATTGTTTGGAGAGGAGAAGTGCCTATCGGTGAGTTCGAGCCGTCTCAGCGACTTAGTCGTGTCTTGTGCCTGTGCGGACATTGCACTCATATGAGACGGAGTAGCTTGATCGTATCGACAACGAACTGACTTAGCATTGCATGAAACTGATCACGATCTTGCTCAGCATACGTGAGGACGCAGATCCAGAACCCGCTTCTGGCGCTGACGGCGTCCGTAACCCTACGAGAACCCGGGCAGCCCAAAACCCACCGAAAGGGAGCCCCGAGTCTAGACACCATGTCCATACGTAGTGGTACCACTATCAGGACTGATGGGACGGAATATGAGGGTTATGATGACACTGATGGCGACGAGATGGCGGGTATGGAGGAGATCGATCTGCTAGCCGGACTTGCAGGGGGTGAGTCCGAATAGCACTCATAACGACGTTTGCATCGTTGGTTTGCAGACAGTGAAAATCGTGTATACTTGCTGACATCGCTTCGCGGTCACCAACAAGGCGAAGACCCGATGCCTGCCACCCGACTTGGCCCGTCAATACGTCAAGACCTATCACTTCCGTCTGCACCCCTTGCATCCCCTTTCCCGCTTTCCGCACAGACCCCTGCCTCTATGCCTGCTATTGTGAGCGCATCTACCGACTCTTCGGGACCATCGCGAGAAAGGGGTCAATTGCCTTCATCCCTTGCGCCTATATCTACAACTCTGCGAAAGTCGTATAGAAGGGTACTCTCCCTCGCGCCTGGACTAAGGGTGCGGATGCGGACGCTATTCCTGCCTCAACTTCTCATATCGCCCGCATCTGCATCGCAAGCCTCTGGGTCCCGATTGAACGGCAGCGGTAACGGTGACGGCAATGGTAACACCAAGAATACGATGGACGAGGAGAGCGAAGGCGAGCGACGGATCGTGCTATGTGTGGAGGTCGAAAACTCGGTCGAGCCTTCCTTGGCGCATGGATTCGAGGTTGAGCAAGTCTCGGTAGAAGTGGGCGGAAAAGGAGGGAAAGCCACGACCGAGCTTGTATGCCAGCCTGAGACGGCTTCATTCCCCTTGAGGTTTGGCAGTACGGAGCAGTATAACCTGCTGTATGCGGTCGAAATTGCCAGCCCGACGGAAAAGGACAGCCAAGGACATGGTCGTGGGCAGAGCCAGGGCGGTCTGGAAGAGGCTGTTGCGAGGTCGCTGGGGAGAGGAGACGAGCAGCGGCCAGTATCAATCACAGTCATCGGAAGACCCTTCTATCGGTCATCGTCGGACGACTCGACGCCAGACTCAGGTATAAGAGCGGATGATCTACGGTATCCTACGAAAGCGTTCCAATCGAGATGGAATTGCTCGCTCGATTTGACTTCGTTCTACGCTGCCTCAGCCGCGACGATACCGCACTTGCCGAAACACAGAACATCGAAGATCCTATCTCCGAGCCATGCTCAGACCACATCACAGTCGAATGCGATTGCGGGGGATAAGAGGTATTCACTTGCTCATTTGCTCAATGTTGAGAGGGAAAGAGAACTCGCTCAGAGCCAAGGCAGAAGAGGAGGAGGGGCAGGACCGATCTTGCCGTCTCAAGCTATGAACCAACCGCCAAGCAGGGTCACATCGCTCACTCGGCCAAGGGACCAACATCACGGTGGGACGCTCGACAATGAACACGGCTTACTATTATCTGTGAAGATGTTGCCTAATCTGCATACGAGTACGACTACCCCGGTATATCACTCGCATGATGAGAAAGGCACAAACGGCAACGGCGACGGCACTGTCAAGGCCTTGGAACAATTCTCATTGGAAGTGTTCGTGCATAATCGTACCGAACAGGTCAAGAGGTTTAGGCTCTCTGTTCCACCTCGAGATGCAGGCGGGGATGGTCTTGATGGTGGTTATGAAGGCCGCGTGAAGGATGTCTGGGAGAGACGAAGGAAACGGAGGGGAGCTGAGCCGGATTGGGGGGTGGAGGATGCTGGTGAGTCGCGCCATCTCTCTACATTTCAATAGACCCTGCGCTGCATTGCCACATGCGTGGCTAGTGTACATGGACGCAGCGATGTCTGCATTGCGATCCCTGGCCGACTCGCCAGCCGCTGCGTTCCCATTGAGTCTTAAATGCCTTTTGTACGGTATTCAACTGACCAATTCTTCCTTCCTCCCCGGAACATTGTGATCGTCTCCCACAGTCCTCAAATCGGCCCTCGCCCAATACACCTCCTCCGCACCAGCCTTGATTCCGCTGGAGAACGACATCCGTTGCGGCCCATTATTACCAGGCTCGAGTCTTTCAGCGCGGATGCGGTTCTTGGCTTTGCGAGAAGGGGTGCATAGGGTTGAGAAATTGAGATTGGTCGGCGATGACTTTGATTTCGTCTTGACGTGAGTGCATTTGGGACTGCTTTATCTTTTCTGCAGAGATCGCCAACAAGAGGAGATGAAAGGACTCGTCAATTACAGTGGGAAAAAGGGAGGGAAAACAAAGCACTGACTGGCCTGCCTACTTTCTTATTGTGGCTCTAATCATCACCGACAGACCCGTGCTGGATGTGGTCGTTGGGTCATAGCATCCAAGATTCACTGCATTGCAGCCATCACGATATACCTCTGTTGACGACGAGCTTCCAGCGCGGACACAGGAATCGACGCACATATTCCTGTCATTCCGCTGCGGGGCCGGTCTTCTTTGACTTGGGACTTGGTGAGCGTCTTACTTGGAAATGATATAACATAGATCATACACAGCTAGAGCGTAGATCAGTAAACAGTCACGTTCCCGAATTCGCCTCAATTTCATTAGCAACATTGGACGTCGTCTTCGGATGGACTGCATCTAGGTGGATCAGCTCGATAATATCGTATCTTCACGTGTCAGGGTCTGCCGTCGAAGGAGTAGACGTGATCGCTCGATCAGTCTCGCTGCGCGTGCTCTCCGCATTTGCATTCCTCGATGATAATCTAGCATCTCTATATGCATGCTATATATTCATCGACTGCCCAACCACTCGTCCCTGATCTGATCGAAGCTGATATAGGGGTATTCTGCTACGAGTCTGTGCAGATCCAGTCGCCTAACTAAGGAGTGGCCCTGCCCATCCATCGAGGGTAGAGCGAACATTCTCGGACGGTGTATCGCTTGAGCAACCAGGCGAGGAATCGCTGAGGTGGTGAGAAAAAACAACGATTATGTTGTTAGCTTCACTGTTCCGACTCCATTACGTTTGAGTTACATCAAAGCCGCCGCACAGCATGGAAAGATGACTCACCTCGACACCCAGGCCATAACCTCCGTGCTCGGTGGTACCGTACTTCCTCTGGTCGGTGAACCAGTAGTAAGGTTCGTGGGGGATCCCTTCTCGCCTGTAACCGGCCATCAACTCCTCCAGATCGGCGATACGCATACTGCCGCCCACAACTTCTCCTACACCGGGAACCAAGATGTCGACCGACTCGGTGAAGTCGGGCGCTGATTCGAGAGCCTTCATGTAGAACGACTTGAGGGCCTTGGGGAAGTGGATGAGCATGATCGGTCGACCGATCTGATCAGTCATCTTTCGCTCGGCGGCCTCGGCGATATCGTCTCCAATCACGTGATCGCTGCCGTCTTCTTTCATGATGCCGTGCTCGTTGAGGTACTTGATGGCGTCTCGGTAGTCGAGTCGCATGAACGGTCGTTGAGGAGGTACAAAGTCCGGGTTGAGCGTCTTGATGATCTCGGCGGAGACGGGGTCGGCAAGCAAAATGTCTACCACTTCGCAGATCTACAGGGTAGACCACGGCAAATAAGGGTATAACGTCAGCCTGGGTCCAAGCGCCAATTCTGCCTTGTATCTGGACCCGCGCGGATTTACGTCACTCACCATGCCCTCGATGTGGTCGAGCAAGTCCTTGAACTCGATGAATACCAGCTCAGCCTCGAGATGAGTGTACTCGGACAGATGTCTGAAGAGAAGGAACCAGTCAGCCTCCGCTGATTCTTGAGATGAGAAGACTCCAATATGATGCTCACCGCCTGGTCAACGACTTCTCAGCTCGGAAGGATTCCTGGATACAGTACACATCACCGAGCGAAGGAAGGGCGGTCTCGAGGTACAACTGAGAAGATTGAGTGAGGTACGCCTTGGCGCCGTAGTAGTCGAATTCGAACAATGTCGAACCACCCTCGACCGAGGTCTGCACCATACAAGGAGGCGTGACCTCGGTCACTCGTCGAGCGTGGAATCGTTCTCGGAACGCTCGGAGAAGAAGAGCTCGGACTCGCATGACGGAGGTGGCGATCTCTCCTCGGAGTTCGAGGTGTCGCAGATCGGCTCGGATGGAAGCGTCGGTGTCCTATCGTATCAGAGATGTGCTCAGTATGTCAGCTCATCACTCTGGAGATGACCGGCACCGTAGTGAAAGCTGACTCACAGGTTGCAATCGTCCATCGAAAGCATCCGCACCGCCGGGCGCTCGACCAATGATCTTCCAGTAATCCACGATTAGCTCAACGCCGCCCGGAGCGGTCTGGCCCTCCTTGACTTTCTCAATAGTGCCGACGACCTCGACGGTGCTTTCAGTGACCAGGTCGAGCGCATCAAGGGTCTTGATGCAGTCGCCAGTGAGGATACATTGCAGCATGGCGGTACCGTCTCGAACGATCAGGAAATAGTTGGTCTTCTGGGGTCGGAATCGGTGAACCCAACCTTGGACTCGGACTCGAGAGCCAACGAGCTCAGGGACGGCGAAGATCTTGGTCTGTAATCCAGGCCAGGGTCAGAAAAAGTAGCTCGAGCACTCAAGTACAGAGCATCATCACAGCAACCGAAGACTCCGACTCACTCGCTTAGCCTCCTTGGAAGGGTCATCTACCAGGACAATGCTCTTTGCCTCCTCTCGTCTCTTTCGCTCCTTCTCATCCTGAGCAGCCTTCTCCTTGGCGAGCCTCTCGCCCTCAGCAGCCTGCTTGGCCTCCTGCTTCCTCCATCCTCCGATGGTCTTCACAAGCTTCTTCTTGGCCGAAGCGGAAAGCTCGACCCACTCGTTCCTTTCAACAGAGTCCTGTTTTCTCACCATGAACGTAGCGAGGGAAGAAGGGTTCGCGTCAGCCTCGGGCGAAGGCTTGAGCGACTGATAAGCGGCGAGAGGGGTGGCGAAAGGGACGAGCTCAGCGCCGGTACCGGTCGAGTCGGATCCTGCCTTCTCGTCAATGTAGAGCAAGGGCAAGCCTAATAATGGGGTGCGGATACAACACAAGAGATATCAGCTGAACACGCGACGGCCCGCCAAAGAAGGTTCCGAGCAGCTGGAGCTCACCAGACTTGTCGGCGTCAGCAGACTTGTTGTCCGAGAAGTTGAGAGTGTCAGCGACAGAGGCAGCGAGCTTGGAAGCCACATCCTGCGCCTGCTGAACGACGGAAGGTTGTGTTGATTCGGCCATGACTGCTGTACTGGTGTACTAGAGTCGAGGATAAAGTAGGGGAGATATGGATAGTAGCAGGGCGCCTTGTTGCGTTCTCTGCCTTTTGTATAGATGCCCGGATGCGTTGGGAAGGGCAATTAGGTATGAAGAGAGAGAGAGAGGAAGGAAATCGCTGCTGGAGGATATATACCCAAGGATATCGTAGTCGAGTCGAGAGATGTTTTCTGAACATCCCGCTCAAAGGAAGCAGCTTAAACGAGATAGAGATCCGAGCGTATCTATACACGGTGTGATACATTTGATGCCGAGACGAGAGGGAGATAAGCGTAGTCACCTGTTTGAAGATAAAACACGTCATGTAGGGGAAGCGGAGACCCCATGATCCCACGTGCTTGATCGATTGAATGTTGAACATTACATTAGCGTATTATTATTAGTGCGTCATACTCCCCTTTCTAGCGCGACGGGCGGTAATAACCCAATAAAGTTACAGTGAATACGACCGTCCATACAGCCAGGCCAAGCCTTCTCCTTTCTGCTCCCAACCCATTCCAACGTTGAACAAGAACTCGGCAATACTCGTCAACCAGCTCATATTCATCTGGTCTGCAGAGTCCCACAGCACGACGACCTCAATTCCCTCATCGCAGACTGAAGAGTCTCGCAAGGCAGCATGACGCACGGCTTCGGCACCCCATCTGTGGCAATAGCCACCACGCCAACAGTAATATCGACATTCTTCTCGCACCTTTTTGCCCGTCGCAAGCGAAAGATAGCTTCGAAAGAATCGCTCGCCCACGGTGGTCCAGGAGGTGGACCGGAGAATCAGCTGAGCTACGAAGAGGGCATCAAGGTGATTAGACGGTTCCTGGAATTTGCCAGCCATCATGGTGTCGAGGAGGTCCAAGCGTTCACGGCGATGTGGGTGCCGAATCCGCGTGAGTAATGACTCTGCGCCTAAACGCGGTCTGCTCATGGCAAGCGTAAACTTACCCGGTTACTGACTTCTCCTCTTCTCTACTGCACAATCCATTGTGGTGATGCAGACTGGGTCAGACGAGAACTCGTCACGATACCGGATACATCGATACGCAACGCCGAGGAGATACTGGCTAAACACCTGTCTACCTATGGGCCAGATGGTGAAAATGGCGGCGGGCTGAAGCTGATCGGCGGTGAAAAGTGGTGGAGAGTCAGAGGTCGAACACTGGAGGGCGAGTGGATTGAAGTAAGTCAGGTGATTGGCTATCGTTGTCTGTCACAAAGCTCATGAGGATCCAATAACCGCGTGAATAGATGCAAAAAGACTACCTGAAACGAACAGCGGGGACCGCAACTTCATCAAAGAGGACGGACGAGGAGTCAGCCGTGCAGCTGCCAGCTGGCACCTCAACCGCTGATTCCGGTCATGCCCACGGCTATGATTACCGGAAGTACCTACCCAAGCGGTCTGCAACTATGGAGAGCGGGAGCGTCAAAGACAGTACTGGCGCAGATGTTCTGGATGACAGGGTGATTCTGTATATCCACGGTAAGCTCGCTCGAACAGGCTTTGTTGAACCATGCGGTGCTAAGCTTACAAATGACACAGGTGGGGCCTTCTTCTTCTCGTCGTTGGAGACGCATCGGTACCAAGTTCAACGGCATGCTAGAAAAGCAGGTGCACGAGCGTTTTCACCAGCGTATCGTCTAGCGCCTCAGTACCCCTTCGTGAGCTATGTTTTTCAGGGCTTTCGAACTTCGTATAGCTGATCTACTGTCAACTTTTCAGCCATGCGGCCTACTCGACGCCCTTGCCTCTTATCTGTATCTGATAGACCCCCCACCTGGTGCTCATCGACCCATATTGCCTAGCAACATAATTATGATGGGTGATTCCGCCGGTGGAGGTATGGTGATCTCCTTGTTGATAATCATACGAGAGATGGGCCTCCCGATGCCTGCTGGTGCGAGCTTGATCAGTCCTTGGGTGGATTTGACTCACAGTATGCCCAGTATAGGCGGTTGGGATGGAGGTGACTTCATACCATCGTCAGGGTAAGTCAGCTGTCCAAACCCTGGTCTTCTTTGGAGCTTTGCAGCTGACAATCATTCACCCTATAGCTTTCACTACAAGCCCAGCTGCGCTTGGCCACCTCTACCCGGCGATGGCGTCACTGTCACAATGCCGGACGGATCAGAACAGCATTTTGACGAGCAGATTCAGATGTACTGGTAGGTTCCATCTTCAGTAGGTTGTCATGACGAATCTGACCGAGACATTCTAGCCCGAACAACCTCCTCACTCATCCGCTGGTCTCGCCCGTCAATCTCGGTTCTCTAGGTGGTCTTTGTCCTTTGCTCATCGTACGTGACCAGCTTCTTAACATGCGCACACAATATAACAAGCTGACAAGACCTGCTTATACAGGTTGGCGGTGGTGGCGAGCTGCTGCGGGACGAGGTGAGCTTCATACTCTTATCGCATGTAACCTATTGATCTCGCTGATCATGATTTGATGTTTTCCAGATTACATACCTTGCCTATAAAGCCGCTGCCCCAACGACATATCCACCCGGATCCAGTACGTTGACGCAATACCCAGACCAAGCGAGGTCGGTGAACAAGTACAAGCCCACGAAGGTGCATTTGCAGATTTATGAGGGATGCTGCCATGTGGTGCCTACATTGAGCTGGACGAGAAGCTCGAAATTCATGTACAGGGCGTGCGCGAAGTGAGTCTTCAAATCAGCTGAATAGTGCTCGCACACTCTCTGATCCCAGGCTAATCTAGTCCGACTCCTTCTGTTCAGCTTCAACATTTGGGCTTACACAGCTGCACAGAAGGCGATTGAGCGGAAATTGCGACATGAGAAATCTCATACGTCGCTCAAACATCCGTCGCGAAGAGGCTCGGCATTGGACGGAGCTACATCGTTCACACCGGCCTCCGGTAGTTCGAGTGGGCATATCACGCAGAGTCCCACAGCGAGCGCCACTGTCAGCTCCGCCACCTCCATGGTCGATCTCTCTCAACCTCTCATCACCTCGCATGCAGCTTCGGCGGCGAATCGTGAAGACCTCGATCTACGCGATATCGAGTCTGAGGCATCATCAGACTCAGACGATTCGATGTCTACCTATGATGGAGAAGGAGACAATGCTCGGGAAGGCGGCGCTGTCGGAGATTCTGGGCCAGTCAAGGGCATCGTCTCTGTGACCGGTACTGAACCTTTATTCGGAAACTCGAATATCGTTTCGGAGAGAGTTTCGACCCACGGCAAGATCCGCCCATTCGAACCTATCGAAGCCGTACCAGCGCTGGATCCAGCTCTGCGTGAATCGATAGGCCAGATCCACGGGAGCGGTGCTATTCAGAAATGGCTCAATAAACGTGCGGAGTGGGATAAGAAGTACTCATCCGCTTTGGACAAATGGCGCAAGATCAAGAAGGAGGATCGAGAGAGAGCTGAACGTGGAGGGTTCTTGACTCGGGATCTGCATGGAGAGAGACCGCCTTTGGCTAGTTTGGCGGGGATATGGGATGAGAAGCTCGCGAGAGACGTGGGCAGGAGTGTCGATGAGCCGACGGGCAAGACGAGCGGTGCGATGGGCATATGGATGAAGATGGGCACGAAGGTGAGTTAGAATTGGGAGGCGGCATAGATCATCACCAGATATATCGATACTGGAAGCGTCATTTGCTGACTATGCCTGTATAATACTGCAATGATCTTAGGCCGACAAGGAGCACGCGGGCGGAGACAACCTCGGCGAAATCAAGCAGACTGTCGAGAGCGAGATGCAGGAAGAACGAGTCAGGCGAGCTAGCGTCAGCGCCGCTCGTGCTAGTGTTAGCGCTGGAGCTGGCCCCAAATCGAGCTCACCTGTGCAAACGCAAACGCAGGCCCAGACGGAATTCAGCGATAGCGATAACCAGGTATTAGCGAGTGGCAACGGTGATAGGAGGAGGACGAGCGATATACCCGAAGATAGAGCGGTAGACCCGTAGACCGGTAGAGAGAGCATTGACGCGATGCGGTGGTCAAATGATAGAATAGTCAAGTCTGACGTAGATGTTCTGCGATCGACAGGTCACAGGTAGGAAAGATCTTATAATCACCCATGCTGGGGACGAGTCAGCGGGACACTTGATACAGAACAGTATGTAGCAAATGAGCGATCATGTTTGTCGTGTAATCAGTAATGTCCACTACCATTTCCCCAACTGTACCAATTCGTCGTGTCCTTATCATGCTGCTTAACAATACATTAAGAACGTGATATGGTAAGATCTGGGCTGGTATGCATCTTGCCAGATTCATTGAGTGGGAGGCAGAAAATACCATGCTGTATATATACTATGGCAGTGCCGCAAGCTATACATACAAATGCCATACCATACCATACCATATTACCCCGACCTGAGATGCAATGACTCGATGAACTGCTGCAAGTCCTCTTGAGCGACCTCGACGACCGACGTGTCAAACATGTCGTGTTTCGCTCCTGCGCCTGATTCTTCCGCAGCTTGCTGGAACGCTAGGCCGAATTTGCTGTGATGTCAAACAAAGTTGCACAGAGGCCGCATTTCGTATCAGCATTGTAACTTTTCTTGATTCTCCTGCGTGCCACGAGCTCAGGGCGCGATAGGAAGCCAAAAGGACAACTTTCAATCGCCTTTGGTCGAGCGAGAACTTGAGATGAGATCGCCACAGGGCAGACTTGAACTTCCATGTGATGCGTGACTCACTTCTTCCTGACATCGCCAAACTCCGGCGCACCAGTAACGCCCACGACCGAGTAAGTGCCCTTATCTTCGTTCAAGCAAGCTACGACGAAAGGCAACGCTTTCACTTTCCCACCTGCTCCAGCTTGCTTGGACAGCTTCTCTGCCCATCGATCTCGCGTGGCGTCCACCAGCCATAGGGCCAGCCTGGAAAGCGTCGAAGGGTGAGAGAAGAGCCGGAGGTCGGGACCTTCTTTGAGGATGGCTAGTCGGAATGTACGCAGAGTCCGGATGATAGTCTTGTCGAGCAGGGCGGACCCCGCTCGGATGATCGAGCGGTGCAGTGTCATGGCTAGTGGTAATGAGCGGCGTATCAGAGCGATACTGTAAGCGCAAAGGAGATAAGATCAGAACCATCAGCATAGAGAACCATGAGTGCTAAGGGGCGTAGTCCCTTTCGATGTGCTTAGAAACAGTGCTCACTCATCACACGCATCGTACGCGATCCAGAAATTTGTGACATGCCAATCCTCCTTTTTCTTCTCCGTCTGCGTCCCATCCTGCCCATCATCGCCCCTGCCATTCGGGTCCACATTCTCCTTGCCGTCTCCTTTTGCAGCGTCAGCCTCTCTCGTTCCGACATTCCACCTCGTTGTACCACCGAACCACTCCCCGCCTCCCTTTCCACCTTGTCTGTCAACTTCGAGACGTACGCCAACGGCTATATCAAGCAAGGATGAGATCACCTCGACGGCGTCGGCGGCTGACAGAGACGATAGCTGGAAGCCGTATGCCCGGGTGAAGGAGGGATATGATAGTTCGATCAGACCGTATTCGGGTGCAATCGAGTCTAGCTTTTCGGGCAGCCTCCGTTTCAGCTCCATGTCCATGTGCGCCCATGATTGCTGACATTGCTGTAACGAGAAGCTATAAGAACACATGTAGGATCAGCTTCATGCAGTGAATGGTATACTAGTCCATCATGGAATTTAGTGACAACAAGCGCTAGATCCCTCGTAACTCACCCCATCTTCGCCAACAGACCTTGCAGCTTCTTCCTTCCCTTCTCCTTCCATATCCCTAGTCGTCCAGCCACATAGCCCGAATGCAGCATGGCCTCGTACAAGTTCCAATGTCGGAACAGCATGAACCTCAATTCCTCCGATTTCGCTATACTCCTATCGTCGGGATTCGGGACCCTCACGCCGCCTGGTCCAAGGGAATCATGGTTCAACCGTACAACTTCGTCTTGGAAGATACCTTGATATCCCTCATACCGCTCTCGGTCGATCCGAGAAGCGATATATTGGTGCGTGACTGCCAAGATGGCATACCAGAGTATATCATTGTCCGCTCTTTCCAAGACGGTCGCTAGGAGGTAGACGGTGAGAGCGACAGATTGGCCGTAGGACGTTCCCGTCTCGTAGTATCGCTGTATTCGATCGTAGTGCGCGTCGCGTACAGCTCGAGGCAGCTTGCGCGGCTAGGAGGCGAAGCAGAGAACTGGTCAATCGCGCTGATCAATCATACCCAAAGACGGTGTTGTAGCTGGCTCACCCTGTCATCCTCATCTCTACGCTTCTTGGCTCTTGGCTCTTTAGATCCCCCTTTTCGTCTCTTCCTAGCTTGTCTTGATGACTCCCCACTAACTCCGCCTGACTCACCCACTTCATCGTCGTCGTCGTCTTCATCTTCCTCTGGCTCATCCTCAGGTGCTTGGTCATCGTCATCTTCGCTATCTTCATCTTCATCTTCATCTGACGATCCCGAATCTGATGGCTCGTACTAAAGCAGCCATACACGTGTGAGTCAGCTCTTGGCCTGGAATGTCATGAGCCACTGAGCTCACCTCGAGAGCTTCCCATGACCGTTTGACATTATCCATCGCTTCGCTAAACTCGTCTCCGTCGCCCCAGACCCATATTCGACCTTCCCCTGTTCCGCCCTGTCCATCGTCCCCTACCTCTACGTCCAGGCCGAACAGATTTTGCAAGTTCCACGGCCTGTGAGAGTCGATGATGTGCAGATTCACTGAGGGAGGTAGGTCAAAGTATGATGATAATGTGAGGAGAGATCCGAGCGATAGGAGAATAAGTGTATGTAGCTGCAATGAGTGAGATTATTCAGTTCCCACTCCCACTCAAGAGCAGACACAAGAACTGCGTCGCCGTGCCAAACATACCTCTTCAGATGCCAGAGCCTCGTCTTTTCTCGCTTCCAGCTCAGCGTATCCGCCTACTGGCACCAGTCGATACGGCACATCATCATTCTTGAATAGTGAAACCAGTATTCTCGCAGCCAGCAAACCATCCTATATCCGACCTCAGAGGTAAGCTACCCACGCACCGTATCTGGGATTGACGCTCGAGGTGATGACCAAGCTTACCACATCCGTTCCGGCCAGTATGACCACGCCTCCTGAGCCTTGCCCGCCTCTTCTTCTCACTCGAGATACTATCGAGTGGTATGCATGGGTGTACGTCAAGTCGGAGGGGCGTGGATCGTCCGATGGCGGTTGGAGAAGAGGCATTGATGCGGATGGGCAATTCTCGGTCGAATCGGTCGAAAGAAGAAGGCCGGCTTGGAAGAAGCAGAATGAGGCTGTCTATCGGCCTGTGATAGGTGCAGGGAGAGTCCGGCCAGCGAGTAGACACTTGAGCAAGCAGGCGGGTTTATGGTATATCTAAAATGATTGTACTAAGCAATGGATGAAGACCTGTTTCCACTTTTGAAAGGGCCATTTCGATTCTTGCCATCTTGCCATCTTGCCATCTTGACGCGTCTTTCTTTTGCATACATTCAGCGATTATAATGTTGACACAACGCGACGGGTGTATTACGTAATAAGAATCCCTGTCCTCCATCCTAGCCTCCCAGCTTCCTCGACATCTTGGTAGGCTCCTGGTACCACTGTTGTTGTCCTTTCAATTTGATCCGATATGCTTGCATCACATCGCATATAGTCTTGCTTCGTATCACAATTGGGAAGATAGCCTACCTCATAGAATCGTCGACGCTTTTGCCAGATTCCGTATCGCTCGACCACTGTGAAATAGACTATAATTTAACGTCATGAGCTTCAATTCAGGCCCTAACAACAACCCTTACCCTGCGATGAGCCACCCTGTGCACCAGGCGTCCTCTGTCCCTGTGCCAACCTCGTACGGTCAACGCGAGATGTACATCCCTCCGTCGACATTACCGATGTCGAACGGACTCGCCATGGTCACCCCGCCCGATATCGCCATGCTCGCGAGACAAGGGTACTTGCAGCAGCAACAACAGCTCGTCGCGCTCGGTCAGTACGCACACCCCACGATGATTCCTTCGCGCGATCTGCCGCCCTCAGAGGCCGCTCAGCTCTACGGCATCACACCGCAGATGCAGGCGGAGCATCTCCAAAGGACCATCCAGCAAGCTCAAGCTCAGCAGAGGGCTCAACAACAGCAACATCAACAACAGCTTCTGCAGCAACAACAGCTACAGCAACAGAATGCTAGTCAAGGTGGCTCGGGATCAGGGACAGGCAAGAAGAAGCGAGGGGTAAGTGATCGTGAACAGACCAGTTATTCTTTTTCGGGCCCACAGTCCATGTCGATTCTGTTCTTCCGAACTCTGACACCGTACTGTACTTGTCTCCGGACTTTGCAGCCCAAGCCCTCCGCCGGCGCACAGATGATCTCGCGCCAAACAACCCATATGCAACCGCCCCATTCGACCGAACATTACGTCAAAAACGCGCTGTCCGCACCGGCAGCATCACAAGCACACCCATCACACCCCGCTGCTGCTGCTGCTGCCGCCGCCGCCGCCGCTCCAGGGAGCTCAGCTGTGTTGCCGTCAGGAGAACCTGTTGAGCCTTGGGCAGACGCTCTGGACGAGCTGGATCCGAGGGAGCTTGCCATGGGCAGATATAGGAGACGGCATGAGGTTCTAGGAGAAGTCTTTGGTCCGGAGAGTATCAGTGAGTGATTCGCTGTAATTGCAGCTCGCCGAATTGGTAGGGGGAGGAGAAGCTTCTAGCCGCCTGAGGCTCGAGGCTTGAGGCTTGAGGTTACTCTCCAGCACCTCAAGGTGAAGAGGGCGGAATCGCATCTTAGTCTCGAGACGAGACAGTCCCACGTTAAACGACCCTTTTAACGACTCTTCTGATCATCTTTCGGCTATACAGAGGACATACCAACTGGGAAATACGACCCTTGGGCAGGTCTGGGGATGGACGGCGAGACCCTGGAGGCGAAAGTGGTGAGTGAGCGAGATCGAACCCAACTACTCAAGTCGATTTCATTACTCTGCTATGCGACTCATCATAATACCCTTACGTGACATGCTTGATGGCCGCGACCGCTGAGCGGGAAGGCTGACGGAGTCTTTGGGCTTGTTTTTCAGCTGGCGTTGGAGAAAGAGAATGCCGAGCTAGACGCAAAAGTAGAGACCGAGGTACTGGCATTCAAGAAAAGACTTGCGGACATTGATGCCGGTTTAGGCGTCGATCAAATTCCGACCGCGAGGAGTACGGGTCTGGTGGTATGATCGTCCTCGAAGGCGTCAGTCAGTGATGAGGTGGGAAGATCTGCATCGAGCATATTATGCGGTGTAAGGTGGTGTACATGTATTCATTTTGGGCTTTTAACGAAATCATACACTGATTTGACAGGACCCTTCACGAGCGACTTTCTGCACGCTCACTGACGAGTGAGGCAGCTTCAGCAGCTAAGAGCTGAGACACTCGAATGCATCTATTGATCAGCCAGCTTATCATCGCTACCGAACAGGTATCTCGGCAGATATCCGAGTGCCCGAGGCTGATCGATCACACCAACCTCGTGATACGTTCTTGCACCAATGATGTTTCCCGAACACAACCTAGGTGTATGAAAATAGTGAACGACCGCTCAGACGCCAAGCGGGTCCTTTGTGCATTCTCGTATTGTACTTTGGGTTTGGACCATTCGACCCCGCGATCGACGCTTAAGGGAAAGGGACATGAAAGGATCGATATCATCCCTCCTCTCCCCGCTTTTGCTATCCCACCTGCTTTTGCCGGACGCCTTGACGAGACCTGAACTGGGTTATATGTCGACTGTCGTCCCGATCGTGACCCACATGAGGATACTCGCACTCACAGTAGTACGCCCACTGGTCCCAACAAGAAGACCAGATAGCAGCAATGCCGTTACCGTTGTTCGGCAAGTTTGTTCCCAATAAGAAAGAAGAAGACGGGAAGAAGAGGAGGAAGGACAAGAACAAACGACGCACAGAAGACGTCGAGAACGATACCGATACTGATTCTGGATATGTCTCAAACACTACGAGTACTAGTGATGCGGGCTCTTCTTCTTCGACGGCCTCCAACAAGCGGGACCGTCGACGAAATGATGATGATGATAACTCAAGTCGCTCTTCCAGCTCTTCAGGTGTGTGTTCTAGTTCCCCGCTCGCTCCCCCTTTCCTGTTTCGGCAGGATACTTAGGACGAGACAAGGTCTGAACGTGATCTACTGTATGCTGATGTGAAGCATGCGTGTCGGACACTGCCACCACACGCTGATTCGACGTCAGCCAGATCTGCCGACAGCTCTTCGATTTCCTCCGGATCGTCTTCCACCCAAAAGACAACGACCTCTGGCAAAAATACCTCCTCGCCATCCTCGACTTTGGCGTTCACTTTAAATGCAGGCGCGACGGATTCCACTTCCACCACCACGACCGACTCTCATAACGGCGGCGGTTCCACTTTTTCGTCTGCGTCGTCATCATCGATATCCAGAGCAGTAGATACGGGTCCCCCGTCTTCGGCAGGGAATACACCGCCACCTGAATAACGACGGGCTGAAAGGAAGGGCTGGACAGGGATTTTCCGTAAGTTGGACTAGGGCGCACGCACAGTATCCGGCTCGTATGGGCACCTTCCGCTCGTGGCTCTCCTAGAACGACCGGACCTCTCGATGCACCTCATGTCTCGACTAGCTGATAGGGAATGTAAGATTAGAGCGCATACTCAGCCCAAGATGACAGATGTACATATAACACTGTACGATACATACCAAGGCGGTCAGGAAGCATACTATCACATAAAGTCGGCAGCACCCTTCCTACCTGCCAGACGCGGTACAACAGAAGGCTTCTCTACCCATTCTCCTTCTATTTCCGACCCTACATCTCTACGATCGGTCCTGCCATTGGTCGACAGTGAGGCCTTATCATCAGGTCTTTCGGGCTCATCCCTGTCCTTTTTGCTATCTTTATCTTTCTTCTTCTTCTTCCGCTTCTCCTCCTTATCGTCCTTGCTCCCCTCGTCTTCCCCATCTTCGCCTACGTCAAACGACAGCACGCCTTTGCGTTTCTTGCTCTTATCTTTCTTCTTCGCCTTCGACTTGGCCTCACTCCCTGTATCTTGACTTTGCTGGCCCTCGCCACCATCTCGCTCGTCTCGGCGAAATTTGAACACTGGTTTGAACGTTGTCAAGTCTACGGGTCCTTCGTCCTTGACCTCAACGCTTGGCTGTGCCGGAGCAGGGAAGGGGTCTTCGTAACGATCCGAGGATTTTATGACTGCTTGAACCCGATCAATCTGAGCCGAAGTGCTCGGCCTGTTTGTACTTCCCACGTCCTCATCTTCACTATCGTCATCCTCATCGTCGCTGGCGAAAATGGCTTTGAAGATGTCGATGCTTGGTTTGGTGTAAGTGAGAGTATCTCTGCCTTGATTCGGGTCTTCCGCCATGCCGACCTCGGCAATTGAAGTGGGTTGTCGTTCTTCGCCCGCCGGAGCGGTAGCTTGTGTTGTATCCGGCACAGCAGCATCTTTCGCCACAGCAGGTTGATATATGAACTTGGATTCCCAGCTGGCATCGTTCGAGGGCAAGGGCATGGCGTCCGCAGTACCTGCTCCACCTGAGGAAGAGCTCGGATCGGCAGCTTTGCCAGGGTCGCCTTCCGGATGGGGATCTTGCACGCCGAATCTCTTACAAAGCAGCTTGACAGGGTAAAAGCTCTTGGTCTCCCGAGTCATCTTCCCAAACATGCCGTTCTTGGCTGCCATCTCTCTAGGCGTAAGGTTCTGCTTGACCTGCACTTCGGGTTCAGCCGTCTTGGGTTTCTCCAACTCGGCTTTGGCCTTCTCAGCATCGAAGATATGAAGACCAGGCTTCGCTTGCTTCAGATCCGAAACGGCCAGGGACGCCGAGCCCGATGTGAATCGATTGGACATGGCGTACGACATGGGCTTGAATATTCGAGCGGAAGAGGCAAAGTCCATCAACTCTTTGTTGATTTCCTCTAACGAGCCTTTCTTGAGGACGGGATTGGGTTCTTTCGTATTGTATGTCTGTGAACGCAAGTACGATTTATATCGATCCTGTCTGTCTAGATCGTCACCATACGGTATGAAACCTTGCAACGCGGCAGAAGCTGTCCGTGGTGATAGAGGCGGGATGTCGATCTCAGTCGCTGGCGGCGGGGCCTCCTTACCGGGAAGCGGCGCTTCGAAAGACAAGGGCGGCAACGGGGGGGCATTCAGTGCGAGAGTAGCCAGGCGCTCTTTATCCTTCTCAGACATGTATTCGTATATCGATCTGGCCTTTGAGACCCGCTGTTCTTCTCCCAGCGCTGCGCCTCGCTACGGAACAAAATCAGCTGATTGATTTCCAGATAGGTGGCACGACGAGGAAAAGTACAGCTGACGTACCTGCTCGAAAGTCAGAGGTTTGCCCGGGGCGCCTCGTATCACCTCTTTCTCCTCTTTCCTCTCTCCAGGCTGTTCGTCCCATCTCCGAGTCGTTCCCCATACTCTAGCAGGACGTGGCCTCCAACCGCTCGGTACCTCTGGCATTGCGAACCTGAAGGACAACAGATTCATTGATATGCGTAAGTACATGGCAATGCTGAAATGACTTGTCGCCCCGCTCACCATCTGTCCGGCGGCACGCCCTTTGGATCTAACGCGAAACCGACCAGTACAGGCCGGCCATCATGCCACCTATCTTCTCCGTTCCTATCCGCCTTGTCGCGGCCGTGCGGCCGCTTGGCACTCATTCCCAACCCGGGCCGATCGGAACTACCCATAACTATCACATCTTCTTCCTCGTTGTCGCCGTGGTCGAACGCTAGTTGCCTCGTTGATGGTCCTGCTTCGGCGTATGGATCGTCATAGTCATCATCGGGGTGTCGAGCGCCCATTACTGTCCCATCCGGATTTGAATCAGCTTCACTGCATTCAATGACAAGCGCGTAAAGGGTACTCACACGGTCTTTGGCCGGGCAAAGCGCCCATTCCACTACCTTTCACAAATCCAAGTCCCTGTCTATCTTCCTTGGCATCGTACACCAGCAATCTCGCATCCCTCGGTGCGAAAGTGTGCTTCCCAGCTTCCGCATCATCCATGTCCTCCTCATCTCCTGGTACTACGCCTGGTCGTCCCGTAGCGAGTTTTCCTTCTTGGATCTGAAGTCGGCGTAGAGTGACCCGTGGACCTATACCTTGCCCTGGTCTCCATCCGAGCTTCTGAAGGAGTTTCTCGCCTATCGATGACTTGGCGGGCGCGATGAGCGATTCCAAGCTTGACGGAAGACTATACAAGGGTTGTTCCAGGTCAGCGGACGCTTGTAACACACGTCTCTTCCGAGTCGTGTTTCGCGAATTCGACGACTCACTTCTTGCCCGCCAGCTCCTCCTTCGTCCCTCCCAATCTATCGCTCCGAAACGTATCGGTGTTTTCCAGCTTCCGATCATCTCGCATAGATTGCAGGTCTTCCTCATCCATAAAGTCCTCGGCTCGCTGCACCGTCTGCGCTCGGTCTTTCCGAGATGACTTGAAGGTCGAAGGAGCCCATCCTACGTCGCCAACAAAATTAGAGTCAGCGCTTCGTCATCTGAAACCGAATCATGATAAAGTATGCAAGTCGTGTCGTGATATGCATGACGACAACTGAGAAGGCCATGCAGCTTGCGTATTACGAAGTTCGAAGGGAAATAGCTCACCTTCTTTTGATCCAACGGTGTTGTAGTACCCAGCAGAATAACCGCCGGTGAAAGCGCCATGGAACCGTCGTCGACCTTGCTCATCGCGGACCTGTTTGATAGAGGTACCCAGTTAGCTGTATATCTTCCATCTGGCTATTCTATGCTCACCTCCTGCTGCCATTCTGGCACATATTCCAATTTGTCCTTCTTGTTCCCCGCCAACGCCGGCAAGGGTGTTCCTATCTACGAATGACGACAACGAGGTCAATCAGGCTGATTTTTTCGCTGGACAACTAAGTTAGATGAATGTGGAGGTCGTGAACCTACTTGGACGAAAGACTCGTTCAGGTACGCGCTGTTCAAGTTGACATTGTCCAGCTCGAGCTTGTGCTTGAGCCGGGACGTCATGTTGGGCCAGCCGGGCAGACCGAAGCGTGAGCTGAATTGGGGATTCTCTGGGTCGTAAGTTATAAGTCACTTCGAAAAGGGTTACTTCGTACATGAATGGTTGTAATAATGTCGTCAGTCACCACCAGCTTTAGTCGCAGCGCTGCTTGGCTTCGGGTTTGTGGAAGTCGCACGCGCCGGTTTACGTAACCGATGGTGGCGACATTGAAGCTATGCTGATACATTGCAGGTGCTACGTGACTGGGGAATGTGGCAGGCGTACTCCCTTCCCTATCTATAGCTATAAAACCTAGTTGTCATTCGAACCTTCTTCCTGAGGACCTATTCACTGAAAAGGATGAATGGGTCGAGTGGTGTCGCACGTAAAGCCTGGCTGTGGGAGCACGAGCGTAGCTCGCTCAGAGGAAATGCATATATAAACAGTTAAAGCTCCCCTTCAGATTGGGATCCCTTTCTTCACTTTTCTCACCTCGGCCGCTCGCCTTGCAACTTGCACCCGGACTGCACTTCGCCAGCCCAGCTCGCCTCATCAATCCCATTGATATAACTACAAGCCACACCTATTCCACGATGAGCCCCAAGAAGATTTCCTTCGCCTCGCCACTTCACAAGCTCGGTCAACTGTCTCCGTATCGCAGAACCGGCAAGAAGGACAAATTCACTTTCTTCCCGTGTGAGATCTGGCAACGGATCATGCCGCATGTCCAGGATACTCCGACTCTCGCCAGCCTCTGTCTAGCGTCTTATGAGCTCAACCTCATGGCCACTCCGTTCTTGTACGAGACGGTCAGGCTTAAGACACCCAAGGCTCTGACCAGGTGGTTGACGACTCCCAAGGAGGAGCGATCGGAAGGGATGCAGAAGACCAAGCATCTCGAGATTCATTTCGATCTGAAGTACCTTCGAAACAACAACGAGCTTCGTGATGTCCTCTTCGACATCTGGGTCCGAAGATCGCTACGACCGAACAAAGATCATCTCGATTCGGTGTATCTCACGACTTCCGGATTCGAGTTTTTCAAGGAAGAGCCCAACGAAAGTTCCACCGAGCGAGCAAAAGAACTCGGATACAAATTCGTCACACTGTCCCACGCAGTTGACAGGCTGCTCACCATCATGGTCGGTCGGGAGATGGGACCCCTCCACTTCAGATGGGTCTCGGCACCGCCACCTCAGAGTCAAGGCTTGTCTTGGAGGGAATCACAGGACCAGCTCATGCCGCTCCCCGCGTCGTCACCGCTCTTCCACTTCGAGTCAATTGGCGGAAAATTGAGGGAGTCGCTCGAAGAGACCAGACACGGTATCCAGCAAAAGTACAATGCCTGGAATCGGAACCAATTCTTCAACTTCCCCCGAACACCTCCCATCATTTGCGACTGGCCTCGCGTCCGAACACTGGAGCTCCCGTTCCTCATGCGGCCTGCATGGCATTTGCCCGCCACTCTCCCTTCCGACGAGATCAAGGAGCGCCGACTCGAGTATTTCAGTATCCCCGCTTGCTCCCTTCACAAGTGGATGAAGTCCTACGACTGGGAGACGCTTCTCTCTGAGATCATCAAGGTCAACCCCTACGACCGGATCTTCGGAAGCCAGGAGCAGCAAAAGGTGATCTTCGAGCTCAGGGGCCGGGTGAAGAAGGGCCGAGAGGACTTCCTGTACGAGTTTCAGAACTCGCTGATGGTTCGGGACCGCAACGAGGTGGTCAAAGACATATATGTCGTGGAGCGCTCAGAGGACGCGCAAAGTTGGAGAGAGAGGATCATGTCTGACTTTCCTTCCGGGCCGTGAGCGTCGCCTCGATGGGAACGTACAGTATAGCAGTCCTAGCCTAGCGGAGCATGAAGAGAAGAAAGGCGTCCGTATAGCTGCGCTTGACCGCTTCATCGCCCTGTATATACCGCTCACAGACGAAAGTCAAGTCAGATATGTATGAACTGTTGAGGAGCGTGAGTCGTGATGCGATGCATTTGATACAGTGATTATACATATTCACACAATCGATGTGGTTTGTGTAGGGGTGCCGAAGAGCGCAGACTGGTGGCCAGTTGCAACGTGGCCTGATCCAGGCCCACTTCCTCCTGCCTTCTTCTTGTCACTTCCACCTACTCAGTTACCCTTAGCTTATAGGATCAGCCCTCCATCCCCTGATCCAGCTCCGTACTCTCAGAGTTGTCCCCGCCTTTGAATCACCGCCGCTCCTCGATTGTCGCCATCAAGCTCGGTTATCCTCGATACAGGAATTGACTTGTGTTCCGTCACACCATTGTCGTCGTCTTCTCTCGGATGTAGCGTGGTCACCGAAATGACCCGCCATAATTCTCCCCATGATCCTATTTCCATTCCTCTGACCTAACTCTCATCCATACGTTCCGCTCATTCACTCTGCAGACCTCCCTATTCAATTCTCCTGTCCTATCGCTTAGAAGACGGGTACGAGGGCGCTGCTGAGCCCTGATCGAACGAAGACGACGCCGAGGACGAAGATAGCAGTGGCTCGGGCGATGCTATGATACAACGCAAAAGGCACGGTAGAAGCAGGAAGTCAGCTGGATGCTACATCCTCTGTTGACTCAAACATCGATCTCGAGGTTAGAAGCGAAACTGATTCTGCCGAATGCGAAGTGGATTCGTCGGAAAAGCCAGCAGTGTGATGGGAGAGCCTGGCGGTGTGTTCTCTCCCCCTCATTCCTCGTCCGTAATACCTCGATCTCGACATGAATCCAATCCACTTCCATCCTAGCCGCCCAAATCCCGTTCACACCTCGCCCGATCGTAAACAGCAAACGCAGAAGCAGGCCTTGTACGGCTCGGACTCCCCCGTTCATTCCAAGACCCCACTTGTTTCTAATGACGGTCAGATGCGACTCCTGTAGATACGGTATGCGCAAGGCAATGCGACGACTCACTTGATGTTACCCTCCCTGTGCTCGGGGTTGACAACCTGGCTCTTCCAAAAAGCTGAAAGGGGGTTTGAGGGCTGCGAGCCAGCGGGTCCGAGGTACTGAGGAGCGGCCATTGTGATTTTTGTCGCAGATTTCTTTTGCGGATGTGTGTATGTTTTCAAGAGAAGCTTTCGAGCGTACGTGAGGATATGTCAGTATCGGTCAAGATCATGTACCTCGTAATGTCGAAAAAGCTCGAAAGGTCGTCTGGAAATGATTCATCGCATTCCATCCATCCATGAAACATCTCGAACTCGAAGACGACGCTCGCAAAGGCGGCGATATCCGTTCTTAACGGGGATTTCAGTCATGCCACCCAGTGTGGCACCGTTTGCCAGCTTGATGATGTCGTTGCAAACGATGCCGATCAAGCCCTAATGAGATGCGATGCATGGTCTAGAAGGGTGCTTTGGAGGAATGTCCAAGTCCCGAGCTGCTTTACAACCGTTTATCGCTGCTACGTTGAAGTCATCAAAGGTAGTCCAGCAAGTTTGATCAGATTGACTGCTTCCACCATCTCTGCCTTACCCCAATCCTCCTCCAGTCCGGACTTAGATCTGGACATTCAATGCGCGGGACCAGTCTTGTCCGACCGAATATTCTTGTTGCTCGTGACTTGACGCCGAACACACGGTGGTCGCCGAGGCGTCGCTCAGAACTCACTTCAGAAGCTGACGAGGCTTCGCGGGAATGTTCGCGCACGGGGCTGATCACTATACGCTCAGCTCTTCCTGTCACTTGGGCTGCTATCTTTTGCAGCCTCGACCCTTATGAGATCACTATCATATCCTTCCATATCGCAGGTGATCAGCGCACAGAGGACAGAAGTCGCGGAAAGTACTTCCGTTGATGCTTATCAAAAGTGGAGTGAAGACAGACGACTTGTCAATCAGCTAACCTTGCGAGGCTAAATGAGTCATATCAACACCAAACTTCTCAACTCAGCGTAAGAGACATGCTGCAATGCTGAATTCTTCCTCGCAAACCAGAATCATACCATCTTCCGCCGCGCATCTGAAGTGGACTGTTTTTCTCCATCCAATTTCAAAGACAAGTCTACAAGCATTGACTACATCATGCCAACAACGACTTCTTTGCCAGCCGGTCCCTCTCTCTCTCTGCAAAGACAGCCCTCGAGATCCTCCTACCCTCGCCTTCTTCCAAACCGACCGCTCACGCTCTGAATCTACTGGCAGACCTGGTCAACCAAATCCCTGCTGATGGAGGGAACGCACAAATTGACCAAGATCGTATGTGACCTAGAGTGGGCCCGACCCCATGGCCAAACGCAACTGCAGAACATGGCCAAGATCGTGCACATGCATGCTCTGAGATCTATGTACTTGCAAGATGAAGAGATCAAGGCTCGGTGCCTGAAGAGGATCGATAAAGTCCTGCGGCGTTCTTTCTGCTGCCCGAAACTCGATGAGGTTCATGGCATGTCTCGGTTTTGATGGCCCTGTGGCCGAGACGCTGGTTGGCAAGGACTGCTGTGACTTTTCTGATACGAGCTACCATTTCCGTTTCGGTTCGGTCACTCACCATCAGGTTGAACCCTGAAGTCTGGTCCGCTCAGTGCCATCCATCTAAGGACCCGCTCAGAGGCAATGCCCAATTCGTCGTCGCGGTCAGCTTGGCGTTCGGGTCACTCACTGCGCACCCTAGATCTTCCTAGCTCGACAGTGGGCTGACGATTGGACTTTCAACTGTCATCTGTAGATCCGGGACCTCATTCTGGTCGATCAAGCGCTTCTCTTGATGCTCAACATCTGCTCAGCGAAGAGATCTTGATTGGCGTCAAGCCATGTATCACTAGGCAGATCGATTGGATGAGATTCTCGACTCAAGGCTTGCACGCGCGAGGGAGACTTAGATCGTTCTCGTATTATGTCGTCGTGAGCGCCGAGTGTGCTCCACCTTCGCTCAAATGACTTCCGGGAATACCCGAATGTCCATCAGGTAGCTGATCTGACGTGTAATCGTGTCCTACCTAAAAGGTGGCTTCCCATGCTTCCATCTTGAACCTCGACATAGGACACAGATACGCATATACTGCTCTCAAGAGGTACATCACCCAGTGCCCGAAAGCTGCCTCGGCGTTTGAAGAGCCCAAGCAGCACAATAACAGTAGGCACCGATGTCTGTTTACCGTTGAGCCGCTCGTCGTCCTTGCCGCCTTGCATTGCGGCATCCTGATTTGGCGCCGCCTTCCCACGGGAGTGACAACGCAAGCGGGTCGACGGAGCGTCATGTCATCCTGACTTGGCTGGAGGACTGCGTGGCATCCTTGCGAGCAGTGGAGAAAGGCCCCATACAGACCCCGAGGGAAGACGACCTACGGTTCTTCGCGGAGATCGAATGGTCCGAAAGCCTCCTGGCCCCATTCAAGAGGGATGATGCGACGGAAGAGGAGGAGCCTGATCGTTCCGGCTGGGGAGATGGCTGGGATCAGAGGATAAGGGTGCTATGGGATCTCATCTGAATTAATCAGTCGCTACCAATCCTTCGCTGTTGTACATCCACATAGCATCTCTACCATTTTGTACAGGCTCTATATCCACCCACTCAGCACCGTAGTATCGATTTGATGCCAATCCTGTCTATAGCAATGTCATGACGCCGGATGCCGAGACGACGCTGGAAATCCCAGCCTATCTATATCCACTAGAGACCCGAGCGGTCAGAGAGAGGTCTTATCAGAACGTGCTTGAACATCATGGATTGGCTGATCATTGTAACATATCCCCAACGCAAAGTCAAGAGTCCAATCACATCTCCGGTTTGCTCGACTTCAGATCCATTCACATTGACCTCGGAAATGACCGAAGATTGGGCAAGGGAATCGCCGACTTACGCTGCAATCAGTAGTCCAGGCTCTTCGTTCGTGCCAAGTGATAGTGCGCAGTTGCAGAGCATCCACCTAATGGCGTTACTAACCAACTCTAAAATGCGCTAGGAAGCCTCTTGGAATCTCGTCCGATCGCAGTCTAAGGTATACATACGTACAGGAATGGATGACATAACATGCTTCATCGCAGAGCCTGTCCGTTGATACGGAAACCGTTATAATTGGTGCATGATGTGTTCGGCCGCAGGTGAACGGGGCGATCTCAAGTCGACAGCACTTGGAACTCATGTTCTCTGGATCTACTCTGCCTGTCTGTGTGTGTGTCAAGAGCAGTGTCCTGACGGGAAGAGCCTATTCAGCTCCCCAACCCGAACGTCCCTATATCGTAATGCTCGTCGTCATACATTCCAGCGAATTGGGGTACAGATATTATTCTGTGGGGGCGTAAAGACCCGTCCGATGCGACAAAGCTAGGGCTCGGAAACAGCGCTTGCTCTCTGCAAGTCACCACCGGCTTACCAGACAAGCAATGTCAGGGTTTCAAGTGAAACTTAGCGTCGGACACTTCCGAATAGGCTACAGCCCAGATTATATGTCTGGCGCTGTTATGTTGGTCATTTGAGGCAGAAATCGGATCTTGCTAGATCTAGCACTGTACGGACGATGGTACAGTAGATCTATTGACCGAGTTTGAGCCTCCGACTTTCCGGACTGTATCGTCGGAGGGGACGCAGCAAACAGTTCCGCGCATTGCATGTAAATCTGTCTGATAAAGTCCGCGTTTTCTATCAATCCAGAGTCTTCATAGAAGCAAGTCATAACGAAAGACCAAAATGAACTTTCGATATACAAGGTCAAGCATGAAAGGCTACGTACGCTTCTCCTCCGGTCCGAGCGAGCGGGGCGAGTTGAGGAATTGTTGGGGAGACCGGATTGGTGCGTACGCCTGTTGCCATGTCGCGTTGTCGCGCGTACGTGGGGGTCGGGTCCCCGATATCTCCCGTAACATCAAGATCGTCAGGAGCGTGTATGTACGTTTGAAAAGGCTGTCCCCACGGCGCACAGCAGGTCAGAGCCGCCAAGCAAGTCGTCCTTACAGGGCGGCAGCATAGCGAAGCGTCTCGCCGACTCGCAAGCATGATTAACTGCTACGATGTCCCATCGCGCCAGAAGTCTCACAAGTTTCTCGAAATGTGATAGGCATGGCGTAGAGTTGGGGGGACCCTTGGCTTTCTCCTTGCCGTCTGCAATGCCAACAGCCGACACTGCAGTGACAGTCGCGATCACCATCTCCCTGTTGCCTTCTCGGACTGGGTCAGGTCAGCTTTGCCAAAGTCTTACAATCACGATATCCTTTCTCACCCCACAGATACTCTAAACTTGCAAGCACGAGCTCCTCCTGTGCTAGGCCGGCGAGCACCGAGAAGAGGTGAGTTGAACTAAGCCTTATGCCGCTGTTGAACCCATTTCGGCATCCTACAAAAATAATGTCGCCAGGGTCCATCAGGTTCATCCTAAGCTACAGCTGCCTAGTTGCCGCCCTAGGAGAAGTCGCTTTTCGGCTTGTTGGTCCCTGAATACTTGTGGGATATGTATCCTGTATCCTGAACTTCTGATCCACGCTGGCTGGGCACACATCATCTCGATAATTCGCGTTAGCCAGTAGTAGCCTTAGCCAGATGCATGCATACACTTAGGGCGTACAAGCAAGTCTGTATGACACAGGCATAGTCTTGGTTTTCTCACGCAATTTTCCTTGAGCATCTTGCTGCCTTAGCCGTGCGAGCATGATTTAGGTCCGACCTTCTTATCAATCATCTATGCTTTTAGATGCGTGCATGCTGTGCTCGAGACGCAGATTGCGTGCGTAACACTTGCTACTAGCTATGACTAGCAACGTCTACTAGCGTGAGATCATTATCAACATACCACTTCCCGATCCGCGACAATCCCCGCGCACGCTCACAAAGTGCTGCAGTCATCATCACCTCTAGGCACATCGAGTACAAATTCAAACGTGTTCCTCGACCTCGCAGTCCATTTTTTTCCTCCATCCGCCCCCAAAAGGATCAACACAGACATACAAGTACTCATACCTCAAGTTCGCTTGCATCATCATCGCTGTTCCTCCTAGATTCTGTGTCGGATCTTATCGTGAGAACCAAGGATCAAACAGAACAATAAAAGTCTTCAAGCAACAGGCGATAGACGACAAGCGACAAGTCACAAGCGAGAAAAGGGTGCTCCACAGTGCTTATTTCGGATTGATTCATCATCGCAAGGAGAACAAGAAGCAAGCGAGTGAAGCCATCGTTTTTCCCCGAAAATAAGGAACAGTCATCATCTGCTTGCATCTCACGTTCGACTGCGACTGCGAATATCCGATATCTTGTCGTTCGTTCCATCCTCCTCACACTTGCAACTCCGACATACGACATCACTTCCCACTTCACCGTCACACCACCTCGTCCCTCTGGTCGACTGTTTCGTCGAGGCAGTGAATATCAGACCGGTCTTGCAGAGCACAACGACTTGCTCTTCCACTTTTCTATCTTCGGTAACCTTTAATCGACAGTCACTACCATCGTCGTTATTGTCTTGGTCAGCATTGCATACACGTTCAATCTGTCAACTACATTTCGAAGTTCACCTCATCGTTTCGAAACAGAGATCACCAATCGCCGACAACAGACGACAACAGGTGGATTCGATTCAAAGCTAGTGATATCGCCGAACAAGAGGAAATCAGTGCAGCCAGCCGAAAAGCAAGACATCCGTGTTCAATTCGAGCCGTATCTGAATTATCCTCCTCAAGAGGACGGGAACCCCGCAACGAAGGTCAGACAGCCGGCACGACCAACCTTCCGTCCTCGACTTGGCTTTACGTCTTGACCTGGGACACGTCAATTCAGTTTCCCCAACTCTCCGCACTTCGCATTGGGACATCACACATTTCGACTTCGCGACTACCGAATCGAAATAACGGAATCGTCGTACGCCCCAGTCAAGGTCGTAATTCGAATCAAATCCCAATTCTACCCCGGAAACGCCTTCTTCGCCCTCGCGTCTCATCTTCTCCACGTACCCCGTTTCATTTAGACGCACTTCACTTGGGATATCGTCTCGACTTGTCTTGCTTCATTCACGTCTTACGTTTACAGTGTAAGTGATCAAGACAAGAAAAAACAGGAAGACCATACCTACCACTACACCTTCCCTTTTCGGTGATACCGCTTGTCCACTATTGGTCGCCAGCTCAGAAGTAAGAGTGTGGCTCATACACCGTCCACGCGGTTGACAGCACGCCGGACACCTTCCTTGTAACGACGCGATTCATCAAGAGGGGGTTGTATTGATCGGAAACAGGACAGGACAGATTCGGATAGGATTGCCTGGACCTACTTGGGGCTGTCACGAGATCCCTGCCTAAGCGAACAAGGACAATACTGCAGTGAGTACCAGTACATTCGGTGTTCTGGCCGAACTCGAGCCCAAGCCCGAAAACCACTGCAACCCATCCCACCCTTGCTATCGTATACACGCCCACCGAAAGTACTTTCCCCCTTTCCCTCCGCTTGCTCTTCGTGTTCGCTTGACCCATTCAAACCTGCCTCCTCCTTGTTATTCTTCTCTTCTTTCTCTCCTGGACATTTCTAGTTGGCGTTCATTCCCCCTTGCTCGCTCTGCCTCCTGCTTTTGATCGTCCTCACCGTATTCATCAAATCACGACTGTCATCGATTTCACAATCATTACATACTTCACTCTTGATATACCGCAAGCTGTTTCGTGTCTCGACGTCGAGCGAAGGCCAAAAGCATGACAAGCATGAACGCTGGACGGATCATGCTTTGACCTGCTCAGCCATATTCACCCGAGTCCCACCGCTCGTCGCGCTTCTCGTCGCAAATTTACACCCATAATCATAGTCATCCTCTCCGCCATACCCTGGTCCTACTTGTACCAGGATTGAACGAAGAGTCGCGCTCCTGTTCTGGAACCTGTTTAACCTTCACACATCCTATCCATTGACTTGCCCCACTGCATTGCCATCATCTTCCTTTCCTGCTGGTAACCTTGGCATTATCATTTCGGTACTTTCTGTTCGACTCGACATTTGACAACGTACTCACTACATAACGAAGTAGATATAAATAGCGCTCGTTTGTACGGGCCCCACTCTTCATTTGCCTGTTTCACGTCCCACTTCTCACTCACAATTGTCATTGTACGACTCTTGAATACACATTGTCCCGAAAAAGTTGCTTGCTACCGTCTGCTTCCCCGGCCCCACACGCCCCCCACAACAAGTGCAGCGCTCATCGTTCCTCGGATCATATCCACAAACCCCGCAGATCTCATTCGCCTACCCCGCTCAAAAGAACACACGCACGCACGAACCGCGACGAAAGATCTCTTGGTGAGTCAGTCAGTCGATCTTCCGTAATCCGCTCTTGCTTCTGTGTGTTCTTTTCTGTCTTTCATCGTCTTTTTGGCTCCGAGCACATTCCGTTCCATCCCTTCAAGACCCTGAACGCTCGGACTTGTCGACAAGGGTCAAGTCGGATGCGGACGAGACGGCGATCACATGATGAGAGATCAGCTGCTTCTCGTTTCTGTTTGTGTGCCTTGCCACCTGGAACTCGGGGATTCCCGTGGATCAAGTAGCCGCGTTGTCTTCCATGTCGACAGCCGTATGGCCGAGGGAGGGCTAAGAGGAAGATGAGGGATGAGGATGAGCTATCATATCGGAACTGCGGTTTGATCGGACGATGGACGAGATCCCTTGATATCTATTTCCACTCCCTTCAGCCCTTTCAATCATTGCCCACTTGCCTCGTCCTTCAATTATCGGTTTGATCGATTGATTCTTGATTCGTGATTCTTGATGGGTGATGGTCGGTTGAAAGGGAGGTTCTTGTCATGATCTCATCGCCTTGGGTCTTCCGCGGAGAATTGAAACGCGTGTTTCCGTGTCGTGTCGTGTTTCTGTGTTTGGTTTGACCCCACTAGTTGTGTGACCGCTCGAGCCTACTCTCATCAATCATCAGTCATCTTGCTTCTACTTCTACTACGTCACTGCATCTCCAAGATACCCTGCGAATGTTTGTACATTTGCTTGTTTACCCTTGACGCGTATCTCCATCTCGTCGCCTCTTCTTCTATACCAAGATATATCTATCTGACCAGCAGACAACGCTGACTATCATCTTTCTCCTTTCCCTCTCCTTCTCCCTTGCTCTACACTTCGCCCCGTTACTCACCTATACTGTCTGCCTCTTGTATTATATCGACTCTCGGCTCGCTTCACGACATCGTTACGACCATATGACACGATTTGCTACGTTCCCATAATCCTTCTCTACCTCGATGAACCAATTATCCGTGCCAGTCTTCGGGCAAACGGTTTACCCCTCCCCAGGACAATCAACTCGACATCCTCTGAGGCAGCAGTGAGTAATGTGCTCGTCTCGCAGACGACTTGCTCCACCTACTGTGTCGGCCGAATACTTGGCTACCGCACTCGGCGTGGCTTTCCCCACTTCGTTGCTTCTTCACCTTTCCACAATTTCCCACGCACGGACTACACACATCCTTCATGGGTTTTCACGAGCTTGTTTTCATCTTTGTCCGTCTTCACACGCACGCGAACAGATGGGACCCTCGATCGTGCTTCTAGTCTTTGCTTCTTCGATCCTTACCAAGTCCCATACTCCTGTGGTCTTTCCCCATGGCCATGAACGATACTTATTCATGGCCTAAACTACCGATGTGCTTGGGCGCCCTCACGATTGAAATCTTGTCTTGGATTCGTGTGCTACCTTTTCGGGCAGCTAGAATGTGTTCCTGGTCTACCAGAACGCCGATCAAACCATATCCATGTCCATTGCTTCGGACTGGTCCCACTACCCTCCCTTTGAGATTTTGGCTCCAAGTAAACACAGGTCTCCCCACTTTCTTCGTTCAACACCATGGCCTATCCTTATTATCATCGACAATGTCCTGTTGTCAATCTTGCATGCCTCTGTCACTTGTCTTCCCCTCTGATGTGCTCCCTTGTCTACCCATGCCTAAGGCTTCTTCGATCAACTAATACGCCTTCAACATCTGCCGCATCCCCTTTGTTTCCTTTCATTTATCCTCATCTGCCGACTCGATCGAGTCCGGACAGGCGTCACTTGGATTCACGACCGATCCTTTATCGGCTCAGCCCCTTCGAGGGGTGCCTTTCCACATCCCATCGTCTCAATCATTCAATGCACAGGTCTTCTCGTACGTTCTCTCCACGTCCTGGTTGAGATCCAGAGGCGTGTCTGGTGACTCATCCCCAATCCCGTCTTGTCATTCCGTCATTTTGCTCTCTGTCCTTGTCGTGAATCTATCCTTCTTGCCCCAGCACCTGACCTTGATCTATGCTTCTATTGCTTGTCGTGTTGATACGTCATTGCTCTTCGTCAAATCATGATCTTGGTCTCCTTGACGCAACCTGATGGCTCGTTCGTCTTTTCTGCTTGTCTGCTGCTTTTCCCATCGTACTCTTCTAAACTTTGTCCATGTATACGTTAGAAGTCAAGAGCTGACACTGTTTATTTCCTTCGCTCAGCACTAGCTTCATCATGCCATACGCAGAACCGACAGCCCCATCCCCTCTACCTTCTCCTGCAAAGGAGAGCCCTTTTCACATCCACCGAAAAGGTCACACAACTCCACCCCGACACATTGAACACATCGAATCCGGCCCTAGCACCGCTACCGGACCCATGCCTGGCATTCCTCGTCGAACGTCTAGCCATTCAGGCTCATCAACACCTCGAAAAGGCCTGTCAGACAACCTGTCTCGAGCCACTCACGCTATCCACCACTCCTTCCCCGCTTCAAGACCCATGGAAGGTCTTCCTAGGCGATCACCCAGCTCCGGACCCAGCTCCATGCCTTCCGTGTCAGGACTGCCGCCTGTTGAGGGGAGCTCGCTCGGACTCAAGCTCCACGGAAGTCCAGTCAAATCTCCAATAATTCATCATGGCGGACGTGACTTGACAGCGTCGACCTCCACCGTCGACAGCAGTCTTCCGTCAACGCCTAGCGATGAATCTCCCTCTCATCCTGTAGAGGTCAATGGTCACGCTAAAGACGGCGAACCTTCAATCCCCTTTCCCACTTTCGACCCGGACTTCAAGCCGCCTCCACTGTCGCATCCAAGAGGTCTCCTCACCCCTACCTCTCGTCCAATCTTAAGCGGTCACAGAAGAGCATCAGCCGGGCACATGCGAGGGGGACAAGGGACTACAGGATCTCTTCAGATACCGTTTACTGCATCGACCTCTGATCTGAACACAGGTAGCGCTCCCATGTCGCCTCGTCCCGCTAGCATGATCCGTAAGAAGTCTGGTGAAGTCGTCAAACCGTCTCTCAAACAACGATCAATGTCGACACCCGATCTCACTCGACAAGGGGATACATCACCCGACGACGAGATAGACGGGGCCCGGGATTTCGGCGAAGAGAGATCCAAGAGCGTACGCTTCGCTGACACTAGTGAAGGCGATGCGAAGGCATTGGAAAGCGTTGTTCTATTCTTGCGAGAACAGAAGGTTACTGCCGTCGGCAAGGCTGTGGATCCAGACAATGCCCAATTCACGGACACAGAGACAGAGAGGGATACCGACGCAGATGCCGCCGATTTTGTTCAGTTCCGAACAAGGCGAAATGCAGCGGCGAGAGCGCAAGACGATGGTCAGATCCAGCTGGAAGGTACCAGTCGAATCCCCAGGAAGAGGACAGACTTTTCTCCCGATGCTCGAGGAAGCTTGAACGGCGAAAACGTCATGCTGGAAAGGGTCGAACTCCAATCGACCCTTGGTCCCTTATCATTGAGAGGAACAGCCATTGTTCGAAACGTTTCATTCCAGAAATGGGTCGCGGTCCGATTCACCTTAGACCACTGGCAGTGAGTAGAAACATCATCGCATCTTCACTTGAGTATCGTATCTGACCTTTGTTCACGTAGAACCGTATCGGAGGTAGCGGCCACCCATGTTTGCCATATCCCTGCAGCCACGACTGGCGACGAAGGATGGGACAGGTTCTCCTTCTCGATCAAGCTCGATGATTACAAGCGCAAGCTTGATGAGCGTCAACTCATCGTTTGCGTTCACTACTCTGTCGAGGGTCAAGATTGGTGGGACTCAAACGACGGCCTCAACTACAACTTCACTTTCAAGCGAGCTGCACCGCGTCGACCCACTCGAATGTCAACGCCTGCAACGCTTGGAGCTACCTATTTGCGGTCAGACGAGCCTGCTCAAGATCGCTCACTCCCTGGTTTACGACGAAACAACGGTCCACCCCCTTCAGCTCAGATCAACAAGGCTTTCGGAGTGCCCTCAACTGGGCCGAATACTTGGCTGTACCCCAAGCTCACTCAGCGGATCGGAGGCATCAACACCCCGCCTCGACCCGACTCTCCTGCCCAGACCCCTCCGCCGAATTCGTTTAAAGCTCCTGCACTCCCCACCGCGCACACTCATCTTTCTTTGGCCAAATACTGTGCACCTTCACCCCCTCAGTCTCCCCCCAAGGAAACATCGCCGACCGTTCCTACGATCGACCTGCACCTTGCTTCTGCCGATATCCAACGCAGAGCGAGCATGAACGTTATGGCTGGTAATTATGCCACCTTATCTCCTCCACAGACTTCGGACATGGGTCATGAGAGACGAAGCAGCTGGAACGGTCAGAACAACAGCTGGGATTCATTTTCGCAAGCGATGGACCGACAAGCCGATGACGATACTCCTAAAGGTGACGGTGATGCGACTCCCGTTGCCCCTGCCGCCCGATCCCCGGAAGTCGGCGCCGCTGAGCAAGTCGAGACGCCCGAACACAGGCCCTTAACCATGAAGCGATCCACTGGCGATTTGCGGAAGCTCATGCGAGACGCCGAGGACAGTGACAATGGCCTCATGACACCGCCTTCATCCAACTTATCGTCTCCACCTACCCCTCTTCACGCCAATCTCCCTCCGATCCCCATGTCTCCTGCTCCTTCAGCGTCTACGGGCGAATCGTCTCCCGTCGAAACGATGAGCAACGAGTCGACCCCAGACTTGTCAGGTGGGCCCATTGAAGTGGATCCCGAAAGCCAAGGCACTTATGCGGATGGACGTCAGAAGCTGAATGGCCAAACCTACCAAGCTTTCGTAAGTATCGCTAAATCAGATCAGCCGCTATGTATGCTATGATGCTGATGACTAGGTTTACTGTTTATAGCTGGACAGATTCTGCTTCTTCCAGTCGCCAAAGTCTACGCCGAATGAGCTTGAGCCTTCGCACCATCGACCCAACCACATCTCTCTTTCTGGAAACAACTCGCCCGGTGGATTCCCCTTCTATGGCAACAACAGCCACCACTCTCCGCGAAACACGCCTACTCCTACCAAACAATACCAAACCTCCCAGGAAGCATTCAACTTCTCGGCTGATGCAACACCCCGACCTTCAGTAGCCGGTCCTCCTCGATCAGCGACAAGCTCTCCGAATCCCGTTAATCATCTGGCATCGGTCCACCCGAATCCGGCAGTTGCCCGAAAGTGGAACCAACAGATGCGCGGTAACAATGCATCTCCTTCTCTAGCCATCTAGAGAAGGCGGCCATTCAGTGTGACTCATCGATGTCGCAGCGTCTCTTCCCTACGCATCTGGTGTGGCCAAGTGCATGGCAGCGAAATTACTCCGCCCTCTGGCTTTCATTCCGGTTTTTACAGAATCTATCATCCCTTCATCGCATGTCACACATCCAAACGATATAATCGCATTGTACATAGCACCACCCTCACCATCACCCTCTCATTACTTACTTGTTCTGCTTCTTCTCTTCATCGTTTCCATAACTTGATCAATTGCCATTTGTCCCTTGTTTCTATAGACCTAGAAAAACATCCCCTTCATTTCGATACCCCGAAGCTTTTCCGAAAGATATCTCAATCCATTGTGTCGTCTGTCCTCTATATCTACAGCATAACGTGTCTCGCTTACATTCCGATTCGGCTATTGTTCAAACATACACGCACACATGTATACGAGACTGTTTCGCTTATTTTATTTCTTCCTCTCTCTCGTGAGGCTCATGTAGCCCAAGTTCAATTCAGGTCATTCCTTCCCCTTCCTTCTTTCTTATCTTCTCTCTCTCTGTGTTCGTCCGATCAATGTACTGGAACTGAAACGAACACTGTACATAGAACGTCTGCATCTGATTCCAATTCATATGGTATTTCTCATTGTACTTTCGAGGGATCCCTCATGGGTGAACACCGATGAATCGGATGCATTAATATGGAAAGATGAGGTATGACAACCTGAGACCAAGCCAAGGTTTCATAGATGACACACGTCAGCTGCAGTCTATCACGAGCCCAGGCGTTGCATTCGTACGTTCATCCTGCACAGTATGAGTGAAAGGCTTGCTAACGCGCCAGAGATGGATGTCAATCACCTCGGATGACTGATCGTTCGGTTCGGTCCTGCTACCGGAAGGAAGGTCTCCACGTCGATCGCCGTATCAAGACCATATGCGTTCCGCCCCGCCCATGGTGATGGTGCTGCGACCTTGACCTTGACCTTGACCTGAACCTGAACGTGCAGCTGAACGCCGAAACAAGACAAGCAGGCCTCGCATGTCTCTGCGGATGTATGGTATGTGATTCGCGCCGCCAGTGGAGTACCAACACGTGCGGTCAGGTAAGGCATACACAAGGTGATGAGGACCATCAATATTCAGTGTTCCAACGATAGTCACCGTGGGTGAAGTGAAGCGAACATGTGTGTATACAGGTTATACATGGATACGGGTCTGTTAACCCAAGCCCAGGATCTACAATGCACGAGACGAAGGAAATTCGAATAGGAAAGGGAGAGACAAAAGAGCTTCCAACCAGCACGAAGATGCAATTCCATTTGGCACTCGGACCGACTGGATCACAACCGACTGGATCACACCCTTTATGCTTTCGTCGGGTAGGCAGTCGGGTAGGCAATCGATAGGTGGATAAGTGGATAAGTCGGTACATCAGGGTGAATTCCCGCAAGATAGATATCGCAATCTACCTCATGCGGAGTACCGCGCAAAGAAAGAGATGGACGAAAACAGGGGAAAGAAAGGAGAAAAAAAAAGGCTGACAAGGCCAAGGTTGCGAAGGAGTCGTTCTGAAGTGGGCGTAATGACATGTCGGTATTTGTGGATGGCGATAGAGGGAGAGAGAGCGCGGGAGAGAGAGGGAGAGGGGGCTTATCCGTTGATCTTCTTGGATCGGCCTTGTCGCTGTGAAAGAAAAAAAAATAGACTGTTGTCAGATACACAGTTCTTATTCTGATTCTGATCCTAGCGATCCAATCGTGTATGAATGCTCCAAGCGGACGTGACGTGTCATCGCATGGTGCAGTGGGTAAAGATCCAGTGGCACATAGAGATGATTTTCGGAAATTCAGAAGAAAGGCCTGGAGGGAAAAAGGCGCAAAGACGAAGATGTGCCTCGGTCGTCTGAGGCGCAACGTGATCCGGAACGCGATGAGAAGACACCAAGCGAGCGAAAAACATTCAACATCCAACATCCGATGTCTCGACGCCGTCGCCGACGCCGATACCGACACCGCCAACCGAAACTGATGTATTATGGAGGACCACAGTGACAAACAGACAGACGCAAACTGAAACTCACCTTCTTCATCCTCTGCAGCTTCTTGGCGGACATCTTGGCCTTCATCTCTTCCATCCTGTGTCGCTCGGCTGTACGTTCCCTTCGTTCCTTGATGATGGTTGCTTTTCTAGAGACGCAGTGGCGCATAGTGAAGGATATGTATTAGCATTTCGAACCACACAGCGCAGCGGCACCATGAGCACGACATATAGTGGAATAATTTCTATAAGAGTTCTCTATAGTGGTCGCCATGGCCATAAAGAATGACAGCATCCACAGGGCCGCTATCGCTATAGGACAGGCGGTAACCCCAGAACGCAGAACGCAGAACGCAGAACGCAGAACGCAGAACGCAGAACGCAGAACGCAGAACGCAGAACGCAGAACGCAGAACGCAGAACGCTTCCACTCACCGTTGCCTCTCCTCCTCTTTCTCATCCTTCAGCTCCTTCTCGAGCGTCTTGGTAGCCTCGACCTGCCTGTCCCTCTCTCTTCGCTTCTCAAAGGGCGTCTTGATACTAGGCGAGATGTACGATCGCTTCACCGCAGTCTTTTCGGACTTATGGGCCTTTCCGGGCGTTCGACCGTTCTTGGACGCCGCTAGACTGACCGTCACGGGGGCCGTCGATGTCGGTGTCATTGTCGATGACGATGATGAGGAGGCTACGGGTTCGGACATGATGATGGCGAGTGATGCAGAAATTCAGCAACTCGTATAAACGATGAGTGATCGAAAGAATTGAGGATGATAATGGTTCTCACGACAATCACGATATGCTAGCAGAGTGAATCACGGAAATCAAAATAAAATCGGTAGCCATAGCTAGACACGAGGACAGCCACGTGGTCATGGAGTTTAGGGGTATGTCCGTTAAAAGCTCCTTTAGATTCAGGCACGCACCTGCACCTGTGTACCGTAATGTTGGTTGATCAAGCCACCTTGAGCTTGAACGGTGTACTCTCTCTCTACTTCATCTTGCTCTTCATCTTCATCTTCATCTCCTTTGTCGTCGACTTTGGCTTGTCATCATCCATCTATCTCTACCTCTGTCAACGAAAGTACCTTGAATGTACCAGGCCTACTGCATACTCGTCCGTGACTTGTCTTTTTAGGCGGTGAAGAAGGAAACAACAAGAATCATATCGGCAGGACCGGAACAGTAAACAATAACCAAAATCAAATAAGAAAATATATATCAACTTTGTCACCGGTATCATGTCCTCGACCCCTCAGTCTACCCCAAGGAAGAGGAAGCTCAGCTCTGGAGCTGAGACGACGCCGAGAGCCTTCAAAGGTAAAGGTCGAGCAGGGTGAGCTTCTTTGCTTAACCCAAGTGTACGGTACGACCCAGGGCACCGAAAGCTGACTTATTCGTCGTCCGCACAGCCCACCTACACCTAATCCGCCTCTGTTACCATTCCCTACACCACCTTCCTCCCGGACCCGACGAGCAAAGTATGTCGAGCCAATCCTTCCTGCCGATGAATTACCTTCGACCTCGAAAAGACCGGCACTGGCCGCTTCTACCGACTGCTTGCCGCCTCACCTTCAAACGTTATTGCACCTGCAAAAATCGTTCAACCTCGCCCTTTCGCTTTACATCGCTACACATCCTCCAGTACTGCCTCCACACCCACCCTCTGCTACTAGCGTTCAGCTGCCCAACTTGACCAATTTCTTAGCACTGAAAGAGACCGTCGAGCGCACTTCCGGTAGACGCTTCGGCCTACAGGAGCTTGGAAGATTGGCTTGGGTATGGACGTGGGACGGGAAAGCGTTGCCGGACGAAAAGGCGATTTCAGAGAGGAACAAGCAGGCCATGCTGGACGAAGATAACCCTTTCCTTGTGTCTCCTTCTTCATCTTCGGCTGTACCTTCCCTAGGACAAGGGGAAGTATGCGGATTAAGTTATCTTATCACACCGACGAGGACGTTGGACCCCACGACAGGAAGGAGGGTATACACCCATGGACTGGGTATTGATCTCGAGCTGAGAAAAGGGGAGACGAGGCAGGTGCTGCATGGTGGCGCGGAAGGTGGCATAGGAAACAAGGGGCAAGGCGGCGGTGTAGGTGCTATTGGGAGGTGGAATACTGCTGGTGAAGTTAGAGAGGACATGTTCAGAGAGAGACTGGAGAGATGGGTCGAGCTGAACGGCGGATACGAGGTGAGTTGACGATAAATGCTCTGCTGATCTTTTCAAGAACACTTCCCAGTTGGATAGGCGTGGACAACTGACAGAATTGATTTTTCTCTGTCAGCCTCCCCCCAAAACCGCCCTGCCAACACCCACGACATCCGAAAACTCCACCCGATCCTCAGTCCCGCCAGTCCCAGTCTTGCCTCTCCCGCATCTACCTTCTTCCACCTTACTTCCTGCCGCAAACCTGTTCTCGGCGTTCTCGTCACCCTCAACTCCAACAATGACTTTGACCCCAAAGAAGCATCATCCCACGCCGACTGGTAGTTCGAGCAAGACTGCGGGGTTGTCCGATCCGTTCGAGTTGGAAGAGAAGAAGGACAACGATGTCAAGGGCAAGGTGGTCAGGCCAGGGTCAGTGGAAGCAAGGAGGCAAGCGATGATGGACAGGGTGAGTGTTAGCTGTCATTTTCCCAGTCCTTCTTGCCGACCGGATGTGTGTCCAGCTAATCATCTTTCTTGCTGCTTACAGATCAAAGCGCGATCAGGAGGCGCAAAGAATCCATTATCTACGTTGGGATCATCGTCAACCGGATTCAGGAGGACAGCCGGGCTGCTTTCTGCTGCAGGTCAGCAGGAAGAGCTCAAGCGACGTTCCACACTGAGTCGGCTGGAGAGCATCGCTGAGGGTGTATGGATGTGAGTAGGAACGTATCAGCTGATGATGCGTGCCACCATCGCTTTACGAGCTATCAATTTCAATCAGTGAACAGCTCGCTCGATCTGCGGTATTCACTTCTCAACTAAATGAATGAGTGTGCTGATATCTTTCTATTGTATAGGATGTTCTCTGCTCCCTCACCGGGCCCGAGTACTCTGCCCACCGCTCCCAGGGGAAGAAGAAAAGCCATTCCGATGTCGGAGGTAGCAGATGTCATCGTGAAGAGTTCCAAGACACCTATCTCTACTGGTGAGCGTCCCAGCTGTTGTCGTCCACAATGCTTAACGTTCAAACAAGCTGACATCGTGTTCCGCCGCACCTCCAGCTGAGGCCCAAGACTCTCTCACTCTGCTCACGCAACTCTGCCCCTTCTTCCTCACGACCAAAATGATCGGTAGACAAGAATGGCTAGAGATGCCCTCAGCTCTCACCGCCCCCGCATCACCAGGTTCCAGCACAACTACCGCCGCACCCCCTTTTGTTGCCGAGCCTACGCCTTCGGTGAAAGCTGTCATGACTTCGCCCTCTACGCCTGGACGGAGCGAGCTTGCGATCGCAGGGCCTGCTAGTCCCGGACGAGTGAGGCGCGTATACGGGCTGAGGGACGTAAGAGAAAGGATTAGGAGGGAGCTGGGCGAGTAGGAATATATGGTCACTTGTGGGACGATAGACACTCGGAGTACTGGCGTTCCAGAGAACGGCCAGCAATTAGAGCGGAAAGGAGCTAGCAGTACAATTTACAGCATCTATAGATAGCTCATAGTCAATTATCTGGATGCATGGATAAAACGCTATGGTTTTTGCGCCAGGGTACGCTTGGGATGGGAAAGCACCGCAGCTGTACAAATGAAGAAACTGAAACTGTGGGTATATATCGATAGCCCATGCGGGGTATATTATACGGATACGAGGGCCGAGAGCCTATTTCCGATCCACCATCCGGACCTCGAACCCTTTCCCATCCTGTTCGCCATTACTCGCCCCGTCGTCTTGCAGCACGTTCCGATCGACCAGCATTCCTGCTAATCCGACGATACCGATCACTACTCCGAATAGTATTCGCGTGTTGGCGCTAAGTGCTGTGTACGCGTACGCGAAGATCAGATGGATGATGGCGAAGATCTGGTGTCAGCGCACATCGTCGTTCATGATGGTCGATTCGGGAGTTTGTGCAATGCTGCTCTTCTTATGTCCTCGAAGGTTGCTCAGACAGTCAGTTGACTCACACAGATACGACTGGAACAACGACTTCCCCCCTCTAGCTCCCGCATTCACGCTCGCAGTACCAGATGCTGCTGATCCAGCTGAACCACCTGCACCACCTGCACCTCCAATCGTCCCATTAATAGCTGACGCCCGCGCGGCTCGGGCCACAGCAGGGGGGAGCAGAGGTCTCCTATCCGGTCGCGTATTTGCCGATTTAGAAGACAGCGCCGCAGCCGAAGCAGAGGGCGGGGGCGGTCGTTGTTGGATCGGGTTCTGCTGCGACGAAAGGCGGGTAGGTATCATGTCGATTCTCCTTCGGTTTTCGCGAGTACTTGCGCGGGGTCTCAGCTCGGGCTGAATACTGTTTGATGTCTTTCCACATACGTTAGAGAGAGATACAAGCCCCCGAATCTACGCTCGTCAACATTACTCTTACTCGCCGTTACCACCGTACGGTGACATTGTTATTTACTCCTCCCGGATAAGATCCTTCGGTCTCTTGCCTTTGCCGGTGTCGACACACCGTTGGACGTTGGACGTTGGGTGTTGGATGGTGGATGTTAGATGGTAGATGTTAGATGGTGGATGTTGGTCTGATAAAGACGAATATGAATATGAGAATGTATATAGAGACCACTTGATCAGCAGCGACTATCACACTTCGAGCGTGCCGCACCTTTCCGCAATCGCAATTTCATTCGCAATGACCACGACCAGATCACCGGAGGCCCTCGACCTCCTCCCTTCGTTCCTCGATACCCTCAACTCGCCTTCCTCGATCGCGTCTATTCCCGCCCCGACGCTGCTGGGAGCGATCACTCATTTCTTCGAGCAGCTCGACAGTCCGCACCTCGAACGATATATCAACGCTCTCCTGTCCTCGCAATCACTATGGAATGCTACAACTATCTTCAAAGAGGAGATAAGAGAGGCCGTCAGGGTGGCTGTATCAGCTCGTGCCTCTCGGATAGACCGTGAGACCAAGGACGCGTACTTTGCGAATACGAGGAGAAACCGCAAAGCGCAAGCGTGGCTCTTCAGCGTTACTCGAGCGGTGGAAGAAACAAGAGAAGAAGATTGCCCCGAGGGTGCTCGATTGCATGTTCTGACGGGGCTTTTAAAAGGGCTGGACGAGGTTCAGTGGGTCGAATGGGGTAAGAGCAAAAGGTGGATAGAGGAGGATCTGGTTTATGCATTGTCTGAGCTACTGGAAGGGGACGCCGATGCGGCGGCAACAAACAGCGTGGGTGTTGGTCTGGACGAAAGGCTATATGTCCTCTGCGAGGTGATACCTTGTATCGATATGACCCGTCTATGGGCCTTGGATGTCGATGTGAGTACCTGCAGCACTACTACTGTTATATATCCAGCAGAGAGCTTCAACCTTGCTCACAGTTCATACTCGCTGATTGATAATGACATATACTTTCAATCCCGAACATCATATCAGAAATTGACCCAAAAGGTCCAAACACATCTCTACGCTCTCCTCGACACCGACACCCACACCCACACCGACACCGACACTCCGTCCGATCTCCCGCCTACAAAATCACATGAAGAACAAGTGCCTCAGACTGCTCGAGCTCTCACAAGGACTTTCCAAGTGCTGCATTCTGGCGGGCCGTCAAGTCGACAGAATGCTCTCATAGCTATGCGCAAATTCTGCGATGACATGCGTCAGAGGGCGGTAAAGATGGAGGAAGAGTGGGAGGTAAAGTCGACTTCGCAAGGAGGAGATACACATGGTAAGTGAATTATAGCAGATCGCTTGTTACAGGATACCTGTGGATAAGATCTGGTCGCTGATATGATATGATATGATATGATATGACATGGCATATAGTCAACGATGATCGTGTTTGGTCCAGACACAAGAACGCCTTCTTCGCCTTCTTACTTCCAGCATCGACCATCCTCGATCTACTTCTCTCCTCTTTATCATCCTTCACCGCTCCACCTCCACCGCCACCAAGACCAGCACCGCTGCATCCGCCTTCATATCTACCAGAGACGGTCGTTCTGTCGATACATATTCTGTCGACACTGGCATGTTTCAGCTATCTAACAGGTGCGAGTCAAGGGGGTTTTGAGCACTATCATCGGATCTTTTACGGATGTCTCGATCTCATCTCTAGCCCGAGTCGGAATCCGAGCAGCAGACTTAGCGGTCGCAAAATAGGAACCGACAGCGAGAGTGACAGCAGGGTTCAGGCGAGCGATATGCTACTTGGACAGATATGGCAGCAAGAGAACGAAGAAGGGAAGATGAGCGATGCTAGAGCCGCGTTCGTGCTGATCGTAGCCGAGGAACTGGTGCATCATCTCTCGTCAGAGCCGATCCGGAAATGCATGACTCTCGCTGAAAGGTATGTTGCTGGAGCCTTCGGAAGCAAACAGCTCATATCACACCTTTTCGAGCCGCAGAGGTTGTCTGATCGTGTTGGTTGGTCGGTCGTTGATCACCTGCTTCCCCTACAGACACGTGCACCGACCTCAGCATCGATCCAGCTTCGAAGCCGCACATGCATTCTTGCTGGCCCTGCTCCGATCAGCGGGAGAGTCGTTAGATAGTCCGAAACCACAAGCGGCCTTCTATGACGCGCTGCTACCTCATTACCTCAACATCATAACCAAGGTGAGTAAAGAAAATTCATCCAGGTAGCCGCCTCATCTCAATAGGCAGAGGCGAGTAGCTGATTTTTCCGGAATGGAATGCTATCAGCAAGCGAATCGGGGAGACATCACCTCGGAGCAGCTCCGATCGGCCTTCCCCCTGATCGTTGAGTCGGCATCACATCATCGATGGTCGTCGTCGTCGTCGCTCTCATCAATCCAAACATGCCTATCGTACTTGTCCACAATGGGCGACTCGCAGGATACGCGAATCATCCGAATCGACATCGCGCCTTATATACCTCGGTCGATATTACCTGCTTACCTCGAGGATCTCGGTCAGATGATCTCCAGTATCAGTGCCAGTGCTAGTGCCAGTGCCAGTGGCAGTACAGGTGAACGCGATGATTCAGCCTTGCAGGAACACCGACTTCATACAGACCTGGATGCGAATCTGAATCTTTATCTGGATCTGAAGAAGAGGGCATTCGAGATGGTGGTTCGAGATCTGCCGGATGATTGCAAGAGTATCGGGATCGATTGGTGGACGAGGTTTGAGCGCAGCGATAGAGTGATGGATCGCAAGATGAAAGGTGGTCATTGGTTGATGAGTAGGCTGTAGGTGACCATATCAATATTGCTCATTTTCGCATTTTGGCGCACACCATGGATGTATATTGTGTATGTGGAATGGTGTTCAGTACTCGAGCACAGCTACAACTTTTTCCTTCCTAAGAGCAGATGATATCATCCCTTTTCCCCTTCTCTGCCTTATCAAGGATTGAGATACTCGTTTCGCCGTGCGTGCGAGATTTAGAAAAGAAAAGAGGGACCTGGACTTGCGTACGTTCACTTTTCCACTGATTATTTATATCTCATATTGATATGGTACTATAGATAAGGTACGATAACTTTCGAGGCAAGATACAGTACATATATATTGAATTATCGCTTGAACTCTCTTCTGCGCGATCTACCCTTCCTGTGCTATTATTTACCCATCGCAACCCTTCATTCAATCTTGATCCGAAGAGAGAGAAATTATCGCGGTTATACTACCCGCGTATAGTTTAATTCTGCTCGATGATCCCCACGAGCGCCTTCTCGTATTTACCCGTCGTCTCGCCCTCGACGGCCCGCTTGAGCGTTTTGCCATACGTCTGCTGGTACGCGTTCTTGATGGCGTTGAAACGGGGCCTGTTCCAGTGCGATCGGACGATACGGTAGATCCTGCAATGCGCAATACGAGATGTCAGCGAAAGTCCTTCTCAAAGATTGTCTTTTCAGGAACGCAGACAACCCGCTATACTGAGCAGGCGACATTGCGGATACATATATGCCTGTTGATGTGATTATCCCTCCCCAAAAAATAACCCAACTCACATGCGCTCGTCCTTGGTACCCATACCGGCCATGGCGGCGTACAGATTCTCAGCGTCTCTTACAACGCCCTGGCCATCTCCTTCGGCTCCACGAGCAATGAAATACAATCCATCGCGCATATGACCGGAGAACTCGGACTTGATCCTGTATGGGGGTTACCCAATTTGCAGGAGCAGCAAGCAAAAATCGTCAGCATTGCCCGCATGAGACATTGTGCAGACTAAGAAAATGATAGTTGAGGGCCTAGATTGAACAGGGCAGACGGGGAGAACTTACATCTGTGATAGCTGAGTTCGATGTCGTTGGGGGAAAGCCTGTGCGATGGCTTGGAGATGAGCGTCGGATCGCGAGAGGAGGATACCACAAACACCGATCTCATCCTACAGAGCAAGACGACGGATCGTAGACAACAAGCTGGAGTCAGCTCTGGTCCGATCGCACCCATGATGATAAAGAGGACTCCGAGTGACCCGGATGTACTCACAGTGCCCATCTTGCCCGGTCCTGCCCTGTACAGCGACTCGACGTCCTGCTGGACTAATTGCTGATTCACGAAGGGTGCCTCGTCTCTCTGTCCCGAGAGAGCCATGTTGAACATCCTGCAGAGCCAGAAAACGCCAGTAATTCAGTCGATGAGTCAGTCAGTCAGACAGACAGTCTGTTTGTGGAGGCAAATGATCAAGTGAAATATTTCGGTGTGACGCACCTCTCAGTTTTCATGCTCAGCTCGCCCCTCACGACAGATACCAAATCCTTGTTATACGTCCGCCTGTACGCTTCTTTGAGGTGGAACATCTCTTCATTGCTCCTCCCAAGCAGGATCTCGTTGAGCAGGTCTTCGTGCGTACCTGCACCGTCGCATGCTCGGTGGATGAGGTAGACATCCCCGCCCAGTGGGCCAAGAGATAGTAAGACGAGGGTGTATTCTAGCCTGTATCACAGAATAGATCAGAAATGTACGTCAGCCATCGCGCACTGAAGTAGCAAGTAATCTTTCTCAAATAAGGACAACCGCACGCAACGATACTCACCAGCTTGACAGCTCTTTTTCCAGTGTCTTCTTCAGTGACCGCCCAACCGTTTGCTCATATGTTCTGGCCAATACATCAACTTGGAAAGCATCCAGAGGTGTGAGTACGTCAATGAGTGTTCTCTCGTCCGTTCCGAAGCCCTATATAGGTAACAGAACAATATTGGAATCAGCCTCGTAGTTTTAAGGTGCTGGAACCAATCTGTGATGATACGAAAGGAAAGACATACCTTGGTAGCCTTCCTTATACGCTCGGCGTCGAATTGAGCGTTGTATCCTTGTAACGTGCTGAGGGGTACAGCAGGTGGAGGGGCGGGTATAGGTACGCCGAGGAATTTTGTGCCGGAGCCGCCGAATTGGCCTTGAGCAGGAGGAGGAGGAGGTGCACCATATTGACCTGTAGGTGGTGGTGCGCCGTAGCTGTTCTGAGGGGGTGCACCATAGCTGTTCTGAGGGGGTCCGCCGTAGTTGTTCTGAGGCGGAGGAGGGGGCGCACCATACGGCGCTTGTTGCTGTCCATAGCTGGGTTGTTGACCGTACGCACCCTGTTGTGGCGGAGGAGGCCCGCTCTGATATCCTTGTCCGCCATACTGGTTAGGAGCAGGAGGAGGAGGAGCGCCAGAGTTGTTGTATCCATAGCCGCCCGGTCCACCGGGACCGCCGTACTGCTGTGGAGGTGGCTGTTGGCCCCATTGTTGTTGTTGAGGTGCAGACGGATACTGTTGTTGTTGGTACTGGTTGTACATGGTGATTGCTTTGGTGTTATGTCTGATTTGAGCCGAGGTGAATCTAATATAATGTTCAGTGAATGTTCAAATTGGGCACGTCACGGGAGTCTGTCTGGCTCTGTTATATATACCCGAGATTGAGGGAATTATGTTTGATGAAAGGGATAGGTTAATGGGTGGCAACGATGCCAAGATAGCAGATGACCGAGACGGGATAGACTAGTGTCGGATCTAGGAGGTGTCAAAGGAGGTTGCACCGGATGACGATCAACAGGAAGGTAGTAATGTTCCAGATAGCGCGGATCAATAGTGAGGTGAGGCGGTGTCCAGCGCTGTGAGAGTGATGTTGATGCACCGCTTTGTCCCCTCCGGCGCTCATGTCCTCATGTGCTCATATCGCTTAATCCGGTGATATCATGCTTGATTAGCGTACTACAGGTATTACGGTACCTGATGGAGGTCGCCGACCGTTGGCTCGGCGCAGGGAAAAGCGGCGAGTACCGCATTCACGTGTCCAAAGTGCGTAATCTTTGCCACTGGCTAATTTATGGTCGTCGACAGCAAAGCACCTCGGCTGTGAGTTGGAACCGTGAGTCGCGCTTGACCTGTGACCAAAGTTAACGTTAACTGACTCGCTCGTCAATCGACGAGAATTATAATGTGTGCATCTTTCGCTCCCACCAAACGCGATTGTACTCCAATCTTACGCTAGCTTCAGTGTCTCCCTTCTGATCTACCATTGCTGCCCTGCGTAAAGCCGCCGCGCAGGCACCTCAAGTCAGTCTGCGGGACCGTCACTCGCATAATTTGCGAGGAAATTTCAACCTTCTTAGCGCTTGCTCATCGCTTAGCTTGACTCAGATCTGTCCACCATGTTGATCTCTCTCCTCTCCAAGTGGGGATGGTAAGTTTCTCAAGATGAGTCATGATAAGTGGCGCGGTATCGTTCTCACCATTCAGCGCTGATCATATCATGGTCATGCATTCTCCAGCAATGTATGTTGCTACCTCTACCCGGCTTACGCATCGTACAAAGCGTTGTCCCTCCATCCAGACACGTCGCCCGAGGCTATGGCGCAGGTGGAAAGATGGTTGATGTACTGGGCCGTCGTCGGAACTTGGACCGCTGTGGAGGCCGTCCTGGGGTGGACTTTCACCTGGTAAGTCGAACGACACATAGGAATATGCACGGTATCCGTACCGCTCCCGACATCGGCGCTCTTTTCCTTAAACACTTTCTCTTCATCTTTGAAGGATCTCCACTCAAGGGTATCGCAAGCGATCCCCACAACTAGACGGACAGTAAGATAGAAACGCCTGAGCTCAGCTGATCTGGTCCAACTCATCGATTCATTGTTTAGGCTTCCGTTTTACAGCCTTATCAAAACTGCCATCTTCCTCTATCTCTCGCTCCCCCAATCAGAGGTGAGTACGGGGCGAAGCTTCCTCAGACGACATTCCCCCGATCTTTCTGCCAGACTTGCAGATGCCCGGACCTCAAAGGAGCTGAGAGCTCAAAGACTCAGAGGACGCATCAACCGTTTCTATAGCTTATACTGACATCGCTCCTTATCCGCCAGGGCTCCTCGTATATCTACCGGACCCATCTGGCACCGTTCTTCCACGAGCATGAATCAGACATCGATGCCTTCCTCGCCAGTCTGCGAACAAGGGCCACGACCGCCCTGGCTGGCGGTATCGGATGGCTGTGGGAGAAAGCGAAAGCTCAGCTCAATGTAAGTCAGATCGTGGATCGCATGATACCTTCCCTCTATCCCGGTACCTTGTCTATATCATCGGCCGCGCGAGCTCCACATTTGCATATGGACTGGAGCTTACCCATGTCCTCTTCTGTGCTTAGGTCGCGCTTCCTGCCGGCCAACAACCTTACGGGTCAAGCATCCAGAACTATGATCACGGTGTGGAAGGTTTCGCTGTCCCTGGCGTCCAGCAACCCCCGACTTTGCAGGATCCGGCTTCCGGGGCGGTCCAACAGATTTATGGTCTGCTATCTCACTATACCGGGCGGTAAGTGCTTCCTATATGACCAATCTACCATCAACACCATTCAGTTCACCTCCTTTCCGAGGAGACGTCCAGACACTGCTTGCACGTTGTGCTTGCACACGCAAGAAGAGATATTGATTTGCCGTTGTCTTTCCATGTACCACACAGATACATGCCTGTAGCCCTCTCCGCATTGACCGCGGCAGCTGGCGCAGCTCAACAGCGTGTACAGCCACAATCGCGCTCTCACCCTCAACGAGCAGAACAAGTCCCCGAATCGATGACTATGCCCGTTCCAGTCCCTACTGCCGGCGTACGAATGCCCTCCGACAGTACGTTGAGGTCTCGGACGTATCTGCATGCGACTTCCGGCGGCTCGCCTTCCTCGCAAGCCCAGGCTCAGGCTCAGGCTCAGGCGCAAGCCGTAGCATCAGGACGGCTCAATCGGGACCCAAATGCTGCACGACCCCTTTCCGGCTCCGGCAGACCTTCGCCGAACCCAAGTTCAAGCGCATCCGAAGAGAGCTTGTCCTCGCACTCGCAATTGCACAGGAACCGTTGGTCTGGCGAGATGTCGTACGAGTCTATCGCGAGGGAAGAGGCTGTTGGTGCCCCGGGCGGGAACGGCAACGGGATTGGGAGCGGTGATGGGTACGGGCGACCAGGTATGGAGAAGCGAGGGTCTAGCTGGTTCGGATGGGGTGGATCTGGCGGTGGGAGCGCGTCTCCACGAGCCAAAGCGGAGTGATCATGATTCATGACTTTGCCGCTGACGGTGGTCAAGGCGCTCTCGCGTGCTCCGCTGTCGTGTTCGATACGCCGCTATACCCTTGTATTTCCAAGTGACACGTTCCGTCCCTCACTGAACTGTATGTACCGGTATCGAGATCAAGATGTAAACTTTGTACACGAGCTCTATTCTGTTGCTGTGTTGATTTATGGCTATGTATCACTCTGTTCCACGTCTGAACGACCGCCCTTCGACAGATCACAACGCGATCGATATTGCGTTATCGAGTAAAAGGCGGTAGAACGAGTAGACCTAGCGCGAGAACGCCATGCAGTATTCGTATCAACTCAAGCTCCCTCCACCGCGCAGGTCCACTCGACGAATTTCGACCAGCTCAAATCACTTTCCGCACAACTACCCATCCTCTTCCATCTTGCATAACAAACTTTTCTATCTTATCTTCACTATTCACAGACTGTAACAAGGATCAGCAGCTCGCAGTGGAACGATAATAGCAACACTTGCAATATGTCGTGCAACCACGAAGCTCATAATCACGACCACGACCATGGTCATGACGGCCACTCACACGATGTTCCGCTAGAGAGCTCGCCCCTAGACTCGCTGTATACGCAGATCGACCTGCCGAACGTGAGTGCGCTCAATGCTGAAGGCGGCGGGGAGTCTGGACAGAAAGTGATCAAGTGAGTTTACACCGCACTACGATTCGACAAGCGGAGGCAAACATATTCCCAGTAGGGAGGATAAGTCAAGGCGAGATGGATCCTTCGGGCCCACCACATGTCGCTGAAGTATTCACAGAGAAGTGCTAGAAGTCCGAGGCGCTCTCAATACCCATAGCCTCCGATATATACATGCGAATCGCACAGTGAATATAGACGCTGACGGCCTGTGTTCGTATCCGTCATTTGTAGGAGCTGGGATATGCGAGAAGATGAGACGCTTGTGAGCTCTTGACCGGATAACTCTTTCGTCCAACCGTGTGGGCTGAGCTGATTCGTCACCTGCGACGGTTTTTCCTTGTTTGTGTGAGTAGTGGTGCGAGAGCGAGGTGGACGATGAGTTGATCATCAAGAGTGAGTGCTGCCTTGATCTTTGCTTTATCGGTTCAGACACACGATAACGGGCTCGGTGTGTGACCCTTGTCCATGTAATCATACCATGGTCATACGTCCCGTTATGCTCTTCCTGTCTATCAGGATTTAGCTCGCTGAACACATATACTGACCAAGCGTATTATGTGCCTCCTTGCGCTGCAGTACCATTCACATCTTCGGTATCGATCAGGTCCATCACGCTCAAAGCTGGGCCTTCGGGACAGACGCCGTCTGCTATGCATCTCGTACGTATACGTAGACGTAGCGAATCCTCCTCCCTAGGAGATCTTACGACCTCTGCTGCAATATGCTGCAGCCGGATATTCCGCTGGCTTTTTACGTCCTCCTCGCTTGCCCGCGACATCGTGCTCCTTATTGATAGTCTGATTTCCCTTTGTCGATTTGCTCCTGTCACCAGTTCCGCGATAATCCGGGACTCGATTTCTCGGACGCCTGTTCCTCGACACCTACACAATCTTTCGACGTGGTGGATACTCGCGAAGGCGTCGAGTATCAGGTCAAGTGAGTAGACGAGGTCTCACTCTACATCATTCTTGCGTCTTGCTCTCCGCTTGGCTCCACCTCCCCGGTTTCCAAAAGGCACAAGTCAGCGTCGGAGGGTGCCCTGCGACGACGACCTATAGAATACCTCAGACCAGATCCGGGGACTGGACAGAAAAAACGGGACAGAGATAACTGATCCATCTGTATCTGTTATTCTCGTAGAGCGGCCAAGTTCAACGGCCTAACATCATTGACCCTCTTCTTCCCGTCCAACAACTCGGACGGCGATGAAGAGACCACGAGGGTATATTATGTCGGTCTACGAGGAACGTTCAATGCTGTAAGTCGTCCCTTATGTGCACCACCTGCTAGGCTGCCCCACATGTCTTTTCTGCTCCATACAGGGAAGCGAATCCATTGCGCCTGAAAGTCACGATTGATTGAGGGGGAAAGAAACTGACAACTACGGCTACGACCGTTACTCAGCTACCGAATCGACCGGGAGTGATCATCTACGAATCATCGGCGCGACCGACGGACCACAAGCTCGACACGGGTGTCTCCTCGGGACAAACGTATCGACCAGGGTTTTAGATAGCGCCGTCGGACTTATACATACTTGGAGGGTGTGATATATCATCCTCGCGGTCTCGGGCCCTTCTCAAGCCAGAAAGACGCCTGCACATCATCTCCAGGTCCTTCTCATGTTCACGTCGTCCGCATCAAGCCATCTGGTGTAACCCATAGGTCCAGGCATTTCGTACATGAACGATGATCCTATTAATATGTGTATGGAAAAACGGGACCACATCCGATTAGTGTGTGCAGAACGAACGACAATAAATAACCTATGGATAGTCGTGTTTATGATTTATCGAACAGTCCTTCATCAAGTCTCGAATGTCAGAGCAGTCTCCTTGATGTTCACTCGCGCCTGTCTGGCGCCAGGCCAGGAGATCTGGATATCGCTCAGGGCAGAAGTTGAGTCGAGCGGACCTGTGATGGAATGTACGAGGAATCAGAGGGCGAAAGAGGCAGACATTGTGGTCAGCATGCCTCCCTGACGTGCGGTAGTGGCCTTACTGAGAGACATGCATTGCATGACGACGCAACTCACCATCATCAGCCCTGATGAACTCGATCCTCTTGAACGGTTCACCTTTCTCGCCGCCCTGTCTCGGCGGACCACCGACATTGAAGAAACCACTCAGGCTGCTCCCGACCTTCCACACTGTGACATTGCCTTCTTCCAGCGATACAGTGATGAGCCGCCGGCCGTCTGGTGAGAAGGTCACAGCTGATACGGCGTGCTTGTGCGGCTCTAGCACATAGACCCTAGAGGCAGTCTTCAAGTCATACCTGTCACAACCGTTGCGATTCAGGTTTTGTCAGTCTCGTGGATGTCGACGTTGAGGCACTTCACTGGGGTCCCCTAAATCGTGTTACAGGTAGCGAAAGGTGCCCCACTTACATGATGACAGCGCCTTCATGAGTTCCAACGGCAAGCCTTTGAGTCCCGCTGTGGAAGTCAATGGTGGAAAACCTACAAGCAACCGATCGATCAGTTAGATCGTCATGGCCCCTCGCTGGTAGAGTAGTTCCTGTCTCAAACAGACTCACGCGAGTACAAGCTCGTTCAGAATGACTGTTGCAGCACTCCACACGTCGTCCCTCATCTTGCCCACATTCGGATCAAGGCTCTTCACCACCGCCTCTGCAATTCTCGGTAGACCGTTCTCGAGGACGGCAGGCTTCTTCCTGGCCATGAAGACACAGAGCTTCATGATACTGGTTCTCCCTTCGACGGTCCTCGCATCGAGGATGTCCATCGATAAAGTCGACATGAACAACGGGGGGTTGGTAGATGCCACATGTAGGATCGCCAGTCTCGCTTGCGCGGCGATCGAAGTCGAAGAGGATGAAGTGGTCGAGGGGGCGGAGAAGTCTTTGTGTGTGGCGAGATGGAACAATCGACGCAGGAGGTCCGACGGATCGACGTATGACTGCCATGTCGTGAACCCTTTCGAACAGATCTCTACAGCGAGAGCGAGGTGACCGAACTTTGTCTCGTGTAGTAGTAGCGAAACCGACTCGGCGATCGATTTGAGCACGCTTATAGGTAGAAAGAACCTCTCAATCAGCGACACAATCCCACGTATCCACTTACCGATACGCTACAGCACTCACCTCGGTTGCATGCACTGATATCTGTGCAGCGCGATACCTCCGATCATTGTCAGAGCGCTCACAGCCACCTCGGAACAGCGCGTCGCCTCTGTGAGTCGGCTCGGCACTATATGAAACTCAAACCTGATCAACAAGGCGGATCAAAATGGGTTTGCCAGTGTGTATGTTACTCACGGTTGGCGTGTGCAAGCTCTACCGCGGCCTCGATCTCGTTTTCGGACATTCGGGCTACACGGGCTGCAAAAAGCATTCGAGCCGCTTGATGAACGTCGGCTATGACGGTGAACAATTTAGTCAGTTGCACTGACCCAACATGATCGTCCACGATATCGGTAAGTTATGATATACTGACTTGAAGGATCCATGTAGTAGTCCGCGAAGAATCCGAGATCCGGCTCAACCACAGTCGCAGGTAGTGAAGCGGTGTAATAGGCGATAGCCTCTGCCGCCCACCGTTCGTGATCTTCGAATCGACAAAGTACCGTCAGCTTAGCTTATCTTCGAATGATTGAGAGCAAGACATATAAGCTGACATACCTGGAGAGTCAAGGAATGGTCGAAGTAGCGTCACAATAACGAGCTGTCTCAAACCCGTCATCGATGCTGACACATGCCAGGCATCCAACCCACGGGCATACGACAACTCGCTCGACCCGTTTGCGCTGAGAAGTGTGATTCCCGTCAGCTGAAGATGGTAAGGGCAATTGCCATCCGCATTTCCCAGCTCACCTCGTTTGTCCGATGACGAGCGGAACTTCAGGCCTGCGTATGCCAAGCTTGTCGATGCAGATATCGTCCACGCGTTCATCTACGCCGAACGTGAGAAAGATTGATAGCAAGTCTCTCAAAGCAGCCAGTGGACTATGTGAAGGATTGTTCTTGGAGGAATGAAGCCATTTGCCGAATTCGCGGAGATCGAAGTTGAGCAGACGGTCTGACATAGCAGAGGTTCAGCTCGAACACAGCGCATCTTGTGACAAAAGAGTAAGACCACCTACTTAATTCGCCGTCAGCTGAGAGTGAAGGGCCAGTCGAGGTCAGGGCAGACCGAACCGATGGACCGAAGAGCGGCCTGCGACGCATTTTGTCATCCAACCAGTCAAAGCGCATCAGAGTACCATTGATGAACCTACACTTCAGCCCAATCACCTGTGGCGAGCATATCATCCGCCGCATCCAAGCCTGTTGATCGTCTGAACTCTTGAGTCTTGGTGTTCCACACTCTAGCTTTCCCGTTCGCATAAGCTAGGAGGATATCCTTCGATTCGATGAAGACTCGTCGTAGTGGCGTGCGTGAAGCGGGTATCAGGAATAGGCTGGAGAGTAGGACCCCATCAGTATGGTCCCTGCTCTTATGTCGGCAGGTCTGCACAACAAGTCTTGCGCTATGGACAACGCGAATTGGCAGAAAAGAACAGGACGTAAGGACTTACTCGTCCATCTCCTTTAGCGATATGATGCCAACAGTGCCGTCGATGGAAGATACCAGCAGACATCCCTGCAATTCGCCTGCTTGAGGCATATCGAGCAAAGTTGTACTCTTCACTGGATCGGCGAACAGCGTGAAACTCGCGCATAGCTTGAAAGGACTGCAACGATGATCGGTCAGTTTGATAGGCTCTTTGCGACGTTGCGGCAACGTACTCTGCGTTGAATATGCGGACGCAGCCGTCCTCGTCACCAGCCACGATATAATGGGGTGTTCCGACATCCTGTCTTGGAATATCCACGAGACAAGTGATAGGTGCATCCAGTCGATCTGAGGTCGGTGCCATGTCCTCAGCATTATCGGTATTGGCTTTAGATGGGGTGAAGAGATCACTGAGCCTGTGAGCCGAGATGTTGCCTTGAGCTACAAAGAAACGCTCAAGTCAGCTTCGTATGACACGTATGACAAAGTCGACTGACGGTCCGCGGCAAAGATCTTTTCAACATTCGCCGCGCAGAATTGCAAGATGCCAGTCTGCCCTGCGGTTCGAAGGTTCGCTATCTGCTTGGGTGCCTCTGGGATGCTTGCACTGTCAAGCACCTGGATTGAGTCTCCTTGAACGATAATGTTATGGGCTGGACCGTCTGAATGGATTGCTGAGACCTGATCAATCTGATGCATTTGCTCGAAGCTGCTTATCGAAGGTGAGTATCCGAGGTCTTGATTTACAGCTGGGGATTGAGCACACTCACGGGAGGCTCTTCGTTCCTCCTTCCTCCGAATGTTTTCGGGACTGGTATATCAGGGCACGATCCTGGCAATTGCATGATATGAGCTATCTTGACTCGTACGTATTGTGGAAGGACGGCGCTCACCTCGGTTCGAACGGTGACTGTTTGCCAGCCAGGCGTGAATATGGCCTGGACGGTCTTTTGCTTGCTCGGAAGGGTGATTGATCCCCTGACCTTGAGCTTGGCCCCATCACAAGTGAAGATCTACTACTCATTCAGCGCGAGTACCAAGACCTAATGACTCGGTAACTCACATCAATAGCGTCATCTTTCCACCCCAAGCCTTCGCGGTCCGAGACTAGTATTCTCTCCCATCCTCCACCTCCATCCCTTTCCACTTCTTTTCCCTCACCGATGCCCGGATTAGGCTCTTCAGGCTTCTCCTCTTCTTTGCCTTTCCTGCTCCAATCAGCTCTCTTAGCAGCTAAAAATTTGGCAAACCCGCCTTCCTTGTCTTTCGCTACTCCGCTGTTTGACTCTACCTCTGATCCCAGCAATGGGGCCGTGATCGAATCCCTGAGATGTGTATGGGAAGCCGATTTTCTCAGACCAAGGTGGCTCTGCGATGGCTGTCGAGCGTGGGAAGGATCTGGCGTTGCCGAGCGCATATATGGCGACGGGATCATTGAGGAGACGGATCGAACTTGTGGTGAGGCCCTGGCTTGTGGAGTAGCATGTTGCGAAGGAGACACGGTTGGGGGGAAGACGACTGGGTAAGACATGAACGAGGTTGCGGTCGAATGGAGCAGGAAACTTCCTACTAAGGGAATCAGCGATGAATATCCCCAGTGGATCGAGTAGTCATGATCTGGTCGGCTCACCATTCTTCCCCTTACAGACCGCGACGCCACCTTCACCAGGAAGTTCGAGGCCAGCTACAATATGCCAGCCTGCATAAGCTGGCGCTGGTGCCAGCATGACTACACGGGTGACTTCGCCATTGGGACTGGGTAGGGCACATGGCCAGGGCAAGCCATGAGCGACGAGCATATACCCCTGCCAAGCATACGAATGTCAATTGCGCAGAGCGTATCGAAAGCAGGTAGAAGAAGGCGATCTCACCTCGTCACCCTGAGCTATATGGACGTCGCTCCAATGCCAGAAGGACGATATCTTCAGGGTATCATTGCTGCTATGGACAACGTCGGGAGTCTTCCTGGCGTCTGCATTCTCAAGATTGACGGCAGCTGTTGATTGCAAAGTCGTCAAGGAGAAGACATCTAGCAGCCTGTCAAGATCCGTGAGTCAGTTTGCTGAGTAACATGACGGGAAAGACCACTGGAAGCTTCAAGCGACTCACCCCTCGTCACGCAAAACACATAGCGCATCGATGTCCTGGATCACCTTGAAGGCTACTATTCTCCCTCTGGCAGGATGCCGCAGTACGAGCCTCCGTACGGACTGAACAGTCGGTCGGTCCTTCTTCTGGCGCTTTGAAGGGTTCTCACTTGCAAGAGGCGTTGGACTTCTTTCAATAGCAGCCTCGACCGCTTTTAGATCCTCCATCTCCTTCAGGTCTTCCTTGCGCTCCTTCTCCATATCCCTATCTACCTGAATTTCCACCATCTGTTCCCTCAGCTCCTTCTCCCGCTCGCTCTCGCCATCGGTGTCGGTCGAGACGCTGTTTCTGCCAAACAAGCCGAATCTGGCCGTTCCCTCCGTGGATGAAGACACGGCCGACTTTGGTGAAACAGCTCCAGAATGATCCGTGTTCTCCTCTTTCCCATGCACACCGGTCAACCCTCTTCTGCCTATCCCGGCGATACCCAAACCAACGATGGAGGATGATTCATCTCGCCGCTCTCGATGTTCTCTGAGCACTTCTCTGAGCTCCGCATGATCTGATATTGATCCTCGATGCGTATGGGCATCCGGTGGTGCGGCTGAAGCAGTCGCTGAAGAGAGTGTCGCAGTGGGCAGCTGAAGAGCAGAAGGCGGCGGTGAGAACGCTGATGTGCGCCGTTTCGAATTTGTGCTCCGTATAGAGGAAGCGGAGGACGTGTTCCTTGGTCTGCCAGAGTATGACAGGTTTCTCTGCGTCGTCGGTCGAGTACGGCGTGGAGGCAAGGATGGAGATGTCGGTGAGCTGGCCGCTTGAGTCTGGATAGAGGGGATTTCGGGCGAGAAGAGTTGTTTCGGCTTTGCCTTTGATTTCAGCTTAGCATCTTGGCTCCCATCGGTGTCTGCCGTAGTGATGATCCAGATTGAATTTTCGGAGTCCGCTATGGCCGTACGCCGAGACGGTCCAGCTTCAACACTGGCACCTACTCTCCATGTTGCGATATGCGTAGGAGTAGCTGGAATCGTAAGTTCAGGCTCGGTATTCGGAAGATTGGCGTCGATCAGGAAAGGTATGATCAAAGGCGATTCTGTCATCCTGTAAGCATACGAGCAGCCGAGATGGGGTGTAGCCTCGATACTATTATCACAGCACTGCGATACTAATAGGATCAAAGATTCAGATGCATGCACTTGAACAACTGTCATCAACATGGGTCGCCTATGTGATGAGCCCGGTTCGAAGCGCTCCGGACAGTGACAACATCACGACTTGCAGCGGACGGACCTCGCCGCCCTTCAGCATCCAGCAACCAGCCCCGGACGATGGGTCCTCTCTTCTTGCCTCTGATGCAACCCAAACCAGAAAGTCAGTGTACCTCATACCCCGCTAAACAGAAATGTGCGTAGTGCAGACAGCATGATGTGGACGGCGTGAGCCTTCATGGCAAGCCCTCGCTTTGTAAGGATGGGCAGGTCCAACTGTCAGACCGAAAGATTACGATATCCTCGATATGTCCATGGCTTGCATAGTATGATACACAACTGTAGCGATCCCTGATCCGCTGCCCCGCTCGTCTAAGCCCTACGTCTAGTGGTGAGCAGCAAGAGCATCCGCCTTTTCCTTCGCTGAGAACATACGAGGCTGTAACGGACAAGATCCATCAGTACATCGTGATATGGTCAACCGCGCATGACAAGCTAGATCTGCAAAAGGGAAATAAGGGCTGTTCAGGCTCACAGGAAGGTTTCGTTCCCTATCAGAAGCAAGCAAGCACGGAGTTAGTCAGCTGTGTTATTGAAACGAGTCTGCTCGGCGACAGCAGATCACTTACCACTTTGTACCGTCGGGGAAAAGAGGTGCTATATGTCGCAGAAGAACCGGTGATAATACGGGTCAGCTGATCCGTTCGGTGCATAATTGGGTGATTTTAGCTCACGTCGGTAAGGATCGGGGTGAGCTTCCCGAGCTAGCTTCTCCTCCGCTTGTTCCAAGACTAGGGCGAGCGCTCGGGGGTCGGTGATGTTCCTGTATTTTCAAAGCGTAGAACATCGTCAGTTGAGCGATCCGACAGCACTATCATTTAGAGTTGGTGAAGCGACCAATGAGGAGGAGAGACCTGGTCCATAGCCCTGCACTTTGGCGGGGAAGATCCATGATCGGCAGCGACAGCAATGGAGGATCGCTGCAGGGTCTATAAGAAAGCGACTTCAGACCGACAGCGGCTTCCCCTCCCAAATCACACCTCCGACGTGGGATCCCAGTCGTCTCCGCTCACAAAAGCACCAGCCAGCTCGTCTCTATCACTGCAGCTAGCCTTTGTGTCTATTGTTAAGCACAGTACTCACCTGTTTCGCTCAAACTCGGCTCTGATCTCAATAGCTTTTTGTCTCCACAGATCACGTCTGATGTACCAGTTCAGCGAGTTTACGAGGTATCGCTTGTAGAGCGACTTGACGTAGAGTCTGTACCGATTAGACCATGAGTAGGAATAGTTGGCAATGGCGAAGATTCATGGAAGTCGTCGAAGATTCATTGGCGCAAGGTAGGATAAAGCATCACAGGTCAGCTAAGGCACTTGGCTTTCCTCCTTCCTTCTGATATAGTATATCCGCCAACGACTACATGTCCTTCCTTCCTCTGAGACTGCAGTGAGCTTGAGGATTGAGACATACCGGTGAGCAGCAGAGTATGAGGGTACAGGCGGTGTCATGGTAGTAAATGTCTATGGTTTTCGGGTACTCTCTATGTTATGATGCTATGCGTAAATTGAGGTCGACAAGTCCACTTGTGCTCGCTCATCTCGACTTTGAGGTCAAGTTCGACGAGGTAGAGAAACAGCTGGATTCTGGTTGGTACAGGGGAAGCATGAAGCGGCATCAAATCTAGAGTAAATAGGCACACAAAACCTTGATAAAAAGGTCGTCTCGCAAAGGCGCGCGAGAGACAGTAACGTTTCCCGATTGACGATCCAGTAGATACGGCTGCAGAACTCAGAATTGATGCATGCATGCGATTGCTCGCGGAAGGGCAAGATCCAGACAACGGTGCAAGCAGCAACAGCAGCCTGCAAGGAACACCACGGGTCAGGCTACAATCTGGATCGAAGCTCGGAAATGCCCAGTTTCAAAGTTCATTATCGTGTCAAGCAGGCCGGCTATCTGCATGGCCGCGAAGGTCTCCAAGGCCAGCATGGGCAGGAGCGGATGAGTACAATACAGAACGACAATGGATGATCTTGAATGACGATCGCGTTGTGCAAGTCTAAGTCCAGTGCGAATCACCACCAATTATGCGATTTGCGTGCGAAAGATACGTCCATATATATGGTGCAAATACTTCCATAGCGCGCCATTAGAGGGCGGTGAGTTCACGACTGGCTGCATGCCGAGTCAAACATGAATTCATAATCGCGTCGTCGCCTAGTTGAACGAGATGTGGTCATAAAGTCATTCGGCTCTCGTGGCCTGATCCTCAGTCTGACGGAGAGTGTGTATGAGATTGCAGTTCAATGATACTCATGCGAAAGCTTCATGAAGTGTCACAAGGATGATTCATTCATCGCGTCAAGTCAAGGTAGGATGGGAGAATAGAAGTGACTTATTAAGTGGAATCGCGGTCACAGAAATAAGATGCGAATCGTATCACGTGAATGGTGGGTCTATCTGGCGGCCCATACAGATAGATGATCCTGTATCATCTCTCTTCAGCTTCTTACGCTGAGCGATCACCGAAAGGCAGGGCATTGAGATTGGGATTGAAAAGCAAAAGCCACATCTTGGCCAACGCCCTGCTTCCTGGAAGGAATACTTCCTGTGACGCAGGGGAAACGGTCCGTGCATATCAAAGGAAATCCCGCTTGATCAAGTGACATCACGTGACTGTCGTAGCTTTCGGTGCATAACGCCGCGGTATTAGAGCTTTATCGCCGGGTGATTCGCGATCATTAATCTTTGTTTTGATTGATGTTATCGCAGGTGGAGGTGCGTCACCCCCTTTGCCTCTCCCCGGTCCTCTATAGGAAATAGAAAATGGTAGATATATAAACCCATCTTCAACTCGACATTGTTCTTCCTCCTTCCTCATCCAACCAAAGCAATCAATTCAATCAATCTTAAGCAACCTTAGCTCTTCCCAACTTATCACCCAAACCAACAACCAAATCAATCACAATGGCTCGAACTAAGCAGACCGCTCGAAAGTCCACCGGTGGTAAGGCTCCCCGAAAGCAGCGTGAGTCTTCCTTCTTCCTTCTCGTACAAGCTTCCTCGTCGTTTGCCACCCACTGACATTTTCCTATTCCTTCCTTCCAGTCGCCACCAAGGCTGCGCGAAAGGCCACCAAGTCTTCCGGTGCCGGTGCTGGTACTTCCGGTGGTGTCAAGAAGCCTCACCGATACAGGCCCGGTACTGTTGCTCTCCGAGAAATCCGACGATACCGTGAGTTGTACCACTGGTGCGCACCTTAGTGAAGATCACAACTGACCATCCTTCCTCGCTTACAGAGAAGTCCACCGAGCTCCTCATCCGAAAGCTTCCCTTCCAGCGACTTGTCAGGGAAATCGCCCAGGACTTCAAGACTGACCTCCGATTCCAGTCTTCCGCCGTCATGGCTCTCCAGGAGGCCTCTGAGGCTTACCTTGTCTCTCTCGTGAGTCCTCATCAGCTCAAATCCCACGCTCGGCGAGAAAAGCTGATCAAAGCTTCACGCAGTTCGAGGACACCAACCTTGCTGCTATCCACGCCAAGCGAGTCACTATCCAGCCCAAGGACCTCCAGCTCGCTCGACGACTCCGAGGCGAGCGATCCTAAGCTGCTCGCTCTCTTCATCTCCCCCTTTCTCGGGTAACGAGTGGCGGGGCTTGCGAATAGGCTCGTGGATCCGGTTAGCATCATTATTCATCTGAGAGATACTTTCATTTACGCAGCGACACGCGTCGAGTGATACCTCATTCACCTACATTTTTTACATACTTTGTTTTCGCTATCTCTTTTTATTATAGGGTTGAGTACATAGACTCCCCACTGTTAATCAAATCATAGTGTATGCATCAGTACGCGCATTACACCGCTTTTATCCAAACGCCCAAACTTTCGCGTGCACAGTCACGTCTCCAAGCAGGGCTCGCGTTCAGTGAGCTTCTTGCAGCGTATGCCCATGCCTCTGGGAAGCGATGCCTCGAGTCCATCGACGGCATGACTATGCATATCACTTGTGCTCACTCACTCACTGGTTGGAGCTATGGTTGAGATGTGAGGTTTATAGCTGCTGAATGCCAAGTGCCACGTTGAGGCGATTGCCGCGTCCATGACCCTGAAAGGGTGAGATTCACGTGTAATGCGATTGATGCCATCTCACCTATCCAATCCAGTCACTCCTGCATAGCAGCACCACAAGACCAGTTTGAACGACAACAATTCCAATCCACTCACTCCAAGCACAGTCCATCGATTTCCATCCTATTCTTGTCATTCCCATCTCAGCTCTTTACCCATACTTTCCCCCATTCTCATCTTCACCGACCTCCACCCCTCCCGCACCTAGTACCCTTCTTACACGATGCCTCCTCCTACCGCCTCTCAAAAGCCCACCAAGGCCAACGGCTCTGCTCCTGCTGCTGCCGTTGCCTCGTCTGGTGCTCCCACCGCTACCAAGTCATCTTCAGGCAGCGCGGCTGGACAGCTCGTCAAGCCCGACCAAAAGGCCTACAATGCCGAACAGGATGAGCTCAACAAGCAGATTGCAGACGTCAAGTCCAAAGTTGTGAGTCACGTCTGCATTTACGTCTACTGGTCTACCTACCGTCTCCGTTTGTGCATTATGCTTTCGAGAGGTAATGAAGCGCTAATGTCTGCCCGCTTTACCCTCTTTGCCTCTCGACTATTGGTACATGCCATTCATACGATTCATACGTATTGTTCGGTCTCCTGTTGGCGCAATACAACTGATAACGTCCCCATCTCTTTCGACTCCTCGCATTCTCCCCTGATCCTATGGTCAATCTATACTAAAACCACAGGAGGCCATTCGTGCCCGAATCTCACTCACCCAAGCACCTCAATCAGGCGACCGAAGATCAGAGCTCAAAGCAGAGATGGACGCTCTCCGAGGCGCTCAGGCCAAGAACAAGGGCGACAGGGGTAAATTGTTTGACGAGATGAAACGACTTCAGGAGAACGTGCAGAAGAAGATCAAGGACGTCCAGGGATCAAAGGGCAAGTTGACCTACAGGAGCGTTGGGGAGATTGACGAGAGGATCGCGTGAGTCTCCGTTGTCATTACTTGAACTTTCTGCGAGTCCCGCTCTCTGTGTTCATTCTCTTCCCAATCTTGTGTGAATTTTCATTTCATGAGATACTCCGGGTACCATTTGATGTGGCTTTGGCGAGATCCCTGCTCGATTTATTGCCTGTCGTGCCAGGGCATTACGCCGTTGTGTCCACCCGTCTGCTTTAGACTGCGTTTCTTGGTGCTTTGGTCCGCGCTCTCCAACTGACTATCGACTTGTGTTCGTACGTAACGCAGTTCCCTTGACAAGCAAATCGAGTCCGGCTCGATGAAGCTTGTCGACGAGAAGAAGGCCTTACAGGAAATCACAACCCTGCGACGATCCCGAAAAGTCCTCGAGTCCACCGGGTCAGTCGACGACGCTATCGCCGCTGACCGAGCCAGGATTGAGGAGCTCAAGAAGCAGCTGGATGACCCCGAGGCTAAGAAGGTGTCTGAGCGATTTGACGAGCTCAAAAAGGAGATGGACTCACTTCGGGCCGAGGGCGACAAGGCGTACGAGGAGAGAGGCAAGCTCTTCGATGAGCGAAATGCCCTTTCGAAGCAGATGGTGAGTGGTCCATAAATCTATCTCACCCTGCTCGATCTCTCAGGCTGCTCGACCAATCCCCATCATCTGCCAGCTGCCCACATCCATATCAGGGTAGGAACTGCAGAAGGCCCAGGACGTCTCAGAGCATAACAAGTGATGCTGACTTATGCGATACGCCTCGCAGGATGAACTCTACGACCAGAAGCGAAAATCAGCCCAGAAGCACCGAGAAGACAATGACAAGTGAGCTAGCATCCATGCCTGCAACTTTCCACGATGACTGGGTTGTCAAGTGATGCCACTAACCTATGTGGTCGTTCAGGTACTACGCCAAGGTGCAAGCGGACAGACAGGCTCGACAAGACCGATACAAGGCCGAGAAGGCCAAGGAGGATGCCGTTCGACGGGACGAAGAGATTGCTCGACTCCGAGAAGAGGCCAAGACTCCCGCGTTCTCATCTGAGATTGACGACTGCAATGTCCTAGTCAATTGGTTCAAGGGCAAGTACGGTTCCGGCGAGGTCCCTAACACTCACGCCGGTGGCGCTTCGGAGGAGAAGGTGGTGGAGGGTGTCAAGGCTCTCGAGATCCGAAAGGTTGACGAGGATGCCTTCAAGGGTATGACATTGAAGAAGAAGGACGAGGATGAAGAGCTTGGCGGATTCTTTGGCGGCGGCAAGGGTAAGAAGAAGAAGGGCGGAAAGAAGGGCTCGGCTATCCCTTCCGGAACCGCTACTCCCGCTTCTCAAGAGGGTACCTCGACGCCCAGCGGTGCTGTCAACCTCCCCATGACTCTGCTCAGCGCTCTTTTGAGTCTCGGTATTCCTCCTCCTTCCGGCAAGGATGACGTACAGAGGACCATTGACGATCTTGAGACGAAGAAGGCTTGGTACGAAGCGAACTCCGCATCCAAAACGAAGGTGAGTATCGCGAGAAAGCGATTTCTCGCAGTGCGGTCATGGGCGCAAGTGGAGCGTGCCCCGCATTTGTGGGATTCGTGTCCGGTCAAGACCTCGACCTAGCGTGCCATATCTGCCAGTGAGCGCTGGTGCTTGAACTGATGATCGCTTTCCGCCAGGCCGAGATTGAGCGAGTAGAAAAGCTTGTCGCCAAGATGCAGAAGAAGAACGCCGCGGTCACCGATGATGCCGAGGAAGACGTTGCTACCACCTCTGGCGACGAAGCCCCTGTCGAGAAGGGAGGCAGAAAGGAGCCTTTGCATAGTGAGTGATCATTCACATCACATATTTCGGTCTTCTTAAGACGCGGACGGAATCGATACCCGAGGGTTCCCATCGTGGCTCATGCCTACCAACGTGTATTATGCTGATTGTGTCTTCATTATTCCCACAGCTGTTGCCGTCGCTGGTGAAGCTACCGGTGAGGAAATCGTCGAGGACGAGGGCGAGCAGGTGAGCATCATTGAACTGATCTATATGAAACGCGGCGAGGAGCAGCCGATAGGCGATAGTCGACCTCGGAGCTCAGACGACAATCAGAAAACGGAAAAGGCGGCTCACATGCTAATCGTATATCGTTCATTTCACCACAGCTTCCTACGGATGAGGACAACAACGACCCCGAGATCAAGAAGGTTGACTCTGCGCTGGAGGAACTGAAAGAGGCTGAGGAGTCGCAGGAGTAAAAACCAGGTGGATCCTCTGCTTGGTATGACGCGCCTCAAAAGCAGAAAAGATCGGAGTATCTAATGCTTGATCACTGGCCAAATGCATATGGGTGGTATGTTGCTTGCTTCTTTGCTCTGACGCTCCAGCTTTGGAGGAGATAGAAATCCTACTGCCATTTCGGAGCAGGCTTTGCTATATGTAGAATCGAAAATGAACGGGACGGATGATGTTAAGATGTCCTCGTTCCCTCATTCTGCCTGAGACTGACTTAAGCTGCAAACGGAATATGATCAGATGTGACATATCTGCCACTGTCCTTGAGTACCCCAGCCGTGTCTGGCTTGTTTCACGAGTACATACAGTAAGTTCTGGTATTTCCAAGCCAAAGCGGGAACACAACCGCTGCCGACTCGAGCTGTAATGGGATGGAAAGAGAGCATGGAACGGCGCCCTCGGCCCGATGGCGCTCAGCGGACACCTGATATGGGCCTTCATAGTAACTGTGTGTGGATGTGGGTGACTATCCTTTCGTCACTGCTGCATACAGTATCGCACGATGCATCCATCTTGTATGGTGGGCATGTGGGGATAAAGATGAATTTCAGGGTGATGAGGGGGGAACGGAGAATGGTTCGGTTTAGTCGGAAGTAAAGGGATCTCGTAATGAAAGTGGAGAAAAAGGGGAGATTCAGATCTCGGCTTATCTATGCTCACTACCTTAAAAACGTCCGGCAGTCACAGTAGGACTACAATCACCTAAAGTTATCACATTCAACTGTGTACCTGTGTACATCGCTCGGCCCGGTGCTGCCACTGCTTGCTGCTGCTGCTGATATGCAAAATAGTGCGATATTGAGGCTCAGGCAACTTAATTCCGGTGTGACGATTGTCATTAAAATGCTGCAGTCATTCATACAAACCAACGGGTCCTCGGCAGATCGCGGGGCGGGGCGGGGCGGCCTAAGGACCACATGCAGAGGTAGACAATCTTTCTTGGCGTGCACCAATAATTTACTTATCAGGTGTGATTCCGAAAGAGATAGATAGTCTTTCGATGAGATACGTATCTGATGGATTGCCCTTTCGATACCTCTTTTCAATTCTAAATGATCGTTCTGTCCATTCTTCATACTTCGCATGATCTTTAGGGCTTGCGTATCTAATTTGATTGACTTTCGATCAAGGACATCGTACTTGATCTCAATCAGACTTGTCATCGTCACCTTCATACAAAAAGCGTCTCGTTTTCACACGTCTTGACCGCTCGAGGAATTGCCGCCGCAGTTTCTGCAGATAGATAACTTCCCCACGACACGAATTGCGATCGCGTGAGAGATAGGTTACAAGATGGTACAGACTCAGGAATACAGGTGAGTCCCATTTCAACCCAAAAGGCCGCTTTCAGATCTAAGCGAATGACGATCAGCCGCTGAAGCCTTATCGCCCCTTGCTATCAGGCTCAAGCGAACGCCGCTTCCTCTACCGTACGATCTCCTGCACATCATCACCCAAGAACTCCTCTCTTCGGGCTCCCTTGCAGCCCTTTCGAAAATCTCGACCCTTTCCCGCGACTATCATGCCATGATCACGCCTATGCTGTACACCCACGTCCATATCAAGACGGACGAACAGCTCCAGGCGTTCCTGTATCTTCCTTATGAGAAAGACCGGCGTTCCAAGGGATCAAGGGCGCTCAGTGTTCTCGGTGTCAAGAGAGGTCGATCGGGATCAATCAAGGATCACAAATACAGGTTCAAACTCGATGCCCTTACTCTGGTCAAATCTCTCACACTGGATATATATCCTTCTCGGACGGCGCTCAAATACGCATCGAAACTGCCTGAACCCCTCTGTGCATCGACACTGACCTTCACCCCGCCAGCTTTGACTTCGTTCTACGATCGACTGAGCTTGTCGAACGCACCCAGGATCCTGGCGACGTTCTGGGCAGGCCACCTTCCGTCGCTGATCAACCCTCAGAAGGTGATCGTGGACTACACGGGTTTAGATCAGCATATGGAGAAGTCTGATAATGGTGAAGGATGGATCGATACGATGGGCGGAATGAGTGTAGCGCTTCAGGCGTGGAAAGAGAGCTTGAAGACGGTCGAGATCAGGGGCAAGAAATGGGTTGGGTTATTACCTGCGCCTGGAACCAAGGTCGTCATGATCCACACCGATGCCGTCCAAGAAGCTCCTGACCAGAACGAAGACCAGGAAACAGTGGAGACGGTCGAAACTGCTTCGACGGTCAGCAGCACTACGGACAATAGCCAACACGCCGAACCTGGCGTGACCGACATACCGAGTCCCGCTGAACCCTCTGCTGGAAGGGACCCCAATCCCGAGCTGATCGAAGCCATTGCCAGTCGGACTAGGCTCATCGCTACTCGCACCGAAGCACTCACCATGGCGCTGAGGACAAGTCAGGCTTTACATGACGCTTCACATTCTCCGGCACCGCTCCGATGGTCCGTCAAGGATCTTATTCCCGAGCCCTTTGCCGATGAAGCCGCTTCACGCGATCGTCTTCTCAACACTTGGGATTCGTACGGACAGAGTGATCGAGAGATTGAAATTCAGCTCAATCTGGAAAAACAGGTGGAGTACGAGCGGGAGAAACGGGGAGTCCTCGATAAGATACTGGAAGAGATGGACCGGGTCGCCCCTCAGATCGGATCGAGATACGGGTACATCGACTCTGACGGCAGGCGGAATCTCGCCTGTCTCTCGTGGGCGTAACGGCCAAGCGAAGGCGATAAGCATACATACATACACAAATTCCCATTCAGTTCGGATTTGGGGTAAAACCTAGAAGCGAAGCGGTGCGGGGTCAAGACCACAAGATTGAACAAAGTAAGAAACGGAAGCATAAAAACATATAGACCGAAATCAGATATGATACAGAGAAGAGACTAGGAGGTACCGAACGTTGAGCCCAGGTTGTAACAGTGAGACTCTCAACTATAGATGGTGTTGCCCAAAAATGAATTTCATGACGACTGTGCTGAAGAACGTCTGATCGCCCCTTACTCGTTGCATGCTATTCAGATTGTCCTCCCTCTCGCAAACCGCGACAAGGTCATATGCAGCAGTCTTTCAGGCACTTGTGTGGTACGCCCCTTTGAAGAGTTTCTCACTGTGCTGAAAGTACTAAGAACGTGATGAAGACAAGTTTTGCTATGGGAAGTGGAGATGCTGAATAAGCTTGTAGCTGCTCGACGGGATGGGATGATTGGTGACGGTGTGATCTCTCTGACGCTCTGACGCTCTGATGCAGTAGATTCGGTTGATTGATCGATTACCTTGATTAATCGTAACCTAATCCACGTCGTCCCTCAGCCGCATCAAACACCTTCATTCGCTTTCTCTCTCTCCCTCTACAATGCCCCTTCCGATTGTCATCTCACGAACCTATACCTCACAATATTCCTTCCCCCCTCTTCGACTTTTTCGAATCACTCAGGCAAGGAATCACCGTGGCGCCAATGTCGTTTCACACAGGCAACGCAACCATGCTTTCGTTACCTGCAGCTCCCCCTCAAATGGCTATCCCGACCCTAGCTCAAATGGAGAGTAGTAGCCCACACTTCACCAACGACATACCACCATTTCCGTCCGCGACACAACCCCGCTTGCCTAGTCACTTGATCACCCGCATTGTCGGCCACATTTTTCACTTCCCTACACTGGCTAAGATGGCTCTCGTCAGCCGCGCCGTCAATGTACCCGCTACGGCGAAGCTGTATGCCAGTGTCGGCTTCTCTCGACCTTTCGATATCTTTGCTTTTCTACAGCAAGTACCTATCGAGAAGAAGCGATTGGTCCGGGAAGTGACGATCATCCTCGACTCCCAATACGATCAAGTCTACCGCTGCTTGTCGCTCTTGCCCCGTAGCGCGTACCAATCGGCCCGATATCCGACACAAGAAGGTCTGGACAACGTAAAAACACTTACTGTCATTCTCCGGGGAGAGGCGAACTACTCCCACCACTCGCAAGCGCAGGTCCACCGATTTGTCGATTCTGGGATGAAGCTGATCCTGGAAAGATGGATCGCCAAGCTAGTACCCAAGAACGGTCCCGTCACCTGCAAGATCGCCCGACACAAACCACAATCCATTCCAGGCAGGCTTGGGCACCCGGTCGGATTCATACGCCGATTTACAAAAGAGATGATCCACATCATATCGAAGTGGCGCAACTTAACGAGTGTGGTACTGTGCAATCTCTGCATTGACTTCACCGCCATCCCTCGCAAGACCCTCTTCTATCAGCTTGGCGCTTGTCGGCACGTCACACGAGTAGAGGTTTTCCTCACGCGCAAGGGTGACTACACCGAGGAGAATCTCAGTCAAGCTGTCAACCATTTCCTCGAACGAAGAAGGAAGGCTGAGACCCCCATGGCACAAGGCGTCTTTGTCTGGTACACCAAATTCCAACGCAAGGACATCGCTCGCGATTCGCTTGTGATCATCCCGGCCAAATCGAACGATCTATCGCCTGATCACCCGGGCGACCCGAATCAGCCGGAGGCCAGGCCTACCGCGAGCGATCTCAGCTCTTCATGGACGTCATTGATCAAGTCTATAGAGGATTTTGGCCAGCCTAAGGGTAAAAGGATTACTGCTCAATAAAGAAAAGGTGAGCAAGATTGTTACGACAACTGTCATGGTCCATTGCGCAATGTCCCAATAGAGTCTACACTAACTCTCGATTCCACAGGCTTGCAGAACATACTCGAATCACCGCTACGTTTCAGCCTACCCTTCTCTCTTTTGAGAGACACATCCCATCCGCGACCCACCGTTGTTATCAAGTCCAAAGCATTCCCGAAGACATCAGTCTCCTGCTGGGTGTTATCGCCCCAGGAATAACGTAAAATACATATATATACAAGCATGTCTACTGCCACGTGGGTTTCAATCAGAAGTCCTTGTTATATTGAGGATTTTTTCGGGTTCTAGTGTGCTTGTCAATTTGGTTGGGTCGCGAGTGGCGGGGGATATGGCTTCTTTATGGATGAAGGGCACAGAACCGCAAGGAGCTCCTTGACCTTTGAATTGTACATGTCTTCCATGCATCATAGTATCATATTGTCAGATGCATCCCCAGTCGACTGACGCCGAGCTTCCACTGCAAGTTCTCACTCTGATCGTCGAATACTGTATGCAGAAGACATGTCGACCGTGGTCAATCTGGCACGAGTCAATCGGCGAACCAAAGCCTGTGTGAGCAAAATCTTTTATCGCAGCGTCCGGCAAGGCGACCCGCACGCCTTCATCGACTTCTACACTCAAGTTGCACCGGCCAAGAAATGAATCGTGGAGGGCCTGAATCTACAGTTTGCGATGTCATATACCGATCGCAAGGTAGAGGTCTCGTATCTGCCAAAATGTCGGACGACGCTCTGAGGTCTAACAGATAGAACGGGATGGCACGTATGGAGAATCTAGGTCACATCTGTGTTCATCTCTACGGTCATGTCGGTCCTAAGGGTTCATAGCGAAACGACGTAGACTGTGGAGAGCGAAAAAGGATCACGGCCAGTCCCGATGGAATACATTCCTGCCCGTCCAAGAGCTAGTTACGAGTAAAATTCAAACGCAGACGAAAGCGTGTCCGCAGAAATTGAGAACGAGGACGAGGACGAGGAAGATCGTGTGTCTCACTTCATATGGACCGGTTAAACTCACGGCTGGCTCAGCGCCGAGGAGGCTAGAGAAATGGGCCATCCCGTTGGGTCTGCTGAAGTGAACAGTGGCGACAGGACCGAGCGATGAACAAATAAACCTTTAAACAGGTTCAAGTACAGTGTTGATTTAATGACATAGAGCAGGATCGTGTGCTCTCTATGGTTAGGTACGGAGCGATTCTCAGGTTGACGTCACCATCACCACCGCCGCCATCAAGATCAGTGGCATCGTCACCATGACCATCACCGTCATCATGATCACTAAGTCCCTGTGCTCAACATGAAAATCGTGTATCTGCCCCGTCTGTTCATTTTTCTTGCTCTATCTTTCTCTTATCTTTACCGGGAGCTTGGCTTATGTACTAACTCTCAACCAGTCTCTCTACCCTCAATCCCGAACTTTCGCTTCCAATACAGCCAGCCGAACATCGCTGCTATATTCGCTGCACTGCAGCACAGTACCGGCACCACCATACCCAATATGCAAGCTGACGAGAGCTTCAGCTTTCCCATCGAGCTTTTCCCATCAATCATCGAGCATATCCACAGCTCGTCTACACTCGCCTCCCTCGCTCGAGTCAACAAGACCATCTCCATCCTTGCCAACGAGGCGCTATACGAAGATGTCACATTCGAAACAGCCTCCGCCTTGGTCTTGTTCTACACTCGAGTGACCCCTCAGAAGAAATTGATGGTCCGAAATTTGACGATCAGACACGGTGATACTAGCGATCCCCGGTGGCAACTCCCTCCCGCACTCCCCAGGCTCGAACCCATCTCTCCCACTGGCGAGTCGTCCCACAGAATGTCCAAGCTAGAATGGTTGATGATTTTCAGCGTCGAATCACCACAGTCACGAGATAACGGATCTCCATCAGTTGGCCCGACCAGGTCCCTCACGAGTACCGGTCCCAACGCCTTATTTCGTCTTTGGCTCCCCGCATTGGTCCCCGTTAATGGCCCTCAGGGGGTGATGGCCGTCAGAGTGTCGAGCGAGACTGACGGAGGCGAAGACGAGATCATCGACCTCAAGGCCTGCGATCCGGCTCTACTCAAGCTCCTGATTTCGGTCATCTCGACATGGGACAACGTGGAGCGTATCATGCTCCATGAGCAGTGCCTGATTTCCCCCATCGCTGGAGAGCATCCGCTCGTCGCCCTTCACCTATGTCGAAAACTGGAGAAAGTCTCGTTTCAAGTTCACGAAGCCCACGCGCCCATCGATATGGACCTACACGCGATCGTCTACCACTTCTTCAGGCGACGAGAAGAGCTCCAGGGACCAAAGGCAAACGGTTTGTTCGTTTGGATGATTCACCAACTCGTTGATCACCCCACGGCTGGGATGAGCTCTCACCCCGACCAAGCTGGCCAATCCCCGTTCGAAGAAAGATACATCGATGGAGCGCGAGTCCGTAGATGGTGCTCCGAGATCACCCTCGCGAACAGGGAGAAGAGACCTGAGGATGTAAGCAAAAATGCTTAGAGCCTCTGTGAGTAAAAATCATTTTGATGAATCTACTGAACGGCATGGTTGACAAATATCACCGGTCTAACAACTTGCAGCAAATAAGTCCGTTGTGTAAGACGCCCCTTGGCATCGCGCTGATGGCGTCCATGCGAGATGAAGTACGTTACGTTGGACTGAGACGTGTGCGATATGATAGAAAGATAGCACTGTCAATACTACAGTGGGATGCGAATTATCGATCGATCGATCGCTCTATGCAAAGTGTAATATTGCCGTATGGCGTGTACTCTTCCTTCTCAAAGTAAAACGTCGAGACCAGGTTGAGCGTTGTGGGTATATTATCAGCCGGGTTCAGCACCTGCTCACGGGATATTGACTTCTCACATGGGTCCGTGGTTTAAGCAGCGGGCATCGCAGGTGTGAACATCAGGGAGCAGTAGTCCGGAGGTTTGAGCTGAGTCGCTGTCTCATTCACGCTTATTCATCCGGCTGAACAAAGTCGACGTTCATCTCGGTGCTCTGGTACTATTACCACCTCCCGAGACGGAGGCGACTTTACGGCTCGCATCGACAGGCAGGACTTGAAGCTGTCCAACTTGATACGATCAGAACGTGGCTTACAGATTTTGCACACCCTCAGAAAGAGTAGGTGGAAGAAGCGCAAGAAATCAGTCGCGTCTACAGTAGGCGGAGCAAGCCGTCGCTACCGTAACGCTCCGCTTGGGTCGCCCCCCGCACGCACGCTCGAGAATTCACCATCAGCTCATCAATTCAACCTCGTCTACAATTTATCTTGACTTGACGGTTTTTATTCTGCATGTAGACGATAATAGCTCCTCCCGTGACCCCCAACGGTTACGGAACTCATTGTCTATTCTGGACCTTGTCGACCGGCGATGACTGATGTCGCGAGCGGAACGTCCTCCACGCCCCGCCTTCCCCCCGAGATCATCTACCATATCGCATCACTTGTAGGACATCCGTCAACCCTGGCACGTCTAGGTCGTGCGGACCGTGCTCTTCACTCACTTACAGCTAAACGGTTATACAATTACATCACCTTCACTCATCATGGTCAGATCGTGAAGTTGTACACACAGGTATCACCCAAATGGAAGCGTGCCGTCAAATCGCTCAAGATTCGCTTGGAACCTCGGACGGGTATCGATCAGCAGGGCAGCGAACTCCCCACAGTGCTACCAGACATCAAGTCATCGACCGCCTATGAGGAAGATACGCAGGGCAGAATGGATGAGTTGGAGCATATGACAATCGCAATTCCCCAGAGTGTACCAGAAGCGCTCGACGATGGTCAGCCAGAAGCGATCCTCCGCGCCAATGAAGACTTACACACGATGTTTCAGGTCTGGCTTCCCGCCTTGGCGCCCGTCAAGGGACCTGTCGAGTTCAGTCTGTCCGTACCTCATGGGAGCACAGACATCAATTACCCTTGGAAGTATAATGGTCCATTGCTGGATACCATGACCAAAATGCTTGAATCATGGGACAACTTGAGGTACATCTTACTCAAGGATCTTTCTATCGATTTCGGCGAACGCATGGATGGCGAAAACCCCCCTCTCGTTGAGTTGAGCGGTTGTCGCAACCTCGAGATGATCATCGTCAAGTCGCACAAGCACGATCGGTACACGGAGGATGATTTGCATGCGACTGTGGACGACTTCTACGAAAGCCGATGTATGCTCGAAGGACGCAAATCAGGCGGCACCTTTGCATGGTATTCCAATCTTGCTACCGTCACCGACATCCTGGTCGTGTTTTCCGACGGCGATGACGAGACAACCGAATACCTCGAGACAGCCTCGGATCCTCCGTTGAATGGACCCTGGCGGTCCTTGATCATACCTGCTGGCAGGGTCGAAGAAGGTGAGCCTCGTTTCCGTAATGATAGAGCATGGTAATTAGAGAATGAGTGGCGTTCGCTGACAAAGGCGGACCCCAGGATCCTCGAACGGGACTGAAGACAGCGAAGATGGATCTGCAGGTTCTACTACGTGATCTGTACCGCGGAGGGCGTAACATAGCAGGTCAAGGCGATTTGCAATTGCGGACGGTGACTCTCTCACTGCAAAGACACGCGAGCGGGAAGGCTTCAACTCTTCTCGGTCGCATTCGCTTTCATGAGATGCATGTGTATATAGAGCCACAAGATGTGGATATAGGTTGTGATGAAGCCCAAACCCACTTGCAGCCGATGTGAAATTAGGCGGAGGTCGCCGACGTGGATCATTCAACTCGTTCAGGGCCATCTCGGCTCTCGACATTAAAGTGCTTGGCCCTTCCACTTTCAATGTCCACTTTCTGACAAATGACGATGGAATTGAAACCGAAAGCGAAAGAGATCCAAATCATCCTCAAGTTCACATAAGCACGACGGCCTGAGAAGAATCGACCACATCATCGGCTCCAGACTTGCCAGGCGTACCCCAGCACGATTGTCGTTTCTCGACCTGATTACATCCCTTGAGTATCCGGAGATGAGCAGATCATCTGAAATATCAGCGGTAGTGAGTTCATCTTTGCCCGCCATGCCCTAGAATTTCACTCCCACGCCGGATCCGCTGGAGGTACAGTGGTGGCATGGTAAGTAGACGAAACAGAAGACTTACTCCACATCTCATGGTCCCTTCGTAGGCATCCGCTATTTTAGACGAGATGATTGGCGATCTTGTGCTGTCGACTGCAATGGCCGCACACAGGGAGATCAAAAGAGGGAGGGTTGTATGCGGGACTTGCGGGACAAAGTGAGTGGAAAACGATCTCAATGAAAACACACGAAGTGTCTCGGACGATTGTCGAACGCCGGCGCACCTCCGTGAGACCAGCTGTGCGACCCAACGAGATATCCAAGCTTGCCTTTCGAGGTGAACGAGCTGCAAGTTCAGGTGGAACAACAGCTATTTTGTACTGAGCTTTCGAAGCTGACCAACAAGTTACCTCTCAGATGCCGAGCACACCTTCCTTTACCACCTCCAACCCTCCAGCAATCCTCAGCTGCGCCCTCGCGGACCTCATCGCCTCAACCACCACTCTCGACAGACGGCTCTCAACCGCCAAGTAGAGCGGGCGGGTACCCTGTCGGGCCGGAGAGAGGCACCGGTGGAAGTACGGGGATAGGATCTGGCTCGGGGAGAGTGGATGCTGGTGGGAATGTGTTTTTCGAGTGTTTGGTATGCTCGAGGCAGGTAAGTCATTTCCTTCGTCATTGTGTCTACCGTTCTTGCTATATCGTACTGCCCCCCTACCGATGGCTGTTTTGTCGTCTTGCGAATCTGGAGAGTTGCTATTATATCGGTTTGCAGTGCTGATGATCTCACCCGGCCCTTGCATACCAGATCGCATCAAATCGATACGCCCCCCATCTATCATCATGTCTAGGCTTGAACGGCTCAACAAGAAGAGGTGCCGCCCGATCAGCAGCCGCAAAAGCTCGTCTGGGAAGTAACAACGATCGATCAAGTCCGTCGCCATATACAGCTGGCAGTAGTAGTCGAGATAAGGAGAGAGAAAGGGATAAGGATCGGGATCGAGATGGGAGTGAGAATGGAGATTGGGGATCTGATGGAGATAGCGTTTCTGGAAGCAAGAAGAGGAGTGAGTACATCCGCTGGCAATTCGGATTGCACTTCTCGGACATAGTCGACCGTTCTCCTCATCATGTAGTCACCGTAATTGAGTAATCAACGCAAAGACAACGCGACCAATGGTGGTCTGCCTAGCTGAACGAGAGCTGATGTGTTGCTTCGTTCGTACAGAAATGATGAATGGATCTGCGAAACGGGGGAGATCACCTAGTAAAGTGCCGATGAGTAAGAAAGCAAAGCTGGGCTCAACCTCAGGCACAGGTGAGTCAAAAACGTTGTCCATCTCTGGTACGGTTCCTCATTGGGCCATACGTACCGGGCTTTCAAAGGGGCATTTGGCAGATCGACACTGACGATCGGGATTTTCCGTCTAGCCACACCCACTCCCTCTTTCCCGCGCCAGGCTTTGCCGCCCTCAAAATTGGGGAGACCACCTACAAATCGACCAACACCGTCTAGTCCTACCTCGACAAATTCTTCGCCTGTCAAACCGGCTGGTGGGAATGGTGGCACCACGGGAAGAAAGACGTTACCTGGAGCGAGTCAGCCCGAATCTGTACCGGTCCAAGGTGAGTTTTGGCACATGCTGACTCTGTCAGGGGTACGCCGTGGAAGTAGTGTTCCCCCTCCTACCTCATCGATGTTGAACTGATCACGATGCACGCATCCGCAGAGACAGTGCCAGGCGACGAATCGAGCGAGGGAGCGGACGACGATTATTGATCGCCTCACATCGACATCCAATCTGGAAATGGTGGACGTTGATATAATTCGCTACACATTCTGTCTTCTTGGCCATTTGTATCTTGTATTACGACTCTCACGATTAGATTGTCAACATGTGAATATCTTATGTGACATGATGTGTTTGGTGACAAAATGTTATTGAGCTTCAACTTTCTACTTAGTGTAAAGACATCGAACCCAGATGAGCATGTGGCAGTCCCTCGGACATCAGCCCCACCAACCTTGTTCAAGCTGGTCCCGTTCCTCAGCCTGTTCTTCCAAAGACACGAGACGCGAACACCACCCCCCTCTCATTGACTCGAAGCTTGAAAGGAACATAGCACGCTGAACTCATACATGACGTTCCCCGCGGACAGCTACACCATCGGCCTCCATCACCGTATTCTCGCTCCTCTGTTCTCCCTCCGTGATTGGAGGAACAGGTACGGCTACCGCTACGCCCGACGGTTCTGGAGGCATGTAGCAGCGTCGGGACCAAGTCGCTTGACGCTCACCGTATAGTGTATGAGCATGGTGTCTTCTTAACATGAATGACGCGAAACTATCGTACGAGTATGGTAGCTAAAGTACTAGCTGATACTGAACGATCTATCCTACGCGGTCGTATAATAACGAGAATGGTGCACGCCCAAGCGTGCTCCCCTCGACCGACTCGCATCGCATAGCATCCTAAGCCTTGCCAATCGGCACTTTTTTGGACGGATGAAGGTATCTGGCCAAATGCGTAACAAATCTCTTGACGTCCCAGGGGGCCTTCAGATCCTGATGAATGTAGCACAGTGAGAATAATGAACGAACGTAGTATGACTATCAGCCATCTTGTCTACATAGACCTCGAGTGCAATTTGCCCAAGTACCGCCCTTCCCCGTACAAGGAGAGGGATCGGGCTTGATGCTCTTACTCACCTCGAGGAGTGGCGAGATGTGAGGCAGGTAAGAGGCGCCTTGATGGGTGTGGAACCATTCATCGCGCGTCTCAGCCGAATGGATCGTGCAGCTCGATGGCTCTTCTCCAACCCCTACAGCGATCTGATTCTGGAAGAAAGGCCGCTCAGACTTAGGCCCGAACTCTCGCCAATCGGGTATGGCGAGCTCTTATGTGAGGTCTTCCATAACAGTGTCGTTCGGGTCGAAAATGGTCACACGTCCGTCGTCATCGAGATTGACATGTCTCTCGGCATCGGGATGAGGGAACCACTCGATACTGATCGCATCTCTCTTGTATCTCGAAACGATGCGACTGCAAGCCAGCCTTTTCGATATCAACAGCATGTCTTCCTGGGTTAAACGCTCCTTGGCATGCAGTAAGAAGACCACTTTTCGAAGTGCCGGCAAGTTGCCCAGATGGTTGAGCGCCAACTGGAGGGGATCGAAATCGATGCACATATTGTGCAGGTTCAGTTCGGACATCCTCCACCACTTCGACGTAGTTTCGAACACGAACCTGGTAGCTTCGAAAGCGCAGGTCAAGGGAGAGCAGTCTACACGACATGTGTCATCGCCGGTATTGGAGTGTCGGGTCGTTTTGGGTCTGATCCAAGAGATGGTCGGAGCAAGGAATTCTCTTAATTGTGCAGTAGGTCGGTCCGCCTCTCGGCACAAGCCTGGGGAGCCATACTTCGGCAAGTCTCGGAGCGCTCGATCCTCACCTTGCTGTATCGAGTACGGATCGAATCCGTTACGATCGAGAGACGCACTCAGGGGACTTTCAAGGATGTACAGTCGCAGGTTATCAAGGTTCGCCATGACGACTTGTGAGGTGACACGTGCAACGCGAGTTGGGCAGAAGGGGGGCGTTCCTGCCAGGTTCCAGAAATCCAGTAGAGCAGGGCATAGAAGCACGGAGAGACGCTTGACCATTTGCTTCTTCACGGCGGATACGTTTCTTTCTGAATTCGATAATCGATGAAGGGCGATATAGAAAGGGCGTCGTGAACAGCTTCTTGGTAGCGATTCCGCTGATGAGGCGGCTGACGAGACAGAGTGTAGCGAAGGTCGGCTGGTGTTGGACGTGCTCGATGATGAGTTCTATCAGCTCCATAGGTAGACGAGGAGTGAGACGCTCTTGGTGGGTCTCTGTGAGGGGATGAGTCGGTGGCCAAGTGGATAGGGTAGACACGAGTGGTAGTGAATCAGTGGTTGATGGGGGCGGAGACTGCGGAAGAGACCACGCATCGGTCGGTACAGTGGCGTCAGTCATGATGCGAATCGATCACCGTATCTTCGTCGGAACTGTCGCCGTGAGTGGGTCATCACCACGAAGTTCACAAGTATGTTGGTGTTCGAGCAACCCAAAAAGTTCGAGAAGTTTTACACCAAATGAGTGGTGCATCTGGAATGTGGATGAAGTACTTCGGATTGTTTATCTGGACATCTGGACGGTTGTTTAGTTCATTTCAGCAGCGCCACCTTGACGACCATCACCATCACCATCACCATCACCATCACAGCCCTCGTGCCTATCACTGCGCCGGACGGTGAGCTGCGAAACCATCGTCTTTCATGCACCCGTCACGATGACTATCTCAGATACTGCATAGATAAACTTGTTTCTGCTCACGGGCTCTTTGGTTGCTGCTCCTGCGATCAACGTGTACGGATTTACTGTATTTCGTATATTTACTCTCCATCGTCCTTGTCCATCGACGCTCGTCTCTCTTGCTGTATGTCGATCACTTCGGTAGTAGTCTTTTCTACACGTACAGCGCCAACGTGTACGGGTTGACCGAAAGCCAATCTCCCTCCGTCATCCATTTTAGGTCCTGGCATAATCAAGATAAGATGCATCAGCATCCCTTCACAGACCAAAGGCTCGGCGCGTTAAAGAGAGACTCGCAGCATAATCGATACTCACGATCAAGAAATCGCAAGGCATGTCCACCAGGTGGCCCTTGACCTTCGACAATTCCTCTTTGACTTGTTGAAGCGTCAGATTCCTATCCGCAACGTGGCCGCTCTGCCGATTAATATGCGACGACGCGCTATTGTCAGCTTCTCGGTTCTCGCCGCGGGACGAATTAAGGCCAAGTTCAAGGTGTCTTTTGGACTCACCGAGATACCAGCGTTGGGAGCGAGGTACTTGTTATAATCATCCCAGTTTCTGATCGAGTCATTGGGAACCTACAGCCACGCGTGACTCAGCCAGAGCCTATCAATGCATTTGAAGTGAGGACAGGTACGTACCGGCCTGAACACCTTTTCGAATGCAGCTCTGTTGCCACGTCCAGTTCCAACCCAAAGTTGCTCAAACTCATCACTCAAAACATCCTCCACAGCCAAATCTTCTGCGGAGCCGAAATCGTACTGGAGTGGGACTGGAGCAGGGTGCATACCCGCTACTGGATTCTCGGCGTGATCGAATGGTGGTTGTGGCGGCAAGAGACCGATGTGTTCTGTATCCACGTGCGAATTAAAGGATCAGCATGTCTGTACATCCGGACACCGCAATACGTGGCAGTGTAACTTGGAAGAACGTTGTGCAAGTTGATTACAAATGAGCATGTGGATGGGCTTTCGAATGTACTCACCTCGCATGAGAGTTCGTCGGAGAGTAGTGGCATAAGCTCCAGCCATGTACTTCTTGCCGTCCATCTTGGACTCGATCATATCCGAATCCTCTGTAAGAGACGACAGAACAGCCCCAGGAGTCAGCAATACGCCGAGGAAGTCTCTGATCGGACAAAGGCATATATAGCTTACCAATGACAACAGCGATCTCGGAGTCGTGGTCACCGTTTTGAGATCGATCGTTGAGGTTCGCACTACCACATATCACTCGACGGTCGTCCACGATCATGAGCTTGCTGTGAATGTAGAGGATCTATATTTCGCATAAGTCAGCTGAGCTGCACGCCCCGAACTCAGATGAGATAGAAGATGAGGTGAAGAAGCTCGAGTGATTGGGGAGAAGGAGAAGGAAAAAGCCGTGACGCAGAAGCCCAAGCTCACCTCGGATACATAGCATGCCAGCTCTTCTTCGTCTGTACCGTCCCACTGCTCGTCGAAGAGCGATGTCTTGTCCAGCATGGCGTGTTGGCCCACTACAATTGAGCGAATCATTAATGAGCGGTACTTGTAAGAGGGATGAGGGATCTTTGCCAGCTCACCGTTGTCCGAACTACATATTACCATAGATGGCAGACACATTAGCACACCAAGCTCTTCCGGGACGTCTTCCCATCACTTGTTTGCATTGAAACAATTGGGATGATGCTTCAGCATGATCACTTACACATGCTTGTCATCATTGTTCCTGCCATTTTGGAACCGCTCAATGATGCTTTTGGCTTCATCAATAGTCTTGGGAAGCTGGATAGCCTTCTCAACCGTGTCTTTCTTCCCGATCTGATCAACACCGGTGGTTTGGTCGTGCGACTTCTCGATATTGACCACTTCGTTCTGGCCGCCCATGACGTCGTCTGAGCCGATGTACACTTTGGCAAGCGCGACTTGAGCTTCGTGGAACGTGACGCCAGACTGTAGAGCGATTATCATGGTCAGCACGCCCCTGGATCTTCTAGCCCTTCTGGCGCCGAGGTGGCAAGGAAAGAAGATAGCTTACCTTCTCCTCGATACGCTTGATGGCGCCCCACGGCGAATTGATTCGATCATAACTCCTCAGGTTCCAGAACTACTGGCAAGATCAGCTCAAGTTACCCCCCGATCACGGATAGATTCCGACTGACCGAGATGTAGTCCATTCTGAGGACCGAGGAAGATGTCAGCAACCTTGTTCTTTTGAACCCATGCTCTGACCAAATTCAGCTTACGGGTCATATCCAGCTTCACGGACCATGTGGAAGATCGAAGCATCACCTCGGTTGATCGTTCGATACTATGGCCCTATCAGTTTGGTATCGAGCAACAAATCGGCATACCACAAGCTCACCTGAGCCTCCATGATAGCCTTCAAGCCAGATTGAGTTTGGATATCTCCAGGCTACATCAAGTAGAGTCAGCTAATGCATATCTTTCGCGGAAGCGTCATGAAGCTTACGAAAGCGCTATTAGATGAATCGCCGTGTCAGCTATATCTCCCACAAAAGCCAAAGGGATCACTCACGGAACAGCAGGAATGAGGATGATGATCTTGAACTTTCTGCCTTCTTGCGCAGCCGAGATAATACGTTGAGCGAGTGCAAGTGCTGTTGATCACAAAAAATAAGCTATCTGACTCATTACCAAGATCTCCCGCTAGCTCACCAATCAGGTTCTTGACCGGCTGACCCTCCTTGCAGCTCGAGATACTGTGGAGTGCATTAGTTTGTCGAGCTGAGTGGTAAATGCTCGGATCCTAGAGAAAAGCTCACACTGCAGACAGTAAAGTCAGCCTCGATGTCTGTCAAGCGAGTCGTACGGGATTGCTATTCGGTTGTTACTCACAGAATTGGTTTTCAATATAGATGCAGTGGTTGGCTTCTCTGATCAAGCCAATGTACGCCTCTGTTGTGCATGGCCTTGTGAGCTGGAGATCTTGTAAGCGAAGATCACTGAACTTACGCTGGATACTGTCCTCCTTCAAGATACCATGACTCCAATCGGCAGAAGATCGAAGAACCTGTATAGACTATCTTAGCCATGCCATGTCGATTTGTGAGCAGTTCTGGCTTTGACTTACCTGAACTCGACATGTACCGTGAGGTACAGGTTCGGACGCTCTGGGTGCTTCGGAAGGAGGGAAGTGGTAAGGGTGGAAGAACTGTCGGCCTCGCTGTTATCGATCAAACAAGTGAAGGTAAGCTCTGACAACGTCAAACGGAGTCCTATCATACATGTGCGAAGGACAGGCAGGACTAACGTCTGTCCACTCTGAAAGATGGGGATGGTGCGCCCTGAACTCGTTGACCTTGATCCTCTGTTCCTCGTCCTCGCGCGAGCAGACATTATCCCAGGCTATACAGCAAAGTCAGTCATGTCATTCGGCTCGAAAGAGCTGTGGCACCTGCTCACGGAAAGGTAAAGCAAGCCATTCAAAGTGGTGATCGTGTTTGTACCTAACAGATCGTAAGCATACATGAGCCTTCGTATCAGGAGTTCCGGGATAAAGGCTAGCTCAGCTCACTTGATAGTCTTGACGAAATTCCATCGCTCGCAGAAGTGTTGGACCAGATCCACAACGGAGGGTCCCATCAAGGTCAGGGACACATCATGCCATGCTGCAAGTTTTGTCAGCTGGGCTGCCCTTAACGAGTCCGGTGATGAGGCAGCTCACGCATTCTCGGTGCATCTTGAATAGCAATAGCGTTACTCGTGTATTTATCGACAGCCTATAGACAACCTTGCGATCAGCTACACTCATGAACGCTCTCCGAGGAGAAGAAGAAAATAAGCGGGAAGCTGACATACCTGGAAATCCATGATACGAGAGTTGTTGTAATCTTGTCCGGGGAAGAGCGATTTGTAGAACTCGGTCGGATGCACGTCGGCAAGAGGATGGTTCCTGTTGTCCCATCGGCCGAAACATGCGTCCAGTCCACCCATAGCTGCAATCCTATTGTCGACCACACAAAGCTTCTCATGGTGCGAAAAGTAGTATACCAGCTCGCCTAAAGTATATGTGAGCGTGGTAAGCTGTCGAGGTACAAGTTGCAGAAGGACATGACAGCTCACCTCCACTGTGGTCCGGGTGTCGCGCAACGCATATGTTCTCGTGCAGGTCTTCAAGTGCGTGCTATGACAGAGCATCAGCTTGGTAGTCTCGTACCGACTTGACGAGATCTGAACAAGGACAGACCTTCGTGTGCTTGGAAGACAGACTCATCGATAAGTCGACCTGGACATACATAGTTGTTAGCTTCTGGTGGCGAGTTTTTGACCTGTAGAGATAGCTCACCTCCTTGTAGACTTGCACGTAGATTCTGACACCTTGCTCTGCCTTCCTCTTGAGGAGTCGGTCTAGTCTCCATTCAGGAAACAGTGCAGCTGGACGTCGCAGCTGTAGAGGACAAGAGCAGAATCCGTCAGCTGAAATAATCGTGTCGAATCGGCCGAGTATAATTGAGCTCACTTGTAGCTCTGGCGATAGCCACCAGTCAAGGATCATAATGCACTACAAAGCAGAGTCAGATTGCGTTCTGTTCAGGTAGTTCAGTCCGTTCGAACGCACCTCTTTCGCCTCATCGATCATCTCGGACATGGCCCAGAAATAGTCTGGGGATCAGATGAAGCGAACGTCAGCATAGGACCGTGCGGGTGGGTGATTCACAGTCCAGCCCGTATGAAACCATTTCTCCTTTCTCTCAGACTTACCATGCCCATCGACATGCCACTTTGCGACATTCCCATCCCTCTCCCCCGCAAAACTTCTGAACCTATGTCCATCCCTGATCGCCTCCATCTTGGCGTCGACCTCTTGCTCCCATGCCTCATCGTGCCTATGATTAGGGTTGATGGTCGTGCTGATGGCGATTCCCAATCTTGACAGATCCGATTGCAAGTGGTCCACTTTTGACCGGAGCTTGGAGAACGGGTGCGAGGTCGGATTCGGCCGCTTGGACGAACCGTGGTGGTCGGCTACGGGCGTCGCCATGGCGTGTAGCTAGCTGTTCGGGGGTGTGTGTGTATGTATGCTTGTATGTTTGTGCGTGGTAATAGCGATTTTTGCGGTCATGAACAGAGCGCAAGGGCAAAAAGATAGGGGAGTAGGCAAGAGATAGTACGGGTTGGATGGAATGTTATCGTCAGCTGCGGGTAGTGCACATGCAAGTGCATGAACAGCGGTACTATGCTGATCAAGTTGCGTCATGGCGTAAGCATATAAGCATACCGCAGTAAATTAACACCGGAAATAGCCGGGCTATGTAAGAAGCATCGTGGGAAAGTTGACTTGTCCACCGTAACCTTCACCTCCCTCACCTCACCGCGTCAGCGCACCTGGCAGTATCGTTGTCGCGATCCTCAAACAACCCGGACCTCTCTCATCGTTCAACAACGCCCTATGATTTGATCCAAGCTGATTAGCTCATCAAGCAAAGCATCACCAGCTACTCTCTACATCATGGCAGCACAAATCAGTGTCGCAGCGGGTCGATCGCACCGACGAGGCGATAGCAAATTCGTTGATGCGGATCCTACAAAGGGTCTTTTGGAGCTCAGGTCGGAGGATGGGGAATTTACCCATTTCTGTGAGTACAAGTCGTTGCGTCGTTCTAAGGCGAAAGCTCGCCAAGCATTGTGTTCTGGCATCGAGACCGCGATAAGCCTGAAGCATCGCATTTTAAAGATGGTCGGAGTCCATGCAGGATGACAAATAGCCGTGCTTAGTGCTATATTCACTCTTGACCGATCGACATCTTTTGACAGTCAGTGAAGCGAGACATGCTAACGATGCCTCTTGTTCGAAATGGTAGCTTGGAAATCCCGAGTCTCAGGCCAGGTAGAAGATGTAAGTGACGCTTGGGATCCTGCTGATTCGAATTGTACGATCACATGCCTGCGACATAGAAACTGACTTTCCTGATCGTCGAATAGGAGCTTCTCATCTTTCCTGGTGAAGCGACTTTCACCCAGGTCGAACAGGTGAGTGTGCTTTCTTATCGTAGTTGTCACTGCTCCAACTCCAGAAAACCTCTACAATCCTCCGGATCCGTACCGGCGCGTATGAGCTCGAAAGTACGAAGAAAGGACTTCGTGCTAACCTATCTCGCTCGCTCTTAGGACGCCTCTGGTCGAACCCACATCCTCAAATTCTCAAGCTCAGACCAGAAATACTTTGTGAGCTTTTCGTTACGCCTGCTACCTGTCGGTCAGAAGCTCACGTGTTTCCCCATTCCAGTTCTGGATCCAGAAGTCGTCTCGGGACGCAATTGCTCGAGCTCAGGTTGATATCGACAACCTCTTGAGAGACCCCACTTACCGGTGAGCTACAGGAATGCAGTAGTCGTAGTCATACGCGATGGACAGCCTCTAGCTCTTCGGCCGCCCTGCTGTCTATGGTTGCTGATCGCGTCCCTTTCCCTCGCAGGATCGGCTCTGCGCCTCTCCCCGTCCCCTCGACTCCGCAACGAGTTCAAGACAGATCATGGCCCCCGACTCCTGGTGCTCCCCGACTCTCTCACCCTGAGCCCGCACCTCGATCGGTCGCCGCTGCTCCTGCCCCTGTTGCATCCACTAGTACCCCTTCAGCCTCTGCTTCCGGCGGTGCTGGTGCTGCCGCTTCCGGCTCAGGCATGGATGTCGACGAGGCTCAGGCTGGCGGTGAAGGCAATGGCGATGCCCAGTCGCAGATGGCTAGGATGTTAGCTGAATGGGCCAGAGGTGGAGGTATCGCCCCTGTTGACGATGGTGCGTACATACACCCCTCGTAGACCAGGAGCTTTATCACAGAGTGATGCGCTACGATTCTACTTTCATGCTGATCATCTGCGTTGACTGACTTCGCAGACGCGCGCCTTACCGACGTCCTTTCTCCCATACACATCTCCACCCTTCTCACGACTCACCCCACTTTGATCCCAAGTATCACCCCTCTGCTCCCCCAGGGCTTGGACCTCCCTGCCAACCCTACAGCACAAGATCTGCTGCCCATCCTCTCCGCGCCGCAATTTACCGACGCTATCGCCAGCCTGGACAACGCTCTGCGATCCGGCGGTCTGCCAGGCGGTATGATGCGAGAGCTTGGATTGCCTGAGAGCGCGGGACAGAGCGTCAAGGGCTTCTTGGATGGCTTAGTTGGGTTGAAAAAGAATGAGGGGGAGGGTAGCGATGAGCGGATGGATGAGGATTAGGAGGATCTACCAGGCGATTGATCGATCGGCTTCACGCTATCTGGTCCATCTGCTTCCGTATTTCAGTGTAAAAGAGTGGCAGCTTCGTATGCATGCGTCCAAGGTCATGGGCATGAACATGGGTGTCTTTGTCTTGCCAGCTCGCGCACCATAAGTGGGTTTTGAGCGACTGACAACCTTTACAGTATGAGTGACTTGTGCGGCGATCGCCGAAGATGATTCAGTGTGATTCAGGCGATTGCACCATAGCACCATATCATCATTCCCCGGATTTTACTGATGCGGCGACCTAAAAGCGTAAAGACATGTTACGTTGTTTAGTAAGCCTCGCAAGTCTCGATTCATCCTGTTGCTTGCATTGCGCCTCTGACATCCGTCATCATCTGTCGACGTTCCATTCAAAAGCGCTCGCTCGTCGCAAGCTTAGTCGCCCTCCCGAAATCTCTTCTCGATCTTGATCTCTGAACAAAATCCTCTTCGAGGTGATCAACTAGACAAAGTGCGAGCCTCTATCCCCCTTTCGATCATCGGCAAGGCATCCAAGCCAAGTCCAAGTTCAAGCATACACTCGATATCAGCTGTGTATCCTAGCACGATCATCGCCAGATCCGCTCTCACAAGCAGCGTTATCAGACCGGTATCTTCAAGTGCCCGTAATCAGCTTTACAACTCTCAATTCAGAGCTTTCTCCCATTCTACTCGGAACAACATGCCTCCTCTCACAAAGACCCAGGCCGCCGAGGTCCAGGAGTAGTGAGTCTCTGTCGTCAATCAAGGCCCAGCGAGGCGACACTATTATCATGTCGCAGTCCGCGAAGAGATAAATCGCCAGTACACCACTGAGATGAGCGCCATGCTGAATATCGTGCGCGTCCTTTACCACCCTCAGCGACTACTTCGTCATCGGTGGTGGATCAGGTGGTCTTGCTTCAGCCGTAGGTGTCATCAGCACTACGTATCACTTCACAGAACATTATTTCGCACATTTAGTGCTCACGCTGATCGTGTCCTGGACGTATAGCGACGAGCTTCTTCGTACGGCGCTAAAGTCGGTCTCGCCGAAGCCACGCCCAAGCTCGGTGGTACCTGTGTCAACGTAGGGTGAGTGCATCTTGCCCTTTGAACCGGCCTCCGTCGAAAGCTGTGTACTGACTGGCGATTGTACCTTCTACCCCTGTCCAGATGTGTACCCAAGAGTATGTTTAGATCACCTTCAACGGCTCAGAGGTCCTCACAATGAGCTAATTCGGTGTGCTGTTTCGTGAACCATCGCCCGATAGAGGTCATGTGGTGAGTCCCGTCTACCTATCGTTCCTCTGGATGAAGGGCATGTCACACCCATTCAATCTACCAAGAAGAGAAGAAAGCGTGCTGACCATCAACTCATTCACCCCAGGTACACCGCCGACATCGCGGACAACCTTCGAAAGGCCGCCGCGTACGGCTTCGGCAAGGACGGCGAGGGAAACAGGATTGCTGGCGACTTCAACTGGACTGAGCTCAAGCACAAGAGGGATGCTTATATCAAGCGATTGAACGGCATCTAGTGGGTGACAAGGGCTTCTACTCGTTGTGTCTCTTGGGTCTGTTTGTTCACGGGCGCGCAGCGGCGCATCAGCTCAGACGGTCCCAGCTCGCGTGATCGATGAGTGTTTGCTAATGCTGAATGCACTTTGATGTTTTAGCGAGTCCAACCTGCTCAAGGACAAGGTAGACTACCACTCCGGCTTCGCCTCGTTCATCGACAAAAACACCGTTCATATCGAAGCGTTGGACGGCGAGTCGTACACCGTGAAAGCCAAGAAGATCACCGTCGCCGTCGGCGGACGACCCACTATTCCCAGCGATGAGACCATCGAGGGCGCCAGTTACGGTATCAACTCTGACGGTTTCTTCGATATTGAGGAGCAGCCCAAGCGAGTCGCTGTCGTCGGTGCTGGCTACATCGCTGTCGAGTTGGCCGGAGTCTTCAACACGCTTGGCACAGAGACTCACTTGATCATTCGACATGATCAGGTTTTGAGGACTTTCGACCCTATGTTGTCAGAGGTTCTTGTGCCTTACATGGGTGAGTGAATAATTGACCATTGTATCTTGTGGTGCATTGCATATCTACCAGCCATAGCGCGTAGTTCGCTGACTGCGTCTCACTTTCTTTGATTCACTACTACAGAGAAAACCGGCATGAACCTGCACAAGTCATCAAATGTCAAGAAGGTAGAAAAGACCGGCACCGGCTCTCTTCTCGTACACGTAGACACCCTCGACAAGCCACTCGAGGTCGACGTCCTTCTCTGGGCTATCGGCCGACACGCCAATACCGAGAAATTGGGCTTGGACAAGATCGGTATTGAAACCGACAAGAAGGGCGACATCGTTGCTGACGACTACCAAAATACCAACGTCGAGGGTATCTACGCTGTCGGTGACGTCGCAGGCAAGGTGCTCTTGACCCCTGTCGCGATTGCTGCCGGTAGGCGATTGAGCAACAGGCTGTTCGGACCCGAGAAGTTCAAGAACGACAAGCTGTCATACGATAACATCCCTTCTGTTGTCTTCTCGTGAGTATTTGATAATTTCGCCTTCGTCTCACGTTGTCTTATGTGCCATCCCTCACATTTGCTGACATGTTTCAATGATTCTTTTTCAGTCACCCTACCATCGGTTCAGTGGGTCTTTCCGAGCCTGAGGCTGAGGAGAAGTATGGCAAGGAGAACATCAAGGTCTACAAGACCTCCGTGAGTGCTCGAGCCTTCCCCCTCCCTGACTCACTCATCGATGTCTCGCGCGGTTATGAGCTTTCGGAGAGCTAGAAATATCTTGCCGTCTCCCTTATCTATACTCTCATGTCTATATGATCCCTGTGCTGATGTGTTATCGTAATCTCCAGTTCAAGGCCATGTCGTTCGCCATGCTCGACGAGGACCACAAGCAGCCCACGTCGTACAAGCTCGTCTGCACCGGACCGGAGGAGAAAGTTGTCGGTCTGCACATTATCGGTGAAGGATCCGACGAGATGCTCCAAGGCTGTGAGTGGCGCTCTCTCTCTCTCTTCTGTGAGGCTCCCTGGCAGTGCTGCGCGGGGGAGACCGAGCTGATCTAATGCCATCTGCTTTCTGGGGTTTTCATAGTCGGTGTTGCTGTCAAGATGGGAGCTACTAAGGACGACTTTGACTCCTGTGTCGCTATCCGTGAGTGAACATCTGCGCCAGACGCCTGTCAACAAGGTACATTCAGATATTCACTGATTCGCTGATTTCCCCGTTCTCCTCTGTAATTGATCGTAGATCCCACATCTTCTGAGGAGCTCGTCACTCTCCGATAAGCGTCGGACCCGTATTGCCATACGACTAGAAGTCTCATGACCTGTTGAGAGCGATTACCTAGATGATGAACAGCAAAGGAGCTTCTTGTGAAGGCCCGGATTGACGGGGTAGAGGGAACTGCGGACCAGTGAAGTAGAGACTAGAAGTAGCAAGGAATGTTTGATCATCATTTATCTTTCTGTTTGCGATAACAAGTTATGCACTCCTGTATAAGACACCAGATCGATGCACCAAACAAATTACTAACAAGTCGACGCCGGTGCTGTACTCTTCAGACGAGATTTTTGGAAGAGGACATGAAGAGACGGAATGAAAGATCGGCAGATAGGCAGATGATCAGCAGTTGCGGCATGCAAAGGTCATCAGATCCAGCAGAGAGGTCCGATAAGGTTTGTAGCATCGTAGGATCGTAATATCTACAGTACAGTATATCTACTGTAGTAAATGGAGGAATGGTCAAGTGTCGTCAAAAGTTCGTTAACAACGTTACTCCACGTTCTTCTCTGAGCCCAGCTCCGTCCTTCCGTCCTTCCGTCCCTCTCTCCTCGCGTCTTATCGTGCGCCGGCATATAACCTAATCGCAAAGCATCGTCCCCCCAAAGCATACAGTATCATCGGCACCATCCGTAAATTCGATACCGCTTTTGTTCGTGCGAACTTCGCGACAGCCGCACAACTCGTTCTTCACTCAATCGTAGTCGTAGCCTAAGAAACCGACCACAACGATACTACCGTCCGTACAGCCATACTGCGATTTATCGACCAAATCGGTGTGACGAGCAACAGAAATGAGGTATCAGCGTCTTTTATCATCAGTCACAGATAGCGTGAAACATCGACAAGTCGAGTCTCTCTAATCTACTGTATCGTCCGCTCTGCTCTTTGCTACGGATGCGACAGAAGCACGCCATACCAGGCGATGGACTTGGGAGTTATCCGACTCAGCCGTCACTCACGATGAACTTCTCTCGGTCAAGTACGAGAGACATGGGGTTCTTCTCTGGCGTCTGAAGGTTCATCTCGTCCGCCCGGGAGGCCCATGCGCCTCCCACAGGTCGAAGCTCCATCCCCTCTCTTCCATCTTCAGAGTCACAGTTCGGAGAACCGATATACAGCTACGGAAAGTCAAAGTCAGCTGTCAGGATGGTGCTGTCAATGCATCCGATCGTCTCGCAGGAAGACAGCGCTCACATGCCTATTTGCGCCTGCTCGCGCTGCAAATCGGGTGGAAGTGACCACCCTCATCCGCCTAGCGTCGATCGCACCTTTCTCAACATCGGGCGCATCGATCAAGTCTACCAATCCCGGCGCTTTGGTGAGAAGAGGGACAAACCTCGTCTTGCGTTCTTTCCGCTGACTGTCAGTATCGTTGGTGGATGCGCTCTTCATTATCGGAGATACGGGGGACTTATCGGGACTATCGAGGGCGTTCTTCCTCGAAGACGAAGCTTGCGTAAGCGGGCTTGCTGATCTGTCGCTAGCCAGAACGGAATGAGCAGCCTTCTTAGTCCGATTCAGCGGCGAAGGGCTTCCTGACACTCCTGACGAGGCGGTACGAGCCATAGGAGTAATCTTGCTCGGGGATAAGATTGAATTCGATTTCTTGGATGAGAGACTGGGGGAAGAGCCGGAGATGGTACGCTGTTTGAGCGATGTGGATCTGTTTGGCGTTGAGATTGGTAATGCTCGAGCAGCGGATGAGACTGTCCTAATACGCGGTCTGCCGGGTGACGGGGTGCCAGGGACCGTGGTTCTCTTGGCTTCTGGTCCGGCAGATATAGGTGGGACTTCCTCCTCGACTTCGTCCCATGCCAGCTGGATAATCATCTCGCGGGTCGCGCACTGACAAGGGAGATTGGTGAGAAATTCATATATCAGCTACGTCAGTAGCAGGCGGACTTGAAATGCGCTTGCGTCTGTGGACTATGATTGACACCCACTGTCATGGATCTCCCCTGGCCTTCAAACCAATTGATCATCCCCACTCCTCCTTGTCCACCTCCAACGTCCCTCAGTCGCAATTTCCACTCCTTCTCCTTTTCAGTCTTACCGAGTCCTTTACCCAGCTCAGAGATCTTGAACTGGGCCAACATCTCTCTCCGCCTGATATCGAACGTCCGGATCACCCCGTCGACGGTAATGGCAATGATATAGTCGTGGACGAGCTGGATGGCGACGCATATATTGGTTTGTTGGCCAAAGCGAACGATCTTCTCGCCTGTTCTCCATGACCATACGACGAGGGCTTTGTCCGCGCCGGCTGCGACGAGATGGTTCTCGTTGAGCCTGTAGATGGACAAGGTCAATACATCGCACCATCTCACTGACAGAGGGTCGAAGAACCCAGATCATGCAAGCACTGATTGCAGGAGAGATGTGCCACTCACGCCACAGCTCGTATCCCGTGCAAATGACCAGAGAGGGTATGACTCAGCGCCCACTCATCCGCCCTCTTTCGCCAGACCTGTACTCGTCCGATATCATGGTATCCTGCTACGAAGACCTCGGACGGCGGATGATAATCGAGGCATGAGACTGATTTTGATGGTAGAACGAGCGGCTGTGGGACCGATGAGGGTGTGAGAGTAAGAAGCGGCGGAAGGTGCCAGATCCGAATTCTGATGACAGTACAACCTTAGCCAGATCTACTAAGTAATCAGAAGAAAATATTCACGGGTTGAAAAAGAATTTACGTCTCGTCATATGATCCACTGATCAATACCTCCCCTCTCAATCGCAGGGATGTCACATAATTGGTGTGACCTTTGAGCATAAACACCTTCTGAGCCTGCGCGGCCAAGTCAGCTGTGCCCCTGCTGTTAATGTCGGAATGCAGAATACAGATAACGCACCAGGCCAGCGTTCCAGTTGCGCTCTCTCAGCCAGAGACTCTTGTATAGAGCTTCCCTATACTTGCACAATCAGCCTTTTGTCCAGGTTCATAAGGAGTGAGCGTAAAGAGCTTAGTGAGACAGACATACCACCCGCCTTCGGGCGGGATATCGAGATACGCTAAGCCAGCTTGTCCATCCCAGTCTCTCCACTCAAGCTGACGACACAAGATTCGCCATAAGTCATCCCGCTTGGTCAGGTTACGATACCCGCGTGCGACCTAGACCAGGGGGGACTCTGATATCAGCTCTCATGACAGAGATCTTTCTGGCGTCATACAATCGCAAAGAGCATATCTGAATTGACTCACTGTGCGCAGATTCAGGATATCGGTTACTTCGAGCAGACTCAAGATCTGGACGGAGATGCCCTCGTCCAACCGAGAAAGGATATCATATCTCGATCTTCTGTACTTCTCCAGTATCTCGATCTGGGCGTTGATATCCGATGGATGGCAGGCTGATGTATGGGAGTAGACAGGTAGAAACGTCAGTCAGCTTCGAGAAGGTTGGTCCTAGTAACGTACCTTCCGCGACCATGCCAAGCAGCTTGACCCTCTCATCCTTCGTCAAACCCCTCAATGTACCCTCTAAATCGCCTTTGAACCCATCTGTGACCTTTTGTTCCAGACTTGTACTCGCGGCATGATCTACATTCCTATGCTCGCAGGTCTTTTCAGCGCATCTGGCATGTTCCGCCTTCAACGATGTGTACTCCCTTTGCAACGCATGTAGCTGTGAATGCAGGTCGTGCAGTGATGATGAAGAGGCCGATTGAGAGCGTACGAGCAGATTCTTATAGTGCGTTATCTGGCGGAGATGTTTCGCCTGCAGCACAGCGAGTGGTGACTACATATATCACGACAGGTCTCGGTCAGCTGATGGTCGCGTCCCAGTATAATGGCGTAGTGTCCAATAACAGCTAGCTTATGAGGACTACGCAGATGTGACGTACTCACGTCGTCATACTCGTCTCCGTCGCCTGCCGTCTCGGTCCGCAGCTCCCATCCGTCTTCGGTGATCGGATCGTCCCAATTAGTAGGCTCGCTGTATATCTCTGGGAACGTCCCGTCTCCCGCTACGACGGGGCTATATGCTGCCCAATGTCGGAGGTTTGTCGCGTGAGGCTCTACCTGATCCCCATACGACTTGCCATGAACAGGCTGAGGATGGACTGGAGTCGAGGCGCTCGGGCCGACAGCCGTCCTTGGAGTAATCGGCCGAGGCGTCGATGGTCCAACCCTGGGAGTGAGTTTCCCCGGTGCATTCTCTTTGTCTATTCTGGGAGAGGGTATCGACAGCTTCGTCTTTAGATTTGGTTGACCAGAAAGCGAGCTGCGAGGTTGTACTGGTCGTCGATTTGTCGGTGAAGGGGTGTTCTCGGTCGTTGGAGGGGGCAATGACCGTCGGGCCGTTGCGAGAGGTCGCTTATTGCGGACTGAGCCCGATTTAGGAGCAGCACCGTTGGAGATCGTCATGACATCTCATGCTCGCTGAGAATTGCTGACCGCCTTCTACACCAGAAGTCAAGAGTAGATGGAGATGAAGAATGCTTCAGCTCTTGATCGAAATGCCAGAAAAACACGCCTGGACGCGCTCTCGCTCTGGCTCTCGCACGGTGCCTGACTGTCCGTTTCAGTGTTTCAGGTTTCAGCCCGATCACGTGATATCAACCCTTATCGCTGGATTAGATAAGAGTAAGCATCTTGAACCTTGAAAATCGGACTAACTACCTCATCCACCAAGTACTCGGACACAAATTGAAAGTGGGTTGCGGCATATTAGGGACTGTCACTAAGACGAGAGTGTGAAGAAAGGACGCCTCTGAGAGATATGTTGCCGCTCGGACCCGGTCCTATCGCCGTCAACAGCCTATATAGATTGCGCGACAGGGCAGCTCACGGGCAAGCTTGACTGATGAAGTTTCGGTGTGTGAGCGGCCGGTTACGCGACACTGCACCATTTCCATCTCATCAAACTTGTCCCAAGCTCGCGCTGGGCGTTCGATTCCCACCTTGTGAGCTTGCGTAGAACCAAGGGATACGTATATTCGGGGTTCGGCATTAAGGGCACCCAAGGTGGACAAGGCGTATACGGCGGGTTTTCGGCTCAGATAGGCCAATCATTCATGGCACAGCTCGGCAGCAACAGGCCTTGTTGGCAAGACAGCTTTCAGATTGTCTTGACAAGGTAGTCGCAAAGAAACGCGGGCGCATGAAGGCCTATATAACCGGCGGAAGCAGTCTCGCGAGAGGACGGGAATTTCCGATTGTTCCCTTTTTGCCAAACCCAGCTTGCTCATAATATGTACACCGCGTGAATGGCGAAAGTCTTCTCACAGAGGGTACATGTCATCCTTCCCGTTAGGAGTTGATGTCTAGGCAGCAGAGTATGGAACATGTTACTGGCACAGAATTATAGATAGCTTGATTGCTGAGGACACATGCCGAGGGCGAATATGATATATATGTGCAGGGTACAAATGGGTCGTTCGTGGGTATAGGTTGATGCGTGTATGTAAACGGTACACTCATGGCAGAGAAAACAGCAAGGGCCATGACAGACGACGAGTGCCTGATCGGGTGTATGGCGCTCACCATACCCCATTGAGAGGCATGCCAGGACCCATACTGACAGGTCTGGCTTTCTTGCCCTTCTTCTCCTTTCTTCGGAGCGCGTTCAAGTCGAATGACTGACATTTGTCGCATTCGGATGCAAGGCGGATGGACGCTTCGAGCGCTCGGTGAATCTTGAGTGATGTATGTGATGTCGGGGGCAGCTTTGTTGACAGTTCTGATAAGGGAACGTGGAGCGACATGGTCAGTATGTGCTTGTACCCTGCCAACGGACAAGCAATTGACTCACCTTGGAAGAGTAATCTGTATCGAGCGGCCCTTTGGATAGGCATGATGATCTGCGAGAGCGACGGGATTATCAGTACTCTTTCCCCGTTTTGAGTGATCACAAGGTGCACTACCGCTCCCTTCCAAGTACATGCAGGATTCCCGTTCGCAGCAAAACAAAGCTAGCAAGACAATCCTAATGACTTCACTCACGATATCGGCAAATCCCAATCTGTCTTCGTTGTCACTCTCATCCCCATATAGCATCCCTCCAGGACCCTCACTAGCTCTTCTTCCTCTTCTATCTATTCGTCCTTCAGTGAGCATCTTGTCGAGTTCTTCTCCTAGACCACTGGTCACTATCTCCCCGATTTGGCTCGCCCAAGCTGAGATCTCACGGGTGAGCTCTTCCTCCATCGAGATGAAAGCCTCAGCCACTCCGTAAGGCGAGGGATCATGCTCGAATCGTTCTGATAATGCGACACTCAAAGCCTGCAGCTTTGGCAAACACATAACGAGCATATCGAGCGGAGTGGAGGATGAGGGAGGAGGATCTAGGATCTGTGACGGTAGTGGTGGGACTGGAGAATTAGGCGAGGGATCGCCGAAGCTGCTACGGCCGCCGCTTCGTTCTGATCCACCACCAGCCGTACGAGGTCGCCGCAGTCTTGAAGGAGACTTGATGTTCCCCGATCCGGACCGATAATGGGCTGGAACAGGCTTTGGCACAACCAGAGTGGCCTCAGAGCTGGTCGCCACCAAGGGGAGGGGCAGTAGATCATTGCGAGCCTTGGCAGCTGTCTTCACGGCCTACGAAGATCAGCATGTGGGTGTATTAATCAGCAAATGAAAAATCCACATGGACACAGTACATCGCATAGTAGCACTTCTCGTTCACTTACCGAGACACCTCTCGCCAACAATCTGCCATGCCGCCTCTCACCATGAACAAGCTCTCTCGTGACGAACCAAGCCCTGATATTCTCCTGCCTGGCATGCTTCTCCAGCAAGTCCTTCGAAACTGTCCTGAACATTGGTGGGGGAGTAGACGATCCGCCGCCTAAGCCCGATCGTAGCGCAGCGCCTCCGGCACGCGTCATCCTTACTCGACCGTCAGACTCAAGCTTGACCAGCTCCTCAACAGTAGCTTGGAACGCTTCGTCATCTTTGATCTCGACCAACGATTGCCTATATCGTCGCTTGGCGTCGTATGACTGCATTTCTGCGTCCTCGTGGAGAGAGACTCGGTGCAGTTGGATCTCCCGAGCGAACACTATACCTTCGGGCAGCTCGTTCAGATTGGCGGGGGATTTGGCATCCCGGAAGTAGTCGCTTACTATGGCTGATAGAGGGGGAGTGTACGGTCCCAAGGGAGTCTTCCAGTTGGACGACGCCGGCGGTGCCGAGAGCTTTCGGAAAGATCGTACGGGAGCATCAGTCAAGTCTTTTTGCTGCTCGGACAGGGAAGGAAGCTCGCCGTCGACGGGCAGCGGCGATGCAGTGAAGTCGAAAGGGATAAAGTCGGGAGACGGCAGGGAGTTATGGAGTGAACCGATCGGAGGAAGTTCCGGCGGAGTGCTTGAGTCCATCCAGCCTGACAAGGGTGCAGAGTTCGCCCTCGAAGGAGGAACAGCCGGGGCTCTCTTCTTGCCCTTTTTGGATCGTACCGACGAAGGCGTTGAAGGGCGGGCGTCGCTTGATCCACTTTTTGGTTCATTCTCTTTAGCAAAACTGTCGAGGAGGGAAGAAATCGGTGTTGACTTGAGAGGGACGGTGAGATCGAGTGAAGCTCTAGACCTCTTGATCCTGGAGTTCTGAGCAGCATCACCATCCTTGTACGTCTCATGTTTCTTAGCTTGGGGTACGGGCGGTATGTCCTCGTCATCACCAGGAAGAGCGTAGGACATTGATTTGCTCTTCTTGCCCCTATGAAGCGACCCACTGCTGCTCAGCCGTCGCCACAGCCGGCTCAGACTGCCCGATCGAGCGGGCATACCAGGTCGTGAAGGCGATTTGGGGTCGTCGATTTCTTCAGGGGTACCGTCATTTTGAGAGGGTTGAGAGGGTTGTGAGGCCTGCGAGCTGAAAGAGACCTGTTTCACGGGCGACGAAGTGGATGTCGACGGTCGAAGGATGGGGGATAACGGTGGGCGGCCTGCATTCTTAGACTTGGGCGAGAGATGGGGAGGTAATGGAGCCGCTCGAGCAGAGTGCATTCGCCTTGACTTTGTCTTCGGCGATGTGGGAGTCGTCGGCGCACGATTTTCGTCCTGTACCTGATCGGAGACAAAGGCGAGCGGCCATTCGCCCCTCGCGCGCTCATAGTCAAATGCCCTTCGGACAGATTTTGAAGAGGCCTCAAAGCTCCTGATCGTTTCAGTCACATCGACTACCTCTCGCTGGGCGAGACCTGTGAAAGACTTCGATGGCCCAGAGACAACGGTGGTCGCGGTCATGGTAGTCGACGTGGTTAGCTGGACTGAATGAGCGGTAGCTACAGTCGCGTTGGTGGCCGTCATCACTTCGCCTACACTGTAGACAGAGCTGGTGTTGACCGACATCGCGCCCACTGAGCTAGATCGCAGTCGTCCGAAGGCCGGTCGAACGGGTCGAGGGCGTACGTCGGGGTAGGTCTCTGTTACTTCGGCTGCAAGAGGCTGTATCTCGAATGTCACCTCCTTCCTCCGAGCCGAGCTAGGAGTCGTCTCGGTACTATCGTTGGATATCACTGCTTGCGAAAGCGGTCGAGGGGTCCTCAGCTCAAGGTTTGAGGTGGAGATACGGAGTGATTTGGGAGGTTTGGCGGTCACGTCGCTTCCTGACGAAACGGTCGGAGTATTGGTGCTCGTTGACAATGTCGCTGAGAAGGTGGGAGAAGAGCTACCATCCGAATGCCTCTGCCACTGCTGGGCAAACTGATCTGGCATAACTGTCGCTCTTTTGTCAATAATGTCGTCGCTGGCCAGCTCGTTCTCCTTGGCAGTGCCAATTTGCACGATCGTACCATCATCGCCTTCCCTGTACGAGAATGTAGAAGCCCTCGATAGTGCAGCTCCAGTTCCCAGGTCTTCCCATAGACCGCCGCCTGAAGACCCGCCACGCCCGGATAATAACACAGCATTGCTCGGCGTCTCGACCATGGCTGACTCTTCGGTCGAAGGCGTCATTCCGGACGATGCTGCTGTCGATGAAGATGGGTTACGGTTCAATGACCAGTTGAATTGCGTTTGATGTTGTGGTTGTGGTGGAGCTGCTCCGACTGGGAGAGGTAAAGAAGAAGCCTGCACGGGCGGTCGGTATGGTACAGGTATCTCGGCGAAAAAGGGTCCAGTAGGGGGAGAAGCGTGGGCGGACGCGGATCTCGTGTGTCCCTTCTCCCTACTGCGTTGATGCGAAATAGAAGGCTGTTCAACCAGCTCTAAATGGTCGAATATGGCGGTGACGGGACGACGCTTGACCAGCTTCTTTGGCGATGAGGTCGAAGGTCGCCCGGGACCTCTCTGAGATTGACCATCGCTGCCGACGGGAGCCAGCGGTGCAGTGGAACCCTCGCTGCCGGATGAAGGAGCTGAAGATCCAGATGACAAGGCGGTCGTCAACGTGGGACGTGGAGGCGACATGCCGGATCGTTGTTGCTCCGACACGTTCTGAGCATGTGGCGGGGAGGGAACGACATATGGCGTAATGTTATTGTCGATGATTGGTGCTGGTGGGTGCTGGTCATCGTGAGGTGGGACGTGCTGTGAAGAGGCATAGTCAGGATGAGCGGCAAAATACGGTCGGCCTGATGGTGACGAAGGGGGAGGGGACCGCATGACTGGATCTGTTGGGATCGCAGGTCGGGAAGGTGTCGGAGGTGCTGATCTTGGATGAGATGTTGTAGATTTCGGCGGTTGTCTGAGTCGAAATGGGTGATCAGCTTCGAAGAAATTGAACTTTCTGCAATTTGCCATTGACATCACTCACTCGGCGCCGGAACTTGATCTTTCCCTTGACGTGCTCTTACCCTTCGACTCTCCTTTGACACCTGACACCGATGATATGCTCGTGTCGTTCGAGATCACAGTCGTCTTCGGAGCCACATCACCGTAGTCATTGTCCCTCGGTGCCGACGTCCTCGATTTACCCTTGAAACTTCTCATTCTGCCAAACGTCCATCCGCTAGAAGAAGCAGAACCACTCCCGGAAGCCTGGCCAAAGGACGTAGGTGGGTACTTCATCTCTCCGCTATTCCGCTTCCTTCGGCTCGTCTTATCCTCTGGTATTATCATATGCCTCGAATGGGTGGACGCATCTGAGATGACATTCGGATCGATCGCAGGTACGGGCGGAATATATTGCGATGGGTCAGAGACAGAGACGGATACGGAGGCGAGAGAAGCATTCGACTTGTTCGATTGATGTTGCTGAGACGAGAGGGAGGCGGACGATCTGCGCTTGATGAGACGCATGGTTTACCTATTCTGATGCCGTGTGGGCGAGGATGGGATGACCAAACCGCCCGGACGTGTCTCGAGCTACCGAAAAGAGACTGGTCAAAGGATAGCAAGTGATATTGTGAAGAGGAAGAATGATGCGCAGAGATGTGTCGTTCTTGTGTGTGTGGACGATGTGTAGGTCGGCCGCACAACCGCATATCCCTCAAGCCGATCTCGATGGCCGATGGCGAGGGCGATCAATCTATGTCAATGTGATGTCGATTTCGATGTTGATGCCGATGATCTTGACGATTCTCGCATAGGCGAACTATATCATTCGGGAGTCGTAAGTGGAATGATTGCCGTTTTGCCTCGCTTCTTCTTTGACTTGGCGCTAGTCGAATGGAAAGTTAAGTTGGTTTGGAGATGTTTCAGGTGACAAGTCAGCGAGTTGGGGTTGAGTCTACGAGGAAGCGAACAATCACGGATGTTGGGCAGACGAAGGTCTATAGTCAGCATGACTCAGATCGACACATGCTCGTTACAGTCCACATTCCATGGTTCACTGTCGTCCTTGAGAATGAGTTTGGGTTTTTTCCATCTAACGCGCAGCACAGTCAAATGAGGTATGTGCAGCATCATCTGCAGGGTATTCGATGAAATGGGAGATGGGGCATGAGCAGAAAGTGGACTGTAAGGATGACGATATTCTACACCATCATGCATCGCTCGCTCACTCACTCACTCACTCACTCACTCACTCACTCACTCACTCACCTATGTGCTGTTCTGGTCACAACCGTTCTCCTGTCCCTTATGATACACGGCTGATTCGTGTTGGGGAGATGCAGGATTGAAGCGAGAGATGCACCTCTACCTCGTGTTTGATTTTGAGTTTGATCTTGATTTTTCACTGATTTGCGGCAATCGCTCGGATCATCGACCGATCAAAAGTCAGAGACAATCGTTACGTCGTGATGTGGGGCAATGATTTTTGCGTGATGACGGCGTGACTGTTTGATCGTCGATAGCTCCCAGATATCAGGTGTGGAACCGAATGCCAAAAGTCGTGGTGCTCCTTGTATTTGCGAAATTACAGTAAATCAGGAATATCAATCTGCGTCAAGCTGGAATGATGTTCAGACAGGGTCGGCCTTGCGGCTTTCTTTAATGACGGTAGTGATCCGTCCGTGTCCGTGTTTAGGGCTTGGGGCCTAGCGACGTGTGTGTCTGCGCGAGTGTCTATATGTCTATGACGGACAAGTAAGCATTGTGCGCTCTGGTAGTCTTGATGATCAATAACAAGGACCACCACGACGATCACAGAAAGTGATATGACGAAGGCAAGATATGAAGGTGCGATCCCAGACAGAAGGATCTGGAGAAGGATACCACATACTCACTATGCTATTTGCATCAAAGCTGTCCAGCTCCAGCCCTCGCGCCCGTTTCCAGCGAACCACTTTTAGCCCTGCTGCCGCCCTTCTCGCCGATGTATCAGATGAGGAAGTAGGATCTGGACGTAAAGCAAGCGCTAAGGGCTCTACTCTGACAGATCTCAGACCCTCCTTTGGGCTCTGCAAAGCACCGTTACCCCCTCAGCAGCAAAGATGTCCTGAGCCAAGGTCCTCCTTCGCTGACGGATGCTCGAAGATATGGGTAGGATGAGCTAAGTATCCGGGGCGGACGGACGGACGGGAGCTGTTCCTTCGGAATTCCTTTGTCCGGCGTGATGCCTTTGGGCGGAGCAAAGGGGGTACTGTTTCTGGTTTTGCGGGGTTGATGTAAACGTGGGTCCTGATTCTGCCTTTCTGCTCTGTCTGTCCGACGCTCGCTTTCGCTTTCGAGCGATCCACAAGTCTAGCAGTGGAGTGGGGCCCAGCAGGGTCGAGCTCAGGCTATCATTCGGGCAAGCCTTCCTAATCTATGTCGTGCGAATTCTTGAGAATATGGCGGAGGGGTATGGGGTTGAATGAGGTGTTGTTGTTGTCGTCGTCGTCGCCGTCGTTACTGTTTGTCTTCGTTGTCGTTGTTGTTATTGTTGTTGTTGTTGAGGACGATGATGCCCAGCGCTAGCCAGCACGCTATAGCACGTTGCGCAGTTGAATATTGTAGTCCAGGAAGATCCTGAATGTTCGCTGCTGCACAGGTGCATACAACATGAGAAATCTTTCATCTTGTCATGTTGAACTTCAGGCATCGCTCAGGAATCACTCGCAATCTCGTCATTTTCCACACACCGCTAACAGGGAACAGGGAATACGAAATACGGAAACGAACAAACGGCCGTTTTTCTTCAGAAGCCGCCTTTGCATGAGCTGAGCTGAGAACCCGTAGCCGAGCCTAGCTATGCATATGCATATCATCATTCCCTGCCCGCTTCCGCGACCTTGCACCTTGCACCTTGCGCCCTCGCGGGCGTCGAAGCGTCGAGTGAAATCCCTGATATGATTCCCGAGAACCCGGCCGCATCTTCTCCTCTCAAGCTTGCTTCCTTGTATCGGGCGACCCGGCCTGTAAAAAGTAGGCTAGGAGATGAAACAGAAAACCCGAAATCTGTTTTTTGCGAGGCTCGGCCGCGCCGTGGAAACGCGAGTGATTTTTCGCTTTTCTTTTTCGCGCAACTCACATGGCTGGCTACCTTAGGCGTTTCAACTACGTCATAAGTAAGAAGGAGGTCTGTGCGAGCGTATAGATTGCATTATATTGAAACAACTCTTCACTTCATTCGGCATTCAAAGGCGTTTTCGATTTGAGTCTACTTCGCAGATGCGGAATCCATGCGACCGGGCGCTCCGGCTCGGTCTTTGCGGAATGGAGCTGGGCTCTGATGCTGATACTACATTTTATCTCGTCAAGTCATGAGTCATAAGAATAAGAATGTCGTCAAAGGTGTATGATCAGTGTACTACAGGTGATTATGGATAAACATGGTACTGCGCTGTGATTATGCTTAAGCATGGTAGGTATGAATGAGAGTACCAGTTTTGGTAAATAGGTGACCGTTCACTGCACCGGGTTACAACGACTGAAACTGAGGCTAGAGGATGTATGTGACTTTCGAGAACATGACCACGGTAACGATTAGGATGATAGATGGGGATACTGACTACAGTGCAAAAGGATGCACGAGCAACGTGAATGTGGATCAGATTACTGTGGTCATGGAATAGAATCTCCAATGACGCGATAAAAGCTTGTCGATGCTGAAAATCCTCCTCATCACCAGCCTCACTTGACTCCCCACTCCCGCCCATCGAACTCCCAATCCAAGCCGCCTATCTCCCCAAGCTCGAGTCTCGGTAACCCTCCGAACCCGGGCCCCGGCTTAGCGGCGGGCTCACTTGGTGCAGAAGGCGCCGCTTCAGAGCCGTTCTTGCCCTTGCTACTGCTCTTAGGTGACGTCGTGGTTGAGTTAGCAGCTGAGCCTGAGACTGATCTTTTGGCTTTACGGCGCTTGTCGAGCCATCCCGACTCGGTGTGTCTCCTCCCTCCCAAAGATGGGCGATCACCATTCGACTTCGAAAGCGAAGAAGACGATACAGTCCCATCGGGATCATCGTTGCCGCGCGCAGCGACGTTCGGGTCAGAAGCGGACGCAGTCATTGGTGGAGAGGTGAGCGGGCTGGTGGTATTGCTCAAGCTCAGACTTGTCCCTTTCCACTCTGGGGCTAGATTCTTGAGTTTCGGGAAGGTCTTGAGCTTTCCAAGCGCTTTCTTGGTGTTTTCGATAGACTTGGCCGTGAAGAGTGCTGGACGAGGTTTAGTAGGGCTCTGTGATCCCTTGGAGGATGTGTCCGATGTCCGAGTCTGCCTCCTCAGACCTGAACCAGCGAGTGTCGAAGGTCTTCGACGAAGCACGCCTCCTAATCCTCTGCCGAAGAATGAATGTTGTCCGTGACCTACACCATTAGGCGCAGAAGCATCAGGACCCTCTGGGACGAGTTCTTCCCATTCTTCGTCGTCGATATGAGTGATTGTACCGTGCAACTCGACCGATAGTTGAGCGATGGGGATCGTGTCGACACTTGGCAGCTGACGATGACGTCGGACGATCCTTGTAGGCGATCCAGGATGCTGTGAGCGCACCGAGATGACTTCGGACACAGACAAACCAGAGGACGGTGGACCAAGGGGCAAATCGAGCTCGTGCGATAACTGTCGGACGGGTTTCGGTCGCAATGGAATAGGAACTGGTCCGGTCGATGCTGGATGAGGAGAAAGAGCGGGAGCAACCATGTCTCGTAGATAAGGCGGAAGGGCAAGCTGGGGCGTCTTCACCTGGGGTGTGGCAGGCTCGGTAGGAGGAGAAGCGGGCTTCACCAGCGTATCGCTAGAGTATATGGAGGGTGGCGAGTCGGGTGCATCCGACCGGAACAGCGAGTGATCTTCGAGGTCGACGGCGTTCGAGGTCGTCGTTCCTCCCTTGACCGGGGGTTCTGAACCGTGAGATGGAGAGACTTCCAAAGCAACATCTGTATCCGTATTGTGTTTGTCAGCGACCACTGGCAGAGGCTTCTCGGTAGTGGATGAGTCCTGGGTGATAGTAATAGCGGGTCGTACAGCTTCCGCAGGTCGTGATTCGGCGATGGTCTGACCGAGAACCGACTTCCCTCCAGTCATGGTGTTTCCTTCGGTCACAATGCTGGCGTCCCCTTCGCCTTCGTATGGCTCGTGCTTCGGCTCCTCCTGCTGCTTCTCAGCCTCGACTTCGGCCTCAGCGGTTTCATCGAAGATATCGATGGCTTCATTCTGCAGTGGAACCGTGTGTACCACTGGGGACTCCTCCACACTCTCCAGGCCATCATGAGCCGAGATCGGCACCTCGTCGTCTTCTCGTTCAGACTCCTCCAACACGCCAACGCTGCTGTCCTCCACCTCCACTTCGCTCTCAGTGTAGGTATCATAACCATAGCCGTCATCTTCCCTTGACCACGTGAAGTTTTCCAGCTCCGGCCGAAATCTCGCCTGCTCAAGCGCATAGAGCTGATTATCGTTCAAAGGTGTACGCGTGAATGAGTCGACGTCGCGAAAATCGTGCGTGGACATATCGACGGACGGATCTTCCTCCAGGCATAGTTTCGGGAAGTAGCGAGTATTGTATTCTGCTACCGGATGCAAGAGGAGTCCGTGTGGGTCTTGATACTCGCCCCGAGCGACGGTATCCCAGTCTCTGTGTTGTGAACCACGAGTGAGCATTTGGCTTACCACAAAATCGCTGTAATCCTGACACTCACATAAACGCGAAATACTCATGTTGCTTCACGCAGGGCTCGGTCAATCTCCACATAGGATCTTTCTGCAGCAACTGCGACGAAGAGCAAGCTTAATCAGCTTGGAGTAACCCTTTCGCGGATGAGTTTAGCTGAGATCACTCACGCCATCGATAAAGTTGTAGGTCACTGGATCGGGACGGTAATTCGCCATCTTTGGCTCATGGAAAAGCTCATCCCACGGATCTTGTAGAATCTTGCTCCACAGCACCATCTACAGCGGGCGCTCAGTCAGTGTCGACCATGCGATTTATCGTGAATAAAGACGTGACAACGCTTACAAGAGGCTCATCTTCACTTTTCCGGAAAGGTACCTACAACTATATTCAGCTTTCGTGCAGATATTCGCACATCAAAGATGAAGCTTACCCTTCCTACCAGACCTTCTAGCACGATACATCCCAGCGCCCACCAATCGACCGCATACGAGTATTCGGCCCTCTTGACAACTTCCGGCGACTATCATAGAATCAGCTTCTTCCATTCATAAACTTCGGTAAAATCGAAGCTCACCAGGTACTCTGATGTGCCAACCTACGACGCGAGCTCTCTTTGGTCAGCTATACTACCTGACGTGGTATACATAGCGGACTCCCAGGGTATTCCTTATCGGAGAGCGAGATTGACTTACAAAAGAGTACGCCTTGTCAATCATCAGCTTCTGCTGCCCACTTGCCAACGTCCGCATACTTCCCGCGCCGGCGCCGGCCCATGGCGGGAGTTCAGGTTGACCAGGATACGTGACGACGTGAATCGGTTTCGGGTCGCCTCGATACGAGAACTCCTTGGACAGACCGAAATCGGCCAGGACGGCATGACCTTTGGCGTTGAGCAGGATACTGATCAGGTGAACGATGAATCAGCTTAGGCGGGTTCTGGCAAGTTGGGAGGCCAGGATTGCAGCGGTAGCTGCTGCGAGGTCAATGGGACTCACTTTTCTGGCTTCAGATCACGGACGATGATGCCATGCCGATGACTGAGATCCAGTCAGTCCTTAATCTCCGGATTCTGAGTGAATGATAAGAACCGGCGAGTGAACGTACAGGTCCTCCAATCCTTGAACAATATCAGCGGCATAGAATCTCGTCCGATGATCACCTAATATCGGGTGAATTTCCATCTGCGTAGCCAGATCCCCACCCGGATAAAACTCCATCACGAAGTAGAAGTTCTCTCTATCCGTGAACGAGTGATGCAGGCGAGATATGAACCGATTGTGCGGTTCGTCGATCGCGAATCGTTTCAGTATCGATTGTTCGGTTAGGGTGTGATTCAGCTCGTCATGCGTCAGGACGGAACGCTTGGAGATAGCTTTCATCGCTCGGATCGCATTTGACGGCGTATGTTTCACAAGCAGGACCTACAAACGGTTCGTTACGAGCCGCATAGATCAGCTTCGCTAGTCTTGTGATGTGTCGATGCTGGAGCAGGGAAGCATCGCTACAGCTTGGACGGTGCGAAAATCGCCTTGAACTCACCCGTCCGGCACACCCTTTCCCCAACACCCTGATCAACTGGAAATCCTCCAACTTCGCAACGTACTTCTTCGACTCCTTCGAACTGTCATCCGAAGTACTCTTCTGTCTCCGATTGTACTTCAACCCCTGCTCTCCTACTCGCATGCTATCTGAGCTCGATCCTTTCGCTCTGTTCCCATGGTCATTCCCCGTAGAGAGATTCGGCGCTTCGAGTATCATTGAATTACCGAATGAAGAGCTGATCGATGGGGTCCGATCGGGTGTAATTAAGCCATTAACGATACGAGCCATGGTCGGAGGAGGCGGTTGGGTGTCTTCATCGTCGCCACTATATGGCGGCGAAGGGGGCAAAGGGACGCCTGTTGGAGCGCCTTGGCTGGTCGCAGCGGGAGCCATGATGTTCCGAGGCGAGGCGACAAACGATGTGGCTCGTGCGGGTTCGAGCTGTTGATAGCAGGGCCCCGATGCCTGTCAGCTTACTAAGTGTAGCCCTTATTATGAGGGAGTACGCCGTAAGCTCCGAAGTGGTTTTTGCGAAACTGTATGTTGAGTTGGAGCCAAAATTACTGTGGAAATAATGGACAATAAGTACGGGTTGTACCAAGTGTCTAGTATCACCAGGCTATAAACATGATGAGGGCAGAATCAGTAAGAGTATGATATTTCGAGTATGATACAGAGATCAGGTTTAAGCGAGCTTGAATCCAGAATACATACGATTTTTATATCGCTCGGAATGACCGGCCGCGATCTCTAGCAACCACTCTGCGGCCGGAACGAGCAATGACGATATGCGATAGCTGCAATCCTTTGTGCGAGGGCTCCTCTCTTCGGTTAATTCGGAGTCTGGTGATAGGTGGATCCGACGATGTTCGCGAGGTGAACAAATGACAGTCGAAGTGGAAGTGGAGACAATGGATCGCGGCGGAAGAGTTCTGAGGAGTGGAGTTGGTTCTTTGGGCGATAAAAAAAGTAGAGAAGACAGAGATTGGGCGGGGCCTGTCAGAAAGGATCGAAGCGGAATGAAAGGTTAGTCAGATGGAGGAAGGCGAATGACCTTTGCTAACAGGGCACGTTATGGCTGGGATTGGCGACTGATTCGTGCGATGACTATCGAGCGTAGCCAGGCCAGATGCTCTTCGATGATGTGAAAGGGATGGATAATATGACGTCGGGGTCGAAGGCCTGCGGTGCTTCTGCGATTTGTCGTGGAGTGAAGTATGCTACCTGGTGGACAGATGAAAGATCGATGATGGAAGTCATAGCAAGAAAGATACAGAGGATGACACGCATCTTTATCATCGCATTTATTTCGGGTGAGTATCATGAGTATGGTATCAGACTCGAAGAGCTAGTGAGTGACTATTACTCCTGTCAAGGGTCACTCGCAACGCACAGATCGTCTTACCCGGCTGTTTCTTTCCCACTCCTCTTCACCGAGCTCGTGAGATCGCACGTCGCTTTGACATCATCCTAACCACGCAACAAAGACGTGACATTCGCGCATCTTTCCATTGACACCACATCCTTATCACGCCTTGCCCAGTCCTCGAGTCAACAGTGAACTACCAGCATGCATAACAAGCGATCTTTGGTCGCCATTCTGTTTTTCGCGGGATGCCTTGAGGTGCGGTCGGATCAGCAATCCTCTGATGGGACGATCGTTTTGGGGTGAGTGACACGGTGACAAGGCCCTAAGCGGGTTTGCTGGGCGACTTTTTGCTTCCCTCGGTCCTCGTTATCATTCGACAGGGCCTAGAGCCTAGATCAAAGGACCGTGCGGCGGAGGCTTCTTGATAGTAGTAGTGGTGGAGTATAGAATGGCATCGTACTGCACGAGTACGACGAGCACAACAATAAGACTGATTGATGGGTTGATTGTGTGTCATGTTTGATGGCCTCCTAAACTACCCTGTCGAGGTGAAACGCTGCATGGTTGCTCGGTGCGGTAAGGTGACCTTGTTACAGCGTGATATGGGGGATATGCATGATAGGCGAGAAATGCCACATGCGGTAAATCATTCAATCTCAAAAGAGGTGCTGTTGGTGGTGGCTCAAGCGCGTTTGGTACCTTTTTCGCCTCGTGGCGTGAATTAGTGACTGGTCGCGTTGTGATGATGTTGAGTGATCTCGTATTTGCTACTAGCTATGTCCATTTCAATTCATTCCTTCAAAGGTCCTCTTATAGAGCGCTGAGACGCTTGCAGGCTTTGCGTTTCTTCAATGTTCACATATCGATCATAGTGATAGTATCATTCAATGCTTTACGACAGTCGCCATTTCAACACTTCTGCGAATTACATCTATTCTTGAGGTTCCACTCACACTCACTCTCCTTTTCATTGGGCAGACGACCAAACGACCCGACACGAACTAGATCAAAGGGACATCCGACAAACATCGAATCAAAATGGCAGCCATCGCTGCCCAGCCACACCACCACTATCAGCAGCATCTCTACCCTTCCCAATCAGTGATGGAGGAGGCTTCAGACGATGACGAACACGACATGGATGAGGACGACGATGAGTCAATCGAAGGGGATCTCATGGATCCTGCTCACGCTCACTTCTATCATCAACAACAGCAACAAGCCCTCTATTATCAGCAACACCAACAGCAACATGGATCGACAGACTCGGTCGGCGGTGCCGGCCCTTCAAGGCAGAACAGCGCTCAGCAGCAACAGCAGCAACAGCAAGGGCTGGACGACGACGATGGGGCTTACAGCGATGAGGAGAGCGATACGGATAGTATGCCAGATGAGAACATTGACTTCAGTCTGACCTATGCTTTGTGAGTCTCACCGCATCCTTTGGACTGTGCTTCATACACTGGATAGTCCTTCGTGATGTCTGAACTGATCTTCTCTGGCTCACCTTGCTTTCGCGTGTCGGCAGACATACCTTCCTTGCGACCGTGGAGGGCCAGGCATCCGTCGTCAAGGGAGATTCACTGGTACTGCTCGATGATGCCAACTCCTACTGGTGGCTCGTGCGAGTCCTGAAAACGGAAGATGTCGGTTACATCCCCGCTGAAAACATCGAGACCCCGTACGAACGACTTGCGCGACTGAACAAGCACCGGAATGTGGATTTGGCAGCCGCGACAAATATGGAGAAACAGGCTGGAACGGTGCAAGGGAGGGAGAAGCTGAAAGGACTGATCGCTGGGAAAGCCAAGGGGCTAAGAAGAGATCATTCGGGGGAAGTCTTGGAGGACGGCGCAGCACGTCGAGTCGTATTCGCTCCTCCGACCTATGTGGATCATCCAGGTGTCACATGGAGCAGTGACGAGGACGATTCGGAAGATGAAAGAGAGATGGAGATCGACGAAGTTGAGAGGGAGTCGAGCGGCCAGCAACAAGGTCAAGACGTGCATCGTGGGGACATGCGTCATGAGGCGGAAGTGCATCAGGTGGAGCAATCTCTTCGACCTAATGCCGGCCCCGACGCCGAGATGGAACCCGATGACGGAGTAGAATGGGCGGACGAGGCAGCGGCAGCAAGTCAGCGACGTATGTTGGAGCAAAAGCAACGCCAGATTCAACAAACTGCAAACAATGCCGGAGCAGCGGTACAGCCCAAGTCGAACAACCCCTTTGCTCCTCGCCAAGAGCAACAGCAACCCAGTCAGATCAACCCGTCTGCTTCCAATACCTCATTAGCGTCTACCTCCGGTGGTAGCGTGATACTAGACCCCGCTCAAGCAAGCAGTGACACACGACGTATCACTGCGACTCCCGCGGTCGCCGGTGGACCCCTACTCCCTTCAGCCCTCCAACAACAACAGCAGCAGCAACAAGCGGGGCAGCGAAATGTCTCCGGCCAGTCGGTGAATTCAGTCTCATCGGCCATGTCGACAAACTCGTCACAGCGCAGCGGTACACCGACAAGCCCTGAGGAGATGGCCAAGAAGGGCAAGAAGATGAAGAAAGGAAGCAAAGAAGACCTGCACGACGGCGAAAAGAAGAAACGGGGTATGTTAGGTGGTCTCTTCCATCGAAAGGGCAAGGATAAGAGTGGGAAAGGCGTTTCGGGGAACGAAGCCAGAAGTTCTGAAGAGAGCATGATCAGTGGTGCAGCGGAGACTTCACCCGTAGCCCAAGGTCGATGGTCAGAAGAAAACGGCGGGCGCGGCAATCACACATCGCTATTGGGTCCAAGAGGATCGGACATCCAACAGACAAATCCATCACAGCAACAACAAGCAGCTGCAAACGGCGTTTCTGCGCACAGCTTGCGACTGCAGCAGCAGGACCAAGCGCGGATGCAGTCGTACACCAGCAAATACCTGAATAAATCGCCGTCATCCGAGCTCCATTCTCCGACCGCTGCGGAAGCTGCTGCAGCTGTCGCGCAGTCTGCCGCCGCTATGCGACTCGCTGCTAGCATGAATGGCAATCCCGGTGCAAATGCTGCTCGGCCAAGCAGTATCATCCTCTCGCCAAATCCTGCTGGACCGCCTCTCCTCAACGTCATCCGAATTTTCGCCGGAGATCACATCAAGTCAGAATCCTCGTTCAAAACAGCACTCATCAATGAGACTACTTCGTCCGCCGACCTCATACGTCAAGCAATGCAGCGATTCCACTTGCCGGGCGGCTCCAACGCCAATCTCGATCAAACTTACTACATTACCGTTCGAGATTTCAACGGAGAAGAATTAGAGTTGACACCAGAGGAGAAGCCATTGACAGCGTTCCAGGAGGCTGTGAAGAGATGGGCCCGCGAGTCAGACGAGGATCTGACCGCCAGAATGGGTGCGATCACACCTACTGTGAAGCGATCGAGTGTCAGCAGTATCTCAAGTGTGATAAGCTTGTCATCACACCCCGCTATCGCCAAACTTGGGATGAACGACTTCTCGGATGACTCAGTGGTCAAGATCTACTTCAACCGAAGAAGGCCCGGTAGCGTACAGGTGAACGGCGGTGCCAATGGGACCGGACAGCAATCGAACGGTATGCCTGAACCTGCTAGCGAATTCTCAAGCTACAGCACTCAGCTCTCGACGGTGCAGGAATCCAGTCCGGAGAACAAGAGTGGAGAGTGGACTCAGGCTGGATCGCCAGTTCCGAGCACTGATACGGCTACGCCGCCCATGCAAGCTCAGCAGCGATTCAACCCTTCTTTGACAATCTCCACCAGCGGACAAGCCTCTCCGGAGCGATATTCTTCTCCCTCAGCACGCTTCACTATCCAGCTCATCATTCACGCGACTGATTTGCCCGATGGATCTGCTTTCGATCCGTCTAGCGATGCTATCATTCCCCGATCCTTGCTGCGCGACCGAGCGGCTCCCCCTTCGGATGAGCCAAAACGACGGGTCTTCGTATTGCCCAGGAATGCCAACGTGGTTGAAGCTATCGAGCAAGGGTTAGAAAGGTTCGGGATCAATGAGGGTGTTGTGGACGGCGGTGATGATGTGGAGGACAAAGTTGGGAAAAGGAGGAGTATGGCGCGGGTCAGGTATAGCCTGGCTGCGATGATCAACGGTGAAGGTGAGCCAAAAACGTCTATTCCTAACATCCGGACGGGTGACCGCAGGCATTTGCTTACTTCGGTCGCAACTGCCTCTCTATAATACAGAGCATCCGTTGGCATCCAACAGCCGTATCCTCGACTCGTACGACCAGCCTCCCAACTTCCGACCGATGGAGCGGACGACACCAGAGCAACGACGACGGTCTCGCGATTTTCAGCATAACGCCGGTTCACCAGCCGACCTCCTTCCGACCGACCCTGTCTTCGTGCTTCGCCGCGTAGCACAACGAGGCTTGTCCAATGCTCGGATCGATACCATATCGACGCCGCGTCAGATGCACTCGAACGGAGACACTCGATCGCCTGCGGAGATCATTGCTGCGCAACGTGCAGCATCTCGAGCCAACCAAAAGGCTCTGATAAGCTCACAGTCGAACACTTCGCAAGGTGTAGACGTGGTATTACCTGATAAACGAGGAACGTTCCGCTCTTCGAGACTGCTGGAAGCCGACGGAGAAGTTGTTCGATATTCTTACATCGATGGAGATGGAGAGACGTACGATATCTCCGAATTGCTGGAAGAGGAGTGGGGCAAAGATGGATCTGTGTCTGGATCAATCTCGTCTCTTGCGGCTTTTCAAACGAAACCTCCCGCTCTGGCAAGGATGACCACGGATCAATCTGCTTATATCACCGCCCCGTCCACCCCTGACGAAGGTCTGGAGAAGGATCGAGCGTTATCGTTGTCAGCTGCATTAGGTCTGGGAGCTCCCGCTACCATTGTTGACTCGAGAATCAAGTCCGGATCCCGGCACTCTTTGTCCAGACTATCTGGCGATGAGGATATCCTCAAGGGTGTCGTACAGCGGGCTGAGGGTCAGGAAGACAAGGAGAAACTGGAAGAGAAATTGAATAGGGTGATTGAGAGGGTCAAAAGCGGGTCGATCAGGGGGTCGACCTCGTCCGACGAGGTCGTCCTGTCCGCGGTCAAATCGCAGAATCAAGCTCGGACTCGATCACAGCTCGATGCGAGTCAGGCGCAAGATCAACCTCACCACATCCAAGGCAGAAGATCCAGCGAGCACTCCATCTCTGCTTCGCCGAATCTGAATCGAAAGGGTTCTGCTGCTTCGAGCGGCAGATCGACTCCACAAGGGCATTCTCATAATCACTTCCAATCACAATCGCAAGGGTATCAAACCTCTCATCCCGACGGACGAGCCTCAGCTTCGGACATCAATGCTACTCCACGGGCTTCGAGCCAGTATCAGGTGGATGGGCAAGGGAGATCATCTTCTCGCCAGGGTCAGGGGTACGATACGACTGCTGCGTCCGTGAATCGGATCATTTCGAGACATCGTCAACAGCCGTCAATAGCATCCATTATTTCCATGTCGGATGTCGACCATTCGAACGGTAGCATTCAACCTGCATTGTCATCTTCAGCTTCTCACCGCCACGATGGTTCCAATCACGATCAGAGGAGAAGCTCAGTCGACGGCAGCAACGACACTGAGACCGACGACGTCGACCGAGACGGGAATTCGACTCCTGTGACGGCTACGTCCTCGACTCATCCTACGCCGCCGTACAACGGAGCAGTCTTCACCCGCGCCATAGGCAGTGTATCCCCTACACCGTCGAGACCGCTGAATGGCCCAGTGAGGTACAAGGACGATTTCGGCATCAAAGAGATGATGGCCGTCATCTCTGCTCGAGCGGGCGTGTACACCTCTCCTATCAAGCTTTCGCGTGATCGTCACAAGTCGAAAGGCGGTAAAAGAGCCTTGCGGGACTCGGGCAAGATCACGCCCAATCTCGACGACGATGAGAAAGAGGATCTCCGGAACGGCGACGATGGGGAAGACGATGCAGCAAAGAGAGAGGAAGATGAGCGTGTGAACAGATTATTGGAAGGCGACACACTGGATTGGGATTATGAGGATATTCACCCCGATATCAAGGGATGTTTCGAAGGCGTCGCGAGGAGACTGCAGGACTTTGATCGGGAGATCGATGATCTCCTAGCGCAGGTTGGGGGACACGCAGCGGGACCCCACACCAAGGGATAGCAGGATCTCAGAAACGGAAAGAAGTAGCTTGGGAGTCTGTCTGTCATCTATCTGCATAGTGAAATGATTTGGGTCTCGTGTCACGTCGGACTATGCTATTCGAATTGAAAATATGTTTTTTGTTGATCTTTTCCATTCTTCGCCTTTTCATCCGTACCCTCAAAGGAAGCGTGTCGTGTCTTTTTGATCCGCACACATGAATAACACATTAATGAAACGAGCTAGACGATGCTTATGTATGATATGTCATCTGGCCAATGCAATACATGAATAAAGATTTCCCCTTCGATTTTGCGAATACCGGATGTTGAGTGAGACGGGACGGAGGAACACCTACCTGTCTGTCTATACACCAGACGCAAAAGCTCAACCTCACGGGAAACCATGGTGCGGCACTATCAGCTTGTATGTAGCCTTATGCCGACATCACCTCATTCCAGCTTCGCAGCTGTCTATGACATTGATAAAGATTTTCATCGTTCAGGAATCGCATGCATGCCTGGCTGGCCTGCTAGATGGTGATAGGCAAAGGAGACAACAAAAGCCAAAAAGGAAGCCCATGGCGGGACTCGAACCCGCAATCGCCCGATAGACCCGCTGTGAGTCCATAAGAGTCGGGTGCGATGACCAATTTCGCCACACGGGCCACGTTTTTTTGTTGGAAGCGGCCTGTGCGCAAAGTATATAAAGTTTTATGGTTTGAGCTTCACCGTACGCCGCTTCTGCTGAACCATAGTTATCCGGCCTTCAAATACCTCTGCCTATGCATGTCCCGTACACGTACATGGAAGGGGTGCTATACACTTATCCGACAATCATCTACTCGCACCTTGTCTTTCTGTACAATTTGATCTTTCTGTACAATTTGAACAGTGGGCGAACACATTCCCAGAGCCATATCGCAATACGGACGCAGTATGAGCGATCGCCTCCGTCATGCTCTCTATACGATTCGCTACGACCGGTTGTTCCGGGCGAACTCTGAGAACCGGACCGCTCAGCTCACCCAACTTGACAGATGAAAGGGGATCAAACCCCTCCAGACGCGTCTCGTTCTTGTCCTCGCCAAAGGAGCTGTTTCCCACCTCAGTTCGCGGTCACACCAAGGATCGATCCGATCCATAAAGGATTCCAGAACCGTGTCTACTCTTGATGTTTCCTACTCGGGTACTGGGATAGACTGAAGCTTCACCAATCGACATCTTGTATATAAAGCATGACAATACTTCTGATCCTTCTTGGTCACAACAATCACATACGCCCCAACATTCTTTGCTCCCACCCCTCACTGACCCCGCAGCCAGCTTACAAGCCCTCCCAATCTTGACACCTTGTCCGAGCGATCTTCCTTACTACACAAATCTCACTGTACTGAGTTACATTTCGTACTCATACCCGACTGACTCCAACTGACCCAACTCCTTCATCTGACACTGGCCCATATACCCAGAGTGAGATTCTCGCCATGGGTCTCCTGCTTTGGAATCCCGATCCGGCACCGCCGGGGGTCTTTCAGGGCCAGCCTCTCCCGTACAAGAGCGCCAGCCTCTTGTCCAAGTTTCTCATCAATTGGATCTCACCGATGATGAAGGTCGCCATGTCCAGGCCTGTCCAGGAGGAAGGTAAGCCTCGAAATATCAGACCCTCTGGACTAGTCAGCTAACATTGGAAAGCAACCCATAGACATGTATGATCTCACTCCGACACTCAGATCACACGAGGTGAGTCGCCCAGACGGTTTTTTGTAACAAGGCTTACATTGTGCATAAACGCACGTCCTCGTTACAGCTGGGGAACGCACTCGAGGCACGATTCTGGGAAAGAATTCCACCCTCTCAACGACCCAAGGGTCGAATTCAGCAGCCAGTGCCAAGATTCTTGGGCGCTGAGCCTGTTCGACAACCCGAAGAATCGCCCCAGAGCCCTCCCAAGGACAAACCTGAGCTGTTTCTCGACCCTGAACAGTTGCCTGCTGCAAATCCCCACAGTTCCGGCGACCGCAACACCCGGGAAGTTCAAAACAAGCATATGGCGATTGAAGACGGCAGAGTCTACGATCAGAGCCTGTTCAAGGCGATTTACCTCGTCTGCTGGCGAGACTACTGGTTCAACAGCGTGACCCGATGTATCGCTTGTAAGTCCTGCTCTTCCGACCTCTCAGAGGCTGATCTATCTGACTGACGCGAATCATCCTCGATTTTCAGCCTGTCTTCGCTTGGCAGCACCGATGATCCTCAAATTCCTCATCCAACAGCTGACTCGGGCTCGCGAGCTTCATCTGGTTTCTACCAACGGTAGCTCTACAGAAGGACTCGCTCGTCCAAAATCTGTAGGAGCGATGATTGGTGCAGCTTTCGGAATGTGGGCTGCGCTCGTCACAGCTTCAACTCTGATGTACTACTCGTACTGGAGATGTAACTTGACCGGCCGACATCTGACCACATCTGTGAGCTCACTATTCCTCCATTCTAAGAACAGGAGAGCGTCAGCTGAGAAATGCCGGGGAACTGCTAGCTCACTACACTCGTTGCCCGCAAATCAATGTGAGTACGAGCGTCTTGACTGGTCAGCGACGAGCGACACCCTGCTGAAGCTCTCACAAGGCGCCTGTCTGGCAAAGCAAGAATTGACATGGACCGTGGACGGATCACCACGATGATATCTGTTGACGTTGCCATGCTGGTGAGTTGCACTTAGTCCAGTCATTTGATTCCACCGTGCTCCTGGTCTTGAAGGCAGATCGCTCATCATCACTGGCTCTTCTAACAGCAACGTGCCATGGTCAACGCGAGCGACCTTTTTGTGACTCCATTGGTCTTGGTCGTGGCGATAAGTCTCCTAACCTGGCAATTGGGCTATTCCGCCCTTGTTGGACTCGCAGTACGTATGGTGTCTTAAACTTGACGATATGGGATGGAGTATGGTGCCGTGGCAATGGCTGATTTTGACCTTCCTCGATCAAGGTCTTGTGTATCTCGGTTCCGTTCAAAGGTGAGATTTTAGACCACTCCACGCATGGCTGCCATTAACGCTTCGCCTGTATAGTATGGTTTGTGAGGCACGTAGCTCGTCTGCGCAAGGAGCAAAACAAGGTCGTAGACACCAGAGTCCGCATGCTCTCTGAGATCTTGAACAACATCCGGGCGGTGAAGCTGTATGCTTATGAAGTGTGGTTCGGCCAACGTATCGGTGCCATGAGAGGCAACGAACTCGAGAAATTTCGAAGCAACATCCTCTCTCGTTCGATACTGACAGCTACAATGACCTTCGTGCCAACCTTGGCGGCTATTCGTGAGCTGTCGATCAAATCACCATGCATGCGTGGCCGTCTGCTTACCTGGATTGGGACCCCTCCTCGAATATGGCGGTGTCAACCAATATCTCTCAGTCACCTTCATTACCTATGCTTTGACCGGACACGAGCTGGACGCAGCTTTGGTCTTCGCCAACTTGCAGATATTCAATGTTGTTAGAGCTCCAATTGCACAGGCTCCGGAAGTGCTCTCCTCGCTCAGCGAAGCGGCCGTGGCTATACGTGAGTATTGGATCCGAGGATTCGCTATCAATCACTTCAGCTGACGGATCTTACTGTAGGTCGCATCGGTGAGATGCTGATGGTGAGTAGTGGTATTATGCCTGATGATGGCTGTAAGCTGATATCACTGTGGAAGGCGGAAGAGCTGAAGAGCGACATCAAGATTGATCCCACTTCGATGTACGGTATTGACGTCGAAGGGCAGTTTCAATTTCAGACCATAAACCCACACGTACCCAAATCCATCAGTGACGCCAACGAGAAGTCCCAGGCAACGGCCAACGCCAACGCCAACGAATTATCAGTCAACAGCGAAGACGAGAAAAGTAAACGACCATTTGCTTTGCGGGATCTTGATCTGAAAATACCCAGGGGTGCTTTGGTATGCGTTGTCGGACGAGTAGGAACTGGCAAGACAGCCCTTCTTTCCGGTCTGATCAATGAGATGGAGCAAAATTACGGTCATGCGATTTTCGGGGGTCCCGTCAGCTACGGTGAGTGTCAAGCAGCCTGGAGCGAAGATCAACCGGGTTGGGAGCACGGGAGATCTCATGCTTTGTACAACTAGTTCCGCAACATGCTTGGGTACAATCAGGATCAATCAGGGATAACATCACATTCTCCGCAGAAGAGCGAGAGGTTGACCTTGATCGGGTGGAACGTATCATCGAGGCTTGTGGGCTTCGACCAGATATTGACATGTGGCCCGATGGAGATCTGTAAGCCAATCTTGACTATATCGGAATTTTGGGCTTCAGGCAGGAGATTGTTCGCGGTCACGGGGCACCCAAAGTAATCGACCGCTGATCTGTGAGGTTTCAGTACCAATATTGGGGAGCGGGGAATCACTTTATCCGGCGGGCAACGCCAGCGAATCTGTATCGCCCGAGCTGCCTACGAGAAGAGCGACATTGTGTTGCTCGATGATCCCTTGTCGGCCGTGGACGCTCACGTCGGTCATCATCTAATGGAGAACTGCATTTTGAACGGACCAATGGCTGCGAGAACCAGGCTCCTCGTGACCAATCAGCTAGATATCCTTGACAAAGCAGACCTCGTGCTGGTCATGGACCGAGATGAGAACGGCGATGGGAGAGTTGCTCAGCAGGGTCGCTATCACGTGAGTCGGTGCCGACGGTCTTGGAAAGCAGAATAGAGCAAGGATCGGAGCTGATGCGAAAGGGGTATTAACCATTCGCGGACCCAGGACTTACTGGCACAGGACGGAATCTTTCAGAAGCTTATCGAGCAGTTTGGTTCTGCCACACATGCGCCAAGCGCTGATCAGCTCGAGGCTAACCAGCTGAACGAAATCTTTGCCCCGGACTCCAGCACCACCATTGAAGCAAAGCTCTTGCCTCCTGAGATCGAAGACACCGTGAAATCTGCTCAAGAAGAAGTCACAAAGACAGTGGGGGCAAAGCTGATCATAGATGAAGAGCGAGCTGAAGGAGTGGTGGGTCTAAGGGTCTATTTGGACTACGTTCGAGCGATCGGGACCGTCATCTTCCCAATTCTCTGTGCTGTCTTCTTGGTCTCAGCTCAAGTCGCCACCGTTCTCAACGCTCTCTTCTTGGGCTTCTGGTCCGGGAATGAATTCGAAAACCTTTCTCAAGGGGCATATATGGGAATCTATGGAGGTCGGTCCCTCTTATCTACGGTAGCTCTGTAGCGTGTGCTGACTGTCTCGAGATCCTTGCAAGGTCTCGGTGCTGCCATGGCTATCTTGAGCGTGAGTCGAACATGTTCCTTTGACTTTACTTTACGTAGGCTTAGAAGGGCAGACTGAACTGTTGTGATGTCCATTAGTGGGCCGCAACTTATGGCGTCTTCCTCGCTGGAATTCGAGCATCTTTCAGGATGTTCAATCTCGCTTGGACCGGAGTCATGCGAAGTCCGACCTCTTGGCATGATCGTACACCTGTGAGTGGCGGATTACATATCTGTCCGACACGATGATGACGATACTGACTTCCGTCCAAAGACCGGACGGATTATCAGCAGACTCTCCAAAGGCAGGCATTGATTCCGTCTGACTTCCGGCTTTGTGAACATGACTGCTGACGTCCTCATGTGACCGTTAGACATCGAGCTGCTCGATGATCGACTCGCTACAGTGTGGTACCACGTCTTTTCGTAAGTACTGTCCGGAGACTGTAGGTTGAGATCAAGTTGATGTTGATCACCTGCTCACCTGACGGTCATTCATGGGTAACAGGGACTCGCTGAACATCCTCGGATCCTTGGGCCTGGTTCTGTACTCCTATCCGTATGCCGGCTTATTCTTCATCCCAGATCTGATGTTCACTGTGAGTCTGCTGACCAGACTGCGAATGTCAAGAAGTCACATGCTCTTAGAACTGACTCACCCACCTTACTTCCTGACCAGTGGCTTGCCGTCTCTTACTACCGGCAAACCTCGCGAGAGATCCAACGATTAACCTCTCTGCTGCGATCGCATGTGTACACGAATCTGAGCGAACAGGTATTTTCTATATCTTACGAGACGATGATGTATGACTGTCTCCGACTGAGCTGACTGACAACTGCCATACATCGGAATACATGGCCTACTAGCTATCGGGTTTGGCTGTGATCCGAGCTTTCAGACAACAAGGTCGATTCCTCCGAAAATTCGAAGACTCGCTTGATCTCCATGCGGTAGGTGTCAGGCCTCTTTTGGAAAGCTTATAATCCGTAGTAAACTGATCGTCGCATTTCAATATGTCAATTATCTCAACGTCATTGACGTCAATAGTCATCAATGCTCGTGAGCGTGAGTAGCGCGATCCCCTGTACGAAGGTGACCTGGTGGTCCTCGACATGCTGACCTGTCGTCATCATGTCAACCAGAATGCCACACAAGGGGCGTAAGTGTCACCCAGCTTCTTGTGAGCCTTCGATGGAAATCAGAAGACTGATCTATACGGGCTACAGGTGGCTGGGTCTTCGATTGTCATTTGCTGGGCATCTATTGGTTCTCGTATGTTTCAGCTTGTCAGCTCTGAGTCGCACCCAAAACCAGGGATCTCAACCGGGAGACGCATGTTCACAGATCTCACTTCTAGGTTGTCTCCCTGTTTGGCATCATCTTTCGAGAGGACGTTCCATCTGCCAACTTTGGAGTGACTCTCACATATCTTATCACCACTGTCGGCTGTGAGTCCAAATCTCGCTTCACTGCTCTGTACTTGCCTACAGCAGGGCAGAAATATTCGGACTTGTATCGTACTCGTATGGAGGCTAATCTCTTGCGCGCAGCGCTGACTGCTCTTGTGAGCTTCGTTAACGAGGCAGAGCAAGGGATGGTCAGTGATACAAGCTCCCTTCACCTGCACCTTGGCGACCCCTGGACAAGCCTCTTTGCTGTGCTGACGCAAGTCGGTCGTCCTCTTGCAGAATACCGTGGAACGAGTGCAATACTACTCTAGCCTTCCTTCCGAAGCATGGCCCGTCATTCCCGGGGATCCTGAGCCTGATGAGCAATGGCCAACTGTTGGAGCTATGGCCTTCACCAACGTCCTCATGCGATATAGACCGGAACTACCAGTTGTGCTCAAAGGTATCAGCTTTTCGATACGACCTGGGGAGAAGATAGGCGTTATCGGCAGGACTGGCGCGGGCAAGAGCAGTATTGCTCAAGCCTTGTTCAGAACTGTCGAGCTCTGTGGCGGATCGATCGAGATTGATGGCAGGGACATCGCGGATATGGGTCTTGACACGGTGGGTGCCACTCTTATCATCATATCAGGTCGTACGGCTGATAGACTGCATGCCGTTCCCAGTTGAGGCACAGGCTGTCGATCATCCCGCAGGATGCTTTCCTCTTCGGAGGCTCCGTCAGGTCGGTCGTCTGCTAAACAGTAGTCGGAGATAAGAGTAACTGATCGAAAGTCGTCATGCAGGGACAACATCGATCCTACCTCTACGAGGACCGACGCCGAGCTCAATGACGCGCTCAACCTGATCCATCGAAACCCTCATGCATCGGACTCGGTTAGAGAGAAGTTTCGGCTTGAGGTTACGGTGGCAAATGAGGGGTCAAACTTCAGCGCAGGCGAGAGGCAACTCCGTGAGGATGCATTTGCTTGCATTCTTATGAACGCTGTGACGAAGAGGGTGCAGTGCTGACTTGCGGTCTTCTAACAGTGGCACTTGTGCGAGCTTTGGTCAAGGGAAGCAAAGTTCTGTTGCTCGACGAGGCAACGTCTTCGGTCGACCCGGAAACGGATGCCCTCATCCAGCGAATCATCCAGACCGAGTTTGCCGATGTCACTGTATGTCTACGCCTCGACGGATCGCGTCTTTGTGTGATGTGCACATGACTGACAATCGTGCTGAACCTGGCGGGAACAGTTGATTTCGATCGCGCACAGGTTACAGACCGTGGCTTATTACGATAGGATCTTGGTCATGGACTCAGGGAAAGTTGCAGAGGTAAGGCGTCGTTGCAAGTGTGCGGAATGCACTCTATGCTGACAGATTTTGCCAGTGCGATACACCTCTCGCCTTGTTTGAATGTACTGACTCGATCTTCCGAAGTCTTTGCGACAAGAAGGTAAGATATGCTGCTCTCGTTTGATCCTCAACCGATTTCCGACCACCGATGGGGAATCGCGTCATGCTGATGTGAGCACCAATACAGCACCTCACCCTCCAGGAGCTCGTCCGAATCCGCGAGGATGCAGCTCGAGCGAAGCGCGCCCATCATCTGTGATTTTTCTATCTCGCCGAGCTCCAATGCGTATGCTGTATTGTTACTATCTGTGTATCTGTGAATTGAGATTGGGTCACATCTGTCATGCATTTCTGGGATCCACACTCCCACTCGGTGCGATGAAGCATTAGCGGAATCGAAATATTCATTACAAGCATGTCCATCAGAGTCGTAAACAGCTGCCTGACGATTTGCTAATCGGCAGTAGCGACATTCAAGGAATTCCTAATGTAGAAATAGATAACGGTTAACGTCAGTCCTTTCTCGGCTATCTAAGTCAACAATCTCCTTTTGACATTCCCCTTCTGTTCTTTCATTCCATTCTATATTCTCATCTTCCTACCTCAGCAATCAGTCAGCAGACATCGCTTGCGCACTCAAGTCTGAGGAGGGGACAATTGAGATGTCTTTCAAGATGTCCCCCGCGTCGATCACCCCTTCGTCTATCGATGCGTCCTCACCATCAACGCTGCAGTCGAGTACGAGTGTACCCAAGTTTCATCACGGCGAGGGCTACACAGACCATGGGCTCGGAACGACAGAGAGACTCGTCGGTGGACCTGCCACTCCCGAATATGGAACGGCTGGTGCACTTGAAGGTGAAATGTCAGTTAACGGAGATAAGCCTCAAAGGTCAAGAGACGGTTGTTTGACCTGCAGGACGCGGAAGGTCAAGTGCAATGAGGAACGACCGGTGTGCGATAAATGCCGGATCAAATCAAGAGAGGTGAGCAGTCATTCTCTTGCACCCTCTCAGCCTAGCTCTGTTCATCTCCCAAATCCCTGGCTTCAATTTCTGAGTCCCTCGTCTCTCATCATCCTTTCCCTATGCAGTGGGCCAATATGAATAGGTGAGAAGCCTGCTGATTGATTTTGATGACGACGACGACCTTGATCATCAGTGTGTGTGGCCCTCTGGGGACGAATCTGAGCGTCGACGTAATAAGAAAAGGAGGACCAACCTTTCACAAAGTGAACGCGACAGTGCCAAGCCCCACTCTCCATCTGACTCGAATGGAACAAGATCAATCTCTGCTTCTGTTCCTCCTCAGACTGGGCCCATCAACGGACATCACCTGCTGCCCCTGCCTTATCCTAGTCCAACCGTCAGGGCTTTCAAATCCCTTGCACAACCAAATTCACGGACGCGGTCCATAGATCCTTCCCGACTCAAGCATCCCGACTTGCCCGACCTGCGCCTTCCCCCATTACCTCTCATCAGATCACCTTCGAACAAAGGCGCTATATCGAGAAGAATAAAAGGCATCGTCCATGTGCCACCGGGATTTCTACCGCCTGAGCCACCTGATTCGATGGACGCCAAGGGCAAAGAGAAAAAGGGCAACTTGATCGATTGGCTTGTCCCGGAGAAGATGAGAGCAGGATTGATGATGGACCCGTACGTGTGATATCCACTCATCGGATGGCCCCCGTGCTGACCCAGACCGGCGTATATGAACATGTCGCCAGATCATTTCTGGAGCCCTACTTCCCCACGGTGTAAGTGAGAATCAGAAGTCATGCGGTTCGTGTAGATAGTATGGCTGACGCAGACTTGTCGCAGCGACGAGCGCTTGGTCATACGGCACTATCTGTCGAAAACAGTCCATATCATCATTGCTTTCGAATCACCACATCACCCCTGGAACCCGTGGCTCTCTGTCCATGCACCGCTAGCGTTTAAGCATCTACCAGGGTGGGTTTCCCTATCCTTATTTAATGAAACCATCTGACCCGTATAGAATTTTCCCTTTACTTCTACCCTTTGCAGGACAAATCCTGCAGCGGATGCTCTTCGAACGGCGATGCTTGCCGTCGGAGGTGTACACCTCGGATACACTTGCAGCCCGACCGATCAAGCAGCCGCGTGGAGAATCACCAAATCAGCCACAAGCAAAGTGCTGAAGTTGATTCAGGAGACTTTGACTGAGAAGAATGGGAAACCCAAGGTGCTCGAGAAGGAAAGCATTGAACTGGTCTTGGCCGCTTTATTGAGCTGTACTATAGCCAGCGTGAGTCCAGTGATCCCATTTTCTCTTCGTTTCGCATCTTTTCTTCGCACCAAAAAATACAGATCGTTAGACACCATTTCATCACCCTCATTTCGCCATTCCCGTCAATTATGTCAAACGCTGACACGGCCGGCTATTCAGAGTCTGGCGGCAGATGACGCCTGGCACCATCTCCTCTCCACTGTGCTAGCCCTCATCGACCAATTGGGAGGTGCTCAGAATATCCTCCGAGATGCTCCAAGAGACAGGCTGTCTCCTTATCGATTCTTCATGGAACAGCTCGCGATCAGAGACGTATTCGGTTGCATGACCACGGAACTTGCGCCCAGCATCTTGCGGGACGCATTCACATCTTGGTTCTTTGAGGCTGAGATGTGGTCGAGGACTGATCTCGAATGGGAGAGCATAGAAAGAATGTTCGGTAAGTCGACGATTTTGTGAAAATACCTATATTCCATGGCTAAAACACGATGGTTGATAGGTATCTCGAGAGGCATGGTAGATATGATTGCAAGAGTGAGTGTGATCTGCTGTTTCAGATTCTGTAATCGAAAGGTCTCGTCGCTTACCAGATCCCCTTCCTCAGGCTTGCAATCTTATCTCATCCGTACGATCTATCAATAAATCCCTGCCCGAAGTCGCGACAATCCCCGCCGACCCAACACTGGCACCACTGCAAAGCGCAGCGCAGGCTCTGATGGCTGAGATTAAAGTCTGGGATGAAGCGGAGAATTTCACCCCTCTTCATCCTCGTACACAATACGGAAATCATTCTTACAAACACGCCATCAGAATAAGGATGCTCAGGAAGGTGTATCATGTGCCTTCCGATGATGTGAGGGTAGTGAAGAGCTCTCAAGCGATCATCGAACTCGCAGGGGAGATGTTGGCGCTGTACGGCAAGATCACTTGGTAAGTCTTCACGCTGGTTATGAAACGCGGAGCGATCGATAGCTGACGAATTCACACATGGTATACTGGCAGGCTTACCTGGCCGATCCTTATCGCTGGTTTCGAAATTCCGGTCAATCACCCTTCACGCGCGACGGCCCTTGAGATGCTTGGCGCATTTGGGTGAGTCAGCTGGCGAAGGAGCGGGTTGTCAAAAAGTAGCTGATTCGATTACTTTGAATTGACAGCCCTTACGCATGCTTCGATAATCGAACCGCGGCAAGGATGTTATCTGATTATTGGATGTGGCATGATATGGACGGCGATCATGTCACCTCTTGGGAAGTCGCGAGGACGCTGAATCAGCGGCCATTCTTGGACTAGCTGGTGACGGCGACTATACTTCCGCAGCAGTGTTGTGTGCAGTAACGTACGGAGGATATAGAAAGAACATATCTGGAAACTAAGCTTAAATCAATGTAAATACCCAATTCGTAACTTGGCAGATACCATCTCCCCCGCACTTGTAAATTCGTACTCGGTTGTATATTCTTGGGGTTCCGATTAGAAGTTTGCCTGTAAGCTAAACTCACACTAGCGATATCATCGTATCAACATATGCATACGTTGACAGCTCCCAGGCATCAATGCGCACACGTCTATACGAGGGATACTTCTGGCAAGCTTTACTGATACTACTAATCGTCATCAGCACCCCTGTCAGCAGCACCGGCAGCGTCGACTCGCATATCTAGCATTTCCATTCGTCTTATCAGACGCCTCAATTCCTCCGACCTATATGACACCGTTAAGAGCAATCAGCGACTCTGAATAATCGCTTGCGAATAAAGGGCAGGCTGCGAAATACTCACCTTGCACCAAGAGCCGCCTCGAGGGGTTTCAGCTGCCTTGACCCATATTGATGGCCTGAAGTTGCCGTTGAAGCTGTCTTAGATGCGAGATCTTCCTCCTGTTGTTGCTGTGCCAAAATAGGTCGCAACGCTGCGAGCTGTTCCTTGAGCTGCGATACAGAGAGGCCTGATTAGCATGCCTCACGTGTTCACGTTGAGGTCCGTGACAGCAACAGGAGGTTTCGCTTTTGTCAAGTTACTCACAACTTGAGCTTTCGTCGCCAGTGCTTTTCCTTTCGACACGACACCTCCTCCGCCCCTGATTCTCGTCCTGAGCCTTTCAAGCTCATCGAACCACTTTCGCTCTGAATCACCAATCTCAGGCCTGAATCCCTCGGTCATATCTCTCAGAACCTCATCTAACCTTTTCGCAAGTTTGTCTTGGTTCTCCAGCAAGCTTTCCGCACGGGCTATGGCCTCGTGGTTCTTGAGTGCTTGGACCTTGCTTTGACATTCCCTTAACAGTCTGATCTGACGCTGCAGTTCCTGCACTTCGAGGTCGAGACGCTTCTCGATGGTTTCTGAAGCTGGTCGGATCGCCTGTGCTCGATTTTGAACTTGCGATGAGATCTCTCCCAGGGCACGAAGATGTTCAGGCGTTATAGTCGTTGTGGGTTTCCCAGCATCTGGTACCCGTTTGAGAATAGCATAGGGGTTGTAAGGCGTTGATGGCTGACGAATGGAGTTTATCAACTTATCGATATCGAGCGGTTTAGCCAGCAGTAGCGATCGGGAGTCAGGCGCATCAGGCGATTCGATTGACTGAACGGATTGTTGGGCGGAGGGCGGTGGCAAGATGGCTGATGAATCGGCAATGTGAAGATCCATTTCCACGCAAGCTAATTGTCCGGTAGAGGCGAGTGCAGCGAGACCGTAGCCTAGGGTTATATTGCAGAAGTTGATGGCGCCGACAATAGGCCTGACAGGAGATCTAAGAGCAGACACAGTCTCAGCTCGCAGCCTGGTATGTTTCAGCCGGAGAACAGATGACTCACCCTCCGGACTCTATTAAGCGACATACTTCACTGAAGGGCAAATCCCCATCGGCACCATTATCCTTCCGAAGTTCCGTCAACCAAGGCTTCAAGTTGACAGAATCAACTCCGAAAGTATGCTGTACGTAAAACAGATCGTTGTATAGAGGATCCGAGTGGAAAGTCGGCGCGTTGGATTCGATAGTTTCGGTATCCGATTGAGGGAACGGTAGCAAGATGGATTCCACGATGGCGACAACAGGAGACGCGGTCGATGGGTCCTGACATGAAAAATCAGCTTCATTCACGAATCCTCATGAGACGCTGTGATTTGAACTCACTCTCGAGCTGTACCATCTTGGCTCGGGTCTGTCCACTTCCAAGCCTACATCGACCCTTCCGCCAGCCCAAGCAATCCCTATAATTGTCTGCTTTTCGCTCTTCACTGAACTCTCTGCTTCGTCGCCCGACAGTCCGATTTCCGAAAGGTACAGGTCCGATGCCATTTGCTCCTCGTCCTCGTCTCCGTTTCCAGCATCCTGTGGACCAGGGCTGAACACGACCGGACCTTGTCTCAGCATAGCTCGATGAGCCCCTGGAGCAGGGCCCCCGGCCTCGGTCAAGTGTGGTGGATGTACCCTTACTGTTCCTTCTACAGGTCGTCTGGCTTTTGTGGGCGTCTCATCTGCGCTCCCTCGCACCGACCGACTGAGCATACTCGTTCGACGCGTTGGCGAAGCGACGTCTTCATCCTTTCTCGTCCTAGCTTCTTCCGCCAATCTGACCTGTTTGACGAGCGATTCAACCCACTGAGCTTGGAACACAGCTCTTCCCAGCCCCGCTTCGCTTGCGCCAAACACGTCCTTCGCTTGTCCTTGAACTCTCGCTAATCTTGCCTCGGAATAAGCTTTCAAGCCTTGAAGGTATCGGATAGGCATTTCTGTATGCAGTGGTAGTATGGGGCCCATAGTGTACAAGTCTCCGTTGGCGACGAGGACGTAGATCATCAGCGGCGAGAAGTCGATGTCTCCCTTGGCGAACGCGAACGAAGTTGCGTAGCGGGATAAGGGGTCGATAGCTGTGAATTTTGCTCCAGTTGACTTCTCAGGCAGGAATTTGAAAGTCTGAACGGGGTCGTGCGGTTGGAGGATGTCATACTCTCTACTCTCACGAGTGAGATCAGGTCAGCTACTATAGCCTAAGAACTACCAATTTGCACGTACCGAAGCTTGCCATTAGCGGTCAGGACCCATAGCGAGTTACCGCTCTCTCCCCACGGATGCCATGACACCTGAGAGATGATATCGTTGGAAGACGGCGAGAATTGGAACTCGTCAATCGGGATGCCTCTGCATTATAATGACAGAATCAGTACCTGCTGAGACCGTAACGTGAGGAAGGAGAAATCCACAGGCACACGTACCGGCATTCGATTTCGCCAGCTTGCGGGCTAGAATAGCTGTTCTTGGGCAACACCAATATAACGATTTGGTGGTGGCCTACTACAGCTAGCAGTCGGCCCGTAGGGTTGGGTATGACATGATGAATGGCGAAATTCAATGCGGAAGAATGCAGAGTCTGCTTCGAAGCGTTAGCTTGACCGGAACACGGCCTACGAGCTTCAGTGGGCTCACCTTGTATGTCCCAACCTTGCCATCCTTGACCTCCCATTCCCTCTCACCGGAACCAAGCGACATCATCCGGACCTCCCTCCCCATAGCGACTATCAGGTCCTTGTCCCTTATCACCATTCTGCTCGTCTTCTGACCCACCAAGTCATCTGTGGGCTTGTCGATGAGCTCCCATTCTGCATCAGCCGCGGCGGCGGTCGACGAGGATGAAGACGCTGAGGAGGGGAGGAAGATCGAGTGGGAGCGAAGGGTGTTGAGCGAGAACGGTATAGTGTGCGACATGATGCTCGATCGCTCTGGCTATCGTAGGCCGTATCCTACTGCCAGCTGCTGTAGATTTTGTGAGAAGTCCAATGTGTTAGCAAGATCACGAAGTGGGCAGGGAACAGAGCTATTTGGACGTTGATAATCCATCCATCCATCCTGGTTGCCGGAGAAGCTCAGCTTGTACGGTGAAGACATTTGATCCCGTCCATATTCTTCGCGTTGTATCGTTCCTCCACATCTTGGTCCACTTCCCACATCCCCTGGAGAAACAGCTTGTCCTTTGTTGACCCATTTCTTTCTCCACCGATGCGTCCATATCACGACAGCTAGCATCAACCTCTTACGGATCGTCTATGAAGAATCTCGGAAGCTGAGCCGGAAACGAGTGCCGGTGATCGAGGGCGCGGAAACGTGATCCACGCCATGTCCGCCGACGCCGAGGGAGTCGCGCAAGACCATATCGGAGGACACGAGCCGGAAAACGACGATGACCCGAATGCGCTCAATTCGCTGTCCAAGTTCACCCTCTTCGAGACTAAAAGGTAAGTAATCATGATAGACTGCTTTCTCTGATGTTGGCTTATATGAAGCTGATTTCGATGCTTGTCGGATCGCTGTTGTCCCCCGCAGCCGGTTCTTCATCACCGCATCCACCGCCGACACTCACCGGGTACTGAAAATAGACAGAACCGACCCGACTGTCCTGAATGTTGTGGAAGACTCGACCGTCTACGATAGCGCCGAGCTAGATCTGCTGCTGCGGATGGTGCAAGATGGTAACAAGTCTCAAGGAGGTCTAGAGAAAGTGCTTGAATTCCAGTGAGTTGCGCTCAAGCAATAACCCGACTCATAATTGATGTCATTGCTGAATATACGTTATGGGATATCAGTGGGATAGTCGGTTTCGTCAAGTTCACGGCGGGATGGTATCTAATTCTGATCACGAAGAGATCGGTAGTGGGATTGTTGGGCGGCCATTATAGTAGGTCACTTAGAACAACCAGCTCCACGGATTCAACGCTGATTGAAGAACACAGTCTATCACTGCGACGAAACAACCGTGAGCCGACTACCTGATCGAGGAAGAACTGCAGCTGACCCGGATCTCAGCTGATAACGATCGCTAGCAAGTCTGAACGGACGGCGCAAGAGACCAAGTGAGTCTCATCGTGGATCACCGCTAACAGAACCTAGCTGATTTGGGCACAGAATGCTACATACATTCCAACATGTCGACCTATCCAAGAACTTCTACTTTTCGTATGTCTACATTGAGCCTCAATTGGCGCACGGGAGGTATTTTGCTGATGAGATTCCCCATAGATATTCGTACGATATCACCAACTCGCTTCAAACGAATCTGACGGTATCTCCGCAAAATCGAAGGTGGAACACGCGGTTCATGTGGAATCATCATCTGCTGGAACCCGCTTTCAACCTGGAAGAACCGAAAGGAAGGAGCCGTTGGGTATTGCCCTTGATTTATGGCTTCTTGGATCAAGCTAGTGCGTCTGAAGCGTTTCAAGTGTGACACAAGGAACGGAATGGCTTACCAAAAGTTCCAGAGATCAACGTATTTACGCGGACGGTGTATCTTACTCTCATTGCGAGAAGGTCACGACACTTTGCGGGAACCCGTTTCTTGACTCGTGGTGCAAATGAGCATGTGAGTGCTTCTCTTGCCCATGGATTCGCACTTGAAGACCGTCACTGACGCGTTATGACCAGGGCCACGTCGCGAACGAGGTTGAGACGGAACAAATGTCAGCTGAAATTTCCTCGTCGTCTGGCGAGAATCGAAGCTGACACCCAACTGCTCCGACAGTGTTTCCGAGCCCCTAGCAACACCTTTCGGGAGCCGAAACAAGGCAGACTCCTCGCATCCTGTATCTGATTTTGGCGCCGGGTATGGCGCATACACCAGCTTCGTGCAATATCGGGGTAGTATACCTGTCATGTGGCATCAGGAATCAAACCAAATGACACCTCGACCGCCGATAGAAAGTAAGTAGGGTTTCACTACTATCATAGCCTCTCAACACTATTTCTGAAGGTGAACATGATGTCTACCATCTAGTCACCATCAAAGATCCCTTCTATACACCTGCCGCCAAGCATTTCGACGATCTACTCGGTCGATACGGTGCACCGATCTTCATCCTCAATCTGATCAAGTCCCGAGAGACCGTACCAAGGGAGAGCAAGCTACTCTGGGAGTACGGCCAATGCGTCGAGTATCTCAACCAGTTTTTACCTGAGGGAAAGAAGATCCGATACATCGCTTGGGACATGTCACAGGCCGCGAAGAGGTACGTAGATTTCGATAAGGTCTGCCGTCAAACATGCTGATAAGGCTGTCCGTGTAGTGGTCATCAAGACGTTATGGGAGTGCTTGAAGACGTGTGCGAGGAGTCCCTACAGGCTACCAACTTCTTCCATGGCGGACCGTCTCGGAATGAAGTGGGGTAAGCTACGCTCTTCTCCATTGTGAATACCTTTGAAGGAGTCAAGCTTACAGAAATGGATGCAGGACCAATCCGCATCGTGATCGACCATTGCTGCAACATGGCGTCCTCCGAGTGAACTGTGTAGACTGCCTGGACAGGACGAATGCCGCTCAGTTCGCTATTGCAAAGCGTGCTTTCGGCCATCAGCTCTACGCTTTGGGTCTGATCGGGACACCCCATCTGCCTTTCTCGTGCGATGCGGTCGATGTTCTGACGGAGATGTACCATGATCATGGCGATAGTAAGCTGGTATACGTGGCCTAAACAGTACCCCAGCTGACCCGTATCATGCTTTCTATAGCTCTTGCATGGCAATACACCGGTAGCGCTCTAGTGAATAGGGTAGATACGTATAGGAGGACAAAGGCCGCGCAGTGGAGCAGTCATTCACGGGATCTGCTTGGTCAGTTGGATGGCTCCCAAATTATTGGGATGGAGAACTGATGAATTACCTATACCTATCGCAACAGAAAACATTCGAAGATTCTATAATAATTCGATGCTTGGTGAGCTGACGCGTATATTCCCTTCCAAGACCTGTATGAACAAGCTGACAGTGTTATTATCCGATCAGATGCGGACAAGCAATCGGCGATCAATCTTTTCGTGAGTCAGATGCCCATGAAAGACTTCTTCCGCTAGGCTCACAAAGGCTGACCCACTTATCACACTACAGCTTGGCGTCACGCCCTCCGTCCCAGCCTATTCTCTGGATCGCCCAAACTACAAACAATGGTTCAACCCTGCTCACTTGGAAGAGCCCAAGACTGACGAGCTGGCACCAATCAACCATGTGTATAAGGAATATTACAAACCTCATATCCTCTCCCAATTTGGCCGATTGTATGCTTTGTGAGTTGCGCCTGACTTTACCGACGACTCACACGATACGGGACTTGGCCGCCGAGAGGACATCTACGCTAACACCAAGTATGCCATTATTACGGAATTCAGCACGATGAATTCGACCACCCGGTTCCATGCGTGAGCTAGGAGTAGTGTACCAACCTCCGGGCGACATTGGACGACGTGCAGCTGACTTTATGGTTCCATGACAGCAAACCCAAGAACGAAATGCTGGCTAGTCCGTTTGAGTCTCGTGTGCCAACCGAGCTGTCGTCCCCCACGATGCATCATTCGTCGTGAGTGGCTACAGTACGACACATGATTGATGCTCCCCTACCCCTGACCGCATCAAGCTGGAGAGACACATGTGGCGAAGGCTGACGTATAGCGAACGTTCCCGCAGATCTCGCCGTACAGCCAGGCGGTGGGCAGCTCCGATTGCAGTACCAGGCTCACCCAGTCTGCAACAGTCCGATTCGACCGCCGCAGCTTCGTCTCACTCTCAGGCAATCACTCAGGCCGAGAGCAGAATCAACTCTCACACAATGACCCATACCCATTCTCAGCTTCCAGCACCCCATCCGCACCCATCTGGACCGCCTCATCCCTTGGAGACACTCGTATCTTCTCTGTTGGATCCGCCCGACATCGACCAACGTATCAACGAGTACGCGTGGTACACCACGTACCATTCTTCGGGCGATCTCGAGTCGCAGACATTGGCAGAAGAGAAAGATCTGCAGCTCTATCTCAGAGTGGCCAAGTTGTCCGAAGGCGAAGACGTCGAGCGTCAATTGACTCTACTGGGTGCCGGAGGCGGGATCGCTGTCGGGGGCGGCGGTGGAGCAGGACCGAGGGGTATCCCGCGATCTACGACGATGATGGCCGCACCGACCGCAACTGCACCCGCGACCGGATCAGGTTCCGGTCTCTTAGGTACAGGAGGAGAAACGAAATCTGCAGCGGCGGGCAGCGGCGAAATGATGCTTCGTGTCACTGCTGGGGAAGACGTCGAGATTGGGAAAGTCAATTTGAGCTTCTACGATACTTGGCTGAAAGGGACTGCCTAGCCAGGGAAATTTTCACGCTCACTTGCCTCTGATTCTTATGTATGTGTATCTCTGAGCTCATTGCCGTTGTGTGCTGTACCATGTTTGTCCAAATCTCGCATTACCTGTTGATATCGTGTTTATGTAGACTTGTATGCCTGCCATATATGATCGTGTACTGCTCTTTACTGGGTCGAAATGCATAATAAACAAGCGTTTTCACTCCTGGGATTGGCCAAGTGACCTGAGTCTCCATATTTACAAGTATCTTCTTCCGTCTCCTCCAGTTCGACCTTTCATAACGAGTCCGCCATCGCTTGTATTAGGCAACGGGACGCCTTTCCCTTGACCATCATTGCATGACATGCCATGGTATGCCTTGCTCTTTGGTCCTTACTCGCCCTTTGTCAATTCCTCCGACGCAGGTTCAGCACCAGGTACGTCGACCTTCTTCATGACAGCCTTGGTGTGCGTGATATGGTCGTACACGAACGTGGACAAGGACACTCCGTGACCCGAGTTCTTCCATCCGCTCCATGGTAAAGAAGGGTCAAGCGCATCCGACTTGTTCAGGTAGACTGTTCCGCATTCGAGCTCCTCGACGAGGTGGTTGAACGCTGCGGTGGAGTTGGGAGAAGACGGGTTGGTCCATACTGATGCGGTCTGTGAGCGGAAGGAAATGTCAGCCAGTCGCTCACCTCTAATATACGAGGTCGAAAGAGTGGACCTCGCTCTCACTGTAATTCTCCTGCACAAATTGAACAGGAAAGTGGAGATACTTTGGTCTCAGAGACAGCGTCTTACTCACCAGACCGTACACCGAATCATTCATCAATTGTAAAGCCTCTTCATCACTTTCGACCTTCATGATACCGACGACTGGGCCGAACGACTCCTCCGTCATGATCTCCATATCTGCATGGAAAGACGAGACAATCAGTTGCTCGCTTAAGCGCTTTGAGTGGGTATCCAGACTACTCACTGTGGTCAACGTTGGTGAGTACAGTTGGTCCGACCAAGGCGGTACCCTCCTTAGCTTCGGGGAAGTGAGACTCGTCCACCACGATCTGGGCGCCGGCAGCGACTGGCGATGTCGGAACAAAGATTCGTTAGCTGACCGGCGGCATCAAAGAGAGCGAGGTACACTCCAGTGAGCTGACTCACCGGCATCCTTGACCTGTTTCCTGATCCGAGCTGCACTGGCCACGCTGACGACAGGACCAATATTGACTTCTGGCTTGGAAGGGTCACCGAGCTTGTACCCCTTGGCAAACTCTGCGAACTCCTTGACGAATTCGTCGAAGATGGAAGAATGCACATAGATCCTCTCGACAGCCGCGCACGACTGGCCCGAGTTGAACATGACACCTGTGAGTAGTAATATTAGGTGAGCTTATGTATTCACAGGAGTCTTCCTGACCAGACAGCTCACCATCAACAAGCTGCTCCGCGGTCCACTTCACATTGACATCCTGCCTGACATAGGCGGGATCATTTCCACCCAGTTCGAGGCAGATACCCTTGAATCCCTTGCCTTTAGAGGCCGCCTCCTGGACCGCTCGACCTCCGGCGACACTACCGGTGAAAGAGATGAAGTCGATCCTCTGATCCTGGACAAGCTGCTCCAGAGTCCTCTCCTGCGTCAAGTGAGCTACCTGCAATACGTTGGCGGGAAGACCGGCAGCTTGCCACGTCGATACCCATCGTTCGGCAGGAGAAGGTGTCTGAGGAGCAGGTTTGAGGATGACGGCGTTTCCGGAGATAAGAGAGGCGACGACCGCGTTGACGAGGCACATGTGAGGGTAGTTCCAGGGGGAGATGCAGCTATTGTGAAAGAATAATATAAGGCCATCATGATCAGCTCTTGATCAGCAACGTGCTTCAGATACCATGCGAGCTGAGCAATGACACATACAGAACAACTCCGAGAGGCTGCTTGACGATGAACTTCTCTACTCCTTCGACAGGGGGTTTGCTCTGAGGGATAGGAGCAAGACACTCGGCTGCAATGTCGACCATGTGTCGTGCTCGCCAGAGGGTCCCGCTGATCTCGCCTTTGCACTGCGAGATGGGTCTGGATCGAAATAAAATTGTCAGCTTAATGTTGTGACGCTTGAATTAAACAGATAGCTCACCTTCCCATCTGAATCGAGATGTCCTCAGCAGCGACATCTCCAATCTTCTCAAACTCGGTCTAAGGACATGCCGCGTCAGCTTCTTCCTCGCCAGTCTGAGCTTGTGATACAGCCGGGCGGGTCATGTCAGGTGTGGTATACCACTCACAAGCCACTTTCGAGCGATCTGGATCCTCTCTTCAAGAGGGACCTTCTTCCAGCTCTTATGAGCTTTGACGCTCTCCGCAATGACCGTATCGAGCTCCGTCTCCAAGAGAAGGGGTCTCGTGCAGACCGGCTGCTGTGTGTAGGGCGAGATGGTGGTCTGGATGTTGACGTTTGTCATGATGTCTCGGCTATGCTTTTGCTCTTTTCAATGGCTAGATAGAAGTACAGAGAAGAGATGATGGGTCTGATTTGCTTATCAGTGAGTGTGAGGGCAGGTGCAGTGCGGATGACGATGGAATGCAATCGTATCGCACTGACTTACAGTATCGCGCACCAATGTCGCTTAAATCTCAAGCGGGGCCTCAAAGCTCGGGCCCACAATATCCAATCACGTGACACGGCCTTGCTGCTGCAGACAGCCAACCACGTGGCATCTGAAATTTAGATCCCGTTGCAGAGCAATTCTTTCACAATTTCTCCTTGCTGCTGGTTCCACTGATTCTCTGCACAATAGCCTGAGTCTAAGCAAGCGATATCGAGAAGCGGGTCTTTCAGAGATCAGTTTACTGCAATCAATCTGGGTTCCAAAAACGTTCGACCTTGACAAGCATCGCATACCATTCGATCCACCATGGCTCCCGAATCAACCTCGACCCCCAAGAAGGAGAAGAAGGACAAGAAGCGAAAGTCGGAAGCTGCCGACCTCGCTCCTATCCCCGCTGCCGAGGGCACAGCCAGCGCCGAGGCCGTCGCGATGGAGGTCGACGGTGACAAGGCATTGAAGAAGCAAAAGAAGGAGAAGAAGGAGAAGAGGAAGTCGCTTGCTGCTGCTGAGGGCGCTGAGGGAGAGACCGAAGCTGATGACAAGAAGGTGAGTGAACAGGCATTTCGGTCAAAGCGCGCTACTATACTGTACCTGAACACTCTCAACCATTTCGATTATCGGACCTACCCCCGAACCTATCCACGTCCACGGCAAGCAAGGTTGAGCTGACAGGTCATTGTCTTTTCTATGGTCCGTGTTTCAGGGAGAGTTCTCGGTGCCCCTCGACGCGATCTCACCGATCGCCTCACCATTAGCAGGCAAGAAGCTGTCCAAGAAGCTCTTCAAGACCGTCAAGAAGGCTTCCAAGGCCCGTCAGCTCAAGCGAGGTGTCAAGGAGGTTGTCAAGGCGCTCAGAAAGGGAGAGAAGGGTCTCTTATTGCTTGCGAGCAACATCACGCCCGTCGATGTGATCAGCCACTTGCCTTTGCTCGCCGAGGAGGCTGCTGGTGTCGAGTACTGCTGGGTCTTGAGCAAGTGAGTTTTGTCGCAAATGACTCTGATTCCTTTCAAAAACCGTTCTTGCGTCATTGCCAAAAAAGCTTGGGTGTATTGTAACAGTAACAGTAAGGGTGGATCATGTGCGAGCTGAGCTGACCTCGATCATCGCTGACAGGGAGGAGCTCGGTCAAGCTGCCGGAACGAAGCGAGCTACTTCATGTGTCCTCATCAGGTGGGTTCATGACGGCGTGATTTTGACACCTCACAGTTCCCTCCGTGGTCCTTTGCTTTCGATCGGGCGTACCTGAAAGCCTGGCACAGCCACGCGTTTGGTCGTTTCACTTTCTTGCATGATCCCGAGTTGTAGGAAATGCCCTGCTTCCGCGAAACTAAGAAGAGCTTAAGCTGACATCTTTTGCTCTCGCCATTGGTCCGTCGATGTTCTACAGCGCTACCCCCGCCAAGCGATCAGCGCCCAAAGACGGTTCAGCATCCAAGGGTCCATCAGCCGAGGACCTCGCCGAGCTCAAGTCCAGCTTGGAGGAGTGTGTAGAGGAGGTCAAGAAGCTCGAAGCTACCATCAAGTACTAGTTAAGTACTAGATGTGCTATTGCTACATGTACGGAGGTGAAGAAGTGTGTTGGTAGCAGCCGACAATTGGAGGAAGCGGTGCAGAGGACAAGAGGGGAGGGGAGGACCAGGTGTGGTGGAGTGTGGTGGATGGCTTTTGGCTTACTTGACATTCTTCTACTTTTCGTTTTCGTTTTGGCGTGTATGTATCTCATTTGGCTTTCACGCTTTGCCGAGTGAGTTTAGGCTATATGTGGCAGGTACCATATCAGTACCAGAACGACTTCGTGGAACACCCATTGTTGGCTGGGCTCAACGCGTGTGATCTTCGCAATTCAAGTCTCCCTCCAGCGGAGTTGCGTGAGACATCAACAAAACGGAGAGACCCCGCCGTAGAAGTTCTTGGAAACACCGCGCAATACTGTAGACCGGTGGCATCACTGGAGGTCGAATCGATCATCTCAGTTTCACAATATGAACGCGCTTTCCTTTCCGTGTGCAGTATCGAATATGGTATTACACTGTCCGAAGGAGAAATAGTCAAAGAGGCAGCGGCCGAGAAATTGGGAAAAAGAAGAAAAAAGGCAAGCAGAAGTGACAGAAGTTCACATGCCTTCCAAATGTACGAAACACTACAGGACGAAGCGACGATCGTGTCGTATGTCCTCGCTATAATCGATTACCACCACTCACATACGGCAGTGGGGGAGAGGTCAAACCCATTGGCGTTAGGCTTCCAAAAGTCATTCAAAGCCTTACCCCTCCGTGATCCCCTCTGACGCACTGTGAACAGGCTTGGCCGGGGGGGATCGGAGGGGCAACGTACGCTTTCTGCCAACAGCTTCTATAGCTTTCCCGTGTTCGAACCACGGCTGCCGTATCTTATCATTTTTCACGCAACGACAAATCTCAACGACTTTGGCCCCTTGTTTGGCGTTTGCCACCTTTTTGTTACAAGGTCGATGAGACCCCGAAAGCGATGGGGTCGAGCCGTGCGGAAAGGAAGCCGTGATTCAGCTGGGGAAGGAAAGGTCAAACGACTTATCATCTACTGTACTCGTATTGGTGGGAGAAGGGGCCAAGGGAGCGTCGGTTAACGCATGCTCCGCCCGATCAACAGCGACGATGCAAGGGATCCTCAAGGCCGATCCTTCCCGAACGGCGATTGTCCACTTGACGCAATGCGAGGATGCAGAAGAAATCAAATGTGACTCAAACTCAAAGTGGCGGATCACCCAGTTGTTTCCGTGTGAGACATCCTTTAGCGTCGAGACACGCTCAGCGCGGCCGTAGCGAGCTTGACGAATGATCGTCACTGAATCTTGTTCTCTGTTTTTTTTGATTGATGGTCGTCGGGGAGCTTCCAAGATCAAGATCAATTAAGATACGAAATAGGGCCCTTCCTTTCCGCTATGAACGGGTTCGCAATTGTGTACGAGTACACGCTACGGAGAGCCCGCTTGGCGCTTGGGGAACGATAGCAAAGTCTTATAACAGCTGTATAAGATCCTTGTGTAATGAGGACAGGACTACAACAATGACAAAAATAGCTCTACACACTCTAGATACACACTGTATAACAAATTATGATAAAAGATTTCCGCCAAAAAAAGGAACAACATAAGATGACGAGATGGCAGTAGATTGATTTAGATTGATTCGATGGTACTTGTAAAGTCTACGCGCTGAAGTTCCACACTTTCATCACGTCCTCCTCTACCACTCCGCTCCCTCGCGTTACCGTTGCCGTCGCCACGGGTCCCGCCATTGCTCCCTTGCGAGGCAGGCCGCGCACCCCAGTCCTGACAAGTCCCACGATCTTCTCTTCATCGAAGACTAGGTGCCTAATAGCAGGCGTTTCGTCTTCGAGCCCCAGTGCGTCCCCGTACCCTGCGCCGGAACTAGAGTTCACATAGTCGGTTGGTGGTCGAGGCAGGAATAGGCTCCTCGCTGCCGATGAAATGGACTGAGGATGCGGGAGGGCCGACTTATCCCGTGGGACCGATCGTGGTATCCTTGGCACAAGAGCGATTTGGTCATCATCGCTCTCGCTCTCGAGATCGCTGTTATCAGATGCACCGTCGGCGCTAGGCAGAGGTCCAGCTGCCCCTCTCCACGTCGATCGCCTTCCTCCAGGTTTCACTTCCACATATCCGACCGTCCTCCCCATCCTACCTTCGCCAACATCCGTACTCTTCCAGTCGATACTGCTACCGTCCGCTTCGTCGTCCACATCTTCGTCGAGCTCCCATACCAGCACTCGACCATCTCTCCCACCCGAGACGCATCGGCCGGCCGATAGTGCGAGCGAGGTGATCTCTGTCGAATGCGCAAGCAAAGTCTGCGAATGCACGATCGGTTGGGTTGTATATTCATCGTCACCCAAGTAGCGCCTGTTTCGATATGTAGCAGCATGCAAGTTGTTCTCAATGTGGGTGGTGTCGTCATCTAGAGGGTGATAATGGTTGACTCGAGGATGATGCGGTAGCGAATACACTTGGATTTGACTCCCCTCGCCGGAGAGGACGCACCATCGTCCATCACTGCCTACACCCGTCGCTTTCCCCTTGACGCCCACAATAGGCCTAATCTTCCTCGGCCAAACAATCGTGTCGTCATCGTCCTCTTCTCCGTAGTCGTTTCCAGCTGATCGACCGACATGATACGAGTCACCCCGGCGCACTTCGCCCAGGTGTTGAGAGATCGACAGCTCTTGGACCGCGACTGTCCAGGATGATGGGTATAGCGGAGTGCAATAGGTCAATGCTGCTCGGAAGCGATCTGACTCATCGCGTTCTTTCAGGATAGATCGAGTCGAGAGGTCCCCCCCGACTATTCCATTCACCGTAGGCGCAGGGAAGAGTGAAAGTGCCGCGGGGTGGAAGGAGACTTCGGAATGGAGGGTTTTGAGGTGCCTTGGAGCGGGATTGGCTGAAGCTGTGCCTGGGTTCGGGGATACAGTCGGAAATGTGTAGACCGACAGGTGAAAATCCCGAGTACAGCTGATCAAGATCGGGTAATGCAGAGCAGCCAAAACGACCGGATCGCCTTCGAGAGGCTGATGCGCTGTGGCTCTTCTCTTGATCGAATGCGGGCGAGTATGGGGCGGATGGATCGAGTCTCTCTTCCATTTGATACCTGAACTCGATGCGCCGCTCTGGGTAGAGATATGTAGCAAGACGAACCCGCCGGATTGGTAGAACACTACGATTCTCGCTGGAAGTGCACCTTCGGGCTGACCGAAGTCGGTTTCGTCCGGGGTGACAACAGACTGATCGGCTACGATGGCAGTCACGTTATCCGGACGATGAGGGTTCGACCATCCAGGAGGAGGCGGTATGATTCCCAGCGGTGTCGAAGAGGCGGATGAATTTGACGTTGACGAGTGGGAGGATGCAGCGTGTACTTGAACCAAGGGTGAAAGCGGTGAAGATATGAAGATGAAGGAAGGTGAGAGAGCGATGAATTGCTCTGTCTGACCTTGGCCCTGACCTTGATCGCGAAAGCGGCTGTGGTGATGAGCAGGTGTGACAGACGGAGAGAGTGATAGAGGGGGTATGGCAGTCGAAGAGCAAGACAGCGATGGCGAAGGTGAAGGTGGAAGGGTGATGGTACTCTGAGATAAGGCGTTGCCGTTCGACCTAATACACATGAACGGGGTTCAGCTGCTTTGAATCGCAATGCAGCATCTTGGGAAGCAGCGTATCCCCTCACCAATTGGTCCCCAGGCGTAACATCAATTTCCAATCCACCCCATCGTTCCGAACACCCCGACCGACTTCCTCTTGCGCTTCTGCGCTTGCGCCAGCTTCTGCTATTCCTGCCAGAGCACTGCCGGACCCATCTGTACCATTTGAGACATCCCTTGACTGAAGGGGCGTAGCACGACCTAGACCCGCATACGCTCCCATGTCAGCTCTCGGCCTCAAGGCCGTCCGGTCGGGTGTCGGTGTCAGTACGCCATCGCCTATCGATGGAGAACGTTTCGGCGATGGAGGTGGGAAGGCTCTGGATGGCAAGCGTGCGATGGGACGCAATGAGCGTGGAGTCCTCGGTGTAAGCGAAGAGGAAGAAGAAGAGGGAGTTGCCCATGCCCCATTTTGATCGGTAGAAGAGTTGCTGTACAGTAGTCTTGAATGGTGTGGATGTGGGTATCGAGCTGTACAGGTGAAATATTGGTGAGGGTTTCAGGAGTCAGCATGGGACCGAGTGTTGGTAATGATCACGGCTTGGCTTGACAGAACAATTGGATATTCAGACTTACAGAGATAAAGCCTCTTCCAGAGCTATATCCATTGAGACCAGAGCCAAACAAGAATCATGAACGTCGTTCAGCGATACTATTCACCGACCATTGGCATCTGAAGTCCACGAGAACAAAGAGGAAGGCATTGCAAAGAGCAGAGAAAATTGCATGCTCACCTGCGGATCGACGCTCATCCTGGCCCAGTATTGACTGACTCGCTGTGCCTGCGCGAGCTCGCTAGGAGTCAAGAACGACAATATGCGCAGGAAAATCTCTTGAAAAGGGAACAGGTCCGAAACGCCCTTCTTCCGTCCCGGCGCGAGCTTCTTCCTATCTCCGTTGAGTGACCGCTCGTGCTCCTCTTGAAGTGGTTGGTTCGGAGCCGAGGCATGATGTCGAGCTCCGGTGTCAGGCAGTATCGAATCTGAAGAGGTAATGCCTCTATTCCTGCTATTGCGAGGGGAAGGCGATGGCGATCGAGCGCGTTTAGGCATCGTGTAAGTGGATCTTTGGCAGTACAGCAACGACGGACGTGAAAAGATCTACAGCTGAATATTAACACAAGGAGAACCACCGACACACGGCCCTATAGCGCCAGCTTCCCGCCTTGATCGTCGAGGCACCGAGTAGCTACGTGATGTATGTTTTACAGTATGTGATGCTATGACTCGCTACGTCCTCGCTCCGTTCATTCACTTGCATCTCGGGCTATCTCTCGCTACTCTTGCTGCTAGCTACTCACTATCGCATCCCGTTACCGAGCACCGATTGCATCTCCCGACGAGCGTTGCCGCCCACGACCCCCTCACCATCACCATCACATCATCGTGGTTGACCTCCACTTTAGACACCACGTGTTTACCATGCAGGGTTGCCACAAGTCTCTCTCGTTCACATCGCTTGCGTGTGGGAAGAAATGCCACGGAAAAGGGGATACTTTTGTCTTGTCATATTTCCGCGAAACTCCGTGGGTCTATGAACTTTCGCTTTTGGGCATTTTTGCGCCGCGGCTGGTGCGGGTGCTGCCCTCCTCGTCCATCACACCATACACCATACACCATACACCATACACCATACACCAATGGCTCCTCGCCCTCGTGCGCCTTGGCTCGCAGACGCTGCTCACTCACCATAGCGTTGCTCCATGCCACGCACTTGCCCACCGACCGCTGCACCACTGGCGTCGCACTGGACACTGGACAACCCATCCCTCACACACTGACTGCACTCTCTCACTCACTCACTCACGCATTGGCTAAAACACTTTTATCGCGATCTAACAATTTACACCTCTTTCTTTCTTAGCCTTCAAAAGACACCGTGAGTGACATCGACGTGTGATATATACCCAACTCAAGATCGAGAGACAGGCCGTGCTGATTCAGTGTTTTCTCGCTATCTCTCTTTCGCCTGCTCGCTCGTCGCTATCGTCCATCGTCGTCTATCTATCGATATTCTTACTCGCCACTATCGCTTTACAATCTGATCAATTCAATCTCGAATCCATCGACTTGCAATTAATAGATGCCTCCTCAAGTAAAGTCAAAGGCCCAGAAGGCCGCCGCCGCCCAGGCCGGTTCCCGAGCTGGGTAAGTTTTCGTCGAATGATGTGGTTTGGATGCTAGGCGGGTGGGACGGTCTGCGCTGCGCCTAGGGAAGGAAATCATTGTCGAAGTGCCAGACACAGTGCGGGATATACGGATGTCATCGGCAAGGAGGAATCGTTGGATGGAAGAGCAGACGAAGCATCGGGCGGATGAATGAGGGGACTGCTCTGCTCATTCAAAGTAGAAATAGTCGGCTGACCATGATTGCCTTGGTCTTTCCCCACCAACAGTAAGAAAAAAAAATGGTCCAAGGGCAAGGTTAAGGACAAGGCCAACAACGCCGTCATTGTCGACAAGGCCGTTTAGTGGGTATCATCTTCTCGATCTCCATCCTTCGCTCTTCGACCACAAATCTGGATATCGGTGTGTGGACGCTGGTGGGGGTGAGGCAAGGATGATTGGGCTTGAAACGATGGCTATGGCGAGGGAGCCCATGCGGAGCGATGTCTGTTGGTCGCTGCTGCTGCCTTCACGATGTCGTCTTTGCTCGTGGTATTGCTTCGCCGAGGCCAAACGACCTGTCCCGAGTTCGGATCCTCACCTCACCTAGGTTTACACCCCGAATCTATCTCGGAGGAGCTCAGTTCATCATGGATCTCTTGACTGACCTGATCTGTTTTGGTACTTTTTAGCGACCGAATCCTCAAGGAGGTCCCCACCTACAAGCTCATCTCCCAGTCTGTTCTCATCGACCGAATGAAGATCAACGGTTCCCTCGCCCGACGAGCCATCGCCTTCCTCGAGAAGGAGGGCTTGATCAAGCGAGTCGTCCACCACCACGCCCAGCTCATCTACACCCGTGCTACCGCCGCCAAGGAGTAAACGAAGGCGTAGTAGTAGTCATGGACGGATTGTAGGAGACGAAGGGTCGCATAGGGATACCTTTGCTTCTTGTAGGATGATTGGGTAGTCGAGATGGATCTTCTGCTCTCTCAACTCTGTGCGCTCGATTGCGAATGGGCAGACGGTTCTTGATCTGGAAGCCTGTACTGACTGGGAAGTCGGCGTGTAGAATGGTTGTAATATTGACTGAGCAAACAGCAGTACAACTGAGTGTTCTTGCTTGTATCGCCAACTCTGCTGATCCCCAGGATCTACCATTTGCGATAGATCATTAGATTGTCGTTGCATTGTAGCCATACAGGGCTTCCCTGATCAATTGGCATGCTATCATCACAGCGGACGCAGTGACCTATCTATCCACGAGTCCCAACATCAGCCCTCTCCCTGCCGCTGAGCCATTCCCACACTTTCTCTCCTACACTCCGCATAGATTGTCGGACTTCCTCGCCTTCAGCTGAAGCTTGGACCATGACTGGTCTTCCGGCATCGCCACCATCGCTGATCGTGGGCACTAGTGGGATCTTCCCTGTTATACGTTAGGCGCGCATGCACCACGGACAATCGACATCAGTCATATCCTCCCTCAACGAAGATAGCCGTGAAGCAACAAGTTTTCGGAAGCCAAAGTCTGGCGAGAGAAACACGTCCCACTCACCTAGTACTTCCAGATTGAGATCGGTCGCAGCCAACTCAAATTTCGCAGAGCGACCGAATAGCTCGTGCGGCTTCGAGCACGAGTCGCAGGTGAAGTGAGACATGTTGAGAAGCAGGCCGACCATCTGTGACGGTTTTCCGATCAAACGCAATGTGATATTCACAACCAGAAGGTCAGCATGTCTCGATCTACTATTGGGTTGTTCTTCTTTCTCGATGCATGACGTCGCCAAGACTCCGGGAGAAAAGGAGTGAGCAGGAAGAGTCAAGTCGGGACTTACAGGTATTGACACTTTGTTGAACATTGCCACGCCCTTTCGAGCGTCTATGAGAGCTACATCTTGCGGCGTAGAGACGATGACGGCGCCTACCGAAAGGAGGTCATGATCAATGTAAGCGTTGGCTCATGAACGGATACCAACAAGAAGTACTGCTGGAGACGCCGACGTGCACAATGAAAAACATAGGGTCGCCATGGTAGAAGGTTCTCATTCGGATCTCGCTCTTGCAAACTCACCGTCCACAGCTACCAATTGACCCAGACTGAGCTGAACATCTCCCGTTCCAGGCGGCATATCAATCACCAGCACGTCCAGATCCTCGTTACCGCTGGCGCTGCCGCTCGTCTTGGTCGTCCAGTCCACGTCGAAAAGAAGCTGTTGGACGGCCTTCATCACCATCATACCTCGCCATACAACTGGAGTATCGTTTGCTGGGTTCGGAGCTGAAGAAGGGCGGTATTATGTGCAAGTTAGACGCAAGAGTGAGTCAGCTGTAATCTGTCAATGGTCGGTTTCGACAGCGAGCTATTATTTCAAGGTCTGTGCCGGCTGCAATGATCAGATTCGAACCAGAAGTCAGCCCGTTGAGACTCACGTAATAAGTAGCCTATGGACATGGTCTTTACACCATGGTTCTGCAGCGGAACGAGCTTGTTCTCTACGACCGTGCCGACATTGATATAGACATCAGCAGAATTTCCGGCTTGTGTGCTTGCATGCAGATACAGGGATATACGACTCGAAGTTCAGCTCAGCTCAATATTGAGCCAAGCGGAGTTGGAGCATCGAATGCGAGATAGAGCTTCGTCTTTCATAAGGGCGATGCACCGGTGGTGAATTGGAGGGACGAAATTGATGGCCAGCTGGCGGACTTACCCTCGCTCAACTCTGGATCTCCGGCGTTCTCCAGACCCATCAATTTCGGTACGCTCGGTCCAAAGATGTCGAGATCCAGTAATCCTATCCGAGCCGGACGGGGCAGTGTCGAGGTTTGTAGTAACGAGAGAGCGAGGTTGGCTGTCGTCAAGGTCGTTCGTTACGGACGAGAAAAATGGTCGGCATTTGGAATCAGTGGTCAGATCGTGTCATGTCATGTCATCTCGCTCATAGAGCTCAGCTTTTAACTGTTTAGTAAGGGCTCACCCGCTACGGTCGATTTGCCCACACCACCCTTCCCACTAGCGACCACTACTATCTGCTTGACCCCTTTTATGCGGGACTTTTGCGGCGGCGCACCTCGTCTTGGTATCGTTGGAGCCGGGTTAGGATTGCGGTGAGGGATGCCCTGCGTTGTACTTGTAGTATCAGTATCTAGATCACTCGCAACAGCGAGCGCCGAGCTCATAAGTGGAATTAACTCGATCATTCCTGTGACAGTCGATCCTTCTGAGATCCCATAAAGGACAGAATAGCAGAGACAAGCCTGGGATTGACTACGTCTTGGCTTGGGCAGAGATGATGTACCGATAGATGGGACCTACAAGAGGATTCTCGTGCGATTGGATACATGCAGAGCTGTGGATCCCTTTTGCAGCTCGCACTATGCCTCTGCTACTACTTGACGCAGCGAGACTCGACCGAAGGGACACCACCAGCAAGTGTCTCGCCATCGTATCGTTGAGAGCAAAGCGTCTCGTGTGTCTTTTCTCTTTGGGCGCGCGCGTCCCGTTCTTCGTTCTTGATGATGAAATCAATTGACGCCGTAGAGAAGATATGGATCGGCTCGAGTGAGTGTTCGTGCGCTTCGTGAGCGGTGTTCAGCCGCCTTGAGGATTTAAAGACTGGAGACCTGCCAGGCTATGTATATATCTAAACGCAGCTGTGCTTTGGAGATGCGAACAAGTCATTCGCTCGCCTCTCACAGCTGCTGTTGAAATAAGTTGGATTTCGGAGAAATACCTTCGCTTCGTCTGAAGCTTGGCTACGGCGTTGATGATGACGTTTGACGCGCGCACTAAGTTACTTGAACTTGGCTTTGGTTTCAGGTTTCGCATGTTGGAATGATTTCAACTTGACTTCTTTGTCCTCGAATATAGCTTACAACTTACGATTCACCACCACAATCTTTCGTTCCTACGTGTTCTTGTCCTTCGAGAGCTCTGATGGGTGAGCAAAGGACGTCAGCGCGCAGACTGCGATAGACACCCCCGCGACGACTGGCAGACTGAGACTTGAACTCGGCACACACGCACGCACGATACGACACACGTTACACTCGGACCTTGTCTCCGCTCTCGGATCTCCGCACACCTGGCTTTTCGTCCTGCATCTGCTCACTCCAGCCCTTCCAATCAACGCGACAGAACGTCAATTTCGTCTCTGTCCAAGAGCTATTGAAGTCAAAGACCTTTCTTCCTCATCGCTGGCCACACAAATCATCGGCATCTCACCTGGGCTCTCTGTTCGAACATTTACCACTCTGCCCGGCGCCATAGGCTCTCTCCTTCCTCCTGCGGCCATACAGCATTTTTGAAAAAAGCAGCCTTATGTGCCTATAACCTAGCCATAGCAAGAGCATCTCCATCCGCACCATGGACCCCCACACATCGGCTCCGACACCACCTCGTCGACCGGGCGGTGCGAGACCCAATCCGAATAGATCCTCAGCCAGCACAGGAGTAGCTACGGAGGCACCGTTGCCCAAGCTGAATATACCGCCTGGTAATGTCCGTGAGTGACTCTTATCTGCGTAACGTCGCCATGGAGCGATTAGCCAGCCTTGGCTCGGTTGCACACACGATCGTACAGGGGTTGACTTGGTCCCAATTCTCTCTTTTATTCCAGCCGGCATTAACGTGGACCAAGCCAATCAAGGCGGCTGGCAGATTCCTTCTTCCTCCCTCCCTTCGCTAGCTTTCAGACCTATGAAGTCGTCCCCAGGCCCTTCCTCATCAGGTCGACCGAAACTCACTCTTTCTGGCGTATCAACACCCTCACTCGCACCTGCTATCACCCCACCAATACCTCCTGGAGCCAGCAGCAGCCATAGCGTCCCCGCAGGAAGACCGCCATTGCTCAACGCTCCTTCTTCAATTTCCTACAGCAACCCATCGCTCGGTCAGCCGGTCTCAAGAACAGCGACGCCGGTACTCAAGCTCAGTATACCTGGTGCAAGTGGGACTTCGTCAGGTTTTTCCACGAGCCATGATTACCCTGCCGAACAGGAAGATCCCGATTCGTTGTGTTCTGCGTTGAAGACACCCACGCCGTACTCGATGGGAGAAGATCTCAATCCGACTTTGCAAGCTCGTGGGAAGGACTACGACGGTGATGGCGAATCATCTTATGGTTTCGGCAGACTAGGTAACGGTCTAGGTGAGGGCAACGAGGGGAATACTATAAGCGCCATGACGGAAGACATCAAGTTGGCTTTGACGCGATCACGGTTCGATCCCAGCCCAGCGCCGTCCTTCACTCCTCTACCTGGCTCAAGATCCCGCGCAAGCTCTATCGCAGGCGGTCGCTCTAGAGCGGGCTCGTCCACCTCGGCATCCAGACGAGGCAGCAATGCCGTCGAAGATCTGCTCGGGCTGAAGCAGCTCGATCTATCAGGCTCGCAAGCTGAGGGCTCGAGAAGAAGTAGTCTGGAAGCGAGAAGTCGAGGCTCAGGCAGCGAGTCAGGTCATGGGCATGGAGGTGATTATGGCTATGTCGGTGTAGGGGAAGACGACGAGAAGAAGGATAGTCCGGTGTTCGATCCGGAGGATCTGGTGTTCATGAAGCGGCTGGGCGAAGGGACGGGAGGAGCGGTGGATTTGGTGCAAGATCGCAGAACGGGACGAATCATGGCTAAAAAGGTGAGAATCGCAATCGAAACCAGATCTCTTAGCCATTGATCTGTTCCACGATTTCGGTGATGTCTTCGCGAATCTGGGGTGAACCACTGGATGGCGTCGCTTACTAACGTTTCTCTCCTTCTACCTGTACAGGTGATAGCCCGAACGACGAATCCAACGATGCACAAGCAGCTTCTCCGGGAGCTTGAAATCCTGAATGTCTGCTCGTCGCCTTATATCGTAGAGCACTACGGCTCTTTCCTCGCCGAGCGAGACTCGGTGATCGGAATTTTGATGGAGTACTGCGAAGCCGGCAGTCTGGATACACTGCTCCACAAGATGAAGAAAGGCGGTATGAGGTGCTCTGAGCATGTCCTAGGAAGGATCGCAAGTTCTGTGAGTGATCCTCATGATCTGTTCGGCAACCTTGGAAAAAATTCGCTGATGCATGACTTTCTCTTCCCAGGTCCTCAAAGGGCTGGATTATCTGCACGAACATCGGATCATCCATAGAGATATCAAGCCGTCCAATATCGTGTTGACGAAAGACGGAGTGGTCAAGCTGTGTGATTTCGGTGTTAGTGGAGAATTGGTCGATTCGATCGCGGGCACTTTCACCGGTACCAGCTTCTACATGGCGGTAAGTGGAGCGATCATAGTGTTCGGTTCTTCGACTTACAAAACCGAGTGACGAACTGACCATGATACATGCGCTTCATCTCCTCAATCGCAACTTGGGCAGCCCGAACGCATTCAAAACAAACCGTATACAATCAAAGCAGACGTCTGGTCCCTCGGTATGACGCTCCACGAAGTCGCCCATCTCCGTTTCCCTTTCCCGCCCGAAGGCGAGAATCAGTCTGTCGCTCCTATCGAGCTGTTATCGTACATCGTCACGGCGCCTGTGCCGGTCATGATTGATGATCCGGCCGTCGGGAGGGTGTGGTCTGAGCCTATGAAGGGTTTCATGGCTGCTTGGTGAGTGGAGTGCCGTAATGCGAAGCTTGCAATCTTGTCCGCTTGTGCTTCTGATGATGGGCTGATGGATTGATTGTATTTCCGTTTTGTTTTTGTCGAAATAATCCGATCAGCCTCATACGGTCCGGGACAGCGAGGCCGTACCCATGGCAGCTGCTACAGCATCCTTTCATCATTGCCAATGAGTCCAAGAAGGTCAATATGGCCAAATGGGTAGCGGCGTTGTGCAACTGGCCATACCCATAAGTCAGCGTCGACATAGGCCGAAACGACTGGCAAGCGCGTCCAGGCCGCCCCGGTGCATCAGAGACTCGGCAGTTTTCTATCCGAGAGACCGCAATAAGGCACTCGTGTCTGCTGATTTTAACGATTACGGTCAAACGCGAGGCCTTTCTTCTGAATTCTCACTTATGTTCAAATCATCCGTTGTGCCTCCTTCAGGTATCCAGAAAGACCGTCGTCTAAATAAGCTCTGCTTCAAGCACGTAACTCTCCGCATGCCAGCCCGTCGCTCGACCATTTCACCGAAACGAACCATTATCGAACCGAATCATCAATTATCCCTCGCGTCTCACACCGGTCCACCATTTCCACATCGCAACCGTCAGAAAACTCACACCTCGCTTCGATCAATCGCAAGTCCAAATACGCTTTGCTCGCCGAAACGAGACCAATTATTGTCCATGCACCTTCCCACCTACCTACGTCAATCCAACGTCCATCGTACATACCTCACGAACAAGAGATGCCCACTGTTCCTTCTCCCATCATTATTGCGCCCAACCCCAATTTGTGACCCCCCGTCCAGTCCTTTACAGCATATCGTATTCTGTTCGCAGCGACACAAAATGTAGAAACATATACTCATACATACGACAGAAGACCAAAAGAAGAGCAAATATGACTCGAAGCCATTGTGTATACATTACAAATACAGATACAGCTACGTCGAGCGTTTAGCAGCGAGCATCAGCAGTGAGCTATAACAACATGCATAGCATCATGTGACTTTCATCTGCTTCACAGTGAACAGTGATGTGGTGGCACTCTCGTGACCGTGAATGAGAATGTATGTTGACGGGAACACTAAATCCGCAAAGCTGCAGAGATGTACTGTCCGTCCCGTACCGACAAAGGGGTGGCGGCCCCATGAGAGAGAAAGGCCAATGCATACACTGTCTCGCGCTACATCATCACTACTCCTTACGTGCATGCATGCATGAGTGGAACGTCATCGTCAACGTCAACTAGCTATGAAAATGCGTGCGTGTAGGTGTAGGCGCCTCAATCAGAAGACGGGAGTCTTGGTCTTCGCCACAGATCAAAGTGGAATAAATTCAAATGCCACGTCAGCTCGACTCACGTGTCGTCTGTATTGTTCCATTCAACCTTCATGCTCCTGCAGTTCGCCGCTCTAAATCATTAAGGCCGTTCAGGTTGAGTTATCGCAACATATGTTCCATCCTTCCTTCTTCTTCACTCGATACTATCCCTCTGTACCGCTAGTCCCTTGGTTTTGTACAAAATTACCTGAGCACAGTACGTTCAGCCTTGAAGATTTCAAACGCTAGGAGCAGAGAGAGAGAGAGAAACGCAAGCGAAAACTTCCCTCGTCATGGCAACCGTCCATCCCTCTAGGATGGGTATGGTACCCACCAACCCGAACTCAAGCTCTTCGAACGACCGACGAGCCCCTCCTCCCTCATACTCCTCCTCAAACGGCGGCGCTGGAGTCGGCTCGTCCAGGGAAGAAGAGTTGAGGCGCAAGCTTATGGACCGCAGAAATGGTTCTGGTTATGGCGACAGAGATAAAGACAAAGAAGACACAAGAGGCCATCGCGAGAGAGAAGGCAGCGTCAGTGCCAGCGCTAGTGGAGGGCGAAGTAGGAGCGGGAGGGACGACCACGACTCCCGCGATCGTGACCGTGACCGTAACCGTGACCGAGAGGGGGATAGGGTTAGAGACAGAGATAGGGTGAGGGACAGAGATGGCGAGGCGTTTAGAGACTACGATGCGCGTCGCGACGAACGCGATAGTCGGCGCGAGTCTGGATCTGGACGCGAGAACTACGACACGAGTAGGAGGAGATACGATTCTCCGCCCCATCGACGAGATCAAGACCGCGACCAAAACAGAGACGATGACCGAGAACGAGAGCGCGACCGAGGCAGAGATCGAGATTATGATAGAGACAGGGACAGGCGGGACAACGTACCTAGGAGAGCATCACCGAGCTACAAGCCCTACGACCGGGACAACATCGACGCTGGCGCCGGTGTTCAAGCTGGACCTCCTGGAGGAAATGGAAATGGAAATGGAAACGGGTATGGGTATGGAAGGAGGGATGACTTGCAACATGGTGGACCGCCTATGCCGTGGAGAGGACCCCCAGGACCACCTGGACCTCCTGGACCTGGCCAAGGTCAAGGCCAAGGTTACGGAGGATGGCAGAACCCGCCTCCGCATCCACCTCGATTCGGCGGCCCCGGTGGTGGTGGTCCAGGAGCATTGGATTTCGATCGGTGAGTTGAGTCATACATATCACCATCTCATCACTGTTTCATCAGCATTGTGTCTATCGAATTGCCCTCGCTCGCTACTGCACGGCTCCTATCGTCCACTTGCATTCTACCTCTCAAAGCGACCATGGTCAGAAATCCTTCCACAATTGTTCTGTCTCAATCTTGCATATTAATACAGTTGTAGCCGTAACTAATGCCTTGTTTGTGCATTTCTCAGCCGACGACAGGAACGAGAGAATAACCCTTTGTCCATCTGGCCCGAGTCGCCCAAGCGACCATGGCAGGATGAAGAGTGAGTCTAGAGTGCACAACCAGAGAATGCGTCCCCTTCTTCTGCCTTTTGTATACTGTAGTAAACCGTGATTTGCCGGGATTGACGATTTCCACTCCTTTTCGGTCGTCTTACATCTTATAGCGAGCTTGCTGCCGAACGAAAGAAGAACAAATCAAAACGCAAGTCGTCCAAAAAATCAAAATCGTCCCGAAAGGACAAACACCGCTCGTCCAAGCATCGGTCCAAACGATACTCCGACTCTGAATCTTCTTCCGAGACAGATTCTGAAGAGGAAGAGCGAAGACGGAGAAGACGAAAGGAGAAGGAGCGCGAGCGACGCAAGCGACATGGGTCTGTCGACGATAGGTCCCAGGGCGAGGACGACGTTGAAGAAAGGAGGAAGAGGAGGAGAAGGCTGTCCAGGGACGGAAGAAGCGAAAAAGAAGAAGAAGAAGAAGAAGAAGGAGACATCGCCGACCAATGGGTGGAGAAGGGTGGAGAGGTCGTACTGCTGCCTTCCGAGAAGGACAGACAGAAAGCGGAGAGTCACCATATCAACCAACAAGAGGAGAAGAAGGCTCCTGCCCCGGTGGTGTATGATGACGACGATGACGACGAGGTGGGGCCGCATCTGCCTGCTGAGGCGAGAGAAGGCAAGATGGACCGATCTGCGTGAGTTGCTCAAGCCTGTCACCTCCTGGCTCATATGAATCTCTCGTCCATCTACAAACTCTTTCCCATCATTTGCCGCCTCACACCTACAATCCTTTTTCTGTTTCTGTGTTCTTGAGATCGAACTGACGCTTCTGACCGCTCGGCTCACAGCTTCGCCCATATGCGACCCGGTGAAGGAGAGGCAATGGCCGCCTATGCTGAGTCGGGACAACGTATCCCGCGACGAGGTGAGATCGGTCTCGAATCCGACCAGATCTCAGCGTTCGAAGCGTCTGGATACGTCATGTCTGGTTCGAGGCATCAGAGGATGAACGCGGTCCGAATGAGGAAGGAGAACCAGGTCATCAACGAGGCTGAGAAGCGGGCCATCTTGAAGCTCCAACGAGAGGAAAAGGAGAAGAAGGAGGGTATGATCATCAGCCAATTCAAGGAGGTGAGTAGCGGGGACCCTTCAGTGGTATCGATTTACGGATGACGATTGAGCATGAGCATTAGCATATCGCTGATTTGATCTGACCCGAACGCTTGCAGATGATGGAAGAGAACTTACGAAAACAAGGCATCAACTGATCTTCACAGAGAGAGTAAGAGCATCAGATTTGGCATGCACTGGCGGGCGAGTGGACCAAAATTCACAGAGACAGAACTAGCAAGCCGTGTTAGATCATGCATTTGATTGTAATTCATAGCTATCTATCGTGCGAATCTGGACCTGGATTGTGTTCTTCCGCAGACGCCAGCCAGATCTCACTATGCCTATGCAGATCTGGGTATGTAGTCGTCGTTAGCAAGCTTATCGATTCACTGCCTGGCATTCGCATCGCTTCCCATAGCTGAAGCTAATGATTAAATCCCGGTCTGCTCCGACAGTAACTGACATGAGTTGAGACCAACGACCATTGTTTCGGATCTATAGGATCTGTCGTGTTAGCTAGACAAGGGGGAAGGGGGTCAAGCAAGCGATAGCGATTTAGATGGTCATCTTTTACCCTGAATATGCGGTTTGTATGGTGGAATAACGTTATGCATGCAGGTAAGCCCATGCGGCATGGCATTCATTCACTTGCACTTGCAGCAGCTTTTCCCAAATTTTGCCGATTGTAGCGACTCACCTGTTTAGCGACATGACAATGACAAGTACAGTAGTATGATGCTTATCATTCCAGTGTATGTATGAGTGGGGCGTCTACTGAGCCACTATCGCAGGACTTTACTCGCCTTTGCCTTCATCGCCCATCCCCTCTCGCTTGGATTGCATTGCATTAGCGCAGAGAAGAATTAAGCATTCTTGTCCGCCATAGCCATAGCCAATAGCCATAACTTAGCCATAGCCAGGGATAAGGACAGGGATAGCTATAGGGGATAGGAATGGCATCTCGCTTAACCCCGTCGAGTTGAACCCTTAACACAACACGGTAGCTCCGTCCACCTCGTCAATTTCTCCACAACACATCTACACACCGATACATCTACACTTCCTACACGGCCATACCGTCCTCAATACAATCCTCAATCCTCATAGACAACAAACGACAACGCAAGCAAGCAAGTGCTTCAGAATTGGTCAGACTCGGACAACCACTACTCCTTGTGCATACTTCAACACCCCGAGTCTCAGTGATTTTCTCCACCTAGCTGTTATCGTTATCTCCTCATCTCCCACCCACCGTCCTTTGGTCACCCATCTATCATTGGGATCAACGACAATCACCACGTCACTGAGTCTCAGCACACCGCAGAGTGCATCTTCGCCTCTCACAACCCCCTCCGGAATACATCAAGATCACCCACTCCACTCTTCCACTCATGATCGACCCTCAGTATGCCGAAACATAATCAACCGCTCCAGATCCGTCTGACCGAGCCAGTCATCTTCCTCAAAGGTCCCTCGACAGGCTTGGATTTCCGTGGGAGACCACAGACGGTCAGGCAAGATGGGCAGCCCGCAATGGTCAGAGGTCTCTTGACCTTGCGGCTGAACAAGCCGACAAGGATAAGGAGTATAGCTATCAAGCTGGAAGGCAAAGCGAGAACGGAATGGCCAGAAGGTAAGCTTTATGTATCCTTTCGAAAATTGTCACAAGCTACAAATCAGTCTCCCCTCTCCATCGCACATGTCTTGCCGCGTAAATTGCGATCTAACCCCCACACAATCTTGCAGGTATCGGATCCAAGCGTATGGACACATCGGAAGAGCATATGATCCTCTGCGACCAAACAACGTATTTCTCTGCGTACAATCATGACGGTGAATCGAGATCTACATCAGCTAGGAGAGCTCGATCGGTAGGCCCCGGGGTGATAGGCAACGGACACGAAGACGAAGATTTCGATGATGATCTGGATCTGCCAGGGGTCCCGAGGGAAACGGACGATACGGACGATTTTCTCACCATGGGAAGGAGATCGAGAGACAATGCTGCGACGCGAAGAACAGCCATGGTCAGAAGCTCGAGTGCGATGCCCGGTACGCATGACAACCATTCATGGCATCGTGATGGCTTTTCCCGTCGGCCAAGCTTCACCGACCTAGATTCACCGACCGGAAGCTTCAACCTCGGCAATCTCAACATCCAAGATCGTGGACCTTCACCAGCTTACACCCCGCACGCATCTCCGCCCCGGATGTCTGTTGCCCTACCCGGCGAACGACCATCTCGACCCTCATCCCTCCGACAAAGCAATACCGCGATGCAGTCCTCGCGCGGACCCGCTCTGTCTCCCATCGCCTCGGCTGCGCCCTCGCAGTCAGCCTCCGAGAGAGGTGACAGTGCAGAGGCGGAACATCGTCGACCGGCCCATACACTCCGCAGTGTCTTATCGTCAGAAGCCGTTCAAGAAGGAGCAGTCTGGTCACCAAGCATGTCTGCTGATCCCTCGAGTCAATCAGAGTCTGCTGTACAGGATGATGAGGTTGATGAGCCCACGGAGGAAGGCACCACCCCGTTACGGCCTATCTTGCAGGCGAGATCGTCACACATGAGTACGGGTACCGGCGAAGTGCGATTTCAGGACCCAGTCGAACAATCTTCGGAAATGAAAGATCCTTCCACGGACAGAAGACAGTCGGTCAATGACGACAATGAAAATGGCAACGTCAACGACGATGACGCGACTCCGCCAACTGTTCCTGCTGACGCTACAGTGCCACCCCCTTCGCCGGGTCCCGTGATTCCTTCGACAAACAATGTGGACTCCACAGCCGACGCATCCGGCTTGACGGGGACTGCTGAGGGTCCGACCGCAGCCTCGTCACGCAACCGAGCTGCATCCGTCAGGACTTACAACTCTGCACACTCTTCGTCGTCAGCGTCCATCTCGCTTCATTCCGATCAAGAGCAGACGAGAGAAACGAGAGAGACGCACCCAACAGGTGTGCAAGCGATTTCAGTCGCAAATACAGCTCACAACTCGCCTGTATCTTCCGCTCCGCCTTCGATTCGAAATCGTTCATCCACGGAAACGCTCGGCAACACTGGTCGCACTTCCGGTACCGATGGATCAAGTCCCGGTGCTTCGAGGAGAACAAGCGTGCTTTCCAACTCGAACCGGCAGTCTTCAGAATTGAGCATGACAGGCAATCTGGCCCCTCAACCCTCGCAAGAGAATCTTTCCGTCACTCGTCAAGGTCGGACCACCAGACTGGGTAGCACGTCGACCATCGTCGAGAACGCTCCTGGTTCATCGCCGGGCGGTTCACAAGCCAATCTACCATCATCTCTCCGCAACCAGCCCCTCGGCCAACGATCGACAAGCGGTACCCCGTCGATCGCATCCAGCCGTGTGCCTAGCGCAAGCGCGCGAAACCAGAGTGTTTCGCATTTGCGAGCTAGCTCCAGCAGTCGTCGGGAGCCCAGTGAAGACGGACGCGGGAGGAAGAGCAGCAAGTTCAGCCTGGCAGCGACGTTGCGTGGGCTCAGTCGCGATGTGAAGGAGACATTCCATCCTGGAAGACACGCCTCAAAGAGCCGATCAAGGATGAGTAGCCCTGTCAGAGCAGATAGCTTCGGCAACGGCGGTGAACGGCCCACTCCATCAATATCCTCTTCGAGCCAGAGCATTACCACCTCGTCAATGGCCAGAACGGGTAGCGCGACTGGTATGAACGATACAATCAGGCGAGGTGGCAGCAGGAACCCATCGTGGGCTCAAGAGGATTTCCATCCTTCATACGGAAGAGGCGGTGCAGGCAGTCGACAAGGCAGGTCAAGGGAGAGAACCCCTAGTACGATTGGTTTCAGGGACAGAGAAGGAGAAGAACGAAGTAGGAGTCGGGCCAGAGGAAGACACAAGGGGATGAAGGTGTTGACGGATAAGCTTGGATTAGGGGAGCATGAGGAACATCATGGCGACGACGTGCACAACTGGAAAGAATTCCGGAAGGGTGAGTGTATTCTTCATCCGCTTTAACACGGTCTTGAGAGCCTATGTTATGTTTCATACTGATAGTCCTCTGTTCGTAGGCACATACAACTACCCAATCTCCTTCCCTATTCCAGTCAACGCCCCTCCGACGATCCACGCCGAATTCGGCTCAGTGACATATCGTCTGAAAGCCACAGTCATCCGAGTCGGAGCGCTGACGCCCAACTTGTCAGAGGATATGGAGGTGATCATGATCGCTACGCCTCAGGAAGATGACATGGAAGAGACGGAGAATGTGATTGTTGAGAGACAATGGGAGGAACAGATGAGATATCAGATTACCCTTGGCGGCAAGGCTTTCCCTATTGCGGGCACCATGTGAGCCACCTCCTTGATGGTTGAATCAAACCAGGCATGCTGATTGCTGACAAATATCTTACAGCCCGATCAGCATAAGATTGATGCCCCTGTTGAAGTGTAAGATCCATCGATTGACCGTTGCTCTTGAGGGTGAGTTGCACTGCAACCAGCTACCAGGCCACTCGGCTCCGTTGTCAAATCAGCAGCTAATGAATTTGATGACCCGGTTGTTCATGCAGAGAAAACCGACTACTTTGCACAAGAACGCAAAGTCGCACGGCACGAAACACCTAAGCGATTCGTCCTCCTCTTCATCAAGCAGCCGGATCACAAGGAACGCATTGAGCCTCTTCTGCCCATCATCTCCGATGACCCCCTAGCGGCCGAGCAATCACCGGTCGCCGAGATGGCTCGACAAGCGGTCCTGAACAATCCTCTACCAACAGATCTGTTCGACCTGGAACGCGATCCGAACGACAGCATGTATGCGAGCCTGATGGAACCGACTGGCCCTTGGCACCTGGAAAAGGAGCTGCATATACCCGATTGCGCGTCCAAGATCAAGTTCACCACCAAACATGAGCAGACGAACATCACGATAGGACACTGGCTCAAGGTCACTATCAGGGTTGAGAGAGGTGATGACGAGGCGCTCGACGCAAAGGGAAGGAGAAAGCAATTTGATATCATCATGTGAGTACCGAGGATTTCTTCCAGTTGGCATCGTCGTCGTTGCCGTACGTTCTCGGCTGGGGGAAGACGTGAAGCTGATCCCCTGATCGAATTGTGTGTAGTGAAACACCTATCAAGATCCTCGACTGCCGAGTCAATCCTCAATGGAACTCACTGCCGACATATTCGGTAGTCAGCCGGAACATCTCGTCCATCCCTGGTATCTGCTCGGTCCATGGTTCGAAGACCGGCGCCTCGTCCAATCAGTCGAGATCCGGTGTACCTGTCCAAGATTCGCATATCGCTTCCTCGTCGACAATGGGTGGCCTCGTCGGAGGCGATGCTCCCCCGAGCTTCGGGCAGGACTCTCATGCTGGGCCTTCTAGAAGAGGTACCGTCGATGCAAGCACTTCTGCCAACGGCGGCTTCGATCTTGGCCCCGTGCACATCCATCCTCACCATAACTCGGTCTCGAGCAGTACCAATCCAGTTCAGCCAGTATCGACCCCGCCCGCGGCGGCGATGCAAGAATCGGGCCAGGACACGCTGCTAGACCGGAACATCGTCTACGACAGACTGATGTCGGGTCAAGTCACCGAAACTGGCGAAGTACCCCCGTCGTACGGCGAGGCATTGGCGGCGGCCGAAGAGGCCAGGAGTCGAAGCGTATCGAGGGTCAGGGATATGGAAGAACCTGTGATGATGGGTCGAGGGAGGAGCGACGGCGGGAGGAGTAGGTCCAGGTTGAGGGACTGAGCGTGAGCTCGAACGATCGTGCGCTCTGTACAGGCTCGGCCCATGTGTGGAGGGAGCTGGAATGTATCATGTTTGCAGCAGATTGAAATAGATGGATATAGATGTTTCTTACTTTTGTAGGATCGAAGTGGAAGATCGGTCGTTTGGCCAAGCAATGTTGTTACAGTCCTTTTCAGCATATCCGGGAGACCATTTTCCCTCGGACGTGCAAAGGGAGAGTATTAAAGTATCAGAGCGTCGCAGCAAAACAGACATAACATATATAGTATAATGCATAACCAAGTACACACATACTACTCCTGTATACTCTCTCCGAGATTGTAATGAACAACTTGCACCTGTTGAGCTTGAGATGCCCGTCCATAAAAACGAGAAAGAGGAGACATACTGAGATGAGATATGGGAAAAATACAACATGCATCTGGTCTGAATAGCCCATACTGTATATCTACTAGGACGCTTACAGTACGATCAGTGAGTGTACTGATCGCCAATCTCAATGGATTGACCTTTGCGCTATTCCTTGCTCGCCTCGTCGGCGCTGCAAGTCTCGTTCATATACTATAGCTCAACAACGGCAAGAAAGCTAAGCACAAAATTAAGCTTTCGATCCTGCTCCTGCTCCGACTTCTCCGTCTACGCCCACTTGCGCATCGCCCGCGTCGTTCAGCTCGTCTTCGCCTTCAAACGCGTCTGGCGGTATCCTGCCTTGCCTGGAGAGTTTGAACAAAGACCGCGCCATGAGAGGATACAAAGCAAGAGAGAGAGAGAGGTATTTGTTAGCTCATCCGCGGACTGTAGCTGGATGCAAAGACAGGATCGCAGGCTTACGAGCCTGAGTTGTCTCTCTTTTTTTGGAAAATAGCGGGACGTAGGATGAATTAATATGTGGGATGAAGTCCCTTCTACTCACAGCTCAGTCATTGATCCTTTGAGAATGTACAAGAAAGGTCCATCGCCCGCTGGCGGAGGAGCAGTCTGGTACGCGACTGCGAGTAAATGAGATAGGTCGAACGCAAAGTCAGCATGATGACGATGTAATCCTGATGAATCATTTATGTCGCTCACTCGTGGTGTTACATCTTGAGCAGCAGAACGGTTGTCTTATCTCCAGATCTTGTGTTCCTTTCCTACAAGTACCAAGGAAAAATCCCCCGATTGGAGTCACAACCCAATATCAGCGTGTCCTGCGAATCTCCCCCACCCCACCTCCTCATCTGTCGTAGCAGTCATGGTAATTCTCGATCCAAGCTCAACTCACCGCTTGATAAGACATCTTTGTCCCGGTTGCGCGTTCAGCTTGAACTTTCTAGCCGGCTGCTTGGTCTCGTCGGTGCCGGGTTTCGAGCGTATAATATATGATCCGTCAGACCTGCGCAAAAAAATGGTCGTCGTCGCAATACGACACGATACACGTGTATGTCAGCCACAGCCAGCAGGAAAAGCAGCGTTCTGTCTGACAATTCTGCTGTGAAGGTATATGTATATGTATGACTCCTTCGACAATGTTTGACGCCACCATTTTTAGACTTTCAGAATTCGAGCATTCGAGGGTAGAGGTAAGTAAATACGTGTCCGACGATGCACTCTACTCACTTTCGCCTCGGCAGTCTGTCCAACTTCCCTTGAAGCACCAATACGAAGTCTCCGCATAGACAATAATACGATCTGAGGACCGCTCGGGCGGATTGGGTGGTTGCCGCTTGATCGGATGAGGAGATGACTGCCCGTGAGATGATCTTTGGCATGGCGTGAGGACGTGACGGAGGGTAGTGATACCAGGGTAGGTAGATCTTTGATCTGTGGGTTGACAGGTTGAGTCAACGTGATAACAAGCGGTTATTTTGGTAAGATGCTTTCGATGTTACATTGCGTGTTACTAAGACAAATAGACAGATGTTTTACTTGACTTGCTGCATGCAACCTTGCTCGTGTTCGCTATCGGTCAAGATCAAGAGGACCTCCCCAGCATAGCTTTCCCACGGTGGTAACTGGTAGTCGTACTGTTTTGCAGGTATGCAGCAGTGGTGGAGGTGGTCCACTTGAATATCACTCGAGATTTAGGTTGAGATGTGAGTCACTATGTAGTATGCGATGCCTCCATACAAGATCGAGAACTTTCAGCTGCGCACTTCACACTTCGTCTTTGACCAGGTATACGTGGACCGCTCCCACAGATCCAGATGCAAGAAAGACACATGTAGACCTCATTGCTCTCTCCGCTCTCTCCATTCGTCTCTGTGAATGGGATATATAGTCCCTCATTTTGAGATGGGACGGGTATCCGCCGCTTTCTTTTCTCTTTCTCTCTTCATCCACTTCCCCGGAACGATAGTGCAATTCACCACCCATATCTTCATCAACCTGGCTCATACCCGCATCTGCTTCTGCTGCATATAGCTGTCATAGCTATCCACTACATCCCCTCCCAGGTAATCACTGCTCGGCGGCACGCTTGCTTCTGCTTCATATAATATCTTGTAGCAGCTATACCTCGGGTGATCCAATAATCATCCTCTTGTCGCTTTCTCTGAACACGTCTCATTCTCAAACGATCGATACTACTCAAGAGATTTCATTCTTCGACAGCAGAGTATCACGCCCACCAGCCCCAGATCCTTCCGAAATGCCGAAGACAACTCCTCCTCAGACTGCACCCAACGTCGTTCACTTGTACAGCGTCAACACCACTGTCGAGCGATATACAAAACTACACAATTCCTCTAATTGGAATGATCTCTCATCTGCGACTTCAACGACTGGTCATGCGAAGAGCCAGAGCCCCCTCGATTCTGGTAGGGAGGTTATCGTAAGTGATTCTAACCTTATTTCCTCCGTTGCCACGCCGCTCAACTCCCGCCTCTCTACATGTTGTAGCGTGGTATCCGAAGCACGCAGACTGTTTCGGTCAACCCGAAAATCCTCACTGCCCTCGCAGAAGGGGATCAGGCCAAATCGAAAGCGAGTAAGTACAAGCACAAGTACAACCGCTTGATGCACAGTCTGGAAAACGCCGGCATCGCTCTACCCCTAGAAGAACAGGTGGCCAAACATCATTGCGATGCGAAAGCCAAGGGAGGAGCGACTGAAAGCGATCGAGTGGCCGCTGAAGATGAGTTGATGAAGGAGAGCGGTTCTTGGGATCTGACTGAGATCCAGGCTTACATCGACAAAATGGAAGCCGTAAGTGTTCAACATCAATACAAACTGGCTGGACCTCGTGCGCTGACAATGTATTTTTGTGCTCAACGGTCAGGACGAGCGAGAAGGTGTCACGCGGGCATGCAATTCCCCCATCCCCGATCAAGCTGAGCTTCTCGCCAAGATCCAGTCGTCCACCAAACAAGCCCCCCGCAATCGTGCCGGACGTACCTACTCCGCCTCTTCCTCACAGGGTCCCTCGCAAGATCCGGCTTATTTGATCGATGATAGTCACCTCCCCTCTGCAAGTCGTCCGCGCACTGCCAATTCGAAGCAGTCCGTTGCGCCGTCTCAGTACGGGAGTCAGCGTCATCAGGGGACTTCGAACGCTTCCTTCGGGTCCCGTAGGAGGCATGCTCAGACGCTTCGTCCCCCTCCACCCTCTCCGTCGTCGCCTGCCGTCGACAACACCGGCCGCGCAGGGTCCGAAAACGGCGACCGCTACCCAAGGTGGGGGAACCCCTCCCCGGTATCTCAGCGTCGACATCTTCCCCGAAACCCTAGCCATCATCCACCCGGCAGCCACGTAGCTACTGCCGGTAGTTCCAGCGTCGACGGTGCCCGGTCCCACGACGCGACGGACGCTAAGGCCTACGCGATCCGAACCCTCGATGACAGGGTGTCTGAGGTGCAGAAAACTATCGACACCTGCAACGACGACGCTCAGAGGAGGTGGTTGAGAGGGTTCCAGAATGATCTCCTCAAGAATAGGGAAGACGTCGTCCGTAGTAGAGAGCCAGGTGATCGTCGCTTCAAATCGGAATCGGTGGGCGACCGTGAAACCGCATCCATGAGTGCGGTTCGAAAGGGAAAACAAAGGGAAAGCATTGGTACAGGAATCCGCTCAGCACCTCCATCAAGTAGATAAGTAGACTTAGCTTATCTTTCGACAGTACTACAATAGATGCAACTATATATGTGATTGTGCGCTGCGGATTTTGCACCTCGGTGAGAATGGGAACCAGTTGCATTGTGTAGCATGGCTCCAACATTGAGACGTGACATTCAGTCCAGCATCCCACGAACGGTCATCTGCGGTATATGTATATGCACAATGCATCTTTACGATTTGTGATCCGGTATCTACCGGGATACGATATGACGAGCTGAGGGTATGTGACAAAAACGCTCAGCGTCTCTGGAGGGACGGAGGAGAGAGAGAAGAGGAGAAGTTGTACTCTACTTTCACTATGTGCGTACGAGTAGTGTCCAGCCGAAGAGAGAGGGGTCTCCTCCGAAAATGAATACTTTATTTTTGGAGAAGCAGGAATGTACGAATACTTGAATACGAGTATAGAATCACAAAAAAGTCCAGATGATGCTCTGTTCACATTTATGCTATTGTGCTTCTTATTCCGAAATGATTGATGCCTTGATGGGCGCGATTGTCAGCTCCACTCATGGCAACTGGTACGTCCTTGGGTGTTCGGAGATCCAGCGCTAGACCAACTATGAATCCTGCTGCCTTCGTCATGCTCTGAGGTTTCGGCGTTATCGACCACACGATCGCCTAGTATGCCTTTCCTCCTACGTTCTGGTCGTAGGCGCCCTCCATATTACCTCGCGGATGATATTCGCACATGACGTACAGTTGACCCTATATATTGACCCCGACAGACAGCGAGAATCAGCTACCGTGTTCAGAGCGGTAAGAAGAGGCGATGATCGGCTAGATAGCAGAAGCAGGACAAGCGAGTATACTCACGCTGAGTCCCGTACCATCTGGACACTCGATAGCGGCACATCCGATCGAGTTGGTCTCTTTCCATACCACCTGGGTGAAGTGACTAAACGTTGGTGCGCTGGGGTTGTATCCGGCTGAAATAGACGACAAGATCTGTCAGCTTTGTATCTGAACATACCCCCGGGACACTGATGATACGAGCGATAGCGATTGGCTAGGCCGTCTGGCCAAGAGAATGGAAAGTGGTAGCAGCAGACGAAGAGGCTGAGGGGGATGATGGGATATGATGTAGTTCCGAAGGGGACTGAGGCGAGGTCGTGGGCCTAGGAGATGGAAGTCCGTTGGGGTAGAACAGAAGACTAAAGTACCATACAGTGAAAAGGAAGAACCTCCCACTCCGTACTCACATGCTTCATCCATCCAGCCTTGAATGGCAGAAAGGACCGTCAACCAGCCGGTCGTTCCAGCGGCGCTGCACAGGGGAAACGCACGGGGGAAACACACGGGTGAAACACACAGCCATGTCAGTCACTGGGCGGCTGTGAGACGGAGCGCATATGGAAGCATATGGCATGTGTTTGGAGATCGATCTCCATCATCGAACTTACAGGTTCTCTCCGTATGGTCCACCACTGTGAGGAATGGCAACTCAGTCAGCATTACCATTCCAGCGTAACAACAAATTCCGAGCGGTTGATGACTCACGTATGTGTCATACTTGCGCAGATCGACGCGTGCGTATTAGCGTAATCTGCCAGTTCCCCTGCCCACGAGACATTAGGAGCGCCTGTGATGTAACGGAGACACGTCAGCGACAAGCAGTGGCCAGATCGGTCAGAAAGTCACACGAGGCGGAAGAAGAGACTCACCATACTGCATTCTCCATTCGTTGTGGCAGTCGACGAACTGTTTGGCACTATCATCGGCTATAGGCTGTGTCTGGACAGGCGCTTCGGCGGTGGTCGAAGCAGTCGAAACCCAGGTATTAGTCCACGATGAGCCCCAATTGCTCGTACTGTACTGCTGCCCGTTGGATTGGTAAACATCGGCTGACGAGTAAGCCGTCGAAGTCGAAAACGACGAATATGCCGGCGGAGCATAAGTAGGCGCAGCGGCCTGGGTCTCGACTGGAGGTGCTTGGTATGTCGGTGATGCCGGAGCCTCGTATGATGCTGAGGCTGGTGGAGCCTCGACTGGCGGAGTTTGGTATTCGCTTGAAGCCGGCGCTGATGCCCAAGTAGGCTGGGCAGCATTAGATTCTTCTGCAGGTGGTGCCACAGAAGACTCCCAGGGTAGCGTGACGGTCTCTGTGACATCGATATAGTTGGTCGAGTACACTGGCGGTGAAGCGGGTGCTGAAGTCGTAGGAGCCGAATAAGGCACGTCCGTAGGCATAGCACCTACTCCAGTTTCGCCGGGAGGTCCGTACGCTGATGACGGGATCTCGACACAAGAGGAACAGGATGTCTCTTGGGGCGCAGCGTAATCGCCCCCACTGCCTCCGCCTGGATTCCACCCACCACCGCCACCGCCCCAGCCTCCACTTCCACTTCCTCCAGCGCCATCTCCTTGGCTTGGGCCGTAAGCGGGAACAGCAGCTTGATCAGTCATGACGGGCGGCGCTGATTCTGCTGCTGGTTGCGATGGAGAACCACCGTAGTCCCCCCCTCCCCCTTCCCCTCCTCCGACGGCCTCACCACCGCCCCAGCCACCTTTACCGCCCCAACCACCCCATCCGCCACCTCGGCCACCGCCTCCGGCGCCCTGATCAGCAGGTGCAGCGGCACTGTCATCTTGTTGCGGTGTCCACAGCGCAAGGCCGGGCAAAGAAGTTTTGTTTTCACTGTTGGCGCCAACTTCCATAGCCATGTTGGCAATGGGGCTCGTTCCGGGTTCGGAAGTGGAAGAGGGTTTACACCGCGATCGACTTCTACGGTGATGACGTCTCGAGTGGATAGTATGTGGGTGAGCGAGAGTCTCCGCCGTGAGGGAGATGGCAAGCAAAAGAACGATTGTTGACCGCATGGTGAATGCCGGACCGCGTCACTTGTGGATAGACTGGGTAGTCAGGGTCGAATCGCAAATCTGCAAGACTGGAAACTGGTTCGTCGCGCCGATTTCGAAAGTAAGGCAGGATAATTGTACCGAAAATCAAGTAGGCACAAACAGAGCAATAGGCTGCGGAAAGCAGCAAGAAGAGGGGAGAGATTCCACAAATGAGCGTTTATTGTCGATATGGGTGACGGGGCTCGTCGTGACTGGTAATGTCCAGTAGTCTTTCCAGTTAGTATATACGAATACGAGCGAACCGTGCAGGTCAGAGAGAGAGAGTGACGATAAGTCGAGGACTAGAGGTTGTTTATCAAAATCAGTGTCAGAGGTTGTAGAACAAAAGGTGTGTGAGATTCGAAGAGAAAGACGCCTGGGTGTTCAGGGTAGCCGGTAAGTCAATTACTGGTTACTGTATGAGTACGGTCTAAACTGGGCTCTGGTGTGGTATCGCATATGACTGGTGTACCGGTGAATGCGCTGGCAGATCGGCTTGATATTGAAAGAAAGTGAAGGAGGGAAGGAGGCCTCCTGGATATCCCAAGTCGAAAGTCGAGAGGAAGGGGGTTGAAGCGGAAAGCGATTTATCGATATGATCGATGGATTATTCGGAAGAGCGTTAGATAGGATGGAGAGATGAAATAGAATGAAGTGGTTATGGAAGGGGATGATTGATTGAATTGAATTTGAGGATAAAGGGTATGCTACGGTGCAGCCAGTCCACCAAATGTCTGAATGACCCACGTTGATATAATAGAGTAAAATCGCTGGTCCCAAAGTAGGTAGCAATTGGATCGGATTTAGGAGAATCGTCAGGACCTGCCTGTGAGATAGTTCAATTACTGTGAAATGCGTGAGAGAGAAAAAGGAACACCCGTTGGTGTGATAATGCGGGACGAGTCCGATTGAAATCACCCAACATGTAATCGCAAGGTGGCGATGGCAATCTGCCCTCAGTCTCGAACGGGAGCCCTTGTAATTTATATCTCGGCCCAATCTACGGTCTGGATCGCCTTTCAGGCCGTCATCTGCGACTCGACTTGACCAGCCTAACATCTACGCAGGGACCGTGAATAGTCCAAGGCCGATCAGATCTTGAGATCATCGATGTGCGTTCTGGAACATCACCACGCGAGCGGATCAAGTCGAGTTGCTGCTTCGGCATATGGCAGTGTAGATTGGGCATCATCGAGACCCCTCGAAGGGACGATCAGCCTGTAATCAGTGTCAATCACACGCCATAGGCAGATCTCTCCTTGTCTACCTGTCAGATCACCCCATCGGGACGAACAGTAAATCTTCTCCCTCTTCACTCCACAAAGCCAAGGATAGTTGTTAGCCCACTGCCCTCCTTTGTCTCCGTCGCAACATCGGTTGGAACACCGAAGGTCCCGATCTATTACCCGGACTGTGCCTTTGGCGGACAGAGGATGCCCCTTGTTCGATTTTAAGCTCTAACCAGCAATCGAAGGAGGATATCGTACAGTTTGGAATTGCAAGCCCAATGGAAAGGAGGTGATATAGTATCCGGAATTGGGATGGCGCTCTGATGCATGATTCGTGCTCGATCATGAGCCCTCCCAGCGATACAAGGTGACTTTCTAGATGTGTGTGAACATAACATATTTAGCTCGGATCTCCGAAATTTGAGAGGTGTGCCTGGTCCTGTGGGGCGTTTTTCCGCAACTCACATCTACTATAGGTTTCGACACGAGCTTCTTGGCGACCAAAGCGATCAGGCATTTGTTCAATTTCGCCTGAGGTAATTCGGGCGGCTTGACCATGTCTTTCACTGAACCAGACAACAACGGCAATGATACGACATGAGTCAGTTTCCGAATCGATTGGAGCTGCTACTGAGTTTTCCTGTGGGCATCGGCCAGTAGACACGCTAGCCTGTGTTCGGGGACACAACTCACTTGCTATGCCCTCTGGATGATCCATGAGCTTTGAGATGACTTTTTCCATTCGCATTCTCTCGGCCTGTGGAGTATGAAGTATCATGGATGAGCATCGATTTAGCATGTGCAAGGATGTGAAAGCAGGAGAATAAGGGGTTCCAGGGCCTCGGTTGGGCCACTTCGCAGCAGGAATAAATCGACACTCACTGGTTCGCCTCCTCTGTATTCAAGCGGTAATGTGTCGACGATACTGGAGATTTCCATCTACAATCGGTCGCTCGTCAGTGAATATCCTACCATATCCCACGCGGTATATGGTGCTACATGAAAGGGAAAATGAAGCTACTCACCTCCCTCTTCTTCCTAGCAGCAGCATTCGCCTGCGCCTTCTTGACAGGAGCAGGGGCGGCCGCAGGCTTCTTCGTGCCCACTGCTCCCGCGCCCAGTCTGGCAGCCGCACTCGATTTCGACCGGGCCAGTCGAGGGGAATCGTCGTCCATCGAACTGGAATAAGCTGTCGCATATGTCATATCGGCTGCATTCACTGTTGAACCGGCTGTCATCCCCGATGCTGAAGTTCTGGAAGGTCCTGAGCCGGGACTTGCAGGAGGATGTTGAGTAGATTGCGGTACAGGGTCTGGTACTGAGAGCGGATCAAGCATGGAGTACCGTTAGTGAGCTCGAGCATGATAGTTGAGGCTGAGCTGACTTGACTCACTTTCGAGCGATTCCATACGCTGGAAGCTCAGTTCATTCGGTGCCTAGGCGAAAAAAGCTATCAGTATTTGACCGTACAGGTCACCATGCTCGCTGTATCCGCACTCACCTGCGGCCACTCAACACAAAATGCATTCATCTTGAGCGCATATAAATACCCCGCGAACGCCTTGTTGAACGTTCCCAGCGCGTCATGCAGCGCCGTCATTTGCTGAATGTTCGCAGAGAGCGTGGCAGCTTCATCGGAGAGATCCATCAATGCCGACGAGAGATGGTCCAGTCCCGAGGGGGAGGTATGGGCTCGGTCCGTTGATCGAGCGAGAGAGGAGAGGGAGCCTGTTGAGATCCTCCGAAGAGGGTGAGGGGGTGCCATGGCAGTTGATGCTGACTGCTCTTCGCTCGGCTAAGAGAGATGAACTCAGAGAAGGTACTTTGAAGCGCTGAACGTCGATGTGATAGAGGTCGTCGATGACGATATTGTGCTAATAGACGAAGAAATCTGGGTAATGTTGGGCGGGCCGCGAATTGTTGTTGTTATTGTTGAACGCATCTCTAATCTCTCACGCTCAACGCGTCTGCAAGGCGTACCAAAAGTTACGTAAGATAATTCAAAGGCGACGATCTGATCCCGTTCTATTCGTACGGTACGGTTGTCCATGCACCTTTCGGAGAGCTGTAGATGTATGTGCCATTGAGCCAATATCAACCCGCTATTCCAGACAACTTCGCTATCAATCAAGGCGTCCACAGACCTGCCGATCGAATCACCAGAGAAGATATCGCCGGCCAGCACCCGCCGGCCAATACTTACGATACCCAGTCCCAGAGCTCACGAACCTGAGCTTTGACCGTGATCTTATTGCAGCAAGATGAACCCCACCGCCCCGCCTCCGACCGCTGTACATCTCTCGCCCGATGCGTCGCCCTTGCATCCTCCTTCTGTGATGCACAATAGTAGAGTACTTTCGTCGCTGGGCACGGTGAGTAGGAGTCCTCTGAAGCACAGCAATCCTCTTCCTCGCTTATCACTTTGTCGGAACGAGCCCCTGTGCATTGTACATTGGACAAGGTGACTGTAGAAGCTGATCGACGATGACTCGCATATTTTGCGCCCAATAGCTTTCCGCCTGTTTCTCAGGACTGATAGCAGGTCTGCTGGGTCTCACAAACTTATCAGGATTCTTCCTCTACGTCCTCTCCGCTGCATTCACTTCGCTCGTTCTCGGCGCGCTGAAATGCAACTTCAACATAAGTCGTTATGTGCCTCAAGCCAATTCTGCCATTGGATCAGGTGTACCGGGAGCGGAGGGTAGTGGACCAAAGGGTCAGGAATGGAAAGGATGGTGGGCTCTTTCGGGGATCGGGCAGGAGAATCTGCTGGGGTTCTTGTTGTTCTGGATTGGAAGTTATGCCCTCATACATGGTGAGTCGTGGTCAACCTTCTTCATATCATTGCATTACGCTCAGGATTGGACTGTACGTCCGTCCACATGATTAATCAGTTGGTCTTGCTGGCTCTCTGTCGGTTCAGATTCAAGCTGACCTGCCATCGTGATAGTGTACGACTGAGCCAACAGATGGGGGCGGAATCACAAGAGCCGGATACGAAAACAAATAGATCACTCGGTGTATATAAGTATGCATGGTTCGGTAACGCAAATACGCGGACATCATACCGTCAATGACAGAGTCACGGCTTGCAGGCCAAATCTGAGTGGTGTCACATTTATCGGAAGAGACAGCCATCTCTCACAGCGCCATTTGACTTCGTGCAGCCTCACGTAGTCTTCAGCGCCCTTCCAGCGGCGTTCAACCCATGACAAACTCTGGCATGCTCTCTACTGATATCAACCTTTTATCTCGCCTCGCCCGTCCGAGGATCGATAGGTCCCAGTGGACACAGAGCAGCCGCTACCGTCCTCCCTTCTTCCGCTAGCAAGTTATACGTGGACGCAGCGTTCCTCTGTATCACCACGATGTCAGTCGCACATTGTATCTGTCAGCTGTATTCAATGTAAGATACAACAAAGATGCAAGCCTGAGACCACTCCACTTACGGTGTCCATTACGTCCAACTGAATACCAAGACCACTTATGTACTCTCGTACGGCTTTGGGAGCCGGGATCGCGGTTTGCCCTGTGCCGAATAAGAGGATTTCTGAGAGAAAAACGAGGCAGACACATATAGTCAGCACTTTTTGTCTTGAGCCGCAGACAACTATGGCGCGGAGCTTGAGGAGATGCTCTCATGCCCTGCGTGATAAATCCAGGACATCCTGAGTGCAATGTCCGGCTTTGTCTGTATCCGCAGGACAACAAAAGCAATTGTCGACTAAACTCACCCGGCCTCGGCACGACCATCTCAAACACCCTGAACCTATCCACCGTCCATCCTTCCCACATCGCCTCGATGTTCCCCTTATCCGGCTTTGGCGGATCAACGTCCCATAAGATTGCTCTGCCAGAGTGGAAGATCGCACCACCCGGTATCACGAGATTATCCGACAATATGAAACCGCGTGGCGTGAGCTTGTTGATAGCCAGGTTCGGAGCGTCGGTCGAGTCTGGATTAGGGGCGAGGATGTTCTGGAAGTATCGTTTGGTAGTCAAGCTTGGAACAGCAGGAGCGATACTTGGCACTTGAATAATGCGGGAACGGAAACGGGGGAGGGCGAGTGGTCGAGCAGAAGTGGAGGCCAGAGACCGTAACGCCCTGGTGGATGATGAGGATCTTACAGACATCTTGAACTTGGACCCTATTCGTGTTCAAGACAGTATCAAGGAGCTAACTTATATCAACAGGTGATCAAAGGAGGAGTCTTCAAAGATCTCATAAGCATAAAAGAATCTCTCGCCAACGAAATTGTCGGGAATCGATCATCCAATCTCATCGGAACGTCATCGTATGTCGTCAAGGCGGTCATCGCCGCTCTTGTCTACTGATACGCATCAGTCCGGTTGCTTCGGGCAAGGGCGGGGGCGCGATCTCGTTTCAGCTCCGAAACGTCTTCTTACCTTCTTATCGTTTACGCTTGTCTAGATTGTCCTAATGGAAAGCCCAGAACAAGCACTGACATCATGGCCATCACTAAGTCATGATGCGCGCCATCATCAAGCGGGATTCTTTGATGGGAAGTGAACGGGAATTAGCGCCAGGAGCGGGAAAAGGAAAAAGAAAGCGCTCGGGCCGATGTGTGTGTGATGGCAATGCGGCTTGACTTGTTTTCGCTCTTTGTGACTCGCTTGCCACCTGACACACCTCATTGAGATACACTAAAGGTTCTACCAGACTACCTGGGCGTGAACGAACGGTCGCAAGGCCAAAAATGAACCGATGATACGGAGGCTGATCGATGTCTGAATTGGGTTTCACTTTGCCAATCTGACGGTATTAATCGTTACCCACTGTACAAGCTGATCCATTCGACACCCGCCTGCGATGCTACTAGCTAGTTCTACTGCTGATCTCCCGCAGCATGACCAAATCCGACTCGCTCAACACAACGCCTCGTCAAGTTTAGAGCCTCACGCCTCTTCCACTTCGAAAGACGACTCCCCATCCCGTCAATCACCCATTACATCTCTTCATCCGACAAAGTCTAGGCATACTCAGACTCCAAGGGAAGTCTCAGCGTATTACGACGACGCCCGACTGTCAGAATCCGACATGTCGCTGCACACTCTGACCCCGGGGACGCTCTCAAAAGCGCAACAACAGCGACTTGTCCAGCTCGTCCAGGGCTCGATCAGAGCCAAGTCGCAACATGGCGCTGACATCGGAGCTCACGGCGATAACGATCTAGCTGGACCTGCATCAGGAAACTGGCGGAGGCTGGTCTCGACGGACGATAACGAAGGTAGCTTTTTTACCGCTCGAGGTACTGTCAGGTCCATCAAGCCCAAATCGGCCGATCACGCGCACGACGATCAGGGTGAGGAAGTTGAAGAGAAGGAAGTGTTGGTGCTTGTGCATGAGAGAGGGCAGTCAACAGTAAGTGTCAAGTCTCTGTTTGACTGACTACAAGACGTTCAGCAATGAGATTCTCCCATCTGATGCCTTACCGCGACACAGAGCAATCAAATGTCCTCTACGTCCAACACCCCGGCGTCGCACTCGCAAGAATGGTCATACGGCGAATCCCCATACCCGTCCCGGGTTCTATATCTCTTCCACCCACCGTCCAGCTCTGCTACGAATAACGAAACGAGCCTGATCAATCCACTTTCACTCTCGCTGACCTCCCTTTCCGGTGCGGGGAATGTGAACCTCGATGCTTGGAGCTGGCTCGATTCGGCGAAGGAGTCCCTCGAATGTGCGTTCTGGGGGATTTTGATGCCTTCTGTCAGTGGGGTGATGGGGGTCAGTGAAAAGGTCTCGTCCGGGCTTGCAACGTGAGTCGAAGGTACAGGTCGACCGAAGCGAAGCAGACCAAGGCGACCACAGTAGCAGTTGAAACTGAGCTGACAACAAGCAAAACATCATCTCTCCTAATCTCTCACGGCCAGCTTCATCACCCTTCTTCCCGTGCCTGCGACTCTGGCGATCGAAGGCAGCGTCGCATGGCAAGCATCAACTTCCGTCAAGACCGAAGCTGAAGAGATCCCCCGCACTTGGGCTCGAGACGCGACGTACAAGTTTCGGGCATCAGCCTCTTTGCGAGGTTCACCGGTGTCTTCGCCTCATTCGTCGCCGACTAAGCATCGCGCAGCCTTGCCCGGCATCGGCATCGGCAACGGTTCTGCAGACCACCCACCAAATCCGATGATGAAATACACTCCGCGGCTGTACGATCAAGAGACCCTGTACACGCTCCGGTTCGCACCTACCCCTGCACTCAACGGAGAAAACGTGGGACCCGATTCTGGATTGGGACCCACGATGAAGCCGGTCCACGTGAAGAAGAGGGCTAGTTTGCCCTGGCACTCGGAGCAGCAGAGAGGCTGGGACGATGGCAAGCGTGAGATCGGGCTAGGGATGGCACCGGGCGGCGGTATGGGCCTAGGTATGGGCATGAGAGTCTAGAGCTTTCGTTTGAGGGGTAGTGACACGGCTTTCCCGGAGAGCTTTCCCACGAGAGGTGACTGTAATTTGTTCTGCGCGATCCTACATGTTGTAGCGTTCTTTCGATCCCTTGATGTTGTTTCCTGTTGCTTGTTCTGTACGCATGATAATTGCGAATGTGAGCATGATCAGCTCGAAATAGAAACCAGATCCAGACTTCCTTGGCACAGCCCAATCCCAATCTATCCATTTCAAGCAAGACCAAGTCAAATGGCTCGCATGTTGCTGCGCTGACCCAAGGGTCGATACTCCGATGACGACCTTGTAGGATCTGTGGCCCTGCAGCTACTGTAAACGAGACGAGGTTCGTGAGAACATGAAAATGAGGAGCAGCATGAACATTAGCACTTCAGGTATGCATGCGCCTGGTTGACACTTCACAAGCGAGAATGCATCAATGGACGCGTCGAATGCTATTATCATGAACTAAGGGGCTCAGCCTTAGGGATTGAGTCGGTGCACAGCGGAGAAATTTGGCTTTCGACGCGTCGCGTTTGTCGTCCCCCCACCCGCCCTCCCTTTGGATTTTGCGCGCGAGCGATCGACAGGAACGACCAAGCGTGAATTTCTCGAGCGAAAGGTTATATTAAGCCTTTTCAGTCTTTGCGTGAAAATCGTGCGTGGTGCCCTTCACCTTTGCGTCTTTACAGCTACGTAGTATGTAGCTTGCCGTGATGTGCTGCTCCACCAAGATGTCATTAGCACACCCAATCTCACTCTCTCTTCGCTTCGCGGAGCCCTGCTCTTCCTCAGGTCTAGCTAGGTAATAGGGCGATAAGGGAAATAAGGAAATAAGGATGTCATTCCAGTTGGCCCAAAACCAAAAATAAAAATACAAAGTCATTCACGTCAGCGTCAGAGCCCCTAAGGCTTCTTTCGCTTCTGCCCTCGGTTCCTCATGTGCCAAAATGAGCTAATCACGTCCACTAAGAAAGACTCTGGTACTTGCTGGGGCTACGCGACTTGCTTTTCTCGCCCTTCACCTCAGATCATAGGCACTTCGAAACTCTCATCGGAGTGTTCGCGGTATGGAGTATGAATGTGAATGTGAACATGAGCGTGTCCAATCTGTTCTTGATCCCTTCCGGTTTTGATTTTGATCTCAACTTCTCTATCTCCTCATATTCAGTTGTGTTCCCCGAAGAAGTCCTGTTCTCCTCTCTTCTTCTCGACTCGTCCTTGATATTCTTAGCATATTCTTGTAACCTATTCAATAGGTTTTGTCTCGCAATAGTCTTCTGTGTCTCACCCATTCCTCGACAGGTTTCGAGTTTGACTGCCTATAGAGTTACCAATCGACTGGGTCGACTAACTCAAAAACTTTTCACTCGCGAGATATATATCACTCTCTGTCGGTCAACACGGACTTGAGGGAAGTGTCGATAGGACACGATATATCACCTTGCGCTCATCGATAGTCTGGCCACGCAAGAAGACTACGCGAACTTGCTGGACAAAGAACAGAACACGGAACAAGATGGCCGGGATCCGAAATACTTCCAAGGCGATCGCTTTGATAGCGCTCTACACCGTCTTGACGACATTGGCGTTGAACACCCACGTCCAAGCTGCTGCGGCCGGCCCGCACCACCGGGGAGCGTGGACAGCCGCTGCGCATAGACGACATCATGCGAGAGCTGCAGCTAGGTCAGCAGCCGCTGATACTGCCGCTGGCGTGGTTCATTTCTCGGAGAGGGATGAACTTGAGGGAGAAGACAGCAACGAGGTGAAGAGGGACGGCGTCTGCGAGCTCGGAGCCTGGAAGTGTGTTGGTACGGAATTGCAGCGTGAGTTTGTACTCCCTACTACGCTCCTCCTCCAATTCTCCTCCTTTTCTCTTAGTCTAATCAAACGATTTGGTGAATTGATGGCTGACTTTGGCATCCTCCTGATTTATAGGATGCTACAACGACCAGTGGAACTTTGTAACAAATTGTACCGGAACGAACATTGTCTGCTCGTGAGTGGGATGATGCTCTCCTGAATCACCTGTCGGTTCACAGAAACACACCTTGCGATGTCCAGCCTCTACGGGTTGGGTCTGGGGCCCAGAACAGTTCATCTAGCGAGCTCAGACTGACTTTTCCATCTTGGCAGCGACGCGCTTTATACGACCGGATGTGTCTGGACGTGGAACGTACAGGACACCGACTCGTCCACATCATCCTCGTCCTCTCTGGACTCGGCGTCGATATCAACGGAGGTATCGCCATTGGGAACAGCATCCGAGTCATACGAGACTCCTGCCATATCAGTCACTGCCAACGCCTCATCTTCAGACTACCTGAACGCCACCGCCACCGTTTCCCAGACTGGTCTAGCCAACGTGACCGCCTCTCCCACCAACGTCAACCTGATCGCTTCTCCCTCCGCCCCAACATCCGCCACGGCGTCCTCTTCTGACAATGACGATGAAGAGGAAGAGTGCGAAGACGAAGACGATGACGATGATAACAATGATGATGGCGAAGATCAAGAGGATTACGAAGATGATGATGATGATGATGACGATGAGGATCTGCCTTACTGCGATGAGGTTGAAGACGGCGACTCGTGAGTATACCATATCAGCTTGTTCGATACAAGTGGCATTTGCAAATTTCAGAAGTATGGTAGCTGACGATCTATGGATTTCGCACAGCTACTCGACAACTCCTGTCGCTGGCTGGTCCACACCTGTTGTCACCACCACCCAAGCCGTGTCAACGACCGCGCCCACAAGCACGATAGGTGGCCAGCTCTGGGCAGGCGGAGACGACAGCACTAGTAACGACAGTAACGATACCGCCAACAACACCGATGATAATGCTAGCGCCGACGATGACACTACCACCAACGTTGACGATAACGAATATGATGACGAGGACGAAGAGGAATGCGAAGAGGTAGACGAAAGTGCATTTGCTTCAACGACCAGTGCCACTGCGACCTCTGCGACTGTCGACGAGACAGCTACCGCTAGCACATCTATCATTGGCGGTCAACTTTGGGCTGGTGACGACGATTACAGCGACAGCGACGGCGATAGCAGCGATGGGTCCTGGGATTCTGTTACCGCCACGGCGACGTCAACCTCTGCCTCTTCGTCGAAACACGGATGGGGTGGACAGCACGGATGGGGTAATGGGCATTACGGATGGGGCGACCAATCTTCCACCACTTCGAGCACGGACTGGGTTGCAGAAGTCACCTGTGAGTTGAAGTACAAAGTTGTCTCATATCTGTGTGACACGTCTGCGACTTCTGCGCACGATCAAGCGCTGACCTACGCCACCTCTTCCTTGCCTCCAGCAACGTCGTCTTCCGCAACATGGGACGACAGCCAGTGGACTCCCTCGACAGCCCTGACTACCGCAAGTGCTACGGCCAGCGCAACGGCGAATGCCACCGATACTGGTTCCAACGGCTGGGACGACGAGAGCTACACTGTCTCTTCTACCAGCCGACACAATGACAAGTGGGATTCCGAGACTGTGACCGCCACGGCCACTGGTTCTGCCGCTTCGTCCACTTCCACTGGGAAGTCTTCGCCCACGACGCCTTTGGGATCATACAGTGCGCCTCACTACGTGATTTACGCTGACGGTGAGTCTCATTCCCGTGTGCCAAAAATGTCAAGTCAAGCGTAAGGGCCACTGAGCATATAGCTGATCATGTGAGTATTTATCAATGTTATCGCGCCCCTCTCAGAATGGCTCTACGACATGCCCTCTGTGTCGGACTTGGCCTCGTACAACCGCTTCATCCTAGCCTTCTGGATGTCCAACCAAGGCGCTGTCGATGACGCTCAATTCTGGGAATGGCTCGATGCCTCGACCCGAGCTCAGGTTCTCCAGGAATACCACGATGCAGGTATCGCTCTGATGGTATCTGCGTTTGGGTCAACCGACTCGCCTACCAGCGATGGTGCGGATCCTACGGAGACGGCGCAGAAGCTCGCCAAGTGGGTCAAGGAGTACGGGCTTGATGGTGTCGACATCGACTATGAGGGTGAGCAAAACAATTCCCACTTTCCAGTGCCGCTCTTCGTCCTTCGTCCATGAAGACTGACTGAACGCGCTTTTCTTTCCACAGACATGACAGCGATGAACAGCGCCAAAGCCGTCGCATGGCTCGTAACCTTCCAGACCGAGCTCAGACGTCTCCTGCCCTCGCCATACATCATCACCCACGCTCCTGTCGCGCCGTGGTTCACTTCGGCAAACGATTACTCTGACGGCGCGTACGTCGCGATCCACCAGCAGGTCGGAGATGGAATCGACTTTTACAATATCCAGTTCTACAACCAGGGAGATGGCGTTTACGGCGATTGCGAGGTGAGTCGTGCACCCCCATCACGCTTAGTCTTTGGAACTCGTGCTAAAATGGTGCCATGTCCCCCTTCAGACCCTGTTGAACGATTCGGGCAACGACTGGCCATCCACATCCGTATTTGAGATCAATTCGTACGCCGGTGTCCCGCTTAACAAGATCGTCATTGGCAAGCCGCTAGATGAAGGCGCCGCTTCGAACGGGTGAGTGAACACGCGAAGCTGTTACTCATATTCACTTGGGCGTACAGCTGACGCTGGCATCTCGTCTCGATGCATATAGGTTCGTCGACCCGTCTGTGCTGAATACTTGCGTGAGCGAGGCGCAAGCGAAAGGCTGGAACGGAGGTGTCATGTTCTGGGAGTGGACAAGCGTGAGTGTTATGTATGACTCGACTCATTCTGCTCATCGCGAGCCTCATACGACAGGAGACAAGGGACTGACTTCCGTTGCTTGGCCTGAATATGCAGTCTGCCCCGTCAATCATGGCTACCGTTCGCGGTACCCAATAGTGCAGTGGATTCATCGACGGCCCTGGGAAGGCCAATTGCATTCAATCTGCTCAGTTCACAGAATATCTGTTGTAACAACTTAGACAGCTTCAAGCAACCTTCGACTCACATCATGGACTGGACGGAGAAGTGATTATAGATGCGGCCTTTGGAAGCTTGATAGCAGGGCGAGCTGGTTTCGCCCCGTTTTTGGCTTTCATGCTTTCTACGGAATCTGGGTTACAGGACTTGGGCTATGGGACTTGGGATCTTCGGTTATACAAGTAGAGTGGCACATTTTCAAACATACGACTCGGATTGCTCTGGCACTTCATTACCTCTGTCATCGTTACTGTCACTCTTTACGATCGCTCACGATATCCTTAACGATATGAATACGTTCTTTACGGTCAGCCTCGAGTGCAAGCGCATTGACTGTATACTGACCGCTCAAGCAAAGACTCCGTTGAGCGGGTGAGGTATGGCATGTCGCGACAGTCCCTTACGATGCGCTGCGGACAACCAGTAAGAGTGCTCCTTGCATGCATCATGATTACTATGTACTTTACACTATCTGATACTACCTTATATGAAATTCGCTGTATACAATGGAGATAGGAAGTTTCTGAGTTGAACAGACCGAGGAAGTGTGCTGAATAAGGGTGTAATCGATGGTGAATATGGTTCCAAAGCTACAAGGCCTAGATCCGATGCGGTTCTAGGAAGAGATGATGTATGACGCATGCATCTGAGGGATCGTGCGCTGGTCGAGCAGGAAGGTCGGAGTGGAATCACCCATAGATCGCATCATTGGCGCACAGAACCTAGTGATGAGTGCTGAACAATCGATCGCCCTACGCATCGAAATCATGTCAATATATCTCCCTTGACTTGGGTCGCGGCAGGCGGGCTTATCAAGCTGGATAGCAAGCGACACTGGAGAGCGTTAGGGAGACCAGGCAAGAGCGAAGACTTACTGCGTCGCCCAGACCTGGTGAGATGTATCCCTTCTCCGTAAGAGTATCGTCAACTGCGCCGATGTAAATCTAGACGAGTATAGCCGCATTGCGTCAGCACGTCAGCCGAGACTTTCAAGTATTAATGATGTGACGCGGGAAGAAGTATCTCGTGGGCGTGTGGGGGTCATATGAACAGAGAGAATGGTTGCATTCGAAGAAAAAAGCGCAACAACAGAAGATCAGAAGCACGAGCTCACCTCGACGTCCGGGAACTCCTCAGCAACATGCTCGACACCCTGCTTGGATCCTAAAACAGAGATGATCTTGATTTGAGAAGGTTGCAAGCCCCACTCGGTAAGCATGTGCAAGGCAGCAAGCGCCGTTCCTCCGGTCGCGATGAGAGCTGAATGGCCCGGGTGGGATGTCAGCGTTGGGAACGAGAGAACAAGCTTTGCCTTGACATAATGAAAGGTACAGTACTTACGATCGAGAAGGAAGACCACATCAGCTGTCACTTGGCTAGGAAGCTTCGAGTAGTACCTATGCGATGACGAGCGATCAGCTTGTGACGCTGAGTATCTGAGTCAACAACAAGCTTACTCTATAGCCTGTAGGGAGACTTTGTCCCTGAATAACCCGAGGTGAAGGACAGTCGCGTCGGGGAACATCTCGAGAGCAGCTACAGAAAGAGTGCACATGTCGAGTCCAAGTCAGCGCCTGTCTGTCAGAAGCTGCGCAATCATTTTCGCGTACCGTCTGTGAGCCCGATACCTGCTCGCAAGATAGGCGAAAGTCCGATCCTGAGAGGGATGGTCTGACCAGTGAAAGAGGCGACAGGAGATTGAAGCTGATCATTTCACACATCTCGTCAGTATCGCATCTCCTCAGTATCGTGAAGCCCTGAGAGATGACGCTGCTGGCGAGGTGGTTGATACACCAAGCATCGATTAATGGAATAGTCAACTCACTTCGGGTACGTCGGCCACCGGAAGATGACGAGAAGCTTCGTAGACGAGCATCGACCTGAGGCAGTCGCGCATAGACATCAGAAGTTAGCGCTGTTTGATCTAGGGGGAGGGAGGCAGCGGTTATGACGCTTGAAAATGACATGAATCGACCTGAGTCTGGATTGGCAGTCACTGCAACTCACCCGATAGCTCTCACTCCCTCTCTGAAGTCCTTGGCCGGGAGATCATGGAGTCTCAGCTGAGTGAGCTTGGAGAGCACGAGTGGGTGTGAGGAAACCTGCACCTTGGGCGAAAGGGACGTAGACATGGTGGACTGATTGGAAATTGGTCTTTAGGTGGAAGCGATATTGAGATCTGGCAAATGTCGTGGAAAGCGATAAGAAGAGGAATACCAAGGTACGAGCGATCCGGAGCTTCTTATATAGCAGCGAGATTAGAAGGTCAATCGTTTATCGAGTCGAAGCTGGCACCAGGAGATGTTTGGGCGCTCAAAGGAAGGTGCGAAAGTAGACCTGAGACGATCGCACGGTGATGCCCAGTGCGACAAGGTGTACGAAGGCGAAAGGCCGGTCTGATCGGGGTGCTGTTATTGTCGAGGGCGTAACGGATTACTCAATTCGCGGCTCTCGGACTATAGCTCGCTTTTAGCTATTTGCTGATGAGGATTGGTTCGAATGAAGCTGTGAGGTTGTTAGACTTATGAGTGTAAATCAGGTGAGGAGGTCACTAACAAGGATGAGGTGCGGCGTCAACAAGGGATAGGGCGAGATGTGTCTGTGATCAGGCGGGGAGTGACGGACTCGATACGGTGGACTCGACGGTTATCTCTGCCAGCCGATAAGCTCGGGCCATGACCACGTGCGTGATACTGATCGGAGATGCGCGAGGCGGAGCACGCCGAAACTTCGGGAGGGAAAGTGGAACAACAACAAAAACGTCAATGATTTGTTTGGACCTTTCTTCGATAGTACTGCGGTCACTCGGAACAGACCCTTTAGCCGGGGCATCACTCACCAGTCTGAGCGTCGAGATTATGGCTTCCCCCCTGACAAGATGTCTGTCAACGACCTCAGTACAGCGAATATTGATGCCCCAAAACCGGGGCCAGAGCCGGATCTACAACCATCGACTTCTCGCCCAAACAACGCCGAAAGAGCGGGAAGCTCGACCTCGTCGTTCGCAGCGGTCCCAGTGGCAGAGAGGGAGAATGACACCGGCTCAAGTACGGGCAAAGAGGCTTCCGGGCTCAAATGGTACAAAAAGCATAATAGCAAGAAGGCGAATGGCAAGCAGATGTCTGTCGGGGGTCACCCGTATGTCTGTCGGTCGATGTCGTTTGTAAGTCATGCTCCGATGGTCTTCCCGTGTGAGTCTTGTATCTTAGGCCAGGCGAATGCCCAAGGCCTGCTCTCACTGCAACCAATCTATGATCTCCCCGACTAATGAAAAAATTGCCTGTCCTCTGTAGGGAAACCCGTACGACGAGCAGGCGCGCAGATTCGAAGATGTTCAGTTCTGGCCGTTTGTGGGACCTCTGGAACCGCCAGGTACATCCGAGAGATTGCCCAAATGGTCCGGTCTGAGAAACATGGTAGCGGTTGCGACGAAAGGCAAAGTGGGTATCTGCTCTCATCTCGAAGATCGCCGCGCTATAACTCGAGGGCTTCATTGGTATTTTGGAGTCGGGCTTGGTTAGGCAAGACGCTGACTGGCTCTTCCCAATTGTTTAGATAGTGGTGGCCAGATGCACAGCGAAGAATCCATGGGATATATTGATGGTCTTTCATATCGAGGTGAGTGATCTTGGCCGGCCGTTTTCGACCTAGAGATGTAGCGTGATCTCTATCGAGTCGTGTTCGAATTGATTGGCCTTTTGGCCTATCCGACCCCTGTCTCTGCCGACCTTTTTGCGATAGCACCCTCTTTTCTCCGTTGCTCACCGATATTCTTTGCGCTCCGCTCCACATCTGTCAGGAAATGAGACAAGTACCTTAGCTGATCTTGACGAATTTATACCACAGGACCATCTCTACTCTCTGTCCTGGACATACGACCCGATAACTTTCCGCCCACTCATCGTGACAGGGGGTCAGAAATCGTTGTTGTATGTGGTGGATATACTGGATCGTACCTTTGTGCGGGTCCTCAGAGGACATGGAGGTGTAGGTGTTTCCTTCTCGCGATCGTCCGGTCCTTCACCTTTGACGCCCTTCATACCTGGTCCGAGGATTCCCATGGCTCTCCACCTCGCTATTCCATCGTTTAAATTCTGACATATCCTCGACAGCTTGTTATTGGCCATGGGCTACAGCTGACATCCTCTTTTTGCAATCCTGCACGCTTGTCCGCAGCCGATTCTTTGCATTACAACCAACTTGCTCTACCCTCACATCATCGCATCCACCTCGTACGACAAGACAGTCAGGATCTGGAACATCAGAGGCGCCGACGCGCCCAGCTTTCCGCCTGACGAAAGACCAGAAGAGAACTACCCGATGGCCGACGCGGACGAAGGGACTTGTGTGGTGGCTATACTTGTTGGCGAGGGACATGGAGGTCATCGATTCTACGTAACGTCTGTGGTGAGTCCACAACGTCTGTGCGTGATCGTCCTCCATCCGGTATCCAACTTCGGATATCTCGGTGCTTGCTAAGTGTTGTGCTTGCGCTCATACTGGCTTGCCGCATATGACCGTCGTGTCCAGGCTTTCCACCCGACCAAAAATGCCATAGCCAGCTGCGGAGTAGATCGTGCCGTGAAGATATGGCCTTTACCACCTCTTCCGGAACCTGAAGTATCGATCAGCCCGACCCCAATCGGGTACAGGCCAACGATCGTGTATTTGCCCCTTTTCTCCACCACGAGGATGTTTGCCGATTTCACCGACTATATAGAATGGTGAGCCCTCTTGACTGGTAGTATGTCGATATGGTTCCACTCGCTCCCGGACCGCAAGAGGGACGCCTCGAGGACGCACCTGAGCTAATGCACCGGTCCTTCTCCACTATACAGGCTCAGCGAAGACACCCTTATCACTCGAGGCAGGCGAGAACTAGCCACATGGCAGTGGATCGGTTACAAACGGTACTTCGGACCGGGATCACCCGCTCCTTTTACCCATGAGCCTGTGTTTTCTGACTTTACCGATTCCGGTGAGTACGATAATGGTCGACTGTACATTTTTTCAACAACGTATGGTACAGTACTGATCAGATAATGCAAACATATCTGAACTAGGTTCGTACATGGTGTTGGCGCGGTACGACGTAGGCTCGGATCTGTGGGCGATCGGTCCAGGCTATCATCGCGAGTTCAAGCCACGTACCGCTAAAGAAAAGGACAAGATCAACGCCAATCCTGATCTGGTCACGGATCCGCTCATCGCTCTAGCCGTACATCCGTCGGGGAAACCCTGTACGTCGCCTGAGATATCACTTTTCAATCCGCTTTTGGCGGACGAGACGGCCGGTCGACCACCGAAGCCTCCGAGAAACCCTCGAGCGGGCACTACGACGTCTAATCCGAATGACAGCTTGGGTGACGACGGCGCGGACCCGTTTGAAGGAGATCAGAATTCGGATACCGCCACAGCCGAGCTCAAGAAGGCAGCACCAGCAGCAGCTGCAAGACCCATTCTGAACCGGACTGGAAGTTTGACTGAACCTATCGTCATCGATGATTCCGACAACGAATCGAACACGACCAATTCGAAAGTTCCTCCATCCAACAATGGCAGCAACGTGAACATTACTACCCCTACCGAGCCCGCCACCAATCTCGACGCTGACATCGTCGTCTACCCCGAATCTTCTGACTCGGACGACGAAGATACGCCCAAGGGCGAAGAACGAAACCCGACCCTCGAACCATGGAGACTCATAGCTGGCAACTGGCAACAAGTGACCAAACAATTCGCCAAATCGAAGATATTGCCGGACAATCGTAAACCGCGTTCCGGTTTCGCGAATCTCTGTAATGTGGCCATCTCGCCGCGAGGCGCAGAGTTCATAGTGGGCGTAGGCGAGCACGAGACTGTATTTGTGTGGAGTTTGACCGGTGCAAAAGGCGACGTCAACGAGGATTAGCATGCCGGTGAAGCCATTTGGTTTAGTGGAACAAAGTCATAGGTCGGCAGAGAGGTGGTTCAGCATTGATATAGTAACGGGATCCCGCATTGTCGAACCACTACAGCATTATATGCATGCATTTAGCACGTAAATCATGGAAGCACAGATCGTACGTTGGGTATCGTCGCGTTCATCATGATCTTGAATCATGTTACGGTCATCTCAAGCTCGTGTACTCAACATATTGCTTCCACCGCCTGTCTGTTCTCAAGCGAACCCTCTACGCTCGAAGAAACTGTGGCCCGCGCCCTTGCACTGGTATTTGTGCCTGTCCTTGGCGGTTGGACACTCTTCGCAAGCATCCTGAGCCTACTTCTGAGCGATAATGGCCGGTTCTTCTCCGTCCTCCCCGTGATATCGCCCATATCTTTTATTTTTGTCTTTGTGAAATCATCTAGAAGGTGGATACTTGTCTTGCCAGCTGCGCCTCGGACGGTCATTTTATCTTTCGGTCGTCCACGCGTCCGCATTGATGTCATCCCCGGTGACGGGATGCTGGGCTCGGAGATAGTTTTGATCGCAGTGAGATCGGCCAGCGACCAATCGATAGTCGATATGAGCTTCTTTGTCGGACTACTATGTTCCCGGGTAACGTTCGAGATCGCGTTCCTCGTCGGATGCCTACCTACCCGTTCACGCAGAGGTGTCGACAAGAATCGGACATCGGTTCCAATGACATTTGTTCCTGCAGCAATGCTAGTAGTCGCGTTGCCGCATGGGGAAGCAGCGGATGACGATAGGGGTGCGGGTGTAGGCGTACAAGGGACGAACGCCGGTTGGAGGATGTGCTTGCGTAGGACGACCAGCCCGTCTCGTGAACCTTGGGGATTTCTCGAGTTGGTCGACGCCGAAAGCTCAGCATTCAATACCTGAGCTGCCGTGTGTGCCTCGTCATGCCCTTTTGAGGAGTCGCCCCTCCGTCTCGCTGAGGCACCTTCGTTTTCGGCAATTTTACTTTGTCGATTACCGCCTTGATGAAGGTGCTGATAACGGTTCGGAGCATCGCCCATGATCTCTTTCAATCTCTTTCCAGCGTCACCAAAGCTGATCGCCTTTGTCATCAATCTGCGCCTCTTCATCCTCACTTGATCTAACGATCTGATATCATCCCCATCAACATCGCTGAGATCGCCCAAGCCTGTCGGCGATAAGGGTTCGTCCTTGACATCGACCTCAACATCGCCATCACCTGCGAGCTCGAGCTCGGGCGCGGAACGTACACGTTTCATCGGACTGCCTTTACCTGTACGTCTGTTGGAAGAAGACGAGATGGGCGAGACCAGCTCTGGGATATCGATCAGTGCAAAGGTGGAGCTTGATCGCCACAGAGCTTTGATTGAGTCGTCGGGTGACCTGGGTGAGAACACGGGCGGGGACATGTACCCCAGGGACTTGTGTGCTGCTCGAAGGAGTTCGGGGGCGGTCAGAGCTGTGGACAAGACAAAGGGGCAGATGCGAATAAGCTCCTAGTCGGTGACGAGACCCGACCAAGTCCCGCCCAGTTGGAAGACTGTGGATTGCATCTTGAACGCACCTTGCGTCCATGGCCTATCGGAGGGATCATATATCTTCTGCAGCCTAGGCCAGCGGAGCTCATACAACTGAGCAGTAGCAAAGACACCCACAAATATATGCCCTTGAACGTCAGCTAATGGTCATGCCGCACTCTCTTATCCCAGAGTCCACGATAGCCACTCACTTCTGAGCCTGGTAGTTTCTGGAATCCGGCGCCCATCACTTCCGCGCATAACGGTGATTGAAATAGGACTGACGGTGGACACATCCCCCGCGGCATGATATATGTCCAGGAGAGACCGAGAAGCCGCTATGTACGAATGCAGACAAGGTCAGAAATCAGCGAGGGGCCGCCTAACTGCGTTTCCCAAGCCTCGACCAACTCGGTGATATTCAGAGGCCACGCCCGCCACTCACCCGCTTGAACGGATCGTCCTTGTCATAGCTCTTACTAGCCCATCGACCGTGTCTAATCTCCCCGTTATACACTTCCAGCGCACTTCGATCCAAACCGTATGACGCTCGAAAGAGGATCTCAAAGTTGGGCATCTCCCGTTTCGTCTTGACTCTTTCGCTGTTGGTGAGGACACCGATATAGAATGTCGTGAAAACGGAGGTATCCACTAGAAATTGACAGGCATAACAATCAGCATTACTGTCGCCAGTGAGCCTCCCGGATGAAGTGATTCATCGCCCAATCCACGAATCAAGCCTGCCAATGGAAAGCCAGACTCACCTCGCAGCTCTCGAGCTCGATCCTTGTCCCACCCTGCGCCTAGCAGCACGAGGTCGATACAATCCCCAAGATTAGGTATATAGTCTTTCTGCTCATTCGGCGTCAGTCATACTGCCGGGAAAAGGGACACAATCTGTTCTATCTGGTTCGACCATCGTTCTCACTGACTTTTAGCTTGACCCACTGCCATCGCATATTGGTGTAAGTCGAGTTCGAGGCTTTAAGGACCAAGCCCTCTGTGGCGTGAAGACACCTATCAGCAGAGTCGACACAACGCGAAGATGACAACTCACCTTCCCGTCTCGACGTGCTGCGCTCAAAACTTTCCTTCAGTGCCTGATAGGTGCACATCAGCTTTGTCGAAAATAATCTTGACCTTCCCACTTACTTGGAGGGCGTCATGACGGTACAAATCAAGGGATATCCTTGTCCTCTCCGCGAGTGTAGACTAGACGTACCCGCTAAGTCAGCAAGAAGATCACACGTCGGATGTGTTGATCAGACGTCTCAGTCACTCACGAATCCCGGTATTGGCCTGATGACTTCCTCCAATATAGCTCTTCTGGCTTCATACGTGTGGTGTAACAGGCTTTCTCCATTGACTAACAGGACGTCGAAGAAGACTAGACATAGATGCCGGCTTCGATTCCTTGGCATCCCGCTCCCGAAGCTGATGAATAGTCAGCTACTGGACTGGGTCAGGCGTGCATGTATTCAGTCCGACAACGGGAAGAGATATAAATGGTAGAAGGGAAGATGGTAGCGCTCACAAATCACGGATCAAGGGATTAGCAGTCACGCCCGCATGACCCAGCCACCAGAACTCTTCGATGCCCGGGTCCCGACCGCCCTCTCGATTCGATTCGTTGTACGGTACGACTTCAGCTTCCAGTATCACCGAACGGACATTTCGTTGTCGTACATATGGTAGTCCAGTGCGCTCTTTCAGGGATAGATGAGTGGGGAGATGCGGTGCTATCGGCAGGCCAAGGGCGGCTAATATGATACTGTGAATGCTCGTCAACCCCATTGCTCCAATCACGGACTGATGGTCCCTACCTCAGGTTATTGAGCCACTCACGAGTGAGTATTCAGCCGATCTTGCGTGCTATCCCTCGTAGATTTACTGAACAAAGTGATCCTGGGTTCTGAGCCCGGACAGGAGGCGTCCACGTGAGTCTGCATGCTGTTGGACCAGCGGGTGAAGTCAGAGAGACTCTTCGACTTTACCGATCAAGGAAAGATATGATACGAACCGATACCCATCGTATTTAGTCTCAGCCCATATTTCTCTGGCCGGAGGTGCCCACGACGTGCCGTTGAACTCGCTGAGGGCATCCGAAACTGAGCGTCCTTTCCTGCATTTCGGTATCTGGGTTGCAGGGGTGTGCAGGTCAGAAACAGGACTATCATTGTGGCGAAGGAAGTTCTCCATAGGAATCAAACAAGTCAATACTCACTTTCACGTTGACGCCCACAACTGGACCAGGCGCGATCACCTGCTTGTGATCGGCCCCTTTCTCAGCCAGTCCCTCCACTAAATCCGCACATCTGTCCATATCCCCTCTGCCGCCCACGTACAAATCCCACATCCGCTTATCCCAGCATAGCATAGCATCCCGCACAGTAAGACGACCAGGTCCAGCAGTGGACTTGAGCCGTAACATGGCCGTCGGATTTCGGATTGGCAGTTTCGGTAATGGGCTCAGCAGCGGCCGGAGATCTCGCAGGATGACTTGTGTGAGTACCGCCAGGGCGTACGGCGTGAGATTGGAGGCGCGATAGAGATCTTTTAGGATGTCCGAGGCAGATCGCACAGGATGTGGAGTTTGGGATAGTTGTGAGAACGGAGAGGCCGATGCCAGCTCATCCAACAGGTGGTCAACCTCCCGAATCGATAATGTGGATTTGCTGCTGCTCGATGACATCTGCTCGACCGGAGATGGGATCGAGTCAGCTACAGACACTTCAGAAGGTGTAAGGGTAATACTCACCCTGTCCTTCATGAGCAGCTCGACCTCTTTCCCTAGACATCCCGCCCCACCTTCACCGCCAGCATCCCAGCAAACACTATCCCATCTCGTCAGGCCTTTCACTTGCAACACCTTCTCCAGCTCCTGAGCCAGCTTGGCTTCTTTCAGACCGTAGCGTCTCCTCGAGCCTTCATGCGGGAATAGCAGACGCAATAGATGTTTGCCTGTATGGCCGGGGAATGGTTCAGGCAAGTGATTGAGCCATGATTGGAAGATCTTGCTTGGCGATAATGAGGTCGATTTAGCGCTAGAGCCGTTGGCAAGTTGTCTCTTTGGAGGATTGCCTAGACGGTATACAAGCTTTGCAAAGCTGCACGAGGAGTACCGTGTTGTCAGCAAGCTGTGTCAGTAACAGATGCAGCTTCGACTTACCTCTCGAAGGGGATGTCCATCTCGCTTTACATCGCACCCATAACGAAGGCGGACACGAAACTCGGTAGATCTGATAGGTCGCTCATCTGTACTCGCAGGCCGCTATACACAGACATCTATACACAAGCGACCACTGTATTCACAGTCACGCAGAACTGAAGGGATGCCGAAATATCAAGTCGACGCTGGTTATTTTCCATCGACCAGCACAGACCATGAAACTCCCACCCGGACCGTCAAGAACGCGTCTCGGTCGGACATTACCCATGAATGTTCTGTTTCCGTGCCTGACGAAGATCAGTCCAGTCACCTGACAGGCGCGTATTGTAAGCGCTCCCCTCATTTAGCAGTCCCATCGGAAAGGACACTGAGCCAGCGCTCACCGCACCTCGACCCCATCAACAGCCTTGAGCCGTTGGTCATCAACTCGGCCCCCCGCCTGTTGATTATCGTTTACCCCCTCTCCGTCGGAATCGTGTTCATCAAGAGTCACAACCGTTCATAATAGCTTCACGAGTAAGTTACAAATACGGTACAGCTATACAGCCTGTCATCGCTTCGCAATCAGCCGGAATCTCGACCGACATTCATCGCCCAGGATGTCCGGTACTCCCATCGAAGCACGGGCCAAGAGAACCCACGCCCGACGCTCCTGCGACGTGTGCAAGGTCCGCAAAACCCGGTGCGAGCTGCCAGATCTAGACGTGCCTGCCGGTCCGACCCCGCTGCCCCTCGACAAATCATGCCATAGGTGCCGTGTACTGGCACTGCCGTGTATCGTTGATGACGGAGGGAAGAAACAGAGAAAGCGGGCTAGAGAAGAAGATGAGGAAAACGGAGGAGCATCAGCAGCAGGGAACCAGACGTTAGCTTCCATTGACACGCCCGGGCAGTCGACACCTCCGCAAGGCAGATCCAAGGGCAAGTCAACAGCCGCACCTTCCACCAAGCGCCGATCAGCAAAGCAGAGCGCCTCTCAGAAAGCTGCTGCTGAGCCATCGACAGATATGATGACTGTGCCCAACGACCGATTGCCGGCTATACTGAACCACGCTCTTGATCTTATTCACGGTATCTCCCCGTTACCGAAACAACCCGCGTCGCTACACGAGGCCGCCGCCGCCGCCCAAACTCAGCCGCCTGAGGCGGCTGCTTCATCATCAAGTAATAATGATGAGCCTTCAGAGACCAATCCCTCGAACGGAATGAAGCTTCATGGTCGACCCGCCGAGCTCACATGCGCCATGCTCAAAGTCGCTTACGGGAAGATTCAGGTGAAGCGAAAGGGTCCTATTGATGAAGAGGACCTAAACATCAATGAGCTGGTGAACGAGCAGATGAAGGCTAGGCTACAGCCTGGGTGAGTCACACGTCTTAAGGGGAAGCGAGAGCTGACCATACGCGTGTATAGTTTCTCCCAGTTGAAGACATATCATCCCCACCTGGAGACCCTCCCAGCAATGTTCGACACGTACAATGCACCAGGCAATCAACACGGAAATCCGGCCATCGCCCTGCTACTGGCGACCGTCGTATACCTCTCTAGTCTGTCTTTGCCGGCCGATGATGATGATGCTATTCAAGATCTCCGTGCCAGTCTGACGCCTTACATCGGCCATCTACGAGATCGTATCCTGCTTCGACTACCTCGTTCGTTCCCAGCGCTCCAGGCCTTGGACTTGCTCGCCATTCATTGCCCTCTGGGGATCCTGCCGCACCAGCATGCAAACTTGCGAACCTTGGCCGTCGCGAGGGGCCAGACGGTCACGATCGGCCATCTGATGGAAGCTGTACAATTCAACGAGCTCGTCGACACTGTCCTTGCAGGTCCAGGTCCCGCCTTTGCCTTTGAATGCACCGACGTCTGGTTGTGGTTTGGTCTCGTTGCGGATCGAGCTACCGTTGCACTAGAAGACCTCCACCCCACGCGTCCGGATGATCTTTACAAAGCCCGGCGGATCGTGGCCGAGTTCAGCGACGACTATGCGGAAAGATCATCCGAGTTCTGGCAGGATGGTATACGACGCGGTGATTACGCTGCCTTGGTGGGGCGGCTGGGAATCTGCGACAAGATTGCCAGACTGGACGACGTGCTGTCTACCTTGCAACGGATCAAGGGAGCTCTAGATACCAGTTCTACGGATCCGACTTTCGATCCGGTCCGAGAGATCGTTGGCGAGTTTGAAGGGTATGATAAACGTATGGAAGAGATTGACAGGAAACACGATCTGATCATGCGTGAGTCGGCCGTAAATTTCATTCTTAGATATGACACAGGGGACTGTATTAGCTGATGTCGCATCCCCAGAACATCTGGCCGAATACTCTAGGGGCGTCGAGTCGGGTTGGCTGGCTTATCGAGCGATTCGACGACGTTACGAGACCGGCAAGGTCTATGTGACCGGACTACGAATGCTCATGGCGACGCACTATCTTCCCGGCTGTATGTACGCCTACCCTGGCTTGCCACCTCACCTGCACCCAGAACAAGCCGTCTCCTACGCTATCGGAAAAGCGTTCAACCCTGCCGACATTGTGCGTTTCATCACGGATACCGCTGTCTCCAAGGCTGCTGTCGAGGCCGTCTGGGACTGGGGTCGACGGAGAGGAATCAACACTGAGGCTTGCCTTGTCTCGTGCGCCGAGCTGGGCCAGAACCTGGTAGGGGATCTACGAACCCACTCATACGCAAGTATCGTACCGTTGCACGAAGTCATTTGCATCGCCAACGAATCGGCCAAGGTCCTCATCGAGATGGAAGCCGGGACCATTCAGATACTGCGCACGACACATCAATTGCACAAGGCGTTCCGGGTACGCTCATGGCTTGTGGTCATGCAGCAGGTCTCGCAGACCATGCAATCTATTGGCCTGCTTTCGCCGACAGATGGTATGGGAGGAGACACGCTCGCGAATGGATGTAGCAACCTGATCGGCTCGATGGTGCGAACGGCCGAGGAATGGACGAAACTTCTGGAGAAGGAACAAGTCAACGAGGAAACCGCTCCCCAACCTGCTGAAAGTGCAGCTTCCCAGCTCCAGAGCCAACAACAAGCTCCTCCAAGTCAATCATCTTCGACGACCCAGCCTAACATGCCTCCATATGTCAACGGTGGTGGTGCTAATGCGCCCCATCCGCCGCCTCATCACGCTTACGAGCCGATCCGGCAGCCGGGCGTGTCCTCTCACCAGCAATATATGGACACGAGTGATCGATGGATGGCCTCCAACGAGCCTTCTCAGCAGCAGCCTCATACTCTCTCGCAAGCTCAAGACGCCCATTCCGCTTCAGTGCTAGACCAACAGCATCAACATCAACATCAGCAGCAACAGCAACAGCAATCGGCGAATCAGCATCATCAGCTCGCTCACCAGCACCCGTATCATCCACCTCAGCAATTCGCGCAGGAACACCAAGTACAAGGTCAAGGTCAAGGTAAGGGCCAGCCATATGCCAACACCGCATTGGATCAGCTGCTATCCCAGATGTTTGGCTACTCGGTGGCACCGAGTGACGGCTCGCAACCTCAGCAACCCCAGCATACCCACCAGCAACATCAGTATCTGCACCAGAGCCAGCACCAGCAGCAACAGCCACAGCCACATCAGCAGCACGTTTCGCCTCAACCTCATGTGCACCCCGATCTGCAAGGAAACGGCCATCAACATGTCGCTTATGACCACCGGGTAGGAGATGCTCATGGCTGGCCGCAGGATATGCGGTCGTAAGAGTATGAGTATGTGGTGTGGAAAGGCAGAAGCAAAGTGTTTTTCTCGCTGGGCGGACAATAGACGTGCGATCGAGCCTAGCTGCGACCCGTGTCAATCGGTAGCCAGGATATGTACGATTTGTAGTGATTTTCGGTGTAAATAGCATGCGATCATATGCGTGATGATCGCCCAGAACTTCAGTAGACGACTGACTAGCTTGGTCGACGGTGATTTGTGACGATGACCTAGAAGCAGGTGGGTACCACCGCTTGGGCGTGCCGGTTACGTTGAGCTTGAAAATACAGAGCGCGAATTGTTTATCCCATCTCCTCTGTCATCGCTTTGGTTTGATTCTAATTCCAGAGTACAATTGCAATCCTCCATTTTTGCCAAGTATACTCAGGTAACTACATACAGCAGGGTCTATTCGAAACTCACGCCAAAGATACAGAAAGGGCTCCATCGACATCAATTCCTGATCACTAACTATCATGGCTGGGCACGACTACAACAATGGTTCTACCTCGACATCGGAGTCTGGATCTGGACCTTCAACTCCAAGTCAAAGTCAAAGTCGAACCTCGACAATACGATCCCAATCCCAATCCCAGGGTAACAGAGCCCAGTCAAGCCGACCTCAGCCTATCCAGACGCAATCCCACTCACGCTCACACCGACAGCAGGACCAGGACCAGGACCAGGACCGAGGCCAAGGCCAAGGGAGACAAGACGGATCGATGACGCCTACGAGTACTCGCCATGAAGATGATGGACGAGTCGACGAAGGGGATGAACGGGCGAGCGAAGCTGGGTCGCAGGGGACTACGAATATGAGGCAGGTACCAGGAGGAGGCCTGTGGTTGCCTGCCGTGAAAGGCACGATAGGCGGCATCGGTGAGTTCGGTTTCAGTCGCCTCTCAGGTCAGCTCCATCCTGGTCCGTGCAATCTACAAAAAGATGAGGATGTCGTGTCGCTCTTACAACCTGCACCTGCGGTTGCATCTGTCGATGCGAGCTCTAAGTCCACGACCCCCAAGCTTGACCTGGGTTCCGTATCTTGCCGCAAATCGTCGGTCCTGGTGCTGATTTACTTCTGCGCCGTGTTGACAGAATCGCCCAGGAGGCATGTACGCTCATCTGCCAGTATCTCGACGGTGAGTTTCAATTGCCTTCACTCTCCATCTACTCTACTTTGCTGGCTGCATATATCTCATCACATCGTTTCACACTGCGGACCTTCTCGGATCCTCCCTACTCATTCGTGGCTAGGTCCAGTCCCCCCTTCAAACCGAGTTCAAGAATGTTACGGTGACCCCCTGCTCGCGTTTGCAGCTATGCCCTAAAACAAATCACGCCGGGCCGTGGTCCTGCCCAATATTCAGCTAAGCTGACCTCACCCATATTCTCCTTGTCCCACTACTCGTATAGCTCAACCCAGGAACCCCTACGACAGCCAACTCGCAACCGACCCTCCAAACCCGAAACCAACCACAGGCACAGACGCAGGCACAGTACGAGCCTTCGTCCGGAGCGAGGGCGGCGGTGTTTAGGGCGGACCCTACTGTCAAGAGCTGTTTATTGGGTCTCAAGTTGGATGGGCGGGATGAGATTGCCAGGCTCTTCGGTGTGGCTTAGCCGTGCTCCACAATCTAGGGTCATGGTGGTCGTGTAGCAATACGATATCGAGAACAGACGAGATGACCTGAGATGTACGATGCATGATGTACGATTGAACTCGACACCTGGACTCTCAATTTCTTGAAAGAAATGGCCGGTTCTAACCTGTCGCATCGCATCTCCCAAGAACAAGTTTGATAACTATAATATCACTACTGAAATCGTGTATGATGAAATCGATGATTAAGCAAATCAAGTAATCAAGTAAACAGGTTCGGTACTACAACGGTCTATCTTCTGCTCCCCCTCTCGGACCAAGTCAACACGTTCGACACGGTGCGTCAATACAACCGATTGAGATCAACTCGACTTGAACTCCAGTCCACTTAAATCATCATCTGATCCCCTTCGTGCATCCGGGGCTTAGAAGTCACCACCACCCATATCATCGCCGCCACCCATGTCGCCGTCCTGGTACCCTTCTTGGTAGGCATCTTGCTGCATCTATGGGTGTCACATACATATGACAAAGTCAGTATGGGTTGAAGTGAGGTCGTTATGAAAGCACGAAGCGCTTGCTCCTGACATAGCTCATAAAAGGAAAATGGTAACTTACATCGCCCATCATGTTACCAATCATCATACCACCTAACAGACCACCACCGAGACCGAGAGCGGCCTGTAAGAGACCAAAAAGTGTTCTAAATCAGCTTCTGGCTCTTCGTACTTGCTTTCCTCATAGCGAGAGGAGTCGGAAGACGAGTTGAACGTACCGCTCCACCGGCTCCCATGCCTTGTCGTTGGGGTCGACCATACATCTGCTGCTGAGGGTAACCCTGTTGAGGGTATCCACCGTAACCTTGTTGAGGATATCCGCCATACTGCTGCTGCTGGGGGTATCCGCCGTATTGCTGCTGTTGCGGGTAGCCACCGTACTGCTGCTGCTGGGGCCTGTTACCGCCGCCCAACTTGGACAAGAGACCACCGAGACCCTTCTTCTTCTGCTCCTGGGGAGGGGGCGATGCGTATCCTGCACCAGGCGCAGGGGATGATTGGTAGCCCTGATTGGGTTGAGGGGTAGACGACTGAGCGTAGTAATTGTTGAACTCGCTATTGCCATCCCCGCGTTGCTTCTCCTCGTAGCCGCCGATATTGGCGGGTGTTGACGAGCTGGGTGGCGCACCAGGAGGCGGGGCGTACGAAGAAGGCTGATCGTCGGCGGGGCTAAAGCGCGAAGACCGGGTGATCAGCACGTTTCCGTGTGCAGACTTCTCATGCGGTCACGTCGATCTCAAGCAGGGACACAAGAGGCGCATTAGACGGAGTATGGAGTGTCATACTCACTGGGTCCACTGAGATTTGGCTCCGCCCGGAGCCGACTTGTTCACGTAGAACCACGTCTTGTACTCCTCGTTGAACCTATACGATCGCGGCGATAGATAAGTCGAGTCAGCCAGTCATTCTTCTGAAGTTATCGCCTGGTAGAAACGGTGAAAGTCGGGACCCGGACCCAACTTACTGCTCGACCCATCCTTCGGGAAGAGGTCGCGAGTCGGGGTTGGACACCATGATGGCAGTGCAGGATATTGACCCGAGTGTAAAGTCTTGGCGAGGTGGCAAAAGGCTGGAAGTGCCGGAGACCTGCAGAGTGACCTCTAGAAAGGGAAGAACGATGAAGTCGTTTCGATCTGTACTGGTCGGAGCTGCTTGCAAATTGTCTATACAGGCAAGCGATATGACAGAGGTAAGATGTTTGGGTTAATGGATTGAACGATGGCGAAAGACAGATTGAGATGGTTGGTGAACATGAGATTGTGATTGCAGATGGCGAGGGTGCGGGGTGGGAGGTGAACGTCACCGTGGAACATTCCCCCTCCTTTGGTGATGGCTAACCATACGGCCCGATCATCACCGCATCGCGGCGCACGGTCAGAGGTCCTGGGGCCGAGGAGCATGAGGCTTGGCAGGGTCTATGCAGAATGAGCGGCGTCATCCGCCGGATCGCATTTCACGATGACCGTGGGAGAGTCATGTTCTCACTTTCCGCAACCAAATAAAAATCCAGCACGAGAAAGTTGAGAGCTGATGTGCAGACCGCGGTTGGGAGAGCGACTAGTCGATACGCTATACAGCCGGCTGGATTGTGGTCCTGCTTTTGTAGACCCATCCATAACCTGATATCGGCAGAGAACAGCTTGCTCCGAAATTCAGGCTCAGGAAGCTGAATTCGCACCGGACGCTCCACAAGATGGACGGCTCGCTCAAGGAGATCGAAGCTTGTCGAAAAGCATTGAGTAAAGCCAAACAGGAGGAATTGCAAGGCGGGTGAGTCCATCATAGACAGCTTGCGGTTTCGTTCATGCCCGGCTGATATCTCCTTGTAGCAAGCTCATCGCACAGGCAATCGAGCTCGCCTTACAGCCATGCCAACCCAGCGCACATCTGAAGCTCCTTGAGCTCATCCTCAACCTACTGCGGCAGCTCAACCTGGTACTTGCAACCGCTCAACCCCCTTCGACAATACTTGAATCTGTTCAGGAGCGATTGATACCATCCTTCTCTCCGGGGCAAACGATCGCCAATCTAATCACCGCGAACATTGAACATCCCCAGAAAGTCCAACAGACTCGAGCTGTGGAAATCCTCTTAGCCGCCGGCAAGCTGTCGACCATCGTACCCTACGACACATATGATACATCTGCGACCTCGAGCTCGTCAGATTGTGGCGGGCAGAGCTTCATCGTACCGTTCTTCAAGCAGTGTATCACCTCGGGACTGTCCAGGCGCTCCAACCTCGCAGCTGTCTCCGCCTTGGTCGAATACGTTCCTCGATCAAGTATACCAGAAAGGTTGGTATATGACTTGCTGGGGGACCTTGCAATAGTCGACTGCGCGAATCTCCGATGCAATCTCATTGTCAAGCTGCTCGTCCTCAGCAGGCCCAAAGAGCCAACGAACTCAGACGCCAGCTCGGCAGTCTTGGATCCTTTGATCCCGTACTTCGACCCGACGGCTCATCCTCATGCGGTGCTCAACAACCTGAATCGATACCTCTTGCCAGCTTTGTTCAAGGCAGACTCGAAACATGTTATATCGCTACTCGACATTCTCTCGGGCCAATCCCACTTATTCGCAGCTTGGACAGCGGTGGCTTCGATCGGCGTCTCAATGGGTCTGGTGAAAATCGATGATCTCCCTCCGGATGAATTGCACGATGCGCTTTCCAATGAGGATGTGGATGTCAGGCTGAGAGCGTTCGAGCTTGTCTCGGGCTCTAATGCGCAGTTCTCGGCTGAAGTGCTGGAGCTGGTCAAAGATGGGTATAGGTGGAACGATGGCCTGCCGAATGCTGGGTGAGTCGATAATTGTCTATCTTTAGGGGCTCTCGTGCACCAAAAGCGATCCTCTTTCCGCTTGATTATGTCACGGACCATGCTGATCTTGTATTGCGCTATGCTATGATCAGGAGCCGCTCCACATTCTCAGCAGCTACATATGCTTTCCTCACTCGTATACAACACCTCGAGACGCTTACTCGCCGGATACAGCGCAAGAAGCTCACTCCGGCCGTCGAAGTCGAGCGAGCGTCAGTCGAACACATACTCCCTCTATCGACCGAATTTAAAGCGTGGTTCCTCACTCACCTCGACGAGGGTCTGCGCCAAGCTCGTCGGTCGCCTGTCTTCAGAGCTTTGCTCGCGCTTAATCTGTTGGACAGGTACTTGGAGGTATTTGGCGGCGATGTCGAGGCGCAAGCGATGGTGTTCACGGAGGAAAGGGTGGATATGCTCTTTGCTTGTCAGATGAGCGAGTTCACTGAAGTGAGAATACGAGCGAGAAAGATGTGAGTTATCCTTCACAACCTGGAAGACCAAAGTTCATGACGTACGTTTGCTCAAATGATATCGCGTTCCCATGTATAGCCTCGAGTCAGCTATCATCTCGCTTCCAGGCTACGAAACGATGTCCACCCCGAAAGCCAAAACCCTCTTGTCGTCGGCACTATCATCGCTCAACCTTCCGCGAAGAACCCAAGCCGAAGCCGGAAAATTAGCGCTCTGCATACTGTTTGGCAAGCTGGCGAGAAATCAATCAGAAGGAGGACAAGCCCAAGCGCTGGAATTTGTGGTGGACCTTGTCGATAGGCTTGAGAGGGGGGTGGAAGTGGTTGAGAAGGATCTGGTCAAGGGAATCGAGGAGTACCCATTACATGGCTCTTTGGCTGCTATCGGGTGAGCTGATCGGTTCGTAGGAACAGCACTGAAAAACACAGCTGACACGCGTCGAAGGGATCTGCTGTTATGCCTTGACCTTTCCAACCCCGATACACAAGCTCTCTGGCGACCTACCTTACACAGACTGTTCGGCATCACCAATCGTATCTGGGGTGTAACGCGACCCGTCATCTCCCTCGCACCAAGCAGAGTGGAAGGCGCCCTCGCGACCGACTCCGCTAGACCCGAGCACGAGATCGCCAGAGCGTACGAGGTGATGGGCGGAGACGATGGCGAGGGAGACGATGAGGAAAGCATGGATCATACTGGTCTGCTGAGCGGTTGTTGGCGTGCAACAAGAAACGCTGGGTGAGTCAGCCAATGTTGCATCACCGCCTGGTCTCCTTCCTCGTCTGTCAACGTTCCGTATCCTAACTGTTCAGGCACCGCGGCGGTCGACGCAAAAATCATATGCTGATATCCCGCGCAGCGAGCTACTAGCTACGATCATTTCCTTACCTATCACCCAAGCTGGCGCTTCACAGGGCATCTGGACAACGGAACAAGTCGACGAAGCGGGCCAATTCTTCCTCACGTGGATGCACGAGATTCGGCACCGAGGGACGTTTTCCAAGATCGCTTCGGCTTTTGCTCATTTCGTAGAGGCGGTCCAGGCGATTCCAGATTTCAGAGCCTTGTGCAAGGGCTGGCTCCAGGTGAGTCGAAGATCGAGCATGAGCAGGACGATGTTTGTCATCAGGCGAGCTAATAATATCCACTTTGGCGTCCTATGTGTAGCATGAACTGACCGCGATCTCGTCTGATACTCATTCAACGACTCGTCGATCGGCCGCCCTCCCCTACTCAATCCTCTCGCTCGTCTCTTCAGATCCGTCGCTCATCGATACGGCCCTGCTTTCCTTATTGGACCTCGCAAGAGTCGACAATGCGCAGACTTCCAACATCACCAAGGTACACGCTTTCAACGTGTTGAAGATCGTCCTGTTGGATACGCGGCAAGGCAAGGTGTTCTCGATATGGTTCGAGAGGGGGGTGATGACTGCTTTAGGAGCGTTTGAGTCGCCAGAGTGAGTGGCACTTCCATCTGCACACAATACAAGTCCCCTTGGACTCTTTCACGCTGTATACTCTATATGTAACCGAGGGTGCTGACACTGTGTGGGGGTGCTTAGTTGGAACGTACGAAATGTCGGCCTCATCTTCTTCTCGACTATGGTCCATCGGTGTCTATCACCACCTCGAGGCGGACAAGACTACTATCGATCCCGCTCGGCATTAGCAACACGATCATCTTTCGCCGCCTTCCATGCTAAATACCCCCAGATCATCCCGTTCATCACCGACTATCTACGACAGCACAGTTCTGGTACCGAGAACAAGGCAAAGGCGAACATCAATAGGCACTCGCCGTTGTTCCCCATCTTGATTATTGTCAGGAGTCTCAGGTGGGCAGCGGAAGAGGAGAAGCTGCAAGATGCTCTGAGGGAAGCTGTTAGGCCGTATCTCAGCAATGGAGAATACCAGGTCAGTCGCTGAACGATCAGGCATTTCTTGTCCACTTGAGAGTGCTGAATTGGCGTCTGTTTATACCCCTCAATACAGGTCCGACAAGTGGCCGCACAGGCTTTGGCATCCCTCATCTCACCTGCCCAAGCGGTACAGCAAGTCGTCGATATTCCCGATCAGATCTCTGGCAAGAATCTGAACTCCATCCACGGCCACCTTCTGTTCGCCCGCCAACTCGTCTCCAATGTCGCCCTTTGGCTTGACCTGACTTCAGATCTCCAACGAGATGCCGAAACCAGCTTGATGAAGATTGTGGAACGATATGTGCCCGGCGACTGCCCACCGATTACCCAAGCTGCTATCGGTTGCGTGGAGGACTACCTTGTAAACGCCGACGCCACTTCCAGTAGCCTACTGGGGTTGACACTCGCACGGGCTACGGAATATCTGTCGAATGGGTCGACGTGCTTTGTTCCAGCGGAAGAGAGTCGAAGGGCCGCTTGTACCCAGCTACTACTTCGACACTCGCCTTCATCCGACCTTCTGCCCAAACTTCTCTCTCCAGCTTCGGTGGAGGACGACTACCTCCTTGCGCTTGAGCAGCTGCCTTCTCTCCCTGAACTATGGACCGTCGATATCTTCCAGAGTGTCCTGGCGCTCGCGTTGACTGGCTCAGGAGGTCACGGTGTCCAAGCGTTGGCTCTGGACAGCTTAGCCGAGATCTCGTGGCCCACCGAAACGCTAGAGAGCAAGACGGGGAAATGGGGCGGTACGGTGCGACGTCTCTCGCAATTGGCAGGGGATAAGTGTATACCAGTCAGAGAAGCGGCTTTGACAATGCTTGGATGGGCGGTACATCAGGTGAGTGTTTCCTGGTCGATCATCTTATGTGCGACGATGCGGTTTTGTCCGCCTGTCGGCTGACTGGACTCTAATGGTAGCACATATCGAGTGAAACGGAAACAAGTGAGGCGAATGAGCAAAGGGAGCTCGACAGCGTAGCAATGCTCATCTTGGAGTCATCTGACGAGAATCAGGTAAGTCCCCCTCAGCATACATACTCTAAGAATCGTCGGTCTTCATCTTCTGCCTTTTGATGCGCGAGGGAAGACTTTTTGGCTCATGGCAAACCATGAAAATGTTCGCATGCAGTCCCAGCCAACCCGTTTCGCGGCCCTGCAATCCCTTCGCCATCTCAATTCGCACATATTCGCCCGTCCATCCCCTCATCCAGTCCTTATCAGATCCCTTATCCGCCTGGTACAAGACGACGATGAGGAGATCAGGCTCGGTGCGTGTGAAATCATTAGTAAAGGACTGGGCAAGAAGAGGGTGTACGTGCAAGCCAAGTCTCTGGCGCTTGTTTGGGGTTTCATGAGAGATCATCTGGGCGGACTACCAGAGCGACGGAAAGCAGAGTGGTTCGAGTGGATCGACGAGCTTGCTCGGGATCAAGCCGGTAGTGGTGAGTCTGGCACATCTCATCTCGACCTGCCCCTGACTCGATCGTCTTTGGCCTTCGCTCGAAATCTCTCTTTGGCGGTTCGCACTCGCACTTCACCCTTGATATGGAAGTACGGCTAACCACAGCTTGGCCTGCTATGATGCCAGAATACGATCTCAAGCTTCTTAACAGGAACAGAAACAACGACGTCCTCTTCTCGGTCGAAGCGCCCAATATCTTCCGAGATCCACTCATCGATGTCCGACATGCCAGTACCCTCTTGGCTTCTCTCGGCCGACGTCCTGTCGCCGACAGCACCGAGGGACCGGATCCCAGCGTGATGAATGTGAGAAGTGAGGATGGTCTGAGCCCTATAGACGATGCTTGGGAGGGCCAAAGGACTTTGAGGAGGAGAATGGAGTATCAAAGGTGTCTGTGAGCAGTGATGAGCGTCACTGGGAGGGATGGCGGAGGAGTGATTGAGCGACAGCCACGTGTATGCGGCAAACACACCAACCGACACGAATGACAGTACTATGGATCATCCGATCGGGCGGGCTTAGTACACACTCGACCTGCACAAAGGGTGCCGTTCGCCACAGTATAACAATGGCTTTTCATTACTGTCCTTTACCTTTGTGCGATGCGGGCGATATCACGCCCCCGGAGGATGATTAGTGACCAACCGCACACTCGACAGTATGCATAATCAAAGCATTCAGCTGCCTATAAAAAGAAACAGCTGACCGGTCTGAAACGCCTTTATCCCTTCCTCCGCAATGCATCTCGATCTTATCTGAAACGTTACGGTGTAAGTTACTGTACGATAATACATGCGGCGATAGCCGAAAGTTTCAAGCTTATCAATTGGAGACCCCGCCGATAATCATGTCCGACGTTGATTGATCAAAATAATTTACACCACTACACATACACAGGCACAGACGCACGCGCAAGAGGGTCGGTCTAGGCTGGACCTCGCACGGATCCCTCTGCCCCTTTGCCATCACCACCTCGTCAACTTCAACTGGGCGACGACGGCATCAGAAGCGAACAGGCGATTGATGGATGATCTTACTGATGGGATTGCAAATGCAAATTCAAAATAAACGCGCTAAAACGTGCACCCATCAGATCAGCCTTCAGATACTATACACACTTGTCATTCTTGATTTCGCTTCTCAAGCTAAACTTCTTACTCTCGTCTGATCTGATCACCCCCCACCCTCACTCATTCGCAGCACTGTCGAGGACCGTCGAAACCGGCGTTGGTGTTGCAGCGCACTTGATCTGGCATCCTCGTCCCCACGCACCCGTCACCACATTCGCAACGTCGACCGAACCCGATCAAAACCATTCCTCCCCGCTAATCAAGGAGTGAAGTCCAGGGATCGAGTTTGTCTTGATTTTCAAGATCAGATCGACATCTTGTGCGTTGATTGGACCTGATGAATTAGGCTCAAAATCCACGACAACTTGGCTCGCCTCGCCTCGCGCTTTACCTCGTATAGCCGATATCAGCCTAGTCATCATCATCACCGCTGGTGCGCGAAGAGAAGCTGTTCCTGCCCGTTGGTTGACACTGTACAACAATAGAGCTCCAAGAGCTTCCTGACACAAGGGGTTACGGCAAATCGATCCCAAGCCAGGATACACACGCAACCAGTCTATGATTCTTCGCCGCAAGGTGTAAGGAAGAGGGAAGCGAAGGAAGAGCGACAACAATCGATCTTTGTTTACACACCCGTGCCTGGAGTCCTATACTTCGCCAGCCAAACCAGGTCACAACAACTGTACCACTGTACGTCCGGTGGGATTGGATCTCAAGCTAGAGGACGGAGGCAACGCTAGTCTGGTAGGCAGGAAGGATTGGCTGGTGTACAGTACGGATATGACATCCGGGTGCCCGTACCGATGGAAGAGTGGAAAGCTATCCAAGACTTACTGTGCCCGTGGCGGCCAGATATACATGATCCGTCCCTTTCTTTGCAAAGCGGCATCGAAACATTAGCCTTCTCCCTCACTCCGGCAAGGCTTTCATATTCCCTTCCGCTCTTCTAGCACGCCCTCTTCATCAGTACCGCCAACTCCGCTCTACACTCAATCATAGCGTAAAGTAACTTCAAGTTTGCCATTCACTCTGAAACACACAAGCTACACAGAGAACCACGGCGAAGTTGCAGGTTGTAAGCAACAGCGTCTGCGACTGCAACGACCATCCTTCTGTCCGTCTAAGAGTATTACACGACATCGGTACACGCTGTATCGACCATACCACGAGTCCACGAACATTACGGATTGACATACGATACCCACGAGACCTCTCATCAACTCATCTTATCAGACCCGTATACCTCCTGAGCATATACTGTATACCGTGACGCTCGCGATAACGACACCTGTGCTTCAAGCTCATCACTCGTCATGACATCAACCATAGCTTTAGGCAAGTCTAGCTCTGTGGACTGTGGGAGATCCCCAGAAGTGGGCTCATCACGAAGAACCTCGTACCCGGCAACTTTGAAGCCCTATGCTATCCCATTCGGCACATATCGACCGGGTCCACCCTCGATATCGTCCACCCTGAGTAACACAGCCACCTCGTACGCAACGTCCATCGCGTCCGATGCCACCATTGTCCCATCGCGATCGTCCACGTATCCTGAGGGACAGGTGTCAAGGAGCCTGCTGAAGATCAAAGTGGACACCAGTGTGGCGCCGAGCTCGCACATATGGGACGAATTCTACGCAGTATCTGGTGTACCTGCACACGCTCCGAACGGCTCCGTAGCGGAACAGGATGCAGGGATTCATGGCGTTGAGGGAAGTGAGGCGACCACCAGGAAGACAGTGGACGATGGCTTTCGGGATGGAAATGAGTTACAAACAGCTGGTGGAACGGAGGCGAACGACTTGGCGTCCAATGATGCCCTTTCAGAGCTACTCTCGATGTTCGACATGCCTCATTTGCCCACTCATGAGTTTACTAGCATCGATCAGCACCCAACAAGCTTAAGCTCAAGCTCGCAATCCCATCAGACATCGCAGACCGTCTCGAACGACAAGACCGACGGGGCTCAGAATGGCCAGTATCCAGGAGCGGAATTTCTCAATCTGCCTGATACGGCGTCTACCATCGATAACTCAAATTACCCAGCTTTCTTCGACGATTTCGACTTTTCGCATTTTACCTTTCCGGACAACCCCTCGTATCCGGGCAATCAAACCATCGCCACTGGTTCTGCAGACAATTTGCAGAGCAGTGAGACGTCCTCAGCGATAGGGAGTTCGCCACTCGATGGCGCTACCTTGACCAAGCGCTATTCAGCGGCGGTTTCGACCAATGATATGCACGCTGAGGGTATGTGGAGTTTTTCACCATCATCTGAAATCTTATTGTTCTTTCCATGGGTACCATTGCATCAATTGATAAGGCGGTGTACACAACGCTGATCTTTGATGCGCCTTAAACCTCGTGGCACTCTCCATTCTGCGTGCGGTACCCAATCTTCGTGATGGTGTATGTACATGCGGGTATGCTTTTTTTCGCGCTTGTCTTCCTTCCCATCACAAATCAAACTTGACAGATCACAGCAAGCTTCTCCATCAGAATCACGATCAGAACTACCCCACTTTCGCCCGGATCCCGAGTGACACGACGTATCCTGCATCATGCGACCTTCCAGCACAACATGCGTCGGTGGCAAGAACTACCAGTGTGCACTCAGGGCTATCTCTCGAAGGGGTACAGAACTACCAGAACAATAACACCGCCATTGTTCCTCGCTGGTTTTCCACGGGACCTGCTCTGGACCATTCTGTTCCATCTTTCCCCGATAAAAGCCAAACGAGTGATCGACCGCAATCGAGAGTTGCCCGCGGTGCCTTCAGCTATTCGAACGGGAAAACAAGTCAGCTCTTCCCGCACCTGGCACGAATCGAAATGCGAACGTTGAGATCAGACAAGAGCGTTATTGCCTTCCAGCGTGAGGTGCTGCGGGTAGCTGCCGAGTTCTACAAGAGCATCGCTCAAGTATTTGTAAGTCAACTCAAGTGTGCATGGTCAATCCTGATTCCATGCAAGAGAAGCCTTGGGCACAGCGAGCGAGGTACTGATGATCTGTCCTTCACCCTGATCGTTGCTAGGAGTCGACGCCTAGCGAGGTGCTGAAAACGGGCATGTCTGATACTGGCGGCGTCTTGATTGAGGACGATACTTTGGCGGACGTGCTTCAGGAAATCAAGTCGCTGTGTAGCAGGCTTGTGAGTGCCTGAGTCGTAACGAAGGTTACGCCCGAGCTCAAAGTGATACTACGTTTGCCTGTAGACTATGAGAGCGGCCAGTCTGCCTGGGTACCCTGACGAGGGAGAAATCGTCGATACAACCGATCATAATGAGGCCCAGACGGGTGGTTCACACGTGCAGCCCTCAACAGCACCTATACATCCTGGACATCCGAGGACTGGATCAGCCTCTGAACCTATCGACTTAACGGCGCCGACACCAAAGTCACAGGACGTGCATGTCACCTCCCCATTCATACCACCCCCGGGACCAGATACGGCCTCGAGCCATGCACCCCTATCTCTCAAGGAATACTCCCCTCAGAGTATGGGCGGGGCCGGCAAGACGTCGCTAGCTCATTTGACACAGGTAGATATCAACCCATTCACTCCCGAATCGCTCAATCTTGCGACGTCGGTCGCCCCTACCGCCGTAAACACTCCAGCGACCTATAAACACACTCCCACAGATTTTACTCCTAATCCCCCCTCAAGACTGTCGGATACCGTAGCACGTTCTTCGTCGACAACGCCTCAACCCTTCCTGAGACATCAAGCGTCATCGTCGTCCCCACGCCGTAGCGTCCCGCCTCTTCCGCCATTACCTTCGCCCTCCACTAGTCGCCTGATACACGGACCATGGAAACCTTCCGAGGTGGAACGCTTGCGGACATTGGTATCTTTCTCAACCGACGTAGAGGATGGCGCGCCCATAGATCATGTCGATTGGACTTGGGTGGTGAATAATTTCGGGGGCACGCGGAACCGACATCAGGTGTTGATCAAAGCTGTCGAGCTAGGTCTACGAGGTGAGTCTCGCACCTAAGGCGTGGTAAGCCTCTCCGCCGATACAGTGACAGCAGCTGATAGCTTGACCTCACTTCTGCAGAGTCATCTACGCATTACAGCCGCAAGGTCAAGCAGAAAGGGTATCGCGAAGCCCTCGGAGCGATGCAGACCGATCTCCACCAAGCGGTCAACAAGCCTCTCACTAGTCCATTGCCACCACTACTCCCCTCGGCGCACATCTTCCAAGGCTCTGATTCTCCCAAACCTGGTCCAGTGAGGCGCTCAACGAGTGATTCTCCTGCGATCGCGCAGGAAGACGCGCCGAGAAAGCGGTACAAATTGGCCTCATCCCTTTCTGAGCTACAGGATCCGGACGATACCACTCGTAGGGAGAGCAGCTCCACAGCGCCATCCGAAGGCCTGAATACTCCCGAGGATCCACCTAATTCTCGCCGTCCAATACCTCGTGCCCTCGACCTCTCTGCTGTTCATCATGACAATGTCACATCGACAATCGAGAATAACGATCATGATCGGCTAGCAACGCCAAAACGGCCAGTCACAGCTTCTCTGCCACTGATTCCACGTACACCCAAAACTCCTACGACAAGCATAAGAGGGTTAGCCTTCAAACCGTATGCGCACCCGTTTGCGGACACTGCCAGACCTACCACGGCGCACCCAGCTACCGCCCCTGCACGTTCTAGCTACCCGCGTATATGGGCTGGAGGGTGGGGTGTCGCAGCTCTGCCAGGCGCATTGGGCGATGGCAGACCTTCGGTCATCTCGCCTACGTATGGGACATTCGGCAAAGCGCGTCTGGCAAGGACATGGACGGAGCGAGAATAGAAATGGGTGCAGCAGTATCGTGAAGGGGCCTCTGGCCGGGGCATAGGTTCACTTAGGAGTGCCGCGTGGGATGAACAAGGCGGTTGATCAGCAGACTTGAGTGTACGATATTCGTACATCATAAGGATAGTGTACTCGTTGTGACCATCACTGATATAGGGCGAATCTGCTTACAGTATGCATATAAATTGTACTATAGATCATTGAAGTACATCGCAGCATGCATATTCTCTGCCGGCTGCTCTCATGCATCTATGGCAGATCGCTCACTAAGGAATTGCAGTACTATCGCGTGTTTCACTCGCAGTCACGCGGCGATGTATATTTGGTTTATCCAGATCCAGCTGCATACCATGCATGACCTCGGGACACGGTATGTCGATATCAACTGAGACATCATGGTCCCTTTTTCCCCTTGATCGGCGCTGTCGGAGATGGGAAAGTGAGTCGTACACCCAGTACACCATGAGGTACATACGGTTTGAGGCGTTATCATTCACGTTATCGCATATGCTTTGTCTGCTGACATATGTATGCGCAGGCTGCAGCGTGTGCGTGTGCACGTTTTGTTTGCCTTACGTGATTTTGCGCCTACGACCCTTAGCCTGTCAGTAACCACTGTACCAATCGTGTCACTCTGGTAGTCACTTGGGAAGTCTTCTCAGCTTCAGCAGGTGCGGTACGTTTCTTCCGGCACCTGAATGGCATGCTCATCCTGAAACTCCGCGCCCGGGAGACATAGTACAACTGTACAGTCGATCAGCGAACCCAGACCTGCTGTGTCTCTTTACCCGTGTCGCACCGAATACGCTTGACTTGTTTCGTCTCGGGCCGGCATCGACGTCGACATCCACCCAGGGCGGCGTAGCCTCTCTCGTTATATTACCGAGCCTCTCGTTATCTGCTAGACATTGACGTCCCCCTGATTGCCTGATCGGTACATACTTACGATAGATGTACCTGAGCCGAGTCTCACTACCTACGGTTTACATTCCGGCGATGTTCCTGTCTTCGACATCAAGGATACACTGTAAAAACAAGGAAGACATGCTTAGACCTCGCGAGATGCCGATGCGTTGTTGATCTGCTTGCCTGGCGCAGTTCCCAGGGAACGGCTTGCTGTAAGGTAGTCATGGAATTGAACCGTTTGCAAGGTCATGAGTCTCGTCTCAGCTTTCATCACTTGCTGTACCAGAGATTGTCTTTCCTTAGAAGTGAATCCATTGATTTTGATACCATATAACTGCTGTTTACTAAATGAGTGAATCGTCGCAGTGATGTTCGTGGACATTCGCCTCGGTCTTCTCAATCAAATCACGACTAAACCTTCTGTCTGTATAGCTACTATACTATTATTCGACACGAAGACTACATCTCGCCGAGGATCAGCTTGTACACCAACGGGCCTTCGCTTCTGATCATTTACGAGTACAGCAAAAACTCCGTTAGACCACGAGCAACAATAGCGAAGTCTGGTAGCGGCGGTCTTTGGCGTCCCGAGGTGGGAGCTTGGAAAACGGGTCAGCGATAAGCTTGGGGTGACGCCGTACCGTATAGTACGGCGAGGGCGTCTGGGCGTTGCAGTGTCTGTTTATGGGTGGGATTCTCGGATAGACAGACGTGCAAGGGAATCTCTGGACGTCCGACCAATTCTGAACGAAGCAAGACTCGACTGCCACTTCGGACTGATTTGGAGATGGTCAACCAAGCCCTCAACAATGGTGGAAGAGGAGATCAGGCGGTCTCGTTCGCTCAAGTCTCGGAGCAGAACAAGCAAGTCATCTTCGAGATTGTGAGTTGACACTTTTTACTTGTACTTCCCGATCGGCGTCTGAATAGGCCACGCCACGCCATAGTCTCGACTTCACACAACTACCCCTACCGTCTGAAAAGGATATCTCTTGGTGCTGATGGAGGATGACCATTTTACTATACGGGGATTACACAGTTCGGACCGATCCTGTTAGGAACTGTGCTCAGCGTATTTGGCTTTGGACTGTTTTGCGTAAGTGTATGATCTCTGTCTCTTTCAGGCGCCTTACGATCAATGCAGGGTTTTTATTTCTGATCTCACTGATGTGTATAAATTCTCACTGTAGATGCAGGTGAGCTTGATTGACCTAATGGGCACGATGAGTAATTCATGGTCACCTCATCTCGATCTTCGCTGACATTCGGTGGGACGTAAGACCGCACTGTACTTTGACAGTCGGCCCAAGGCTTCGCGGACCATCAAAGGGATCGTGAGTCCCGTCGCGCACATACCCTTACATGCAGTTCACGGAGGACGCATGGCTAAAATGGCTCTCTGTTATTGACTCGTTTCATTTCGCCATCGCACACCACCCACAGATACTAGTAAGTACCGAGCGCCATCGTCTTCTCGATTTATTGCAAAATAGGGGGGCTAGCTGATAACATCCAATGGTTCACTTGTGAAGGTTGTTCTGGCATTGAACTTTGCACAAACTATCTGCGATTGTTCCAGGATCTTCAACACCATGATTCTCCACGCCCTCGACCTAGCCTTTGTAAGTCCGTCCGTCCCGACTTACTGCGTACTGTCCGGTAGGTCTGAATCATGAGAATTGCACTGACTATAGGGATCCTATTCTGTCATTGTCAATCGTAGTTCCTGAACGCTCGCAGCCGTCTGGACTTTACGCTGTCCCCCATCTTGTCGGTACTTATCGCCGCAATCGTTCAGATGTTCCTGGCGAGGCGGGTCGTCAACTTCATGGGAGTGACGGCGAATCCGGCCAAACGCAGCACGTGGTCATACAAGGTGCAGACTTGGGGACTGGCTATCATGCTCGGCGTGGGGATCCTGCTTGGGCTGGCTGGCGGCTGGGGTGTGCCATTACGTGCTTGGGTGAGTCGCGGCATGATTCTCCGTCCGTCAGTTAGGTCACAGTACACGGAAGAAACGAATTGTCGATGTGGCAGGGTTCCAGCACTGACATGAACTCTGTTACTCTCTCGCACAGGTTGTCGGCGATCTGTAAGTCGCGTTCGCAATGCGAGGGCTGGCAGGGAGTGATCTCGCTCACGCGGATGGCGGCTGTTCAGTACTCGTCTTCACCGGGGCGAAGAAGGCGACAAGCTGTTCACGTTTCTGGGAAAGTTATGGCTGGGATCAGTAGCTGTAAGCACTACGTCACGGTGTCTTTATCGGCTTAATGACACAGAAAGGTGTGCCCTAAGCAACGATCAGTAGCCGAACTGACTTGGATTCAATCGATTGTTACAGGCCACAGACATTCTAATATCCGGTTTCATGGTGTACAGCCTCCGAACGGCCGCTGTGAGTGTGTCCATCTTCTTGATCGGTCTGGTCAGACGTTAGGATCGGCTTAGACTGCTTACTGATTCTCGACCGAGCTCAACAGAAGGCTAGCGAGAATCGGCACCGGGTCGTCTCCTCCTTGATCCAATTGACTCTCTCGTCGGGCGTCATCGTGACCGCGCTTCAGATCACTGCCTTGATTCTGTTCATGGGGAGGTAAGCTTGATCATACACACCTATCGGCACAGCTGTTCAACCGGTGACGTAGGCTGATTTCGGACTGTACTCGTACCGCGTCTGTCGTCGTTGCTCCTCCTTGCCGTCTCGTTAGCACGACCGCGTGGTCCGATTTACCGGTCATGTTCATGTCCAAGGTTTACTCTTTGACCTTGGTCTCGGCGATCTCACAACCACAACGAGCCGCTATGCGAGATCATCGCGATGACCGTTATCAGCAACCGGTCATACCGCCACCACAACTCTACGGCAACAACCATAACCACAATCACAACCACGGTCACAACCGCCCTCATGCCCATCAACCTCCATTCTCGGTACAATCTGCTGCATCGCAGGATCAATATATGTTGGAGGCCAGACAGCTGGGAAGTAAAGAGGAATACCTTGGGCTGGAACCTAAACCGGAACGGGAAGATGAATACGGTGCGGCTATGGACATAAGGCTCGACTATCAGGAAACGCCGTACTCTCTTCCCGGCAGTTCACTGCGCGTTCATCGAACGCTTGAAGTCGTCTCTTGGGAGGAAAGGGTGCCTGCGTCCGATGGCGCAAGACCGCGTCTAAATCGATCTGCGCCGGCAGGCGGCGACGTCGAGGAAGGGCTCACGCCGACGACGGACAGCCAGACGGAGAGTACGTTGGTGATGAGCGGAGATACAGGTTCGGAGTTGAATCGCCACAAAAACGCGCTTGATTCGCCATTGTAATTCAGATATACTACTGTAAAATTACGTTTGTTGATAGCAAGTTGTACACTTAACACTATATCGGCATGCTTCTGTGCGTTCCTTCTGTAGCCCAATACATGCATGATCATGCAAGACCCAGAGCACGCTCATCTTAGTGAAGTTGGTACGAGTATTTACGGGTTCGTGAGTTCATGAAGCCTACCTTATATAATATCCCCACTTTACGAACTGGGAATGCGTGAACCCTGAAAACCTTCGATGAGGAACATGAGCGATGAGGACGTGAAGAGATCCAGCTGCAGAGCGAAAACATGAAAACAGTTGGCATGGCTGGTACGCGCGGAAACGCAAGCTTACTCAATCGATACCTAGACGTGGACATCATTCCTCTTGCTGTTCTATCACTTTGTACACCACTATTCGTCCTCGCCGTCGCCTCGTTATATCTCGACACGATCAGCGAGCTATCGATACATACCGATCTTGTACAAAGTTGAGAATTCATCGGACTTAGCGCTATGAGCGATACTTCCGATCACGCTGAAAAGGACGTCCACCCTGACCCGGCCGCAAACGCAGAAACAAACACCAACACACGTCCTCCAATACTAGGTGTCCAAGATTCATCCCAGCAATCAGCCAACCCATCCACTACGTCTTCAGCTGTTGAGGACGTGGCACTCGAGACTGCTGCTCCCGACGCGGGCAATGGACCCAGCGATGCATCTCATACCAATGGAGAGAACCCTACTCCTGAGAATGGTGGTCCGGTAGAGCACGGCGACGGTCCATCTGGCATCCGCACGGGCGACGATGTGCAAGAGCCCCATAACGAGGGCGCCGAGCATGACAACGGACCGACGCATGAGCCAGCAGCTTCGGCAGAAGACACGCATGACGAGAATCTGGGTGGACTGGCAGCACTGTTAGAGGACGAAGAAGGTTTCGACCCGGCAACATTAGCGAATCTGGCTGCTTTATCGCGAATCATCAATGAAGACGAGGACGAACCGGAACTAGACGGAAGACAAACTCCGACGGGTCCAGAAGAGACGACGGAAGATGCGTTGGAAGTCAGCTCGCCGAGACATGATGGACCGTTGACCAGGGAACAAGTGCAAGAGTTTGTCACGAATTTGTCACATGCCAGAGATAGAGATCGACAGAAGGACGATGACCAGGACGCGGATGGTGGTCAAGTGGTAGAAGGAAGGCGCGAGGATCAGGACGAGGCAGGTCGATCGGATACTGAAGGGAAGGATAGAGATCGAGATGGCAGGGTACTCGATGGGTCGTCGAGGGGCGACGAGGAGGGAGCCGAAGACGAAGGCGAGGACACGCTGCGAAGACTGGAAGATGCCGATTACGAGGAAGAGGGGAAGGTCTCGACGGGTGGCAAGCAAAAGCGCAAGAGGAACCGGAATACATTGTGAGTGAGCCAGTCCATCCTCGGACCATAGATTCCAATTGGAGGTGTTTCTTCATCACCTGTCCTGCGAATCCCGCTGATGAAATCGCAATCCACAGGAGCTGTACAGGTCAGTCACTCCCGACATGAAAAGTCACCTGTCATCATAATCGCTGACTCAAAGACTATCGACCTTGTGTGCGATAATACCAGAATGCCATCGTAGAGTAAGTCTTATCTGGATTGATACGGTCATATGATATGTATAGCTGATTTATTCGTTGCAGAAACGTGCGTATACACGAAATGAAAGAGAGATACCTGTAGACGGCTGTACTGACATTCTCGTACAAAAATTCTCTTCCCTTCAGAACATGTGAGTACACTTCCCCATAACCCATATCGAATCTATATTTGCTGATGCTGTCTTATCCCAGTGTGATCGTAATATCCCTTGCAGTCGATGGTGAGCAGCCTATGCGATACTTCGCTATCCAAGCGGCATGGCTGACTGTGGACCGATCAAAAACATAGCATCAAGCGAGGGGTCCCCGGTATGTGTAGAATGGAGCACCCAGTACTACCACAACGTAAGAGGCGAAAGTGAGTAGCCGTCATTTTACAATTCATCAGGTGCTATCATCGACTCCTCTCCCTGACACGTTGGCCCTCATTCGTAGGATCCCGGAGGACGAAGATATCAACTACGAGCTAGGTGTCAGGGTCCAGGCGCTGGAATCCCTCTTGCGATCAGGTTCCTTGATGGATGCCGATCAAGCGTCAGCTGCTGCTCGAGAAACCATTATGCACGCTACCAAAGCCGCCAACGCCGGATCTCAAGATGCCAACAACGCCCTGGCGCAACTCACCCAAAGTGTGGCCGCTGGCGGTGGGATAGGAGGGATGAGTCAGGACGCTCAATCAAGCTTGCTCTTGGATGTCTTGCAGCAGGTGAGGACTAGCTTTCGCTGTTACACGTATGCCGTATTCTACGAGTCGGGCTAACAAGGTGAATAGCTTACTGCTGCGAGTATGGGGAGACCACTCAACGGCAGCGGCCCGACGGAAGGCAGTCATAGGAAAGGTCTCGAATTATGGTCTGCTATCCCAACGGCCTCTCAGGAAACGTAAGTTCTGTCAGCCCGAACACTGGACCCAACTCGGCTAAACACTACTCAAACTCACTCAAATGACACATGTCCCGTTACAAATAGATCCGTCGCCGTCACATCAGCGTATGAAGCCGACGAGATCCCTACGAAAATCAACCTTTCTCTACCTGGCTTCCGTGAAGACAACGGAAAGTTATTCGTGCCACCAACCGTCCGCTATGTGGAGAAGAATCTACGAAACGAGAATTTCCTAGCTAGAGATACGCTGCCGGTAGAGGGTTATGCGCAGTTCTTGGATGCCGGAGTTCGGTTTGCGTATGGTGTCGAGAGTCAAGCATACAGACATCGCAGGGTGAGCTCGATCTGCCGTATCACCCTGTAGGCGCGAGCTAATAAAGATTTACGCCAACCACAGATTGCCGCCATACAAGCCGTATCTCTCACAGGGGCTCTCAGACTCGCCGCCACCTTCTTGTCGCGATTCCCCTCGATACCAGCAACAAAGACGGTTTTCATACCCAGCCCGACAGCAGACGAGGACACGACAGCATTGCAGGATGCCGGTCTTGATATTCGCTCATTCCGCTTCTTGGATCTCAAGACGGGTGGAGTTGACTGGGAGAATCTGAGGGAGGACTTGCAAGATGCCCCGCCGAAATCGATCGTCTTGCTGCAGGTCAGCGGAAGCATGCCGAGCGGAGCGGAGTTGACGACGAATCAGTGGAGACTGCTTGCTACCCTGTTGCAGGTACGTCGTAGCCGTCATGTGTGAATCGTCTAAAAGGATGAGGCTGATTGCCAGCTCACAGGAACGAGAACTCATCCCGCTTGTGATGATGGCTTACCAAGGTCTTGCGACTGGGGATACCAATCGAGATGCTCAAGCACTTCGTTTCATGGTACATGAAGGTCTTCCGGTAGTATTGGTCCAGAGCTTTGATGCGGTAAGCTCCCCCTCCTCCGCTCTTCATACTCGTCAGGAGCTGCGTAATGCTGACATTGGGAAATACAGATGATGGGCCTCTACGCAGATAGTCCGTCTATCGTGTCAATTGTCACACAAAATGCCGAAGACAGAGACCGTGTCGATTCCCAACTACGAGCTGTGGCGCGAGGGATGTGGTTCCACCCATCGCCCTGGGGCGCCCTCGTTGCTCATCAGATCTTGTCTGATACTAAGCTCTTCCCCGCTTGGTAAGTCTCATTTGCATTTCGAGCACATGAATTCAGAGGGCTTGCTAATTTGGCTTCTCGTGCTTGTCTTTTTAGGCTCGCGGAGATTAAGGCAATGTCTGATCGTTTGAGGAGTGTCCGAGAGAAACTATTCGATCTGCTTTCGAACAAACTCAAGACGCCCGGAACCTGGCTGCATCTCAAGCGGGCCAGCGGCATGTACTGGTAGGTAGCCATCGCCTTATACGAGAGATTTTCGCCTTGTAACGAGCTGTCCAAGGAAGCTGACCAGAATCTTGTCGGATATCGCAGTACTGCTTTATTGCCTCCTTCTCAGGTAGAAGCTTTGACCGCCAAGCGACACGTCCACCTTCTGCCCGAAGGATGCTTCAACCTTGGCTGTTTGAACGCGCCCAAGATCGATATTCTTGCCCGAGCGATTGACCACGTCGTAAGAGAAGGTATCAAGGATGCCGAGGAGCAACAGGCGCAACGATTGGCGATGGAGCTCGCGCTGGCAGCTGCGAAGGAGCAGCAGGCGCGAGAGGAGGCCGAGGCTCAGGCCGCTGCGGAAGCCGCCGAAGCTGCCGCTGCCATGGCGGAGGATACCCTGCTCATGGAGAGAAGTATCGCGAATGCCATGGAGGCACAGAAGAGGGCTGAGGAAGAAGAGAGAATGCATGAGGATCAGAGGAAAGAGATCGACGAGGCGACAAGGAAAGCCATGGAGAGAGCAGAAATTGCGAGACAGGCCGAGCTGATCTTGGCGACTATCTCGTAATGATCGGTAGGTTGTAAGAATACGGAGGAGTGACCTGTAGGGGGCTTTCAATGCGCCCTCACCAGAACAAGTGTCTAGCTTCATGTTCAGTTGTATTACACCTCGATCTTGTTTTTCACATGAGCTGAAGCTCATTCGTGACTGTCAACCCTGTCTGTACCAAGCACCCGCGCCCAGTGCTCCTTGTTGTTGAGACTATGCATGCAGCTACAATATGTACCTGCCGAGTGTCGAGTGACGCCCAACCATGTACCTTAGCTTGCCGAAACATGAAACGTGCACGGACCCTCTCGGCAAAGGCACTTCTTCTCGAATGGGTGTGGGCCGATTGCAAGCTTTGACGAGATTGTGAGTTATGAAACGGGGTGAGCAACGTGACTGAACCAGGACTAGGGGCACTACTACAAAGTATCGTAATTTGGCGAGATCTTGAACTGGAATCAGCGACATACAGTAAGTACAGTAACGGGATCTCTCACCTGGAGGCCCCTTCCAGGTACAACCTCGGCAATCCGCCGTGCGGCATCAAACAAGGAAGAACCCAAACCAAACCAAAACCTGAAACGCGTAGTCGCGTCGTTTCATCGTTGCACGGTGCGCGCGAAACCGAAAACTGTAAACAAAAGACAAAGACTCGTTTACGTTGGACCTTGGACGTATGAAGCGCGGAGTTTGAGAGGAGTACACGCTCTTCTTCTCTTTCCATCTTCCTTTCGTGAACGAACCTCTCGTATTTCGAAGAAGGTGATTAAACAAGACGGTGCCTGCTAATCAATTTTCCAGCATTTAGCGCTCGCTGCTCATTCTGGGGTCTCTCCTCTTCTCTCCTTCTGAGGTTGAGATAGCTGCTGACTAGAAAAATCCACAGAAAAAGCCTGGAACTTTGAGAGCGAAGCCGTGCCTACCACGAAGGGGAAGTAGTAGTATATGGCTATATGTGACGTTTTATCTTTTCATGCAGACTTATAAGATTTCTTGATCGATTGATCGATTGATCGATTGATTGGTTTCGTTGTTCGTTGTTGTCTAGGGGACGAGGGTGATAGCTACGTTGGAGATCGGGGCTCGCCAGCGACCGATGGTTGTAGCCAATGGCAATATATATGCAGACTCCGATCAACATCCTTCTTTATTGTTCTCTTCCCCTCAAACTCGACAACCCTCTTGCTTCTACTGACACTGATACCTGTTACTCTCTCTCTCTTTACCACTCGTTACACCGCACTGATTCTATTCATAGGGCTTGACGTCCTATAACCCATAGTGCTTGCTTGCCTTACAATCCCACTGAAACGAATCACCTACGCCCACCACGTTCCTTACGACCCCACCACGCTCTTTTGTTTTTTCTGCCAACCAACATCAAAGTCAACGAAACCTCACGTTAAGCTGAACGATTGAGCTCTCAATACAAGTACCGCGTATCAAGCATCAATCGTCGATCTGAGATCTGTATTTTCTGCTTCTGCGGTTCACGATGCGATTCAGTACCCTGTTCCTCGCGCTCTCTGCTCTTCTCATCGGCAACGGCTACGAGGTCGAAGCCGCTCCCAGAGGATGTAGGCACCATTCCGTACACACGATCACGAGGTGGTACAATGCTCCCACGACTAGCGCTACCGCTATCGCCGCTGTCAATGTGAACGTCAGCGATAGCACCAGTACCACTGCGAATAGTAGTGTGATTGCCGAGCCAACTTCCGCTTCCCAAGTTTCCGACTCCGCCTCTACCTCAATCAGCAACGCCTTCGAGTCTTCTGCGGCTGCTTCGGAAGCGAGCAGCTCTACTGTTTCCGGAGAAAGGGAGGACCAAGTCACCAGTTCAGCGGTCGCGACACCCACTGCGGCATCAAGCGTGATCTCCGCTGCTGCGTCCGCTATTCCTTCAACCTCAGAATCTGCAGCTGCGCCGAGTGCGACAGGCGCCAGTAGTTCGGTAGCGCAGACTATGGTCCAGCTTCATAACGACTTCCGAGCCCAGTACGGTATGTCTGAACGCGCTTGAAACGTACCGTTTTCCATTACCCTTCTGTCATCCGTCAGGCCGGATAGTCCGCGAATGATATCTGTCGGAATAATAAGCTGATTCAAATGCTCCTCGTTCCTTCAACTTGGGACGCCGCAGGTGCCGGTGCCGTCACCTGGAGTGATGAGCTCGCTTCGTACGCCGCAAGTCACACTACGGCGTGTGACATGGAGCATACGTGAGTGGAGAGGCTCAACGATGTTTCGATACGAGATCGATAGCGCCCTAATGGAGAAGATGTGCTGACTTGATTGCGCTGCTCTCCGGACTTGTACAGTAAGGGCCCATACGGTGAAAACCTGTAAGTCAGGCTCCTGCCATCTAGAAGTTACGACACCAGCGACAAGCAGAACATATAAAGCTGACCCTCCTCATCCTTGACGTCCTTCTCAGGGCTGCTGGTGTAGGCGGTGGATACTCGGTCACAGACGCTTTCAACGCGTGGGCTGCTGAGGCGCGTGAGTACAGTCTGTCATCACCCATCAAAGTTATCATTTGCCACGCCGATAAGATCGTACATGTACTGAACCAGTTTACGTCTCTCCACCCCCGCAGCCGAGTACGACCCCTCGAACCCCCAATACAGCCACTTCACCCAAGTCGTCTGGAAGGCCACTACCGAGATTGGCTGTGCCGCCGTCTCTTGCCCCAGCGGCTCGATCTTCGATATGACCGGCGACTCGCTCTACGTCATGTGTGAGTGCAACGTCTCAATCCCCACATCTTGCTCACATCACACAGTACTCCGCTTTATCTATCTCATGCTAATACTGGTTGTGTCGTTGGGATATTATGTGTATAGGCGAGTACAATCCCCGTGGAAATATGATCGGCGCGTTCGCGGAGAACGTAGGGTCCAAGACCGCCTAAGCACTGAGTGCTGTACGATTGTCCTTTCGTCCGTGAGCCGGTCACTTGAGCTCTATGTACAGGACCTTTTGGAGCGGCCCCTATCATAGTTCTATTTTACATTCGGTATCTACTTAGACGCTGCGCGTTACGCTTTCTTTCATCATGCACTGTTTCCGGATTGTGATCGTTTGATGCCAGCCGATGTTCATGGCATACTCCGCTACGGATCTCCTTCAGCATCCTCGAACCATCGATCATGGCCGCTGAACAGACTGTTGAAGCCTGGTCCACGGACGTCCTTTACGCAAAGGGGGTCCCGCAGAGGCGACCTTGTACAACGAGATCTGCTTGCACTTGCAATCTTCTGCTCATAAACTTGTTCTTCGAGCCATACACGAAACGGTACTTTGACTATAGCTGATTCGTATCTTCTACAAGAGGTGCTTGCGGAAGAACGCAACGGCGCTTGCATTGGCTTCCTCGAACGCTTTCTTGGTTGGCTCATGATCGAGCGTCGGTCTTGCTGCGAAACCGTGTACGGTGTCTATGATCGGATATCGGCGTATTTCAGGGGTACAAATACACAAATTCAGTGATCGTGTCGAGTGCTTTCTTTGCCATGCATACATTGGCTTGTACGGATCGAGCCCACGCGCCGAACGCACCTTTATGTACTACACACTCAAACTCTACGCCTCTATCCGCCTCCTTCTTGCCGAAGAACTCCTTCAAGTGATCAATCTCCCTCTGGCCAAACATCTGATCATGGTCCGCCAGATGCCATAGGGAGGGCTTGTCGATACCTTCGTACGTCGCCCGCTCGGGGGAAGGGTGACACATCACTCCGCATTTCAGCGCGGCGTTGGACGGGTCGGAGAGGACGTATTCGATCATTGCGCCGCCGCGACAGTAGCCTATCGCGCCGAGGGAAGTGAAGCCTTCTTGGACGAGATCGCCAAGTGCCTGTTAGGGTGAACTGTGAGCTTGAGCATGATCGGTATGGGATCTCCCCTGTAGATTGTAGCACCCCTACAAAATATGGGCCAATCACAGACAAGTGAGTGGTACAGGAGTGTCTCATCCGCCTAGACTCACAGCCTGCGCCAAAGGGACTTGCCTCTTAGGCACCAACAGCATCGGCAACCAAGGGTAGACTTTGGCGATGACACCGAGGACCATCCGGATCGTGGTGAACCATGTTCGACTGGCGTATTGGTCGGGATACATTGGAGCCACGGGCTCGAATAACTCCGCGGGCGGAGGTTCGGCTGCGGCGGTAAAAGGGCCATCGTGAGGTTGACGTGATTGAAATCCCATCATGCAGTAGGCCGGAGGCAGGAGTTTGTCAGTCGAGATACACATTCAGCAGGAAGGGGAAAGTGACGCTCGCAAAAAGCTGGGATGAACCGATGGGCGTAAGGCTATTACTTACGGATGTAGTCTGGCACAAACACGTGCAGCTTGAGTTGCTCTGCGAAAGCGTCCGCTTGTATCTTGGGGTTCGGCTACATTTACGGGGGGGTGCAATGCAAGTATAATCAGAGGGAAGGATACCAGGCAGGACGAGCTTGCTATCTACAGTAGCTCTGTCGTGACTGACAGGCATCATGAGCCTACTCACGAGGGAAAGCCCGAACGCGTCAGAGTAAAGCACCACAGCGATCTTATCGTCCACCACGACTCCGTCAGAAGGCTTTGTATGGTATCTCGTCACTTTCCTTCTGGCCATTCCGCCGTTGTCTCCTGCTGCTCCTGCTGATTCGTCCTCACTGGCTGACTCCATAATACCCCTCGGCTCGCCCGTCAAGCGACCGCCTGTCAGGCAGCATGGGGAGAGCGGGATGAAGGACATGATGGCCCTGCGTGAGAAATGGTGAACAGTGATAGAGCCACTCGTGTTCGTGTGGGCAAGGTTTTATGTTGGATGACCGTTATGCAATCCTTGGGAGCATGGTGTTGTTCAGCTGCGCTATCGTGTGCTATGTGCTATACATATGGGATCAGCGTAATGAATGCCCAAGTTGAGTCAACCACGATCAACCTCCACCGGGGTCCGGGACACGGGCACCGAGCCATCCTGTTAGCTTCCGGTGAATCACGCCGGCTACAAGCACAGGCCTTACATATGGCCATCTCTTGCTTGAACTTGATGATGATGCGATGCATGACATGTTTCGATACTTATACACACAAAAACACATAGCTGCCTTCCTCTACTGTCTACCGGAAGCCACCTCAAAGTGAGACGCACCACGTTGATCCCATCATAATTCCTTGAGCACCTTCTCCGCGGTGCCGACCAGGATCTCGGCGTGCTTCTCGCCAAAGGTCAACATCGGTCGCAATCTGACGGTCTGCTCGCCACAACCACCAATGAGGATACCGTGCTGCCTCATCTTGCCTACAAACGAGTCCCGCATGGCAGGCGTAGCCAAGTCCCAAGCGAGGTAGGTACCGTCACCTTCTCCTCGGAAGTTGGATACCTTTCCAGCAGCGGTGGAAGAAGCGAAGAGGGTCTTGAAGGATGAGGCGAGGGAGGTACCGGTCGAGGCGGTGTGAGAGACTAGATTGTGCTGTCGGATGATGTCAATCATCTTTCGGGCTTGGAGCGCTCGCATGGGGTCACCCTATCAGATGAAAACATCGTTTCAGCCTTTGCACTCGATAAAATAAGGCTGCACTTTAGAGCACGATTCCACTCACCATCCAGGTGTTGTAGTTCCTATAAGGGGCGTTGGGCCTCGTCTCCTTCTTGTGGAAGACACCAGCAGCCTGCATCTTCTTTGAGAACGTGACGAAATCAGGCTCCTCGCCCTCCTGAAGACCCCACTTCTCGTGGGCCCAGAAAGTACCGGTAGCGCCGACACCAGTCTGGACTTCGTCAACGATGAAGAAGGCGCCGTGCTTCTTGGCAATCAGTCGAAGCGATCGGAAGAAGGCAGGAGAAGCGTGTTTGTCGCCTCCTTCGGACAGGATGGGCTCGATGATGACGGCGGCGACTGGTCGAGTAGATTTGCTACATTAGAACGTACGGTCAGCTGTGCAGTGCAAGCCACGTACGAGCCTACAGATGTACTCACCTCTCGATCAAGATCTTCTCATACTCCTCCAAGCATCGCTTTTCCTCCGCTTCGTTCTCCTTGACGTAGTCCTCCAGGGGATATTGCAGCGCAGGGAACGGCGCACTGGGCCAGTCGAAAGCAGGGATATCGACCTTGCAATAGCAGGAGCGTCTTCGTCAGCCACAAGTACCATATGTCTACTCAGACTGCTTGGAGACGATCGTGGTCGATTTAGCTCACCTTGTGGATAGCCTTGGATCTAGTAGCACTCAGACTTCCGAATAGTCGACCGTGGAAACCGGACTTGAAGGAAAGGACAGATAGTTGGGGAGCGCCAGGAGACTGGTTGTCCATGCATGAGTCTATGTGGGCGGATAGAGGAAGACAAGGTCATAAAACGATCAGCCTGTCGTCCGTTTTGACGTTTCTCAAGGGGGCTTGCCCCCTCCTCCCCCTTTTTTGTGGTACGAGCGAGCGCGAGACTTGACATACCCATCTCTTCCTTGGTGAATGGCACATCGGGGCTACCTCGTTCTCGCTGTCGGTATGCCATGAAAGAGCACTTGAAAGCGGTTTCTGTGCATCGACCATTACATCAGCGTCCGATCGAGGATAGGGATAATCGTACTGCACAGTTCCGCTTCAAACCCCAAATGGAACAATGCGCTCACCATTCGCACTACTTCCACATAGCGTAGTGATGAGCTGGTCGAGTCCCTTGGGCTGAACTGTCAACAGTCCGGTCCTTAGCCATTCAGCCCACTGTACAGGAGGGAACGATCCGAGAGCAGGTCGGTTCAAAGCGGCTTTGATGAACTCGTCCTGGAAGCGAACAAGATCACACAGATCAGCTTAGAGCGATCACCCAGAAGTGGCTTGCCCAGCCTGGTGAAGTATCGTTCGGGGAGAGCGTGTGCAGAGGAGAATTGCGATCGCCTACTCACAGTCTTGCCAAGCTCGAGCAAGGCGGGAACATTATATCCGATACCGATGGACGAGATCTGCGCGAACACATCGAGAATGACATTGCCATCGGCGTCGACGATGTAGTTTCCTGCACGCACACATCGACCAAATCAGATCAGCTTGTATGTTCATACGAGAGATGGGGGCCCTCTGGAAAGAGATCTCAGCACGTACCTTTCGACTCCTCGTAGTTGGGTACGATAACGTGCGTTCTGGGGTCTTGGAAAGCGTCGATCTCCTTGCTCTATTGAGGGCACAAGGTGTCACACACGATGAGGATCGATAGAGCCAAAGTTAGCAAGACAACTCAAAGAAGGTTTATGGAGGTGCAAGTAAGGTCACGGGAACAGGACAATGGTTAGATCGACTTACAGCAGCGATTCCCTTAGGCCCAGGGATCTTCTCAGTCAGGACAGATGGACCGGACGGCTCGTCGGGGATCAGGTCAAGCGACGAGAACTGCCTTGCTTGAAGAGCAGCACGGGGGAGCGAACCGGTCTTCCGAGCGGAACGAGCGACACGAGAGAACATGGCGATTGATATAATTGATACGGGTGCCTCCAAAAGGGTGGCAAAGAAGGTCACAGGGGAGGTCTTGATCTACTGAACCGTTGTAATAACAAAGTTTAGCTGACCTCGATTGCACAAGAAAAGTGAAGATTGATAGGGTCGGAGTCAGATAGTCCAAAACAAAGGAATGCTTTCAAAAGGCGAAGGGGGCCAAGAAGGACGATCGGTCACAGAATCGAGGACGAGCAGCGGAAAGAAGGGCAAGGATATCAAGATTTCAACAGACTATATATTAGTGGAAAAGAGACAGATGCAGAGTGGGCGTTTACACTGGTAGATACTGCACAAGTAGGCATCGCGTAGTGAGAGTAGGGCGGAGGGGTGGGTTGGGATTTACCCGAAAAACAGGGAAATGCCGTCAAACCTCGGCAGAGTTGGTTAAGCCGTTGCGCCTGCAGCCTACAGCTGCTGAAGGTATTATTGACCTGGCCCAGTTCGCTTTGTCTGCGATGATCGCTACGTCGGAAGATGCATGATGCATCTATGTCCTCACAACACAACACAACAACACGCTTGAAGGTGGCATGTCAAGCAAGACTCTCAGCATGTTTTCATATTGTGCAATTTACGCAGCACGCTGATTTCCGATAAAGGACCTAAGACCAATGTCGCGTCCACATGAGATTTAAAGGAGGGCCACGATTGGCGTTTCCCCCATGTGTCAGTGTCCGGCATCAAGTTGGCTTAGTGCAAAGGACCCCTTCCTTCCCACCGCTTAGACTTCTTTTGCCCGATAACGGTCTGGACTGTTCTAATGACTGTTCTGCAATCGAACCGTATTCGTAGATATTCTCAAAGGCATGTCGTGATCTGATCGGATCTGATCTGATCTTCCAAGGGCTTGGTAGGCTCATCAGCTCATAAAGGAATCGAATTCCGAATGGCAAGCAGTCGTTCATGATGAGGGCGGGTATGATGCTGATGATGAAGGGTATCCAAGGATGAGTGCTTCTCTTCCAGACGTGATTGATCGCGCCTTTGAATGATCCCCTCGCAGACGTGTACAATCATCCCCACAGATCCGTTCCAGAATGCAAGAGCTGCACGGAATGAGCTTATCTCTCGTGCGCATCAGAAGTGAGTGAAAGTGGGAAGGTCCGTTTTTGCCGAGCCTCGCTTAAACCTCGCCCAAGCTGAAGCACTCCTTTGGACCACTACTTTCCCTGGCTCTGATCTTCGGAACCCGAACATGCGGAGAGCCCACCGTGCAAATGACGGACATGGACACGGCCTAAACATACATGCCAAGCAGCCGGCTGAATTCAATTGACCGAGGGAAGTTTGGGAAACGTTCCATGCCGGGATCATTTGGTTCTCAAAGGGCTAGATCGGACAAGCCCGACTGCAGGAGATGGGACCACGGGACGAACAGATCAGAGATAAGCAATTTGCCTGCAAGGTCGCGTTTCAGGCATTCAGCACAGTAGTCATCCCGTTGCGTTAGGCGAGATTCCTTCATAGCGTATACATCGAATTGTAGCTTCTTCCTTGGTATATGTTCCAAGCATATATATAACTAGAGGTCTCCTTTGTGATTCACTCCACTGTCATAGAATCAACCGCTCGACTTCCTATCCTTCAACTCGGACGACTCTAAACCTGACTGTTCCCTCTTATTGATCGGAAAATCGCGCCGCAATCAGTCACTAGCTAGTCCATCCACACGTTCCTACACCACAGCATTGTTTCACCCTAGATCAGATCACATCACATCAGATATGACCGTGCCCATCACTTCAAGCAAGTGGGAGCGAATCGCATCCGCGAAGCGAGCGGCTCGTGATGCGCTCATTCCTGAAGAATGGCGCATCCCGGACACGGCGGAAAGGAACGTCATTGACGTCCCTAAGACGTGCGGTATCCTCACACCCAAGGAGCTGGAGATCACCGAGACGGGAGCTTCGGTCTTGGTTGATCGCATGATCGGCGGACAGCTGACGAGCTACGAGGTCACCCTGGCGTTCTGTAAACGAGCGGCTATCGCCCAGCAATTGGTGAGTGAAAAACAAGTGTCCCATCTATACATGACCATCCAGTCCACTGTTGCTGTCCGCACGATGAATACCGCATTCTACCAATGAGGATCTAGTGCTAACTAAACCCTGGATTGCAAACTCCTACAGACGAACTGCCTCACCGAGATCTTCTTCGAGGCTGCGCTCCTCACTGCGAAAGCGATCGACAAGACCTTTGCGTCCACCGGCACCCCTCTCGGCGCATTGCACGGTCTGCCGGTGTCACTCAAGGACAACTTCTATGTCGAGGGTGTTGATACAACCGTTGGGTTTGTGGGGTGGTCGAATGACCCTGCGCCCAAGGAGAAGGAGAGCGAGATGACCAAGATTATGAGGGAATGTGGAGCTGTACTCTTCTGCAAGACGTGAGCCATCATTCCCGTTGTCCCGCCTAGTATGATCAGGACGTCACGATGGCCCTGATACTGAGCCCGCCTCCTCATGTCACAGCAACGTCCCCACTGCCATGATGATGGCCGAGACATACAACAACACCTGGGGCTACACTGCCAACCCTTACAATCGAGATTGCTCCTCGGGCGGATCATCGGGTGGTGAAGGCGCCTTACTGGCACTGAAGGGTGAGTGCAAGCCGGCGAGGTCTATAGTGAGCGTGGGCTGGCTGTCTGACGGACGGACGGACTACGGTCTTGCAGGATCGCCTTTGGGTGTCGGTACTGATATCGGAGGTTCCATCCGTGAGTCCGCGCCATCTATGTACTCTTGAACATTAGGCTATCTATAACCCAATCTGGAAGCTTACACCAATCTTCGATAGGTATTCCCGCCTCTTTCTGCGGTCTTTACGCCCTCAAGCCTTCATTCGGTCGATTCGCAACTTACGGTGCCCGATCCGGACTACCGGGACAAGAAGCGATCCGATCCATCAACGGACCCATGTCCACCAGTCTGTCCGGTATCGAGCTCTGGTCGAAAGGTGTGGTCGACAGTGAACCTTGGAAGGTGGATCCCAACATGTTACCGATCCCGTGGAGAGAGATCCAGGTACCCGAGAAGCTCTGCTTCGGTAAGTGGGACGGCTTAGATCTGAGCTGATGTGCTCATCGAATTTGCGCTGACATCAAATCGCTTGTCCGTAGGCCTCATCCTCGACAACGGTATTGTCAAGCCCACTCCACCTGTCACTCGGGCGTTGCTTGAGACGAAGAAAGCGCTCGAAGCCGCGGGACATACCGTTATCGAGTGGTGCCCGTGAGTCAGCAATGATCCATTCAAGCCACGGTGTGAAGGCAAAATTTACAAAAAGCTGATTCTCTTACCCTTATCTGGCATCATTGGGCCGCTAGCTACAAGCCGTCCCAGGCAGGCGATCTCATGATGAACTTCTTCCTGGGCGACGGAGGCGTCAAGATCGCTCAATACCTCGCCACTTCTGGCGAGCCATATCCTGCCGGTATGGGCTCTTACAAAGAACGATTCGAGACGCACAAAGCGAACCCGCCTATGGTCGGAGCATTGTGGGATACTCAATCTGCCAGGACGAGCTATTGCAAGAAGGTTTTGGACGATTGGTTGTCTACCAAGGATATCACTGGTACCGGGAGACCGTTCGACGCGCTCTTGAGTCCGGTGACCGCGTACTCTGCTTGCCCCAAGTGAGTTCGCCTTCCCCACATGCACCATTGCAAATTCCAGCACGGCCTAAAATCCCTTACCAAGCTCTTTGCCGGACCTCGAAATGAGACGCTGACATCCTGTAACCTCTGAAGACTCGCTTTCGATTTCCATGTCACATACACCTCAATGTGGAACATCACCGACTACTCATGTACGACATTACCGGTCACCTATGTTGATCCGGCCAAGGACGGCAAGGACGCCTTTGAGGGTCGAAGCGAACTTGAGCAGCGCATATGGGATCGATGTAAGTCATCAAACCTCTCCTCCTGTTTACCAAAACTTCAAGAAAAGAACCCAGGTTCAAGAGCAGGATCTGGCGATTTACGCTGATCCTCATTTTCGATGTACACACAGACGATGCCAAAGAAGTGGAAGGCGCTCCTGTATCGATCCAGGTTGTCTGTGGCAGGCTCGAAGAGGAGAAAGTGCTCAAGATCACCGGGGTGGTAGATAAAGCTTTGAAGTCGGCTTAGGCCTAAGAGCGGCAAGCGACTTTCCGGCGGCGTCCGAGTGTCATCTTCTGGTTGTAGAGTATGCAGATACTTAGAAACGTTCATCGGGCATGCAGGAATCACAACACGGGACCATGCTATCCTACCTCTCGTCAAGGTTCCACTGAACGATAAGTCCTTAACCAGACACCCCAGTGGAATCACAGTCATAACTTTGGTGTGGGCACGATTACATAGCTGTTTCGACCATTGGGCAACCACCAAGATCACAGCCCCCTTTCTCGTCCGAACTGTTGCGGCTCCTATAATTCTGTCGTCAACAATTGCATCTCAAGTCCACTCTGAGCTTCGCAGAAGCACAGGTCTCTCCGCCTGTTGCTCGATGCATCCACCATGGAACCAGTGCCACTTGTCAAGATTGGATCACTCTCAAAGAAGAGAAGCGTCACGTCAAAGGCTGACGATCAGCCACTCATCCAAGCTTCATCCCACCAGCACACGTGTCACGTCGCAATGCAAGTGGCAGTGGATCAATACATGTGCTCTGGCCATACGTCCAAGGAGGTTAACAATTCATTGCTTCGCGTAAATCTCAGTTGTATCTGGCCGTGACTCATTTTCGGCTAAAGGTCAATCTTGAGGACTGAATACTCAGGCCTTCTACGAGATCTGATTGGCAGACGACGGTCTAGCAGCTTATATGCTGCTATGCAGAGCGAGATAAGCAGGATTTCGTGGCATGCGTGAGAGGCGCTAGGTGTGAGCTATTTGCTGCATTAACTCATGGCTGATAAGCGCAAAGCGTGGCATACCGCGACAGAGGACTTCACGCGGAAGCGTGCCTGGAAGCTTGTTCTTTCGGCCGGCCCTGAGAAATGCAATTCGAACGACAACCGCCCTCTCGGCGCGGCATAAAACATCGGGCTTTGGGGAGAGAGAGATAAGCCGTCGTCCCGGCGCAAGATCCGAAATTTCCTGATTACTGTATGTCCACGCTCTTGGGGTCGTACCATAGCTACGAGAAGCCTTCTTTCTAATCGACTCGATTCATATATCATGCTTCCGCTATAGCTATGACAGAACAAGCTGGTGCGACTTACTGAGGAGGAATAGTGGAATATGATACGATTTGTTGGGATGCAGACTGAGAAGGGATACAAGTGAAGACCCAATTCAATCCGCTGTGCGAGAAACATCCTGAATATCCATATCCAAGACGTCGCCAACGTAAACCACACATATACTCTCGAGGACAAGGCCGCCGTACGCGTGAACGTATATAGCATACGGCCAAAACATTCCTTATCGCGATCCGGAAAAACGAACGGGGCCAATAGACCGAGTCGGCCTTCGCGCTTTTCTCCGTATTCGAGCGGAGCAGCTAAAAGCTTCCAAACAAGCAACACCTCAGCCTCACCCTCAGCTACAGCTACAGCTGCACCGAGGTACGATTTACTTCTCGCCTAAATCGGATCTGCGTCAACTACAGTATACTACTTACTGTCTAGGCGTCGGGTCGACATCAGTAAAAAGAAGAGGCAGTAAAAACCGAGGCGAGGCGGGAAGAAACGTAATATCGGTCCGTCGTTCTTCGGGTGGAATCAATGAGCAGACAGCCGAGTTCTGGTTTCCCGAATAATCTGTTTTCACATGTGAGTGATCCCTTTTGGTCAGAGATAAGGAAACTCCGCCGTACCCTTCACCCACCGTGTTCGCAACCCAAACTTCATTCTATGTCGCTCGCCTCGCCCTACGAGGGTTGCTACTGTAAGCCATTGTATCGAGTTGTAATGCTTGCGCTTGCTTGGCGCATTGCATTGCAGTGATTTAGCCGATCTTGGTCTTCCTCAAACTCGGGTATATCCCATGAGAAGATAAGAGACTTGAGGGTACATTCGGATTCGGCTTGCTTGGACGTCATAACGTATCTTGAGGAGTAAGTCATTTTGGCTTACTCTCTGATCTTCTTACATATAGATAGACCTTTCCTAAAGACACTAGTCACCATCGTCTATCCCTCCTCTACTCCAATAACAATCGAAAGTCACTCCTACTAAACGGGACAATTGACACGAAGCTCAAGTCTAGATACCCGTTACCCAGGTCATAGCCACCGCTACCATGGGGAAGATACAGCGCAGAATCGAGACCATATTCTGGGGTAAACCGCCCACCGATCCTGTCGAGCGGAGACTCCTGCTCAAGCTGGATCTGGTCATCTTATCTTACGTCTGTCTTTCATGTAAGTCAGATCATCCGTTCGTCGACATCGTCAAGTACAAAGGCGCAGCCTATACCTACTGATCACCCTCTTGTCGAGCTTGGAATGATTGCTGATGTGGATTGACTATACGCTTCCTCTTACACAGACTTCTCCAATTGTGAGTGCCAAGACTTTACGTTCCGCTTTCCCCGACACATCTGGACTCGGCCCAGATCAACTGCAAGGATAGAGACTGATCGCTTTCGCTTCCTTGTAGACTTGGACAGAGCGAATCTCGCCAATGCCGTGCGTGTGCTAAGTCGTCTAAATAGTGATCAAGTACAGGATGATGCCCTGGTCATATGCTGATGACACAACCATCCATCAGTACACAACTGGCATGAAGGAGGATGTAGGCTGTAAGTTCAGCATGCGATCTCCTCCACAAAACGTTGGTACAGTGGGCTGACTTTCCATGGCCGCTCAGTCCAAGGTAATGACTACACCTACGCCAACTCGATGTTCACAGCAGGCTACGTGCTCGGTCAATGGCCCTCGGCGCTCATCCTCTCCTCTGGCCGGATCTCCCCTCGTTTCTGGTTTCCTTTCTGCATGGTCGCCTGGGGCCTTTGTACCCTCGGAACAGCTTGTAAGTGGCGAAATCTCTGCGAAGTGCCGTGAATCAAAGGGTGACAGCTGATAACTTCGTGCTCAGGGGTCACCACTCCTCATCAGGTCTGGGGTATCCGATTCACCCAAGCCCTGTTCGAAGCCTCTACTTTCAGTGGTACTCATGTGAGTGTTACCCGAAAGCATTGTCGTGGCAAAGTTCGCACAGCAGCTTTGCTAATAACTGGCATTCCTTCTTATAGTACATCCTCGGATCTTGGTACAAGGACCATGAGCTCGGCAAGCGAAGTGCAGTGGTAAGTAGTCCTGCTTCAAGGAACCCGGCCCACGATCAGGCTGTGAGCAGTATCAAGTGCACACGCTGACACCTCGATCAGTTTGCGACCGCTGCTCAATGTGGTACCCTATTCTCCGGCATCATGCAAGGTGGTATCATTTCCAACCTTGATGGCAAAGGCGGCTACAAAGGTTGGCAATACCTCTTTATCATCGACTTTGCTATTACTGTGAGTCGAATGTATACGATATGCAGTCTGGCTGCACCGCTCTTTTCTTGCTAATTTGTCTTGGTCCCCAGCTGCCCATCGCTATCTACGGTTTCCTCATGTTCCCCGGTTCTCCTCATACCACAAAAGCCTGTGAGTGTGATGAGGCAGATTGGTGCGATACTAGCACGCCGTCCTGAGAAGATCTAGACACTGATTCCTACTTCCTCATGTGCATTATCTTTCCCCCCTGATACACAGTCTGGCTGACCGAAGAAGAGCGAGAACTTTGTCTTCGACGACTTCCTCACGTGGAGCAACACAAGATGACCTTCGGCACTCTCGGCAAGACGCTCAAGAAGCTGGGAGTCAACTGGCGATTCTACCTCTTCACAGCGTTGTTCGCTGTCTCTGCGACCTCCTTTGAGAAAGTTGGTGTGTATACCGAGTTCAATCTCTGGCTTAGGGCCGCAGGTTACACGAAGCAACAGAGTGAGTATTACGAGCTCATACGAGCTCTCATACTGGGACACACAGCCTGGCCTTCTCTCATCGTCCCGGCGCTGTTCCTTCGCTAACGTCTCGTGTTGTCACCCCTAACAGTCAGCTACTACCCCTCAATCTTCACCGCGATGGCCATTCTCTCGACGTACATCCTGACCGTCATGTCCGACGCGACAAAGAACCGATTCATCGTCAACCCCATCATGTTTGTTGCGGTCTTCATATCCAGTGTCATGCTCCTCAACTGGGACAAGTTGACGACCGGCGCACACTGGTTCGCTTATATCATTGGTGGTCTGGGTTACGCGGGTCAAGCTTCCAACGTGAGTTTGGCGTCAACATAAAACTTCTGTCAAACAGGGCGCGTGTGCTGGCTGGAGCGCTGACCTTTCGCTCCAATGCTCCTGCAGTTTGCCTGGGCCAATGAGCTCTGCAGAGACGACGATGTGCTACGATCACTCACCCTGTTCAGCATGAACCGTGAGTTTGGCTCTCTCGCCGAAATGTGCTCGTATCGCATGGCATTTCCCATCAAGCTGACTGACGGACCATCTCTTCTCTAACGATCCAATGCAGTGTTCTCCAACCTCTGGAACTTGTGGTACCAGATCGTTGCATGGCCCGTCGTCGAGGCTCCTCGATTCCGGAACGGCCAAATCGCCACCCTTGTCACGGGTGTCGTGTCAGTCGGTATCGCAGTGGCCATTGTTTACTGCTCGCGGCGATGGCCCCCTGCTCTCCCTGAGGCTGAGATGGTCGAGGTCGATGGCAGATTGGCCGTCGCCCCTGCGCTGCAGCATGAGCAAGCCATTCAGGACCGAAGTCGAGATGGCCACGAGTCAGCGTCGGGGCTTTCGGACAGTAAAGACCTGGAAGCTGGACTCGAGGCGGTTCATCAAGTGAGATCTGTCAAGCATTAGTAGAAGTATATAGAGGTAATTCGCTAGCGCGGTGTCTATGCGCCGGGCTAGCGTTCAGTCGTAGGAGGCGGTTGCGCGGTAGAAGCCAGTTGTTCCCCTATCATTATCTTCCATACATACAAAGCAAAAACATAACCTTGGACATAGACGTTGTAAACGTAGAGATTGTGGCGATCCAAGCAACCGATGAATGAACGAATGTCTATCTCTCTGTTGGATACATATCTTTCTCGAGCTGCATTCTGGAGCAAGGAGGACGTTTAGTGACTTGACCCTTTGTACGAAGGCCGAATCAGGAATGGGCTGATGCATACATTACTATGCACATGCATATAATAGCGAAGTGCAAGATGGGAAGGCGGGGTCGATGTATGCATGTATGCATGTATGCTAGGATATATGACTGGCCATCTGGCCAATGCCTCGTTGTATAACTCCGGTTGTATGGTAAAATGAATCGAGATAACTCCGACTCGAGGCATGAGTGATCAGTGAGTCTGGCGGATACCGTTACAAGTTGAGATGAGTTGGTTGCTGCTTGATCTTGTGCGATTCTCAACTTTTACCTGGCAGGAAAGTTCGAAATATCGGAAATTACGTGTCTTGATATATAGCACACCTAGCTTCTGCTTCATCCTTCACATCCAAAATCTCAGCGTCTTCGTCCTGGCAACTTCGTCCATCGCCCGATCCAACCCGATCTGAAAAGAAGATTGACCGAACTCGAAGCAAATCCGACTCAGCTGTTAGACACGAAGAAGAGATCAGATAGAAAAGTACAATGGCGCTCGCATCCTCATCATCGTCCGTCCTGAGGGGTGCAAGTAGGCTCGGTGCTGCCGCGCCGGCTCTGGTGGGACGAGTCGGTCGTACCAGGCGAATAGTTGCGGATGGTGAGTGCCCAATCAGCTAGTATCTGCATCTCCATCTCGTCACCTCGTGCAACAGATGATGTTCGCTTGTCACGACGTACAACGTCAACGCGCGTGATACCCGTTACTGATCATCGACGTAACTCATCTCTGCCTTGCTATATAGCTCAAGCGCGAGCATACTCTGCCGCCGCCGCAGCCACGGCATCTCCCGATATCTCCTCTGCTCCAGCTTACACCCCCGCCCCCTCATCGTCTCGACCACCTCTGCCGAAATACAGTCGACCACAGAGCTCCTCATCTTCCGCAGACATCTCAGCGACTGAAGCCCAGGCCTACCTGAGCGACCTCCTCGCCTTGCCGTCAGACCGACAATTCCCGCCCGAGCTCGCTTTGCAAATCTTGACTCACAAATCATACCGATACTCTCATCCCATCCGACATGTGCAACATAGATCTCCATCATCTCCTCCAACTCAAACAACGTCAAATATCGGCTCAGAGCCTCACAACTCGCGGTTATCGTTCCTGGGTCGGAGAGCAATATCGACGTATCTCAGCATATTCGCGCACGACGCCTTCAGGGGGCGCGATCTCCAGGTCGAGGGCAGTGATTTCTTGAGAGGATTGAGCTTGGAACAGAGGTTGGATAATCTGAGAAATACGAATAATCTCGGTAGGACTGTTGGCACTGCATGGCGGGTGGGAGATGTCGTCAGATGGGACAGAAATGAGGTGAGTCGACGAGCTTGGCCTTTTCATGATCGGTGTTATACCTCCGTTCTGCCTTGAAGTCTATCCCGCTTCTTTCTCACCGAAACCCACAGCTCTCGTTGCCGTTGCCGTGTTGCTGGCATGCGATTTCCCTTCGCGATGGCTCTTAACACGTAAAAGAGACGTGCGCCAAGCGACAGGGCACGATGATCAGCCCCCTTGTACCCTTGAATCCCCCTACGTTCCCGTTGTACAGGAGCATTCAGCTTTGTCAAAGCCAAAAGATGCGTACTCTTCGATGTGTCAGGATACTGACATCGCGCTGGTCCTACCCTCCATCTTGATTCCCTTAGACATCCCGAGAATCAGGTAATCTCAAAATTCGAGGGATGGCCGTCGAGTCGATCCTGGGCGCCATCTTCACTCAATTCGGCTCGCCCGCGGCGCACCGGACGTTCCACAAGCTCGTCTTGCCTCACTTGGTCTCGCAGTTGAAAGACCCCAGATTGGTGGATAGCGTGGGAACTATCCAGAGACAGTTAGACGAACAGTTTGGAAGGGGTATCTTGGTTGGTTCTGGTCCTGCTTCTCGGGTATAGATCTTTTGCCCAGTCGAGGTCGAAGACTAGATATCGCGGGGCAACGACGCCGCCGAATTGGCGTTAGATGGATCGGCGAGGTGGGACGGGATGGGACGGCGGAGATCCTCCACACGGATACAGGTAGAACAGAGCATTCGCATGAAACACTTTTGCATCTCCTCAACATGTCATTATCGACATGAGCTTGGCCGAGGTCAATATACGGTCGACGGAGTGATCCTATCCCCCTACCGGTATATGCGCTCTATAAAAGAAGGTTCACAAGCAATCGAAGACGTCTTCTGTCTCCACGTAACCTGCTTGAAGCTACGCGCGACTGAGATGAGGTGTTTACCTTCACGGAGAATTCTTTATTTGCGGGCCTCGCGGATAGAGCACTTCAATATAGTCTTTCATTGCAGTCTGAACTACCTGTCCTCCTAGCTGAGTCGTAAGCGAACGGGTTTTGATACAGAATCAAAGTAGCGATCATCCAAGGAATGACGCAGCTCAGAGCTCCGATTGATCGATTGCAATCTGGCTCGAGCATGGGTAGTCTTGTAAATGTCATATGTCCTTGCACCTACGACGACAACTTATGATACCCCAACATGGCAGGTGTGTTCACGTATCACCCGACCAACGAAGAAGCAAAGCTCCTAGTTGGTTCTACTACAGGGCTCCCTTCAGGCCTAGCGTAGAGCATCTTTCGAACGTTGTTGACTTGAGCGGCAGCAGTCCCGACATCGACTGATCATTGGTGATTGTCCCTTCAATCCTGTTCGATGAAGTTGCAATACCAGCGGACATCGGACCTTGTTCGTTGCCAACAAAGATGAATCGCAGTCTGACAAAGACAAGTATACTAGCAGACAAGTCTCGAGAGAGGATTAGTATAACTAGGAAGCTGAATGCGTTGCATGATCTGACGTGGTCATCCGATCAACTCTAGATTAGACGATCGTCACATCCCTCGTCTCTCCGTCTCTGTCTAATCGGCTCCACGTAGCCATCTCGACTACCCGAGCGATAAGCTCATTCCAAGTCTAGCTTAGATGAGCTTAACCAATGACGATCTTCTCCTCGTCATCGTTGAAAGCGTACTCGGGGACCTCGAGGTTAAGAGGAGCGGGTCCACGTCGGATTCGGCCAGAGATGTCGTAGTGCGAACCGTGGCAAGGGCAGAACCAACCACCGTAGTCACCGGCCTCACCGATGGGGACACAACCGAGATGGGTGCAGACACCAAGCATGACAAGCCTGCAGGTACGCGATGACAGAGTGAGAAAGGTCCGACGGGTATCAGCAATTGCTCGGTATGTAGTTGAGACGATACGGTGGAGTCCAAGAAGATGACGCCAAGTGCCTCTGCTGAACAGGTTTCCGACGACGAAAGAGTGGACAGACGGATCTGGGTGATGTTCTAAAAACACTCACCACTCGGGTCTCTGGGCTCGGTCAGAGTCAGCCTCCGGGTCTCGCAGAGACTTGACATCGACCTGGTTGGCCTCGTCAATCTCGTCGGATGTTCGGTGTCGGATGAAGACGGGTTTTCCTCGCCACTTGACAATGAGGTTCTTGCCTGTGGGAGCGGGACGCAGCAGGAAGGCGAAAGCGAATCAGCATAGTCCTGATATCTGGGCCGACGATCAATATCGCTAGCCCCGTCCGATGTTCTTCCACGGGTGGACAGTCGTCTATGCCCAACAACTCCTTCTAACCCTAATTTTGCCTTAAGACGTAACATCCGATCGGATCTCCAAGATCCGCTCAGGATTGCACGACTTGACCGGCCCGTAGCAAGATCTTGAAACTAATTCACTTACCCTCGGGGATAGCACCCATCTCAACCTCGATCTTGGCCAGAGCCAAGACATCCGCAGAAGCAGCCATGTTACTCAAGATGTCCGAGACGGTAGACTTGGCACCGGACGCAGAGAGAACACCGAGAGCGCCAACGGCGAAGTAGGCGACGTTTCGGTTAAGACCGGAAGACTTGGCCTTGTAAGGAGAGAAATCGGGCACGCCGGTGGCGGAGGCTCGGGGGACACCGTGGGCGGCGGCCATGGGGTGAGCGGCGGGAGCGGGGGTAGAGGTGTGGACGAATCGTTGTTGGAGAGTGGAAGTGGGAAGGGCTGGGGAAGCAGAAACAGAGCCCAGAAGTTAGTCAACCTTGTTCACGTATGTTTACTTCTCGCTTTTTCCCACATATGCTCTCCTTCAAACTAGACATCGAGACTTGACGACAGTCTCCTGACTCTGTGTTCTCATCCTCAACTCCTATTTGCGATCTGCGCATCCCCTTTTGGAATCCTAGGCCATTCTTTTTGGCTTCCCGCCCTTCCCAGTCGCCAATCTTCCGTTCGATCGATCGACTTTATGACTCGCGACATTCGATATGCACAGATACTCACCGTTGGTCTTTCCGATGTGACCTCGAGCGCCAGCCTTGAAGGCCCACGAGGCAGGTACGTCCGATCGAGCTCCTACGGCACCGTGAGCCTCATGGCCGCCAGTCTGACCGGTAGGGATCGAGTGGTTAATCCGAGGGGCGAGGGGAACGCCGGAAGCCAAGGCTCGAGAAGTTGGGAGCAAGTTGATTCGACCGAGTTGAGAGGCCATTTTGGATGAGATGGGTGGGTGAGTGGAGAGTACAACGATTGCGATGACGAGAGTAGATGAACGCCAAATGAGAGACCGAGAGAGGAGAGGACGATTGATTGGAGAGTGATCAAAAGTGGTTTTGTTGCAAGATGCGTCTCATCGACGGAGACATCCAAAGCAAAGGATTGGTCAAATCAGAGCTTCGTTGATTCGCTGATGCGACGCCCACCGTTCTTTCCTAATGACTACTTGTTAGTCCAATCCTAATCCAACCCTAATCCTATCCTAATGCGCGCCGTGTTCCCTGCCTATTCCGATGCTACCGTACGCCCCATCTCCATTAGAATACCTATCCCCGGTATTTTCCGATACTCCGACGAATGTGGCGCTTGCGGTTGCTTTTAACACTCTATGCAGTCGTCACCATGCATGTAAGCTTACATGGATGGCATACAGACTTGATTCTCGTGCGATTGAAACTGTAAAGGCAGCCATCCCTCCTCATATGGATGTCCTAATTTCACTGTCTAGCTTATCGCATGCCCTTTGATTGAAAGAGACTGAGAGAGATTGGACACAAAGTCAAAAGAAGATCGCACATGGTGGAGAAGACCCTGTGATGACTGATTGACGCCTAGCATTATTTGCATGGACTGATCTATCTGTTCTATACACATCGAAAGCGATGCTCTATATGCTTGCTATCACCCTCAAAGAGCTCCGTTATTGTCCGCCATTCTGCTCTGGCTTAGGGCCCTTCGGAATCCGCTCTTTGACTCATCGCTTCTGACATCGATGATTAGATGAACCACTTGCCGTAGATCAAACCGCCAAACAAGCTCCAGAACTCCTCTCTGCCCTCACCTCGCCTATAGTTGCCCAACTGAGCCATGCCTTCCACAAACCACCTGGCCGTCCATCCCAGCCAGAGCCAGGTCCAGGCAAATCCCAAGATCCGCTCAGTCCAGACCAACCACGCTGGTTCACCTGTTTGCTTCGTTGTGGGGATGTCAGGCGTGGAAAAGGCTTTCTTCTTCCACTCGGGATGCGCCTTGGCTTTCCAGCTCCTCCACTGCGTCTTGACTAGCGCTTCTATCGTTAGACCAATGGGCTGGACGACAAAGAAAGGGGTGAACCTGAATAGGTGATAAGTGTAGATTGGCGTTCCCGGCGGATGGTTTTTGATCAAACACGCCAATGAACCAACGTCATGGTGCAGTCCTGACATGGTAAATACCACGAGAGATTTGATCAAATTCTGAACCATCAATCGGGTCGACATCTTTTTGGTGGGCAGTCTTGCTGGGGCGGTAGGCAGCGGGTGAGAGGGTGAAACGTTCCCGGATGGATGCGGTGAGTTGGCTGCTGTCGACGATGACGAGTCCACGGGCTTGTGAGGGACGGAAGGATGGGAGGAGATGCCTGTGTGGGTGAAGCCAAGGATGTTCTCGCCGATTCCTATCCAACCGAGCACATATAGCCATCGTCGGTTATACCCTTGCCATGTCTGCGGCGGCGGGACCAAAGACAATTCTGTCAGCCGACAATTATTCTTCCATTTTGTAGCAATGCGATCTCTTTGACTTTGGACTCGTCAAAGAAGGGAAGTCATGCGGTAGCTTGCTCACTCTTGACCACATTGTTGACAATCCAGGATGTCTCCACAGCTCGCCTAGTCCTCCGAACAGAGGCGGCCATCCCCACGGCGCAAACATCTCAGTCTCCCACCCAAAGATTCCGCCAAGCAGGACCATACCCGTTTTCCAGAGGAGATGTGAGTTCATCAGACCGAACCAGACCCTTGAGGCGACCGCAATTGAATATACTCCCCTTTGATACTGAGTCAGGCTATCGTAAGGGGGCGCAACTCCAGGAAGACCGGAGAAGAATGGTGCGGCCGAAGAACAGTTCCTGAATGCCCTGAAAAAGTCCTCGACAATATATCCAATGATGTACGTTTTGACTTGCGCGATGATGAATGCTTTTCGTGACGATTTGCGCGTGTAAGGGTGTTGATATGCTGATGCTGGGAGAGGACAGACATAGTTCCATCCGATACCGCGATAAGAGAACCATAAACTGGAGGCCCAGCAGAACTTCGCCCATGTGAAGCCGGCCGGTACAGGTTCCGGGACAAGATCGACCTCGTCAGAGGAGGCGGACGCTGTCGCGGACTTGGGCGTGGACGCATCTCCGTTCACTAGACCTCTGGATCCTGAAGGGTGAACAGTGGATCGAGGGATGAGCCGGTGGCAATGCTCCTCCGGGGGAAAGAAGAGGAAGAATTCGAGGACTTTGAAGCAGAACGAAGCTGGACGCATACAGGAAGACGCAGTCAGCAACGTCACGCAGCACTCAAGTCACATCATTCAACTCACCACCAAGGATAGCGATCCCCCATTGATTGATATCATACACATCCACAGCAGCTAGGATGACCCATCCGAATAGCGCACACGCGACGGGCGCTCCCACGGCCGCTCTGATGAATCTCCAGCCCGGTGTATATGGCGCTGCGAGTAAGAGCTGGACGAACCCTATAGTACCGAATCCTATGAGGATGTCTTTCTCGGTCTGGACATGCGTTTTCGGCAATAGGGCGAAGAGACCGTCTAGCGGTATGCGGGTTATGTCGAGCATCTTATTGCGTCTCTCGTCAGACAGGCGGCGTTAATGTGGTGAACGAGATGAGTCGGGTCAGATGGCGTTGGTGAACGAGATGGAGAACATCAACCCAGCGTCTTTTTGATTGACAAGTGAAGGAAAGTGACCGAGGCTAATTTGCGAGAACCTTCAGTGCTTGAGGCATATGTGACGAAGACGGCGTGCGGGACGTAGTGCAAAAGAAAGCATCGTTTTATAGATATATAGATATCTGAGCGTAATTGCATATGGTAGGGTCTTGTGGACTTTCTCGGTCTCTTCGGCGACGCGGTTCCAAAAAGTCCAACAAAACAAAGCGGAACGATGGACAAGCCAGGCACCGGGCTAACGTATTTACGGGATCCCTAAGCCTAACTGTACTGAGCAATATTACGCTGGCATCACTGGCTCGGACCAACCATCCTGCAACTCGGTGACCGAGAGGGCTGTACACAGGGGGAAGGCGTAGCTACGCTGAAGCGTTGCAGCGCGCATGTAACGTGAAGCACATGCGGCTTTGCGTTTCATCAGTGAGGATCTCTCGTATTACGTATGAGTTATTTATGGGAAAAAATGACGCGTGGTATACGCGTGAACGAGCTGAGCCGGACGCGTCGAAGAGACGTGTTGAGATGTCAAAGATCACTGACCCACTGGCGGGTAATGTTGACGAATATTGAATAGGTCGAAGCGGGCGAAACCATCCCACCTGGATCAACCCAGAGTCGGCACGGCATCGTTCAGCAGTCCGATCGATCAAGACAATAAGATAGACGTCTGCGCTCCTGCCGAAGAGTCTCATTCCGCACGCAACTGAACTAATTCGCTCGGTGTGCAGAATCTCATCCAACGATAATATGCTGGCAGAAGTCCTCCTCGTTCTTCTCGGACACGATTCGTCATTCTTCGTCCCAACGTCTTCACCGTCCTCGTCAACCCAAACACTCACAGTCTTACCTCATCTCGCAGAGTACCTGCACCCGGGAGAAGTCGTCTCGCTCAACGCTCTCGGACGACTCGCTTTCCGATATCGAGCGATCAAGTCATGGGCAACCGTTATCCAGAAGAGGGGCAGAGAGGCCGTGGTAGCTGAAAGCCTGGCTCAGCCAAGCTCGAGAAAGGGGAAGGGCAAAGAGACGGCTCTAAGGGATTCAATAGGAGGAGATGGGCAGAAGGTTCCGCATCAGTACCTCTGTACGCTCGCGAACAGCATCCTTGACACCTTGTCATCATACGAGTTGCTCGTGGTAGAAACGGAAGCCAGGATACTCAGGTTTGATCCTGCAGTAGTCCAAGATCCTGAACAAGGCTACGTCCCGTTATCAAATATGGTAGCGACTTTTGAATCATGGCAAGCGCCACTATCATCTCTTTTCGCTCTCACGCAACAGCTTTCCAGTCCGCCTCACGATGGCACGCAAGCCGAAAAGCAAGAGTGGACACCTGGTAGATTGCTGGATCTAATATACGACAAAACGCAGACGGGGAACCCGTTTCTCAAGGAGATCTACACCAGGATCCATTCATCTCTCGTCAGGCTGTTTCTGACCCACCTAGTCTCATTCCTATTATACGGTATCGTCCCATCGACCTCGACCCCGACATCACCTTCACTGGCAATCGATGTCGGCTCAGACCCTCTCTCACCGAAGTACAGAATCTATCGCCTGAACGATGAGCTGCTCCCTACGTCGATTGACAGGCGAACGAGGGAGAGTATACTGTATATTGGAAGGGTGGCAGCTACGTTGAAGCGAGAAGGTATGAGCTTACCGAAGAGTCTCGTAGATGAGGTCAGGGTGGAGATCATGGCTGTGAGGAGCTTGGAAGAGATCGGCGGCTTGGGTGATGCAATACAGCGCGCAAGGGCCGAAGTTGGAGAGTGAGTGGCTGAGCCCGTTTCATCTTCATTTTCGAAAAGCGTTGATGTGTAACGAAACAGCAGGTTGGAGGAGTACTGATGCTAACGTTTGCTGTCCCACGCTGATAGGTGGCTCTGGAGACACATCTTGACTGGACCGCAGCTCGCCGAAGCCATAGAATCGCTGTGAGTGGATGCGAGACAGATGTTCCCCGCATGGGCAATAGTTTCTACATCACTGACTGATATCGCAACTATCATCCGCAGGGCAAACTACTTCCTGACCCGCAAGGCCGACTTTGCCTCATCCCTGCTCCGCGAGATCACCCGTCTCCGGCTTGACAAGCTCATCCTCTCTAACCCGCATTCGTCTTCATCTGTCATACGGGAGCAAGATCTTGACCTAGCGCTCTTGAGAGCGAGCGTTGGTACCTCCGCCGAACTCGATAGAACCCTTGATGGGCTTCGATTCCGTCTTGAGCGAGGACCGCTCAGAGCATTGTTGCCTGCAACTGTTAATTCGAACACTCGCAGCGTTGGAAAGGTTGAAGGCAGGGATGGTCATAGCGGCGATAATGAGTTCCGTCGACTGTTTTCCTCAAGTCTCCTGGGTACTCCGCTAGAATTGACCATGGCCATCACGTGGCCTTTGGATCTCTTCCTCTCGCCAGCCGCTCTGTCCTCCTACGCCGACATACACTCGTATCTTCTCGCTTTCCGAGATACTCAGATTCGAGTCCAGGACTGCTGGACAACGTTAACCGCCTCCCAGCGTCAACGGCGGAAATGGACAGGGACCAACGAAGGTGGACTCGTAGGCCGAGAGCGGGATGATAGGAAACAGCTGGCAAGGAATGCATGGGGCACAGTGAGGATCATGGGATGGTGGTTGGACCAGATGATTGGCCATTTCATGGACGATATCATCGATGTCCAGCATCGCAGGCTGCTCGAGCAGCTCGAGCTTGTCGATGTGGACAGTGGTCTTTCCAGGTCCGGAAAGGACCATCTGGGCGGCGGATCCGTGCGAGGCTCTCTCAGAGGATCGGTGCGAGAGCGAGGGAATCGAACGGGGACGTCGACCCCGATTCCAAGTGGTGTGAGGGAAGGCAAGCCAGGTACGCACGGGCTCTCAGTGGTAGATGGCAGACCACACTCGCCATTGTCCGAAACGCATACTTGGGGTGAGGGAGGAGGCACATTGAGGAGCAATAAAGCCCCGCCGACACCGACGAAGATGACAGCCAATTACCTCGACTTCTTGACCCTGAGGTGAGTGTTTAAAGCGACTAAGCTAAGTAGACTCTGCATCGCAATGACGACTCCATTCCGCTCTCTGTAGGGACTAAAGGGTAGCGCTGATGGAATCCGCAACGACCGTAGACAAATCCACTCAAGACACCTTTCGTTCGTTCGAGAAGGTCTCCTAATTGCCGATATATCATTAGCGACCATCATCCGTGACATTCTAGATATCTGCAAGCGGTTCACCGGCCTAGTGCTCGATCGGTGGGGTGGCGACGTGTTGCCTCATCTCTTAGATGAAGGATCGGGTTCAGGTGACCATGGTGGTGGTGAAGAAGGAAAGGTGGAGATCGGGGCCCTCGTGGAGGAACGTGAGGCTGCGTTAAGCGATATCAACGAGGTACGTTTCTTGTATCTCGTGCTAGGTTTTATCTGCCGTTACATCGATACAAGTGAAACCGGCTGGCGTTCATTGCGATTCCTTAAGGCTCAAGCTGATCGTAAACCTCCCCGTTTCGTTCGGGATGGCCATTAAAACTTTGATCCCTGTAGGAGCTGCACGACCTTCTCCTGGAGTTCTTCTCAGCCTTACTGGACACACAAAATCCAGGCATGATCACCACCAACAACAACGGCAATACTTCCTCAGACACGTTAGCCGCAGGCGACAAATCCGGTGTGGGCGAACGACCTTCCTTGTCGCGAACCTCCAGTCGGACAGGAGCTAGCCGTATACAGATGTCAAGGATGTTATCTCGTCAAGCATCATTCTTTGGCACCGGCGCCGGTGCGCTTGGATCGAGGTCGATGTCACTCAGAGGAAACGGGTTGAGAGGTGGCGGTGGTGTTAGCTCCGCGACGGTGGGAGAAAAGAGTAGGGATATCTTGGCAGAGAGCGAAGTCGTGCTCAGTCGGCATATCGAGCAACGTAAGTAGAGCTTCACTACTGGAACAAGTAGCTTAACGTGACGTTGCTTATTGGGCAATATACTGATTGATCGATTGCAATTTGAATTTTCGCTCACCTCGTACTTGCGGTTGCGGACTTTCCAGTACTCCTCCGACTCGACTTCAATGGCGTTTTGACGGGCTGGAAACAACGGCACGACGATGGAGGCGACGATATTTTAGCCACGGGAGCAAGTCGTGAACGGCCAGGTAGCGTTCTGGCTGAGGGTGGCTTGTGACACAGGATGCGCAAGATTGCGATAGACCGATCGCCATAATTCGGCTCATACCAGGCAGCCGGGGAGATCGCACGGGAACTGTGATACAAGGGGGCGGGAAGGTTGATGCATGCAGACATCATCTTGTCAAGAATGACCGCAATATACATCGGACATCTATGCCGCGACTACGTGCTACAACCACAATGCTCAATCATATTCCTTGCGTGCCGAAACCTCACGAATGCTTCAGAGTGACAGGCGATGGATCTCCAAAGCTTTCGACCAGCTAACAACCATCATCGTGCAACGTCGCCATGGGAGAAGTCAGCCCCGGTCCAACCTCTCTGTCCACGTTACTCGAACCTCAGAATCGCCATGCTGAAGCTGAGCAGAATCAGCAAGTAAACATGGACTCACGTTGTTCCCATTGATTATACCGGTTGTAGCGATCAGGAATTTTCGGCCTTTGGCTACTTTGGACATCCATCTCAGGGCTGCTATCTCGGTGTATGTACAGCCTCCAAGGAAGAAAACGACAGTCGTGATCGTTCGATTGTCTGTGGGTATCACTAGACGAATCATGAGTCGGTTGACATCAGTGTCCGTGGAAGACTGATCAAGTGCCATCAAATGAGGTTGATTATGACCATGATGATGTTCAGAAAAGGCGAACTTTGGTGAATGCGAAGAGGCGTCCGACAACTCACCAACACCATCTCGCCTACCGTCTTCGGTACCTGATCCCGCATGCGTTCCCGCTCTCTGTCTCACGTCGACCGTCGCGCCCCCAAGGATACCCAGAACATCCTCGAACCCTTTCCACCCAGAAAGTGGATGCGCTCTTGGTCTCTCGTTCCTCGTTCCCGCTCCCGACTTCCCTCTTCCGTCAACACCATCTTCGTCACGGACTACACCTGAGCTGCCGGACCCACCCGTTGGTGCAGGCGACAGGATGGCGTTCTTCTGAGTCAGGCATTGGACGAGCCTAATTGAGATGGGGGCATAGCCTGAGTAGACATACGAGATGTCGTTGGGGTTGGAATCGTCGATATCGTCCACGATGAGCCTTAAGCCTCGCCTCAAATTTGCGAACGGCAGGTTTACAGGCGGAGGGGCTTTCACCAACAAATTCAAGTCTTGTAGGGCGATGAGAAGCGGTAAATGATGATATCCGTACGTCTGCAGGAAGTCACGTTTGAAGCTCTCGAGTGGCTTGGGCTTGATACCTCCACTAGTGAGCGACATGAGGATAGCGGTACGGAGTACCGTCTGCCAGTCTACTTCCTGGTTCAGCAAATCCTCGATTGTGGCTAATTGAGATGTCGGATCGTATCCTGCCACAAGGTTTTGTTGGGCCTCCAGGTTCCTGTTGAAGGTCTCGAGCTTCGTTACAGGCATGAGCATCTCGGTGAGGCCGGTATCTAGCGGGAATGATAAAGGGAACTGTCGTATTAGCTGGACGAGCTCCGCTTATCGCGGCATAAACTTGAAAGACTGGGTAACAGAGGTCCAGATGATATAACTCACGCAACCTCAGACTCTGCTGCTCAGACTGAAGACCACCCAACTTGCCCACGAACTCCTTCATCTGACTGACACTTTTCAGGTTTTTGACACCTCCATAGTCGCCTTCCAGCCTTCTAGCAACTTTGGACAATTTCGAGCCGACCACGGCAAAGTTGGAATCTCGTATATCGCCGAATAATCTGTCCTTGGACGAGGTGAGATGGTGCTTCTTTTTCTTCGTTATTGGTATTGATGGGAGAGCTGAACCAGATGGTGACTGTGCCGGTGGAGCATTAGCGGCGCCGTCGATCAAGGTTGCGTCGATCTCGATATGAGCTGATCAAGCATTTTTGTAGGGAAATCAGCAGCATGACATATTTGACCGAGTGAGGCTGGACAACTCACAATTCTTGATTCCGACGAATTCATCTAGCATTCCTTCATATGTCAACTGAGTGCACATCGGTGTGGCCCAATCGACCGATCGGTCTAATACGATTAGGCCGTCTACCTGATCTGACAGCTCGATGTCCCCGTATTGTGACCCTCCGCTAGAATGATGCCGTTGTAACAGATCGGCGAGTTTCTGCGATGAAGTAACGATAACATAATAACAACACCATTAGCACCCTGTAGCAGAATGATGAAAGCCACTGATATGAACATACCTTCGCTGCGTCCCCTTTACCAAGGATTCGGGGGAAGAGACCGAATGCGCGCTGAAAGGTCATGAGAGCTAATGAAGAATAGTAGATCGGTGTGTCATCGCCGTTCTACACCATCATATCAGCTATCACAGAACCGCTGTAAGATCAAGACATTACATCTCCAGGACGCCAGACTCACAAAATAGATATCCCTCGCCACGTCCTCCATTTCGAGCGATAGCAGATCATCCTCCATCGGTATAAACTCTAGCTTGAACTGTCATCCGTGTAGTATACATCAGCTGTCCAGTCATGTTTGCGAAAAGGAGTACCTTCACATACCTCGGAGATGGTCACATCTCCCATGACACCTTGGTCCTCTAAGACTTTCTTGCAGAGCTCGGTCGCTCTGGGCACCAGTAGAATGGTGTATACAAGCGGTCCAGCGGGCGATGGGTTATTCTGCTGCGATCTGATCTGGTCTATGTTCGCTTTCACCATCAGCGTTCTCCCGAGGTAATGAGAAAAGGTAGCAAGGATGAAACCCTCATCACCTGCAATGATCCTCATGAATTCCAACTTTGGCCGACATAGCCAGACTACGTTCCGAGTATTGATGTTCAGCGCTCCAGGTTCGAGCCAGAACATCTTATCCACCGCTTGGTGCTGGGAAGCATGTATGCATCAGTCCACAGCAGCCTCCGCTCTGAAGGACCAGAGCTCACCTTCAATAAGGCCACCTCTGTCACCAGGCCCAAGGGCCCTGCTAGGACAGGGTCGAGTATCAGCGTCTTAGCGCCTTGAATCTGGTGACCGGACGTCCACCGTCAGCTTCAACGCTTCTTGAAAAGTGCACATATGCTTCCTTAAGCAGAGGGTAGCTTACGTCGTTCAGGCTACCGATTAGTGCCGACTTGGCAAGCTCCTTGAGCACCGATACATCGAGTGCCTTCTCCGCTGGCTGGGTGTTGGGCATTGTCGACTCGGAATCGCCTGACGTGGACGGCGCGGGTGGAGGTTGGACTTGAGCCAGCCTCGATGGGCCGGGCGCAGTTGTTGAAGACGCCATGGAGTATTTCTCTACCGCTCTGATTGGGGACTCAGTCTCGCTGAGAACAGCTGATGATAATATCGAGATTAGAGATAAAGTACTTGAGCGATAAAGGCGAGAGAATCGATAATGCTGACCAGCTATGACCGTGTCCAAGCAAGGCAATGTTGATAGAGGTAGGTGCGGGGCGCCCGGTGTTGACCATGGAACGGCGATCGCCGCTTTCAGTTGGGCCCTCCATCTGGCACACTGGCTGGGCCTGGGCATGAAGAATCAATCAACCCGTTCTCATGATCAATTCACCCTCCTTGACCTCATTGTTCTTCCTTCGCAACCTCATCGAATCGCAAGCAACTGGAACACCCCTAACGCCTTGACCGCACCCGCGAGTCTCACCGCCTGGAAATCAGTCCTTACGCATCAGGTTGTCCGGGATCTCAATCAACCACGAGGGATCCTGACATACACCGCAACAACACCTGCTTCGGGCTTCGGTGTCAAACGCACAAAGAGGATAGAATTGACAAGACAAGATGGATGAACTATCGACAGGCTCCGAGAGTGACTACTCCAATACGTGAGCTGGATATGCGTAAACGTGATTATCCGTTAATCAGCTCAACGTACTAATCGTGAAATTCATTGTCCGGTAGCTGGATCTCATGGTTCTTGTCAACAAAAGGAAATGTGAGCAGTCCTCTTTTCTCGAGACCTATATAATCACAAAATAATCAATCTGATGTCGGATTTCTGGGCACAGGAATACTTCGCCGAAGTCGATGAGGACTATATCCTCGACAGGTTCAACCTGACGGGTCTCAATGGAGAGGTCGTCCAGGAGTACTCGAGGGCTTTGAATTTGATTACTGACAACCTAGGTGAGCTACGCATAGCATGGATAGCCGCATTTCTTTCCCTTCACTCAGCCTGCGACACAACATTCACTGACGACCCCATTCGTCTTGACGCTCGTACGATGATGGTCGAGTGTAGACGAAGAATCATTGTCAGACGATGTGCGGGAAGCTGTAGAGACTTCTGCTAGATTCCTCTACGGACTCATTCACGCAAGATACATTGTAACATCAAGAGGGCTTTCCAAGATGGTATGTCCAGCGATGACTGTGCTCGATGATTCAAATCCCCTTGTTTCTACCCATCCGGCTGCTCGAAGCTGATCGTTGACTGTCCTTGACATCCATGACCCTGACCATACAGCTCGAGAAATATCGCAAGGCGGATTTCGGAAGATGTCCCAGAGTGTACTGTTATTCTCAACCCCTCCTGCCCGTCGGACTGTCCGACATACCCTACCAGAAAGCCGTCAAACTCTATTGTCCGCGGTGCGAAGACATATACTCGCCCAAGTCCAACCGACACGGCTCAATCGACGGCGCTTATTTCGGCACGACTTTCCCCCATATGCTATTCATGGTTTACCCTCAGATGATACCTGGCAAGGGACAACCGGTGGGATCAAGCAGTGTGGCGGACGTCAACAGGAGCTTGACAGCTGGTCAGCAGAGGGGAGAAGGCACGAGTGTGGTAGGGAGCGTGTCGACCGCTGCCGTGGCGACCAAGGCGGAACGGTATGAGCCGAGAATCTTTGGGTTCAAGGTCAACGAAGATGCCAAGTTGTCGAGATGGAGAACAGCGAAAAGAAATGCGTGAGTGGCTTCATCTGCGCATTGATGTGGCGAGTGACCCTTCGGGGCGCACGAGCTGATTTTATATACGTCAATCTCGCCTGCTGACACCGCTCTTCTACGGCTCAGCCAAATCACGCGACTCGAAGCGATGGACAGAGAACAAGGCCAACCAAACTTGTAACACTACTGCGAACCATGTAATCCTGCATGTCCCATCGATCCACTTCATCCTCGCGCCCGCTCTCAGAGCCGAAGTACTTCGTGTTCGCACGTCAATACGGAAACCAACTCCACCACAGATCGATAGTTCTTGTATATGCCCGAAACCCTTAGCACCCAGGCTCGACCAGAGAATACAAGGAGTGATCAATCGTGTTGCCCCCTCCGCTGATGCATCGGGTATGATAGGGTCGAGCAGCTGACCTGGCTAGCGCATCAATCTTGATTGTATCTGGGAATGCATACTCATCTTGACCTGAATAGGCTATCCTCTCCTGTTTTCGTCGGTAGCTGTTACCAGCAAGTCGATCAACCCATCTCCGACATCAGACGCGCCTTCCCTGACCGATCTCTCCGGACATCCTCTCTTCTCACCGTCCACGACCATTTTGTCAAGCCGCTTCGCAAGATCGCTCACCCCACGATCTTCGACAGCCCCTGCTGTACAACTCAAATCTAACTCGTCGAGCGTATCTTCCATCATCTCCTTCCTACCCTTTCTCCATCCGGGGACTCGACTGACCGGTGCGGGCCATGATTGAAGCTGACTCTGGCTCGAGTGAGTCAAATTCGCTCTGTGGCTGCTCATGCTCCTGAGTTTCGCATCAGGTGGGGTAAGATGGGTGATCGGTACCTTGGGTTTCGGCCGACCTGCACCAGGCGGCGAGAGCTTGTCCCCGCTGGTTGAAGAGTGCTCATTCTTACCTGGGATACCTATCGGTGTTGGTGCTGTACTGGACGGTCTTGAGATCGGCTGTTCTAACAGGGCTAAGCCCATGGTCATACTGATCGGATCTACTGCTTCGTCCGTGACGTTCAGCGGAGAAGTCTTGATGCCCAGATCATGGACCGCAGTTTTTCTGAGCTCTTTTCTTAACGCCCTTGATTCGATTACGCCGCCTTCGCCAACAAGGTTGATAGCCGAGAAATCCGCGAGCTTGATACCTATCGAGGCAGATGTACTGCCGTGCAATACGCCTACGCCGGGAGCTAAGTGCCACAAAGGGATCCTGTCGACAGGTGGAGGATTGGATGGGGGTGGACGAGAGTGAGACGGCGATCGGATGTTGAGCTCTGACCTTGCCCTCGTTAGCCCGTTTCGAGATGTTGCCCCTGGAGGCACGTGTGAGATAGGTTGAGAGCGTGGATCTGCTTGGGCGGATAAAGGTCGAGTCGGCGGGGATGAGGAGATAACGGTCAATGAAGCTATAGGGTCGGTCGGGTATTGCCTCATCAGCTTATCGGCTTGAGACCGCGCATAGTACCGATCCACGATATCCGTGGGTGTTTCGGCGCCGCTGATCCGCCTTGTGATCAAAATAGGCGAAATGTCATCTTCCTTCTCCTCATCCTCCAACGCCGAGTCTATTCTTCCTCCTCCGTCCTCCTCTGGTTGCGCCTCGCCGAGCGCCTGGCTTGCCCGGCGTGCATGTGATCGCGCTTGCGACGCATATCTTTTCTTGACTTTCGCTGATAAGGGATACTGATAAGGCGAAGTTGGCGTCAAACCATATGAGTGCCCAACACCGCCATTCGACGTGGTGGCGAAGGAGCTTCCTGTCGAAGGTGTCATGGCCGAACCGTACAATGGCCATGCGTACATCGACATGGGGATGGCGTGATGCAGAGCTACATGGAGTGGCTGAGGTTCTCGTATACGCGTTTCCAAAGGAGAGAAGACATACGATGGGGGCGAAGACGTGAGTGCCCATGTGGAGAGGGAAGCCAGGTGGTTTCTGAAGGTGTACAAGTCAGCTTGGGCTAGATCTCGCGCCATGATCTGCAGTGATCGCTGATACTGGGACTGGTACTCACTCGATGACTTTGGAGTAGACGTAGGAGATGACAATGATCCTTGGAGGTGGCTGACACATCTTTGCAATGTGACTGAAAACCGCTTGAGCCGGTAACGGTTCGAACACCCCATTTTCCACTGCAATGGACAAACATCGACGACCCCGATGCCATCGGAATCCCCGTCAGCCAAAGGTCTGCCCCCTGCCTCTGATTGTACATCGCTGCTAACGCGAATCGAGACGTATAACGATACTACTCACGATGATCAATCTTGACGACAGGATCGTGTAGCGTAGAGAAGGGCTGCGGGACAGGGTTCCGTAGCCTGCCGATCGAATCACGATAATTCAGCGGCAACTGATAGTCTCCCGAAAAGTAGGGCGATCGGAACGTATTGGTCTGCCCTTGAAATCTGTACTTTAGGTGTAGGATGCGGACGTTGGAGGAGGGATTGGAAGCCAGCGACTGTAACATCTCGTCGAGTATGGCGGACGAAAAGAGCAATAGTCAGGAGCGCTCGCTTGGTACTTGGTCCTGGGGAATGGTGGGAACCTTCGTTCCGATGATCGGCACTCACCCTAGCATGCTCCAAGAGGCGGATGGTATCCTTGAAATCCTCTGCTTTGACCCCCTCGCTGCCCTCATTCGGACTTCGCATATAGCTCGAAAAGTTTGAAAACAGATACAACGCATCTTTGTTAGGCAGATCAGGCGAGAAGGGCCTGTCGGATCTACTTCTCTGCGTTCCTGGCGATCTACTCGAGGGTGAGAGGAGGTTCCTTTCGCTTCCGTTATCTGATAATGGACTCCTTGCTGAGGGCGATGCCGATAGAAGGGATGAAGCGCTGTGAGCTGAGCTTGGCGAAGCCGCTCCCACGGAGTCCGCAGGAGATTGAGAACGAGAGTGAGACGCCGGACTGGTGTCGATCTTCCTCAGGGGCGGATGGGGAGGAGGAAGAGAATGAAGGCCGGTACTAAATTGATGGTCCCGCTCATCGACGGTCTGTGGGAAGAGCGGAGCGGTGGGCGGGACAATGCCTGGCGTAGGCGGTGATGCTTGGATCGCCAGAGGAGGCACAGAGGGAAGGGATTGAGGGAATGGCATGTCGCCTGGACCGAATGCGAGGGGATGAGCGGATTTGGGTATGGGTGATGCGGCTGATACTAGTTGGCAGCACCATGGACATTCGCGATGAACCGAGCTCAACGACAGCTCTAGACTAAGACTGTTTACAAGGGCATTGCCCTTGATCCAATCGAAGACTGCGTATGTCTCGTCATCCACTGCTCCAAGCTACGAGCGAGTAAACTTCGGATACCCCGATTGTGTTGTCTCCAGGTCTACCGGTCGATAATCTCAGGCTACCGTTGTCTTAGGACGAGGCGGATGCAAAACTTGTTTTAGCGCTGCACACACTCTTTTTCTTGGCTTGACCAAGCGAGCCCATTGACTCGTGCCTTCTTCCTTGATGGATTGATATTCGAAGTAACTAAGCAGAAGACCCGGCAAACCCGATGGAAGGCGGAAGGAACGGAGCCGGCTGGCAAGTTTGGTGGAAGACGAAAAAATTTATCTTGCAGCTATGGTTCGACGTCCTACTCCTGGCCTGATGGTGTCTTTCGCGGTGATAGCTGTGCTCTCTTCGACGCTGGCGCTCCGTATGGAGTATAGCTCTAGCCCTGCAGTCAAAAGTTCTCGGCTGTTGGAGTTGTATCTGAGTTCCCTCAAAACACGAGACGAAGGCATCTATCGTTCAGTACGCGTAAAGTATGTATGAAAGGTCAATGATCCAAATCGCAAGGAGAAAAGAGCGTACACGCACTGGACGTGCTGGTATCTCGTCCATTGAACGTGGGCGCTGTCATTGATCATGAACCAAGAGCAGCCCGACCCAAAGGAAGAGATTGTGAGGAAGAAAGGAAGGAAAAGCAGTACGACTAATCGCGTCAGTATCGAGAAAGTGGTCCATACAGTAGTATCGTCCCGTACAGAAGCGGAGTATCCGCGGACGTTGCTCCTTTTGGACAACGGGACTGGTGTGTCCCGCTGTCATTGCTATTGTTAAGCTAACCAAAGGAACCACGAGACATAGGCGTTGGGCATCACTCTTTCATCGGTCGAGAACGTATTCGCTGAATCAGTGCTATACCCTATTGGCCACGCCATCGGCGCCATCGCCGGGATCCGAGGTCCCCTCTTTGTACTGTTGAATTCATGCTGCCAGCCTTGAAAAATGAGTCAGAACACTCCTTTCTCAATGTCATCCTTTCACCCGATAAAAACAGGAAAGGATAGCGTGCCGGACCCAAACCGACTCACTGTCTTCTTTGCACCTGGATCTGACTTTGAGAGTGAGCGATTGAAGATCGAGGAGGTTAAGGCCTATCTTTCATCGCTGGCTTACAGAGCTGGAAGCGCGGTGGTCATACTGTCGTATTCAAAATGATCGAAGAAGCCTCCCCAAGTGAAAGGCTTTCGCTTATCCGGGAGCAAACAACCGATTCACATATCTACGTCAAGACGGTCCGGAAAATAGCAATACATTAGATATGCCTATGCGTGCAGTTTCCTTCCTACAGCAAATATATATTGATACAGTACACGTCGGACCGGGACCTTGGTCCCCGAGCGATGTCCCTATGCGAAGAGCCTATATCACAAGCTGAATCATCTGCTGTTCCCCACGTCTTGGTCAGGGGGAGTGATGACCGCTTGACTGACGCCATTGGTCCCGTTCTCGACAGCTTGTAGCCTTTCTCCTGCCGCTGCACCTGCATCGATCTGAGCTTGAGACACTCGCTCGCCGCCCGGGATCGGCACTCGACCCTCATCTTCCGAATCATCATCCTCACTGCCCTCTTCATCAAGTACTGCCGCATCGAGCTCGAAATTTGGGATGTCCTCGTCCGAGTGCCCCGAGGCTGACGTTTTCAGCCTGTCATCATCATCAGAGCTGTCGTCTGATTCCGTCGCGCCGCCGAACCACCGCGTGATCGAAGATTGTGATTTCTGCTTATGTGGCAAGGGACGGTGAGGTTCCTCCTCCGGCGGCGCAGATGTCCCTCTCATTGACCTGAACGGAGAGCTCAAAGCAGAGAGTGAAGGTGCTCGAACATGTCGCAGGGTTTCTCCAAAATTGATCGAGTAATTCCTCCTTGGGCTGTCGTGATTGACTTTGACAGGTTCTTCCGGTTCATCTTCACCAGGTTCAGGCGAGAATATCTCGCTTGCCCTTCTACGTCTGATAACAGGCTTCCGTCGCTTTGTTGCGCTAGAAGACCCTCCTTCTGGGTCGAAGTTGGTTGTGATGCCCAGACCACCGAGTACGCGGGTCCCTCGAGATTTACGAGTCCGGCTAGCAAAGCCAGCATCGACATCGGACTCGAGGGGTACGACCTCGGCTGGCTTGAGATGGTCAGGACCTCGGGGCGGTGAGGAAACGTCATTGGATGTTCGGTCACGATGGATGGCGGATCGTACTTCCGTTCGGCCTCGCAGAATTGCACGCTGCATGAGCCGGAATGAGTGAGCTGTATCGGGAACAGAATGGTACGAGGTTCACATACCTCGATTGTCATTCGATTCTTGACCATCCTCAAGGCAGGCCAAGTGACCCGTTCGCCCACACTAAGCATTCTTTCCAGTTCTTGTCGGTCAGGATCGGAGAGGATGTGGAACCAGTCCTGATTGACAAGTTGGATTAGCTCGTCATCACATCGATGATACCGCTCAACTTACCATAATGGTGGTCTTGGGTGTCAAAGTCAGATCGCCCGAGAATCGTTGCAGGAAGACACCGCTCCAGTCGCTTTGTAAAATCTGAGGCATCAGGTCGAGATCTCGTATGACCTGCGTGCAAGGTCAGCATCAGTCCGAATGTACGCCGCCTTAAGCCGGCTGCTCGATGATGTAGACGTACCTTGAAATGCTTGGAAAGATCCAGTTTGATGTATGACTCCAGCGCTGAGAGTATAAAGCCCCCTCGCCACCCTTTGCCCTTCCGATGAGCCACAGGTCGACCGACAGAGCCCCTCGGAGCAAAGAAGAATAAGTGGATATGGGGGTTCGTTTGAGAGACAATTGAGAAATTGCAGTTGAATTGGGTATGTAGACTGCCAAGGGGTATATCCTCTCTGTAGACTTCTGTTAGTCGTGGTTTTCGGCGTGACGTCTGGTTGTGTTTGTTGCTCACCTAAGACTTCCGTCTTTGAATCGCGATCCTCCGAGATTGTGGGGCTTGATATTCCCATTACGATCTTTAGCCATGAGCACAACCTGTCAAGCGATATCAGTGATTGTATTCCACCATGCCCACCATGAATGGATGTAATGCTTACTGGATTGAGAATGCCCGGAACAGCCGCACTAGCAAGATTCGCTGACCAAATAAGGCAGTTGGGAGCAGTAAGATGGTTCAACAAGATAGTAGGTCTGGAACCGAAAGCTTTCAGCATTTGTATACGCTAAAAGGCGAATGAAAGTTTGCGGTTCTCACGAATGCCTGTCTGAAGGAACGACTGAAATGTTCAACGCTCTGCCGGTCCTTTCATAGGCTTCTTTGAAGGTCAAGGAACCCCTAGTGAAGAACATGGACTGTTCTGACTGTCAACAAGGCCTACCAAGCTTGGAAATACGTCAATGTGAAGTGAATTACAACGTACCTTTCTTGCCCAGTCCACAGTGTCAAATCTGGCGCCAGTCTGTCGTAACCGTTTGAACCAGACGTGGAAAGGGTCTTCACAGGCTAAGATACGATCGGCCAATTCGGGGATCAGGAGCTCTTTGAGTTCTGCGTCGGTCCTAGTACACAGCAGTGAAGCGACCAGACCGCCCGCAGAGGTACCTGTCACTACACGCGGGAGGAGATCGGCCTCGAGGAACGCTTTGATAACGCCAAAGCTGAAGCCCGTGGCGATCAGCAAATTGCCTCTTCAGCGTGGGAATTGACTTACTGATAGTAGCCAAAAGATGCGCCGCCCGAGAGACAGAGCGCACTTGAGCCGTAGTGTCTATTGATAGCTCGGAAAAATGCCCTCTTCTCTTCCAATGACACGTCCGTAGCGGTTCTCACAAAGTCGAGACAGGTGGCGACCTCTTGTACGTGTGCTTCTATGGCTTTCTTCGTGCCGATGAAAGTCTATGCGTCGTAAGAGTCAGTACAGTGCTCGAGAGGAGATTTAGAAACGCTTTAAGCCACTTACTTCGCTGTACATTTTCACACTCTCCGTTCCCGCAAAGTTACTCCTCACGCACACAGCCAGTGCATCCATGAGGCCTCGGGTATCTTTGGCAGCTCTCAGTCTGGTCAAAGTCCTCTTGACTCGCCTCACCTATAGATGCATGCATCGTCAGCTAAACTTGCTGATCTGGGTGCGAAGCGACCAGTATATTGCCAGCTCACCAAGGTATAATCAAAGTACGAGTCCTCCTCAACATCCTTCCATTCGTCGAAACCAAGATACGCGTCGAGCTTCTGCGCGGCGGCACTCCATTCCTCGTACGTTTTGGCGTTCCTCAGCTCTTTGCGCAATTTCGCTTTATGGCCTCGCCACGCAACTAGCCACTCAAAGACGTTCACAACCTGTCGAGTGATCACGTAGGCGCTGAATTCGAAATATATGATCATGAAGATGAAGCCCTGCACACAAGCGGTTAGTATCGCAACACACGAGGAATGAGTTTGTTTTCACGCACCAGGAGAGGCCATCGAATCAAGTGATATGTCAAGCCTTGCTGAGCGCTTCTTGGCTTCCTTCTGTATCCATGTGCTAAGATTCAGTATGGAGATCAATTTCCTTTGAGAGCGATCCATGCTCACCTTGAGACACGTTGATGGATCGGCTAAGATATGGCGATCGTCAGCATTGGTCCCATCAAAATGTAAGCATATTCTCTGGTCTGGAACTTACAGCGAAATCCGAGGTAGCCGTCAACTTCTCCACTCTTTCCTGATTGTAGTCCGCCATCAGTCCTCCTGCACTACCAGACGCAAGAGAGCCATTGTCGGGACCGTATTTCCACGTTGAATGACCTCTCGAGTTTGAGCTTGTGCCTACGCCTGGTGAGTCGACAGGTACGGGTGGAGAGCGAGGTGAAAGGGGCGATGCCTCGCCCTCGAGCTGTATGGCATCGCTCATTGATAGAGCCTGTGCGAATGCCTTGAGATGGCTGCGTGAAGGAGGTGCAGCGTCAGTGATGATGCAAGCGGACGCGTGCAGGTGGCAGCGGGCGCGATGATGAGCTGGGCATTATGGATGGACAGGGGGCAGCGAAAAGCAGAGATGTAGATATATAGCTTACTCCTCATCAGCGTATTCCTCGTTCAGTAAGGAAGGCACATAGGGCGACGATTCCCTGCGCCTGCCTGCTCTCGAGGAGGAGACCATGGTGGCGGGACGCTTGCGTGACGTCAAGCTAATGGCGATTTTGATGATTGATGGTTGAGTTCGTATGGATGTTCGTTAGATACTACGTCGTGTCCGATCACAGCATGATCGTGTAGAGGTGGATAGATGATCGTCGATGGCCGGTGATAAGTCAAGCCATTCCAGCTATCGTGAAGATGGTAGTTTATTTTATATGATCTCGACGTGGATGAAATTTAGATGTGAAGGCTAACCTCGTTTCATTGATGGAATGAATCTTGTCGCTTCAGAACAGAACAGGAACGACCAGAGCCAAATGTCCAAACGTCAAACACGCCAAACGCAGATCCATCCATTCGTCGGTGACGACGATACGATTGATACCTACAGCTGCTGCAATGCTGCTGGTATACCGGCGATCGCCGCCGGTGCATCAAGTTGCCGTCGTCATCTGGTCTTGGCTTGGCGGGCGGCAACTTAGCTCAGCGACTCAGTATAGCAGATGCAGCAATATGGGCAATCCCAGATAGCGCCGCACCTGTTCACGCGAAACAACTTACTGTGATTGTCGACACAGCGTGTTCATAGCCTTGAATCTCTGTGCCGGCTCGTCTTGACTGCATCCGACAAACAAGCGACATGTCGACGCCCCTCGTCCAGCAATTCCCGTCACTCGCGTCCTATCCGCCTTCATTTCTCAAAGACCTCTTATCGTCCCCCGAACTCACGGAAGCCTTCTTGTTCTCTCTTCCCGAGGTACAAGACCTAGCAGCGGAGGTTGAGAAGCTGGGTAAGGACAATGAGGAGATAGCGAGTGAGTATCTTGGCAGGATCTTCTACTTGGTCATCAGCTTTTTTGGTGCCGAGCACTTTGCAGCAAGCAAGTCTCATCTGACTGTCTTGTGAAGAACTGTGCTACCATTCGGTACATTCCTTCCGCTGATTGCTTGTGCTCATGGCTTACGTGTGTATTGTGCGTGCAGAACGAAACCTGGAACTACGAGATGAGCTACTTGCACTGCGAGATGCGACTGCCCAGTCGTACGCGCACGCGGAGCATCTGAAGAGACGGTGGGCGGATATCGAGAAAGCCCAGACGCAGCTGTACCAGGTGAGTGGGTCTCTGCTCTGTCGAGTGAGCTGTATTGCCACCCAGACGAGACGCGCTTGGCGCTCCCTTTCGCTGTACGCTGTGTGCATCGTAAGAAACGCCTATCGCGAAGTCGAGTCTTAGCCTGAAAAGACCAGGGGATCGCATGTGGAACGGAGGCTGACCAAATCCCCTTTCCTTTATCTTTTCTCGCGAAACCCTTTCTGCCTGTCGCAGCGCAACAGACCATCGTTCCTCCACCTACGCCTCCGGCACTCCCTGACGGACCAAGACGAGTCTTCAGAGCGAATAGCATCGGCATTCATCGAAGGACGGTCCAGCGGACCTAGCGTACCAGGCTCGAGGGTCGATTCGCCCGCTCCGGCTCTTGCTTCAGCCGGGATTGGCAGTGGTATCGGTGGTGGTGGAGATGGGTATAGTACGCCTACGACAGGGCAGAATGATAGGGTACGTCGGTCCGACTCTCCGAGCAACCCAGCCTTATTCTCCTCCTCCTCTTTCTCTCTGGCTGTACTCTCCCGACTTCGCTGCTACGGCCTCAGTCACATTCGTCTTCTTTCCTCACCTTGTATTACACGCTAATCTCACCTCTATTTTCATTCCTGTACATCCGACCCTACGCTCCCTCGCCACCGAACAGAGTCAGAACAAGGTCATCGACGACTTTATACAAGAGTTCAAAGCTTCCAGGAAGACGTACCATAAACGCGCGATCTGGGCCGAGCGATGGTCGAGGGGCGAAGTGGCCTGGAGGGACGATTGAGTGGTCTGCGATGCTAGCACGGTAACCGGGGGCTGGGGCCCGCAGTCGAGTAGACAGTGGTCTTCTGCCTCTACCTTTTTTGGATGTCTCAGTTTGTATTGTTGTATCCGTCATGAAAATCTCTATCTCTTTCATCGTCAAGATATATATATGTATATGCATAGACACGGGCGATCCTTTCGACCGTGTAGAGTGGTAGAGTGGAAGCTTTTATCATCTTTGCATTTGGGTATATAATGATACCATAACCACTTAAACATCGTGACCCGGGGGTGTGGTCAAGGGGTATGACAAGCGATCCGCATGTAACAGGACGCTTTTCGCTTAGCCTGGGTTCGAGTCCCAGCTCCTCCACTTGTTTTTGCCTTTTTTGGAGTCGGATCTTGGCCTCTCGGCTTTTTCAGCTACCTTATGCTCTCACATTTCATCTCGAGGTACTTTGCGCCATGCATGCATGCGAATGTGGGCTTTTGCAATGGCCATTCCCGTCTCAGACGATTCCATGAGTAAACGAAGACATGTGGGCATGGGTACATGTGATTGTGATTCGACTCGTTAATCTATATTTGATCTATAATCTAGTTGTCGACTGAGTCTCGTTCATAAGCTACAGAATGGCATGTATATACATATATATATATTATCTTTTCTGACCCGATCTGATCTTGAAATCTTTCTCTGTTGCGTGTCAGTGAGCTCGGCATCATGGTCTGGGGGATAATTTCGCCCCTCCTTCTTCTGTATGAGCTCCACTTGACATCCGCGTCCTTTGTGCGTTGAGCGTCGGTTTGTTTGGCGCCACAATATACCTTCCAGTAGAACCGATACGCTGGAGCGAAATCGTCCTTGCCTCAATTTATCAACTACTTGCTCTTACTCTTGTCGAAGAAATCGTCCATGCCCAACGAATGTCTTCTTCTGCCTTTCCCCAGCCATGTCTCCCATCCCCTCGTTGAGCCTGTCCCGGCGAACATGACGACCCGATCTCTGCTGGACCCGCCAAGACCGTCGCCGTGGCCGCCGAGCGGGTCCCAGTGGATCCCTGTCGTGACTCCGTCTGTAGAAGTGACGATTCAATGAACAACAATTCGAACGATCGATCACGGGACAAGTGCGTCCAGGGAGTGAGGTATGAGAGGTGGACAAGTCAGCTTAGTTGAAGTAGAGTGTAGTTGCGGATCTACAATACCCAAAAGGAACACGTACGTCTTTCCAAGTATCTTCGCACTCGCTAGAAGCACCATCATTGATAGAACGGACAAAGTCAGCTTTGCCATTCTGAATAGCTGTTTCACTCTCTAGTCTCTGACAAGGTCCATGGGTGGGACGAATACCTTCTTCACACTCACAGCAGCGTCGATAATGATGTCTTTCGCGCCGAGGAAGAACGCCGTCTTAGTCGGATCGGTAGCGTTGGGAATCTCATCGAAGAACAACGTGTTGTCCGCCCAGTCAAAGTACTTTTTAAGACGGAACGAGAGGAATAAAGGCGATAGGTGAGAAAGCATCAGCCACAGTTCCGCAGATGCAGCATTACACAGCCGCAGCATTGCTGAAGCACAGCTCTGATATGGGCAGGGATCAAGTGCACTCACTCGAGATATGTAGTTCGCAATACCGACTTCACACGCAATGAAGTAGTAGAGCAGTAACTCCAATGCCTGCAGATATCGTACCAGTCATCAGCCTCGACCACGCTGATTGGATCGGACCGGAACAGGCTGGAATACTCGGTGGAAAAATCGTGAATGCACTAGGAACTTACCGTTGCAGGTACACGATAGAGGAAGTTGTGGCACACGTCTGAAATTGTATGCAGGCAGCCACGTTAGTCCTGCGTATCAAGCCGATAACGTCATCGGCGACACTCACCGCCCTCCCATAAGCAGAAGACGACCGGATCCACAAAAGTGCTTCTCTTCGCGAGACTTGGACAGTCCTTCAGAACTAGCCGAGGTGAATGAATAAATCAGCCACCAACATCCGGCCTCTTCCGAGATCTAGCGATGGAAGCCAAGAGGGTCAGATTTGTAAGGGGTCCACTCACTCCATCCGTGCGAGACACTACCATTGGAATGGCTCAACAAGCTCACGCCGCCCTTCGCTGAACCTCGAGCGTGCTCATCCCAGAATCCCCACTGCGTGCAGATATTCTTCATACCCTCGACCAGCTCCTTGCGGGTCCACGGCCTGAGATGTCTGTGGTGGAACAGCGATTGGGCGGTATGAGGCGACAAGGGAACCACGATAGGATGAGTAGGCAACGATGCTATGAGATGCTTGATGAGGAGATGGGATTGCAGCTGTCCACATCATGCGAAACGTAAGCTGGTGTTGCGCGTGTATATAACGGCTGCGGCGTATCTCACCAAGCCAAAGCCTAATCCATGTAAATACACAACAGGCATAGCGTTCGGGACTGTTCTGCCCTTCTCAGGCGTCCAACCTTTCGGAATCCGTATGAGGTAGCTGAGGTGATCAAAGAAACAACGTATGAGTGGGGAGACGTGAGCAGATAAGTCTGATCTGGACTGAGGACCCACTCTATCTCGCCTTCACGATACTAAGCGTTCCAAAGGTATCATCATCAGCACGAGTGTCACCAGAAAGCTGATCGAGTATGCAAACGATTCCAGTAGCTCACCAAGCCCATTCCCTGGTAAGGATATACAACCCTCTGCAGAAATTGATTTATCAGGTTCGTGAGAACATACATGATGAGTGGTCGGCCTTTGGCCTGCATCGTGAAACAGTATCGGTCAACTTTCCGCGCTATTTGTTCGACACCAAGATCGATACAGATGGACCATCGCAAGGCATCTCCTTGGCTGTTCGGATGGTATCGATCGGAGGTGAAAGATACGTACATTGACTTTGTCCAGCGTCAACCTGCTGATCTCTATGTTTGGGTTATACCCTTCTTCTAGCTCAGTTCCCGTCCTGGCCTCGAGCAGATCCATTGTATATTCCAAAAACCTGTTGTTCTCCTCGTTGGCTTGGACTTCCTCGAGCGTAGAGGCGAAACAGGACCACGCCAGCCAGATGAGGATGTTTTGTCGCTTGAGTGAGGTCCAGGGGGCATGATTGAACCTATAGCCAGACTGAGTTAGACGCTGAATTCTCGGGGACGATCACTCCCTCCCGCATGGTCGCTTGGAGGTCTATGCTGAGGCAGCATTACGGTGTCGAAGACATGATAAATCCGTTACTCACCATGTTCGCAACCTCTCTCTGAAGTCTATGGCCCTCTTATCCCAAGGATGCAACTTGATCGCATTCCCCTCATCGTCCACGATACCCTCATACCCCCATTCTTTCCTATCGTCATTCGGCAGCACTCCATTTTCAATCTGTTCCCTCAGTCGTCTTTCTCTATCCCCCTCTTCATCCTCTACGAAAGCTTCAATCACGTTCCTCTCCTCTTTGGTCATCTTCCCGACCCTCCTTCTCTCTCTGATACCGACCGCTTCTTCGTAAGCCCTGTTCTTGATGTGATAATACTGGGCGACAGATATCAAGCCTTTCTGGAAGTCCGCCTCGGCTCTTTCCACTTCAGCATCCCTTGGCTTGAGGTCTACGCCTCCATCACCGTTGGTTTCCAATATGGTGTCGGGGGCGTCGATGCCCTTGGCCGGGACAGGGTACGTGAGATTGGAATGTAACACTCGGAGGAAGAGCTCTGTCCTAGCTGCTATGGGCAAGGTAGATGCCGGCGAAGGTTTCTGCACGAACGAAATGAGGCGGGACATGTAGATCGAGAAGAGGACTTCCGTGAGAGCGTAGGCGGCGAAGATGGTAGCTGTGAGCCCAGCTGCTCCGGAAAGCGCTGGCGAGAGGACGGTGAACCATATCAAATAGGCGCTATGACATGCAAGTGATGAGTCAGCTGAGATCTATCTACACCAGGCGCGCGATGAACGACCAACAATGGACAGCTGGGAAGTAGTTCTTCACTGGGGTCTCTGTACAAGGTAGACAGACTCCTTCTGGCCGCTACTCACCAGCATAGAGGCGTGATCGTCCACACGCTCATCACCAAGCCCAGCGCGACATAGTACCCAGTATCAGGCTTCCTGCGTCCTTTTTCGATCGGATACACTTCATCCGGCAAGGGCGTGAGGGACGGCAAGGAAGGTTTGGTCGACATCTCAGTTGTGCTTCGGAAGGTTCGGATTCGGTTTTGGTTCTGGTTCTGAATTGCAATTGCTGGCGTCGAAGTAGATTCTTCCTGAGCGTGCTACTGTAAACTGCAGCTGCAGCAGTGTTCCTATATTTGTTGGTACTATGGTCTAGAATCTCGCCGCGCCATGTAATATATGTGAACTGTATCAAGTGTCAATTCTGTCGATCGTATAATCTTCGTTGGGAGCTGATGTCGGTTGATTGATGACGTGAGAACGTGTGAAGGAAATGAGAAATAATCACTGGCTTGGTCGGTTTCGTTTTCGTTGACGTATGCGCTTAGTTTTTGGGGGGGGGGAAGGGGGGGAAGTTCTGATTTTTCGTTATCTTATCTAGCTTCTATTGGGGATGTTGCGATTATTGTCGATTCTCATCGTTCATCGTTAAACATGTCGTTTACCCGTCTGAACCGGAATAAATACCATTAGTCCCCAACGAGCTGATCGACTTGTTCTTGACCCAAACCTCTGAGCGATGAGCGATAAGAGTGTGCCCTCCAGATACTCATACGCTGCTGGGAAAAAACGAAAAAAAGGTCAAAACAAAGGAATGGCAGTACGGTACGGTGATGAGCGTGAGCGATATCTAGGGTAAAACAAGGGTAAATCAAATCAAATCAATCGCGCATTCGCATTTAGAAAACGTCGAAGACGGAATGGAATGTTTTTAACACTACTAGCACTAGCTAGTACAGTGTAGTGTCATTATGCTTATTCCCACGCCAGATCCATCATGTCTTTTTGCACGATGCTGCATGATGGAACTTCTCTCCACGCCGCGACTTACAGTCGTGGATTGCTTTCTGATACATGATCGGCTCAGATCGCAAAATGCAATTGCCGATGTGAATGCTATTCATACAATACTGCATTGCCGAAGCAGAGTCTAAGTAGCTGGGTTATCTGCTTTGATTACAGACGTTCCAGGTTCGAGAAGCCTTGTTTGCTGTCACTGGACCCATCTCCTTGCCGTCCAGCATACCTGGAGATCGATTACTCTGGACCGGCATGGTTCAAGCAAGCAGGAAGCGCCACGAAAGTTCGCTCGTTCAGGTCACATCATAAAAAGCACCCAAAGCTATCCCTCACCTTCCCACAAGATCACCCCAAATCCTACACAGATCATACCGACACCTATCACAGTCTGGAAGTCGGGCATCTGGCCCAGCCACAAGCTATCGACCAGCGCTACCAGACCGATCGTGAGGAGATTGGCTACCGATGAGGTCGTCGGACCCCATATACCGATGAGTACCATCAAGCCGGCGTTCTGTGAGGTGATAGAATGTATATCAGCGAAAGCTTCTCTATGTAGGACCGGTCACGAGCACCATCAGGGGTGGATGCAGCCAGCTGACTTCAATCCTCATAGAAGCGGTACTGTTGGCTGGACCGAGAAGATGCACTGTAAAACGCAAAGGCGCTGCACACTCACGTATAACGAGCCAGCACAGAACACTATACTGAGACTAGACCAGATATCCCAGAACGCCTCCGCTCCGCTGCCCGTACCAGGCCATCGGAAATCCTCATACCCCATCCAGTCGAGCGCCAGGATAGGCGGCCACATCAATAACAGGGTCGCGACACCTATACAGCTCGTGAGAAAGTTTGCATGTAAGGCCGGTGGAAGAGCTATTGGTTTTGCATGGTGCGAATGGTGACGATGGTCACGAGGACTGGGGTACAATTGAGAGCCGGAAGGAAGGAGTGCCGCGTTTGAATTCGATGTGGTGCGTGAGAGAGGCGGGGTAAGTTCAATAGGGGTCGGTGTACCGTCGGTCGGTATGTGCGGGAAATGCTGGCGTTGATGTACCGCCGATGGCATGTCCTCATCATCCATGTCGTTCGCCTGAGTGAACGTCGATGATAGGGGCGAGTGAGAAGCGTGAGCATGAGTGGGTAAAGGGGAGTAATCATTGCCATTGTGGTGTGTGGAGGAGGACGACACGCCACCGTGGCCTTCTGGAAGAGCGAGCTTGTAGACTACTTCGTATAGGCCGAGGACGATTGCGCCTGTGGCGGCAGAGAAAGTCGTGCGAGAGAGTGAGGGAAGAAGCGTCAGTGATTCCTACCTTGAATATTGCTTCAAACGATGTTGTGTGTAGCCACTGGACTCACCAAACAGCATGACCCCATCTCCTACCACTCGCCCAGCTAGATTCCCCTTCCCGTTTCCCATCCCATCGAGACTGATAACCACCACGCCGGCAAACGCGAGGCCTATACTGGCGACCGTGACTTTACTGAGCGGCGTCCCGAGCAGAAGCAAGCTGAACCCATAAGTCGCAAAGGAGGACGTGGCGTAGATAGCTGTGATATCGACGGGTGGGGAGAGCGTCATGGCTATGTACCAGCTGATAGCGGGTATCGATAAGAACAAAGTCAACCATGTGACTTTTCTTGACCAACCCGGAACGATGTCGCGCCATGTTGCTGTTTCGTATTTGTTGGCCGAGGATGAGGAAGCTCCGTTACCATGGTCATGGCCATGGGAATGGCCGTTACTGTTACTGTTACTGTTACCACTGCTACTGCTACTATAGCTTGTTGTCGTTGATGAAGGTATGATGGCGAGTTGTTCCGCTAATGTGTGACGTATCGAGTCGAGGTATTCTGCCGTAGGAACGCCCGGTTTGAGGAACTTCAACAAGAGGAGATGCAGAGGGAAGATCAAAGTGAACGTTGAATGGGTGAGATAGAATGTGAAATACGGTTTATCGTATCCGAGATCTTTCGAGACATGATTCGCGAATTCCGTTTGGGCGGCCGAGGAGACGACGATTCCTACCAGGATTGAGATAGGCAAGAGGAGCGATTTCGTCGAGGGGGGCAAGGAGAGAGTTGGCAGAGTGTGGTAGGGTGAGGAGGCCGAGGCCGAGGCAGAAGCAGAAGCAGAGGATGGGGTTCGTAAGTGGCTCGCTGGCATGTTTGTGATACCTTGTTGGTTTTGGGCCGAGTCGCTTCGTTTTTTGGGTTCCGCGGCGACCTCGTTCGAGTATCGCAGTCGGAAGGCTGAGAGGTGACTCGGGAGTGAAGACGGATATGGGGATCGAATTGTCCGTTACCTCGAATGCGAGTGTCGACAGCCGTTGCCTGAAGACTTGCGCTCGCCGTCCAAGAGACAAGTGACGAAAGGACCGAAGAAGGAGGGGGTTATAACGATGTCATATTGGATGTGGAATGGTGGACAGACTCCTATCTCGATACTGTATCGTCTGTCTCAGCTTCGTGCTAAGTTATGCCCTTCTCGGTCCGTGATAGCCTCCAACATTGAACTACTCGGCGGTAGTCGTGCTCAGTCCTCCCTTTGCAGTCGATGGGCCGACACGTAACTTGGCGGTACTCCAACGTCCTTTCCTGCCGTTTGGTTCGTTAATCACCTCGTACACGTTCTGTCGGTCAATGGTGTCCGGAGAATATTGTATCCTTCTATTGATTCTGCTGTACCTTGCCTACGTTCTCGGAATTCCGGGCATGATACAGAAAGGACATGACAAGATGCAAGAAGATGCAGACGTTGGCATTCCTCTTAGCTGGCTGGGCTCGTCATGTTTTGTGTTTTCGTGTTTCACATCATCATCGTCGATACAGGCTTCCGTCGGAAAAAAAGCACAGCGTCTTTGAGACCAAGCAGGAACAAAAGGTCAAGCCTGAATAACGAATGTATCGGTAAGTTACATGAACATCGGAAGTACCGTAGAGAACCGCTTCAGACGTATGAGAGACACTGGACTGAATGCATTGAACGACATGAAGGCCTTCTTAGACAATCAACCGATTTTGCTGGACACGAGCCAAATCACACTTTCGCTTGCGTCTGGTTCTGGCTGTCAGAGCCGAGTTTACCCTCCGATACCACTTTGCCCTCGACTTCTTTGACCACCTATAGAGTATGATGAATACGACAGATTATCAGCCTCTCTCGCACATATTGACACCACAACTTTGGCTTTGTGCTGCCGGGTGCCAGCAACGACACGAATTACAAACACAAATGGTGATGCGGCGAACCACGATTGGGGCGCGAAAGAGGGGGGAGGTCTTTCCCCGCCCAATTAGCCTCTACTCACCTCTTGGCCTAGCTCTCTGACTCGCTCGATATCGTGCCCTATCAAACTGACATGCACGCCAGAGTAGAGGTAAGGATCTATTTTGCCGAAAGATCGAAATGAGACCGTTTGTCAGCTACTTTGCGTGGACACAGATTGTCCGAAACAGATCAGCCTTAGGTAACACGTGAACTCACATGACCCGATTCGGATACCTTCCTTTTTGACTCTGGCTTGGAGCTCAGTGAGGTACGGCGCGATCACTGACTCGGGTTTGCTATTCAGGACAAGACAAGATTTGGCCGGGAAGATCAGACAACGAATGCGTCAGTCAGCCACACACCAACTATCACTTTTGTGCGAAGCCGGACCCAGTGACGCTCCAATGAATCTGACTTGATGAGGCGGTAGCACGCCACATATTCCTATCGGGAGCGTTTGCTCACCTGGTGTATATAAGATGTCGGAAAGGCTTTGACGAAGCGGGTGGTAGTGGCAGATAAGGCGTGAGGCCCAGTAAGAGCTGTTGGAAGAGCAATGGGATGCCAGGAAAGATACAGAGCTACGAAATCACGCGAATCAGCACTGTTGAGCAGCTCAGCGGCCAGGATTTATCATGGTAGGAATCGTATGATACGACTTGGCATCAACTCACCTTGCCGCCGAGCCTGACAACAGGCACCCATTTATCCGCCTCGACAAAGATGACTTCGCTCTTGCTCTCGCTCTCGCTCTCCTTGTCATCACTCCCAGAGTTGGTGGGGAAGAGCGCCATCCTCTCTCTCGCTTCTCGCTGAGCAGGTGTGGCCTTGGACAGTTCCTCTTTGCGCTGAGGGGTGGAGAGCTCCCACATGCGTCGGAGGGTCTCTGGGTGGTGTTTGAGGGGTAAGGAGAATGCTTTGCCGAGCGAGGCGTAGGTGATGTCTGTAGGAGATAGCATGCAGACGGAGTATGTATAGGGATGGGAGTAGGCAAGGTCAGTCAGTTGTCCTGTCCTTCACAGATACCATATACATGCAGGAGAAGTGGTGCCTCCCTCGGGAGAAGAGATCGCCTAGCAGAAGTCATGCCTCGGCAGAAGCGATCCCCCGGTGTCTATGCCATGCCCTCTGATGATGAATGATCAATCTGCCCTGGCCGTGCAAACTCACCATCATGTGTAGGTCCGATCCCTCCAGAGGTGACGACAAAGTCGTATTTTTCCGTCATGCGTCTAGCCGCTTCGACGCTGGAAATGAAAGCGACGCGATAGCAGAAACGATATCAAATGTCAGCAAGCGATCTGTCTGTTGCGCGACATAGGCTCAAAGACAAAAGCTGTGAAGGGGGCGTCGGAGCTGTAGCCCTAGCCCACGCCCAGGCTGATGATATGGAGGGAGTATGAAAGAAAGTGACACTCAAAGAGACTATGATCTCACTCACATCTCGTCCTCGTCATCAGCGATCACCTCGATCCGTTTCCTGCAGATTTCCAGATTTCAAGTAGAGATACAATCAGTACATCGCTCTTTCTTGGACTCCTCTGATGAAAGGAAAAACACCATCGGTACCCCATACCACCGGACTGGACCGGACAGGATGAAACGATACGCACAACTCGATACCGAGGTCGAAGCAGAACTGCGCGAAGAAGCTATTACAAGATCAGCTTTGCTCGTCAGACCATCTCTCGCCGCGTCAAGTGAAGCACGTGAAGCATTCCCAAGGCAAGAGGTGTAATGTATTCAAGGAAAACTAGGCTTACTTGGAGTTGGTGTCTTTCGTCTTGCCATTGAGCACTTCGTCCCTAGAAGAATTGTCGTTACGGCGTAGGAAGAATTATCAGCTTACGTCCCTTGTGTCTTTTGGCTTCCTGCCAATATTGGCCTGGCGACGAATGACAAGTGATAGGTGGATTCAAAATATCCTACCCGATGATGAGACACCCAGCAGTTTTGATAAAGTTGCCCTCTCCCAAGGGGTTGGGTACGGTACTCGGGTCCGTAGGGGCGAGCTTAGCCGCAGACTCGGAGGCGGAGGTGCTCGTTGACATCTTGCGAGAAGGGGTTGCGTCGGTGGCTCGGGCGATATCGAGACGGTATTTTGAGACAGACGGGATCACCAGTCGGGAGCTGGATGAGGATGAGGATGACGATGATACTTGTGTGCAGACGGAGCTGTGCCGGACGAGACGGGATGATTCTGAAGACCCGATGAGCGGTGTTGGTGTCGGTATTGGTATCGGTGTTGCGGACAAGCAGGAAGCGCGAGATCGGCCAAGGCTAGAGAGAGAGAACAATGACTTGGTCGACGAGCGAGCGTGCATTAGTCACCGTCGTGCGTGCATAGAGCAGAGAACTTGGAGAGAGTATGGGGACAGGCGTGAGTGGGTTGGATGGGATGAATACGCAAGAACTGCTGTAGTGTTGAATCGTTGCACGGTAACTGTGACGAGATCTCATGATGCTAACTTAGCTTGTACATCGAACGGTCCGGCTGAGCGTCATAGTCGTAGCCTTCGTGCCGATCGGAGCGGACGCGCGGGATTCACCCAGAACCCCTAGTGCTCCTGCCTATTCAACGAATGCCCAGCTTGCAAGGCAGCCGTCGATATCCTTACATCAAGCAGAATTGAACCATGTATCGCCGCTGCAATTCTCTGTAAGATATATAGATCATGATGCATATACAGGATGGACATAGCAGGTACTATTTCTTTCGGAACAGGTATGGACCGGCAGCAAATTGCACTTCTCAAATTTAACCAAGAATCACTAATGCATTCCTCCCTCCTCTTTCCCTTCTTTCTACCATGGCACCAAAGCGCCTCATCTCACAAGCCAGCGTCTGGAGCGCTTATTGGTTGTAGACGGGTGTCTCGCCCTTCCTACCCTCGGAAAGGAGGACGACGGCGTATTTACCGGAAATCTTCCATCCAGGCTCCTCCTCGTCAAGCTTCTCACCGACACCAGAGGGGATGCCGACCACAACGTCGGACTTGATGGTTCGGAGGGAACAGACGGGAGGAGCTCCGGGCTCGGAAGCCAATGGTCCAATGGCCTGGTTGAAGGGGGTATCGAGAGGGGCGTGACAATCGTAGGTGAGTTTTCCTACAAAGACATCAAACCCAATACACTGTCAGCCTATGTAAGAGTCGGACAATAACGAACACGTAGCCGCATCCAAAACTCACGGTGGTTGAGGTCACCCTTGAAGATGACAAGGTCAGACTCGGAGAGGTACTGGAAGAGATCAGGAGCCTCGGAGTGAAGGTCCCACTGTTACACCTCAAAAATCAGCATGCAACCCCTCCCTTCCTAGACATGAATGATCGGCGACTCACGAAGGTGTATCCAGTGCACCAGAAGGGGTGAGCCTCGTACTTCCACTTGCCCTCCTTCTCGTACTGCTTCCATCGGTGTCCAAGAGTTCGGAGAGACTCGACCTGGTCATCGGTAGCGTCCTGGAAGAGCTGTCCGTAGACACACGAGTTGAGGATCCTGTAGGCATTGAAGATGATCAATATGGATCTCTATACGGGAACACGTCTACTCAAGTCACTCACCAGTCCCAGTCCTTCTTGGTGACGTCGGAGACGAACCAAGGGATCTTCTTTCCGTGGAAGATGACCTGGCTACAGGTGCCAGACTGGATGAGCCAGTCGGCGTAGACAAGGTCACAGTAGAGCTCGAAACCGGCGTTGTCGAGAACAAAGTCGATTCGACCATTCTTGATGGTCAAGACGTAGTCGGCGAGGTCGTGCAGCTTGTTACCCAAGATGTTCTTCTCGGTAGCAGCGAGATGGTCACCGCCGGTAGACTGAAGCTTCTTGATGTCCTCTTCGGTCATGTCGATAAGGAGAGACAAGTCGGTGGAGTTTCCCCAGAGACAGACCTGAGTCAGCTCGAGGAACAAGAGCTTGTCCTTCTCGAGCTTGGCCTCGGGAGAAAGACCGGCCTCGCCCTTGTGGGGCTCAGCGAATCGCTGAGAGAGCTCGAAGACAGCCTGGTTTGATCGGGAGAAGGTGTCGCACTTCTGTCGGAAGAAGACGTCTATAATAAATCATTGCGGTCAGCCACATGGCTCATGGTATCGTGATATGGAGCGAGACCTCCCACGAACCGTAGTCTACCCAGAACTTGGAGAGGGAGAAGCACTCTCTCAGTCGTCGGTACTTGTAAGCCTCGGCGAACAACCAAGGGGCGTTCATGAAGTCCTTGCCTCGGAAGAACTTGGCAATTTCCTATTGATCACCGAAATGCTTTAGCGCTAGCGCTCAGAGATCCTAGTCGTCAAGCGCTTCGGCCAAACCCACCTTGTTCCAAAGAGCGACATCACCGGCCCCGTCATCGATGATGGGCCTCAGCTTGCTGTTTCCCTGCAAGTCACCCATCAAGTCCTCAAGTCGGTGAATACAGTTGACGAGGTCAACGATTCGCTCCTCGTCGTATTCCTGGTTGAGGGTCTTCCATACGTCGTCGATGGCCTTGCCCAAAATGGTGGGAAGTCGGACGCCCATGGTGGCCTAACGTTTGGGTTATGAATCGATCAGCCTCTAAGAAATCGACGGAGAAGGGAAAGAAATGAAACTTACGTGGGCGAAAGAGTACTCATGGTAACCTCGGTCTGCACGAACATCAGCTTAGTTCACCAACTCCGCGACAGTCGTCAAGAAGAACCTACATGCAGGCCAAGGAGGCTGGTCTGTATCATTCGTCAGCTTTTGATATCATCCTTTGTGAATAGTAATGTGAGCTCACTAGGGTTGACTCGAGAAGGAGTTCGGGGGTATTGCTGCATTTCAACGTAGCGCTCAAATCAGCCCATGCTCGGCCTGCCTGTCACTCTAGCCTTGTTGAGTACTCACGTTGGCGCTCTGCTTCAACTCGGAGGCCTTGAGTTTGGGGGGAAGGTTGCCCAAGTTAAGCTAGAAAGGGGAAAGGAGCAATCAGCACAACAAACAGGAATCGAAAGCAAGCACGTTTGGGTAACTCAACGAAGTAGATCGCACAATCGACTTACGACGGTCTTCTGGGGCGCCTTGGCGCTGGGGTGAGCCTTGTTGGATTGGCTGGTTTCGGTCATCTTTGCGTATGCTACAGTAGGTGGGTATACACAAACGGGCGATATGGGTAGAAGGGAATAGTCACAGACAGATTATAGAGTGGGAAAAACAGAAAGAAGAAGGTAAAAGAGAGATTGAGCAAGAAAAAAAAATGTAGTGAGGGGTCGTACACGTATGTGTGAGTGTAGGCAAGGCGAGGTGTGTGTCAGTATAATTTGAATTGCACCATACGGTTGTGTGGTTTGTAGCGATACAGCAGTAGATGACGAAAGATATCGTGTAAGGTCATGTCGGTTCAACCCAGGTCCAGGGCAGGAGACATAAGGTAAGATCCAGGACAAGAAGCGTTACGATCGGGGTTTACAGGCGTTCCCAGTGCGCGATAAGAGGGGTAAAAAAAAATAGAGGTAAAAACGACGTCAGCGGGGTATTCACACAGTCTCTTCTTGGCTTGCGTGTTTTTTTTCCCTCTCATTAGAAAATTCGGTACAAGACGGGCGAGGCATCGAAGAAGAGCATGGCGTAAGCAGACTCGTCTACAGTAGCTAACTACTCGACGTTCTAGCCCGAATTCCTGCGATCCAATTGCGCAACCGACGTGCGTTTGTGCAATCATGGGCTGGCTTTGGGAAACGAATCGAAAAGAAAGGGGAGAGAGAGTGCAGGATAAGGGTTAGGTCCCGACAGCTGCTAGTCAGGGTCATGATAACCCCTAAAGCCGCTGACGTTCTCTCGTTCCGGGGAAACGAGGAAGTTTGGGAACGCGTCGGTGAAAGCCATCCGAATGCTCCGGACAACCAACTGTGACTGTCCGTCGCTTGATATTATTGGTCCTATACGTGCAAAGTGTGGACCTGCACGTTATGGCAGCAAATCAAGATATACGGTGCGGTGACAGTCGCTCCCAACGAGGTACGAGCCGAACCGGTCCGCATCTCGTTCCTCCCAAATAACGGCCTGTCACCGCTTCGGATCTGCTTCACCACCGAGATCCCCTACCACGCTCACTACTATTCCTTGATGCAGGGATGAGGCGATTGACTCTGACTTGGCATAAACGTGTACTCACCGTACCGTGATAAATGGGTTATTCTACACTTGATGCCGTTGTCTTTCGTTCGTTCGTAGGCGTTCTCGCGCAGATAGCAGTAGGAAAGATTGTTCACAACGAATAGGAATCGAAAATACAATATGTTGAAGCTATATATGTATAATCAAGATTCAACGAAGAAGAAAGAATCAAGAGAACAACGAGATGAGATGGAGATGAAAGGTCGATTGATTCACTCTGCTATGAGAACAAAGAGCGATGCAATGGCGATGTGGATTGGAGCAGATCAGGAGGACCAAAGGGCTGCTAAGGTTGATTGAAGTGAGCGACAACGTGTCCAGTAAGTCAGTCACGGCCTTACTAATGAGCAGGGGGAAGCTAGGCTGGACAAGGGAATGAATAGGCTGTGTGAATCAACCAGACCATACGTAGGGTTGTGTGTCGGTGTGTGTCTGGTTCGCAAATGACCTACGACCCAGTTGGCTTGACGAGGTATTGAATCGGGACTTGAGACATATAGACGTGCCAGTGCACTTCCAACGTGGTTCCTTTGTTCCGATCTCATTACAGCGCATGTCCAGTTCCGATTCAATCGGATGGCCCAGCGTGCGTGGTGATCATGACATACATACTAGCGCTGACTTACTGATTCGAGCATACACAGACACAATAGCTTCTTCGAAGGCATCTAGCTAGGACTGTGCTTGCACGTCGGAGATCAGCCACCTCATGTGATGTGTGTGCACTTGGTCCATTGATGCGAGTGGTTTGATGATAAAATCCTGTTTGTGTGCGCCGTTGATCTATCTCGGTGATGATCCGCTCTGATCGGTGATATGCTGCTGTGCTGATATGCTGATCTCGCTGATGGACAAGCTGATATTGATGCACGAACATGTCAAAGCTAACACTGGCATGTCCGCAGTCCGTGCATGTGATGGAGGCCGGGTACTACCACTACTACCGCACAATACTCTGGTGCATTTCGCGAACCGTCTTCGTCCATCAGCCCAGGTGGCCTACAGCTAGGATGGACTATACTATCACTGTCGTGAAAGAACGCCATGATCAGAATCCTCGATGCTACAAGTACATGTAGAAACGACGATCCTTTCTCATCGACGATGTCATACCCGAGATCGCTATCCACCACGATCGGCTCAAGCCATAATCATAGTCAACATCAACTTCGATGGACTGCATTCTGTGACGCAGAAGCTACTCGCTCACGTCGAACCGGAGAAGCGAGACTACACTCCTCGCCGAGCCATGCAAGATCTCTTACTGGGGACTGTGAAGCTTGCTGAGTGCGTGGAGTGGGGACAGTGAAATACTTAGGTCTTCGTTGTCAAGATCAACAGACACGAGGACAAAGGTGAATCCCTCCCTGGCCATTGACGATCCGGGCTTGTCTTTGTCCAGAAATGTAATCCTTTGTGTACGAGTACTGCATGGGCAAAGACGACGTTGTTCTTTGACATGACGAATTCTCTAACGAATGATCGGGGATCCAAATAAAACAAAACAAGGACAAGTCAGAAGTCAGCTTCCACTGGGTCTTCGACTTCGACTTTGGACCAGAACTTTCACGTCGCTCTGCTCTACACCGGTGTCGCTCCGGTGTCGCTCTGTGACACCCCAAGCGTACTTTGCCGAGACCATTGACCCCATCGTCTCCCTCCTTTCCCTCCATATACCCCACTCTATCTTTCCTTTGCTCAGTTGCCTTCTTCTTCCCTCTGTCCTGCTTCCTTCTCTCTCTCTCGCTCCCTCCCCTCTTCCGCCAACAATCATCATCATCCTGGTACTGTATTAAAGAACGTTCCATATCTCAGGACCGACCCCAGCTTCCTCTCTCTCCCCCCTCTCCTCTCACACTGTACTATACCTTACAACCTGACATCAATCCTTCACTCCTCTCGCCTCACTCCTGACAGCTATCAACCTCTCGTCCTTTCTCACGTCGTTCACAGAAAATCTTCCCCACACCCCCTTCTGAAAGCGCTCAGCTCTTGCGCCTCACCGTTCCAGTTTTTCCCCCCTTGTTCCCTCTTGCTGTCAAAACGAGCGTACATCCTTCAAAGGCTCGCTACTTAACAGTAACGGAGGAAAGCGGAGGGACCGTTGTATCTGATCACCTGATTAACGGACGGATGATATGCTCTCTGGCCTGGCAGTCGCTTAACATCGGGATCGACTCGACACAATCCAAATCAAACGGGTGGCAAGGCATTGTCACTTGACGCAAGAGTTCTAACCGTGGTCAAACAGAGAGCGAAACGATTCGATATATGATCATTTGATCGAGCAATTCTTCGGACCGGTGAAACACAAGGAATCATTACTCAATTTTCCTTGAAACTTCTCATTGCCACTGTCAGGATCAAGATCCGAGCGAGCACTGCCGATTACGACCTGGTGAAAGAAGCAAGAGATCTTTGATAAGAAACGAAAAGAAAAGAAAAGAAAAGCACAGCAAAAGCATAGCTGACCAATAGAGAGCTCGCCACCGAAACGATTACGAGTAAAGAAAAAATCACACCGACACCGCAGACGATCGCTCAAGCCTTGCATGCGATAGACCGCTACTGACTGACATTCGAGCAACACTGACCTCGCACTTGGGATATGACGCCTCACACATACCCAGCCGGACAAGGCTCAAGTTCCACTCGATTGCCCAAGGGCAAGCCCCCTCCCCAGCCGCTCTTCCTCGGTTCAGGTCAGTCCAGTATGTTCCTGTCGCCTGTACAGGAAGCTCGGATCAAATCATGGGCTGCAGGAGCCTCGACGGCGACATCTCCGCCTGGTACGGCAGAATCGAGGAAGAAGAAAGTCCCGCAATCGAAATCGGCGCCGGCTTCCGTCAGTCTGTCGAAGCCTGGTTCATCGAGTCAAGGTAGTATCTGCACATGTACATGCACCTGTACCGTCTGCGCTGCCAGCGCCAGCAATGGTACAGGAGTAATCAGCAGAGCGCCGACTTACGTCGTCGAAGGGTGCCCTACATGTATGGGCCAGTCATACAGCGGGAGAGGAGATGATAAGGATCCAAATTGCTCATACTGTCAGTCCCAAGACCCAGACCGGCGTGGCATCAGCGATCATGATCGCGATGGTGGTCGTACAAAGAATGCTGGACCTAATGCGAATGTGAAAGGTTACTACTCGTCAAGCAGGAAACAGACGGGATCCAACATGACCAAGACCCTGCCAGAGATGATGACGGTGAGACCAAAGACTCCTCCTAGGGCATTGAGAAACCCGGCTTCGGGTCTCCGGATGGCCGCTTTCAGGAAGCCTGATCCTAATCCTGATCCTGGCTCACCGCGGCAACAGGGTCGAGCGTACGAAGCTGGCAGTCCACCTCCGATCCAGTGGGCGCCAGCGCCAGGCCAAGAGGTACCTGTACGGCAGATGGCAATCCCCAAAGCGCCTCAAGCGCCAAACATGCCTCGGATCACCGGAGTAAGAGACCCGATCAGTACCAACTAGTGAGTGGGATGAAGGTGTGTGATCCAGCCTAGATACATACAGCTAGCTCGCTTGGCCCGCTGACCTCATCGCGGGTCATCCTAGCTATAGGAACATGTTCCCTCCCCAAGGCATGTGCTTCGCCCCTGGCGCGCCAGCTATGGCGGTGAGTGTGCGGAAACGACATACCATAGCGCAACGTCCGCTGACTACCACTATGTCCTCGCATAACGACCACAGCCCGAGATAGTGCTTAACGGACGGTGGGATCTAGCTTCGAAAGCGCCCAACTCCGCCATGAGGGGTTGATGAGGTTTGTCCCTTCCGAAGTAGGGTTTTAGGCAGGCAGGCAGGGGGTCAAAATGTAACGGTGGTCGTGTCGTTATGTAGCATAGTTGTTTATCTTCCAAAAGTATCAACACAGTACGCGCCAGTCGTCTAATCCGATCGAGAGAACACAAGTGGTAACTCCTAAGTTAGTAGTTTAGCGACTAAACAGTGGTACTGTAGATCGCAAAGGTCATGGAGAGCATCAAATGTCGAAACGAACCGTGTCGAGAGCAGTTGTCGGTGCTCACCGCAGACCGAGGGAGCATAAGCATAGTGCAGGTGGAGGGCGACCTGGCTAAGTTGACTCTCTTCCTGAGCTCAATCATCTTCCTTACCTCCCTTTCCATAGTTCTTCCAGACGCCAACCAGCCCAGGCTACACGATGCCCTCGCATCGAGACAGCGAGCGCGAACGCGAGCGCCGCAGATCGAGATCGAGATCCAGAGACAGGGACAGGTCGAGGGAGCGCGAGAGGAACAGAGACAAAGACAGTCACAGTCAGACTCATAGGCATAGGGATAAAGAACGGGACCGACGCCTAGATAGTATCGAGAATGACGACAAGGACGACAGGCGAGACTCGCTGTCACACAGGCATCGAAGTAGAAGAAGGTCGGTCTCACCCGATCTAGATAAGAGGAAAAGCAAGTCTTCGCGCAAGGAGAGAGAGGAAGTAGCTTCAGCGTCCGATGAGGAAGGGCTGGATTTGGCTGAGATCGGGGTCAAGGAGATTTCGGAAGATGACTATTTGTGAGTTGCAAATCTGCACATCTGCACACTCAGGAAGGCGGACGCATTGGACTCCAGAACTCCGTGTGCAAGAATGGAAGGCACCATGGAGAACCGGCTGGTCTTACGAGTGACACGAGGCAGTACGGTTGTCAGAATGATGCAGGATTTATACTGACTGATGCGACGGATTCCAGCCTTAAGTCGAGCGAGTTCAAAGCTTGGTTGAAGGAAGAGCGTGGCAAGGTATGTACCGATGTGACTCGTATACCTCTTCCTTTCCTCGTGTTCTGTCGGTCATGCGGTACGGAACCTAACACGACTGAGTTACTAATGTATTTGGACATCTCTCCAGTACCTCGACGAGATGTCCTCGGACTCTGCGCACAAGTACTTCAGGAAGTTTGTGAGGGTGAGTAAGCGACAATAGATTTCTTTCCTTTCAATACCTCCATCTCTTGCCTGATCCACTGGCCAGGTGAATGCCGTTGCCTCGTCGCGGTCCAACACCTGTACTGATGCCTAGTATCTGCCATTCCACTCGCAGAGGTGGAACGACGGCGCCCTCAAATTGCACCAATACCGACCACCTTCCATAGGTCCTGCGTCATCGCAGACAGGGTACAAGTGGAACTTCTCATCAGGCGCAGCGAACCTGGCAGCTGTACGGGAAGACGTAGCTCGCTCGACCCATTCCTCCGTCAAAGGCGGATCTAGTGCGCTGCCCATAACGTCCTACGCGCCCGGCGGACCATCTGTGGGACCATCTATGCCCTTCCCATCCTCCTCATCAGCAGGAGCAGCAGCAGGAGCAGGACGCAGCATAGGCCCGACTATAGGTCCGTCGATCCCGTCGATGGCGGACAGACAATACGCTCTTGAAACGTCACAAGACGAGTCACGCAAAGAGCGCAAGCATCGACAAAAGGAAGCGTACGAACGGGCGGACGAGTATGTGCCTCGCTTCGGTGGAAAAGACGGCAAGATGGAAGAGAAGAGGGCTATGAATGCTGAGAATCGAAAATGGAGGGATAAAGGACAGGATCAGAGCGCCGGACTCGAGGTGGATGATAGTACCCTCATGGGCGATGGAAGCAGTTTTGCAGCTGCGTGAGTCGGGTCTCCCTCACTTGCTAATCCAAGCCCGTGCTCTTTGTATCCAGAATCGCAATTAGCTGACCCTCTTCCTACTCTACTTGGTCTGATCTTGCATGTCTCATTTTCATCTCCAGCCTACGAGCTCGAGAAGCAGCCTCGGCACGGAAGAAGGACGCCAAAGAATTCAGGATGCAAGACCAGCGAGCGGCCAACCAGGAGCGACTGACTGAACGAAGGGCCAAAGAGAACGCTACGATGGATATGTGAGTGGGCAAGACAGGCGGAGACAGGCTTATGTCCCTGTGACATTCAAACTCAGAAGGCTAACTCGGTTGTTCTCGCATGCAATTTCGGTAGGTTTAAAGCTTTGGCTAAAGAGCGATTTGGATGATGTAGTCACCATCTTGGAACCGCCGTTGCTGCTCAGTCGTTCCATGAAGCGTAGCGGTAATTTAGTAGACTATATCTGCAGTGTGATAGGACGACTCTGCATCAGACTGTGTTCTGTCTTAAAAGATCGTCGGTATGCATTTGGCACCTCATGTCGGTCGCGATGATTCTCTAAAGTCTCCAGGTCTTTTGCGCCCATACGCAACAGCGACCTTGCAGAACCTTGCGACGGACGGGCTAGCGGTGTCCACTCTCAGCATTGGTAGTCATAGAAGCGATGCATCCCGTTCCACGCAAATCGTCATCGCCAACGAATATGCGTATTTCTACAAGTCAACGAAAAGGAGAGAAAGAAGAACAGAGCCCAAGTGATCGAAATACCTCAACTGACTTGACTAGCTTGTATACCTCCGTCGGCTTTGATACAAGTCGATGCTGTTTACACTATATCAATCCTAATGCGGAGGATACCAGACTATGCCAAAGCCAGAGTAAGGGAAAGTGGATGATCCTGTTTACTCGTCGTCCTCCTCGGCCTCGTCGTCACCACCGGCACCACCAGCAGCGGCGGCAGCCCTCTTTCTCTTAACTCGACCAGGTCGGCCACCACCGTAAGGAGACTTGAGGGAGTAGTCGACGTGCTTCTGCGAGTCGAGTCGGACAACGAACGAAGGAACGTTGACGATCTGCTTGCCGACTCGGATGTGCCTTTGCCTGATGAGGACTCGGGCGTGGTGGACGGACTTGGCGAGTCTGTAAAAGATGGACACAAAAAACAGATGGCCGTGTCAGAAAGCTGCTTTTCCCTCCTCTTATCATTCATTGGCGGTCTCCACATACCCGAGCTTGAAGACCTGGGTCTGCAATCGTCGCTCCAAGAAGTCCTCGGTCTTGAGGGCCAAGACGTAATCGAGTCGCATTCGGCTGTCGTCGAGCACACCGATTCGGACGAGTCGTCGGATCAAGGCGTTACCCTCGAAGAGTCGCTTGGGGTCCTTGTCGTCGAGCTTGAGGAGCTCTCGGGCAGCTCGTCGGATCTGTGTAAGGTGTCGAATGAAAATTTCGAGGTTTGCAGAGGAACAAGACATTACGTGGCAGGGATGGGTGGTAGTATCACAGTCAGCGCCTCGTCAGGCTTGGAGGAGAATCTTGGTGTTCTTCAACAGCGAACATTGCTCGCACTCACCTTGGAAAGGGTAAGCTGAATTCGCCAGATCTCTCGCTTGTTTCGGAGACCGTACTCGCCCGCGAGCTATTGGTAGGGAGACAATCAGCATTTTCGTCTGGTCACTCTAAACCAGAGGCATAGACATCGGAGAGACGACGTCGATCCAGCGGGACCGGACCAGACCAGACCAGACCGGACCAGATAATTGTCCATCATCCTCCATGATCCCCACTCTGCCCTTCCTCTCTGCCCAGCTCTTCGCTTCGCTTCCTATCTGTTCCCGCCTTCGTGAGACCCCTGTCCGCTAATCTTCCTGGTCTACTCTGGTCTGGTCTGGTTTCTCCCATCGTGTGTTGTCCGCTCTCCGACGTCTAGCCTCCTCGAGAAAGTCTGACCCACCTTGAGCTCAGCGTCGAGACGGGCGGCCTCGTAGGGCCTTTTGGGGACCTTGTAAGTCTTGGACTGCTTTCTTGGCGCGCTGTGAGATTGAAGAGACGCGAAGAGGGGCACATAACCATCAGCATTCCTGTGCTCCCTCTGATGATTCCTCTATCCCCTTGCGATCAAGTCTGACACTCACGACCCCATCTGTCGAAAATTAACGGTAGGCGAATAAAGTCGAAGAGAGCGAGGAACAAGGCTTAAATGTCAGTAAAAAGAAAATTCGTTCAGGTCGAGCTGCGATGGGCATAGGCTGGTGGTGTTGACGATGGGTGCTGAGGTGATACGTACTTTGCTTGCTGGTTGAGGAGAAGAAAGCTTTTTTTAGAGTGGTGGTCTAGACGTTTAAGTTTTGTTGAAACGACGAGGACGGTGAGCAGGAGCTGCAGCGAGAGCAGGAGCAAGAGCAGGAGCAGGAGCAAGCACAAGCAGCTCGCAAGGGACGTTGTGCAAGAGACGACAACGGAGACCAAGGGCAGCCACTAGCAGTAGCACCAGTACGAGGATAGCAAGCAAGCAGGCAGGCAGGCGAGCGACTATCGAGCACCTCTCTCTTACCGGCAACAATCGCCATACGCAGAAAAGCTCAAGCTGCATTGCTGCATAGTCTTCATAATAATCCGCTAATCCCGCGGCGATACAGCATGGCAAAGCTGCCTACGAAACGATCGGTTATAGCTTAACGCCGATGCCACTTGCAGCCATTTGATCCCGCTTCACTGTAGCGTAGCACAGCAGCGTGTATAGTAGCTTGCTGCTGCCACTTACTACTACTGCCCCTGCAGCTGCTTCTGCCTGTCCCCAGAGTGACCCTAGTCCTCTCCCAACTGTCTCTCTCCCCTCCTCCCTGCTTGCCTGCTGCTGCTACTGCTGCTAGTCAGTCAGTCGTTCGCTCCTTGCTCCCTGCTCGCTCGCTACCGCTACCGCTGACCCCTTGCTCACCGACACAACCGCCGAATCTCGACGTTTTTGTGAAAAGCACTCCAAGTCACCAAACCGGGACTGTCCTCTTCTCCTCGTCCATCAAAAAAAGGAAAAAGGTGAGCCTACACGCCCGTCCGTTCACTTGCGACCCGACATTACGCTTCCTCGTAACGGTCAAAGACATCGAAAATCTGGTCATCAACGTTACTACAAAAACGAACGAAACGATCTAACTTCTTTGTCTGTTGTCTCTTGCTTGTTCTTCTCGTCTCGTCAACGCCGTATAGATCGCCCAAAATGCCTCACTCCTTCGGTGCCAGGGCGCGAACGCGTCACATGTTCAAGCAGAACTTCAAGCGTGCGTACAATTCTTGAATGAGGAGATGGGACATATCATGGACTGGAAGGGGACATACATCGATATCTTAAGAGGGGACATGCTGATGATTTTTTCGCTCTGAATCTTATCTTCGCTGTATGCTTCCTCGACACTATCCTTTCACCGATCTGTACAACTCTCGATTACCGCTCTGTGGATTCGCCGACACGACACGAAACGAAACGACTCGATGTCATGTTGGATCTGGGACTTGCTTGGAATTGGATAATGGATATGGGATATTGGTCTTGGGAATAATCATTGGATCACGCGGATGGATCATCAACGGGAATGATGGCTGGAATTGGGATAAACAGAGCACGGTTCCCCCAACTTGTCTACTTTCCTCATCAACTACCGAGTCGGTGACATTGTCGACATCAAGGCCAACGCTTCTCAGCAGAAGGGTATGCCCCACAAGTGTGAGTAGGATTTTCAGTATTCGCTTGCGGGACAGGACAGGAGAACGGAGCGGGATCTGCGAGGCATGATGGGGTGGACTGGAATGGAGTCATGGCGACAATGAGAACATGGAGTGTCAATGAGCAGAGGTCTGATCGGGAAGAGGGCAGGTTGCGTCGAGCCTCGAGAGCTTCGGAGGAAGATTTCCAGTCATCTGGGTCCATGTGACGCTGACGCCGTTGCCTGCCCCCTTCCGAAACGTCGCCTACAGTCTACCACGGCAAGACCGGTATCGTCTACAACGTCACCCCCCGAGCCGTCGGTGTGATCTGCTACAAGGTCGTCAACGGCCGATACATGGAGAAGCGAGTCAACATCCGAGTCGAGCACATCAAGCACTCCAAGTGCCGACAGGAGTTCCTCGACCGGGTCAAGTCCAACGCCGCCAAGAAGAGGGAGGCCAAGGAGAAGGGAGAGCACGTCCAGCTCAAGCGACTCCCCGCCCAGCCCCGAGACGCCCACCACATCTCCATCGTCAACAACGCCCCTCAGACCCTCGCCGCCAAGCCTTGTGAGTTTCGTCATATACTGAGCAAGCTGTCTCCTTGGGCTCGGCCTCGCCATAACATGATTCATCGCTGACACGCCTTTTCTTGTATCAATTTACAGACGAGACCTACATTTAAGAGTCGTTCGTTCGTGTGATATGGCATGGAGAAGGTTTTTTGGGAGGCTTGTACTATGATGATGGATTGCATCCTACAAAACGCATTTTACTGGCTAGCCCGCTGGCTGGCTGCGGTCAAGACCATGCTCTTAAGCAGGCTTAGCTCTGTTCTGAGCAGGACCGGATATTGCAGATGAGTGATGCGTCATGATCTGAAGCAAGGGCGATCGACGAAAGATTGAGCTCGGGTTTTCTTTTTCCCCATGATACCGATCGAGTGGTATAGTTTAAATTGATCGACTTCCGGCCTATGAGCCAACAACTGACTCTAACGGGCGATACTTCGGATTTCTGATTGAAGATGCCTGATGACCACTAACACAGATAGCGTCAATATCAACTATTGATGCTTCATAAAGATAGGCCTGAACAACGTCTAGCTCTGCAAGGACCACACATTCTGTACTGAAGGGCAAGCTTGTCATGTCATATCAACGCTTGCTCTTGCTCTGAAGTGCCTTCGATAACCGTAACAATACATGACTTGTCGTTCGTAACCGAGTGTGATGTGGCTGATATACAACACCACAGTAGTTACACTCCGATTCTCAAACCGCACCTCATCTCGCTCAAAACCGAGCATCCTTGACAGCCTCCCAGCCCTTCTCGCACACCCTGGTCAACCTCTCTTGCACTTGCGACTTGGAATATCTCTTGCCGTTATTCAGCCTCAAATCCTTTTCTAAGTGGTCGACTGCGCCTTTGAATCGGGAGGCTTTTCGCCTTAGGACGCTTATGATGGCGCTCTTTGCGAGGCTGAATGTTAAAGGGCGAGCCGCGAAGCGAGTAGTCCGTCAACGTCAGATGTCTGTACATATCATAACATGAGGCGGTGAGACGGCGAAGGTGATTCAGTTCACCAAGAGGCCAAGCCCAAGTGGGTGATTGAGCATCGTTCATACTGTACTCACAAGGTGAACTCCGCCCTCTGTACGCCATAATGGTCTTGGCTGGCATCACCATGACCAGACTTGCGAGCAGCGTGTCGCACCCTCGCAAGACCCGCATTGTAGGTGTATTCAATCGAATCGGAGAGCGCTCCTATTTGTCCAGAAGAATCGGAAGCATCAACCACCGTGTCATCAGCTCAATGACGACTCTCGCCCGCAGTCTTCCTGCTAGTAGCGTGGAAGGCGGGACTTCACCCAGGGGTCCAGAAAGGAGACGTAGGGATAACCTTGTATTGCACAGTACAGTATAGCCAAAAACTTACGCGCAATCAGCTCGTCCCGCTTAGGAGTCATCTCGCTAGACTTGAAGTACTGTGGCAGCTTCATGCTCGTCAGAGCAAAGTTGAGGAAGATGTTCAGGTACACAGTGTCGGGGGAATTGTGTACGGTGTTAAGCTGCGAATCGGAGAGCAAGTGGTGTCAGCTCAGAGGGAAAGATCTCATCGCGAACTGTATTTGCGTCTTGTCGGGCGCTTCTAGAGACAGATCGTGAGAAGCAGGGTCTTTAATGAGTGGTTTTCCGGATCACTTACATATGCAATGTGATTCCGGTTTTCTAGTTGTCTGCTGAACCAGCCCACAAAGTTGCTTCCTCGATGACGAGTAGACCGAAGCGCGAAAGACTGCTTGATAGCTAATAAGGCGGATCCGATTGATCAGCCCAGTGATTCCAAGCTGACTATACTCGCCGACTTCTGTCGACAATGGCCTGCACTAGTATCGTTGCACTCACGCCCTGTCATCATTCGGGGGTAGTCCGACATGACGTCCAGCGTCTCCGTGTTAATCAAGAACCCGCAATAAGGAAACACTAGTCGGCGAAGATACTCCTTATCAGCTATGTGTCGCTACCTATCACGAAATGAGAGTGAGACTAGGGGGAACTTACATGTTTGCCCGTCAACGCCCGTATTGACGATAGCACCCATGCTGCCGCCAACCTGCGATTCGAATGACAGTAGCGTCTTGTTGATCGATATCTCTGCGCCGTAACTTGGAAAGCCTCTTGACATCGTATCGACGAACCGTCGGGCGATTGTGCGGTCGTCCGTGATGAACAAGAAATCGTCAATATATCGCAACAACCGCTATATGGTGATCGAATCCATTATCAGGTGTTAGCTGTGCTCTCTCTACTCTTTGAACGCATCCTCGTTGGCTATCAGCTGGCAAGCAGATTGTGGCATGACTTACAGATCCCTCTCGACGAGTGAAAGCGAGGTGCTCGTTCTCCATGTGCGCGTAGAAGAATGAGCACAGCAAAGAGCTGATCTTGGACCCTTGCGGTATACCGGTCTTTTGGCGATAGAGCTTCTTGCCGACCTGCACATACATATAACCCCAATCATCAGTGACCGACGTCCCTGAAAGGACTCGTAGCAAGACCTTGCATTGCGCTTCGTGACGAAGGACAATGACGTGGATGTTGTATGCCGCGGGTCGCGACTCACCTGCCAGACGTTGTTCTGGATATGCGTTTTGAGTAGAGCCAAACATTCATGCCTTGTCACCTGTTTCCGTCGAACCTGTGCGAAGAGGCTGAATTCAGCTCGCTTGCAGAGGGATCACAGACCCAGAAGAGACAAGCTTCAAGAGAGAGTAAATACTAACCAAATCGACTACAACGGCATTCCGCAAAGGCTGCGCAATGTCGCTCGCATGGTCAGTGAAGGATGACGCTAGATGATCTGCCACCGAGAATGTACAGTATCAGCTAGCGTTCTCTTTGCTCATTGGTTAGCAGCTCAACTCACTGTCCACAGTAGCGCGAGACTTGAACAGCCGTCTTGCCGAGCCTTGAGATGCCTTGCTGGCAGGTGGTAAGAGAAGGCAATACAGCATGAGGCAATAGTCGTGGTTCTGAACAGTAGTTCTCTCTCGTCAGTGCAAGACCTAAGGGCGAGTTGGGCAACGGAATACAATCGGCCTTACCTTGTCAAGCATGCCCGAGACGATCTCTATCATTCGATTCTGTTTGATGGTATCGAAAGCGGCTTTGATGTCCATTTTGACAAGGTACAGCCGTGGTCTAGAGAACAGTGCGTAGTTCGAGGGCAGAGCATCAGCAATCGACAGCGAGGCCGCAACGCTCCTGTACAGCGATACGATGACTGACATTCTACCATATTTGCCTATCAGCTCGGACTTGAGCGATTGGAGTGGGCCAAAGATCTCGTTGGTTCCAAAGAGTGAAGCGCCAAGACTCGCTTTGTGACGATCCTACCGACACAGAGAGAGAGTCATGTCAGCTTTTCAGAGCGGCTGACGTACCTCCTCGATGACTCTGGCAACTCTGGTACATTGGACATACCTTTTCGAAAGTAAGCACTTGGTGCACGCCCTTAAGGATCTGATTAGCAGTCATCGCGACCTTATTGTGACCCGTCGTCGATATGCCAGGTAGATTTGGCCGTCTCTGCAATACCACATCGGCGAAGAGGTCAGTTTGCTGATCTCATCTCCATGAAGGACGAGACGAAAGAATATGAAGAAGCTCACGATTTTGCGTCCAAGGTTCACAATAGGTCTGAAACCAGTGGGCTTCGGGATGAATCGTACGGCAGACACGCCCAGTTCACCTTGTCGTGCGAAGAATGCTTGATTCTGTGATATGAGGCACATAATCGCATGGTCTCAGCAGTCTAACGAGCGTGGATCCGCACGGCAAGCGGGGTCTGACAGTCTCTTCTCGCTCAAGCAAACTCACCCGATCCAACTCGGTCAACAGCTTGCCTTGCACCTCGACAAAGTAAGGCGCAGTCGCTTTTTGCCACTCGTTATGAAGGTAATACACCGTTTCATACCGAGTCGAAGCTGTTTCAGTCACGTAGAACGTGTTCTGAGGCAGACATAGTTTCAATTTCAGCTTGGCCGATCTATGGCGATGTCATTTCACCTTGACGAGCGAGATATAAGAACGCGGGGAGGCACTCACCTTGATCAGGTTCGTGATGACATCCCCAAAGGCCCATTTGATGAAGTCTTCCACCAATCGAGTCCGCTTCAAAGCTTCTTCAGGATTTACCCTCTGGACGCGGTCCGCCAGAATCTGGCACCACTCGAACTCGTTGATACGAAGACCTTGCATCATGTCGTGCAGGGTGATGGTTTCGTACTGCTTCATCTTGACGAAATGGCGCACGTCTTGGTTGAAATATCAGTTTGGCCCGCAGAGAAGCAATCATACAGCCACTGACGAGATAGGAGGGTGTCCAGGTTGTGCTTGCTACCCATGATTGTTGGCGAAAATAGCTGTCGTATAACAGCTGTCATGAAACGGCATACCTGTGGTCGATCAGCTCCTTCCCTTCGCTCTGAGAGCATGTCTCCGACTCACTTGACGATGAGTGACTGGTCGCAACGGCGGAGGTACGTGGGTGTCTGCCATTCCAGGCAGACCTGCGGAAGACTGCGTTTCCGGGAAGGCTTGTGTGACGGGAGTTGATGAGGAGGGCGAACTTGTGGGGACATCATTTGTGACCCGATCTCCATAATAATCCGTCTGGTTCCGCGGCTCAGCAGCTTTCCACTCTGATTGTATTGATAGAATGACTGACCACAAATGTCTCCTACAGGCATTTATTCAGCGCTTGTCCAGCTAATAACCCCCGTGGAGAATACAACTGACCTCTTTTGTCACACATCGATCCAGCAATTTCCTGAAGTCGATCCGGGAATACCTAGCTGTAACTTCCCTGATCATGCCTAGCATCCCCTCAATTCGCTCGGGGTTACCCCGGACTCTGATCTGATCATCTTCCAGACTTAGCGAGCTACTTTTGGCGCTCGAGTTCCTGAACATGCTGGGGAATATCGTACGTAGCGCCTGCAGGTACTGAAAGTCTGTTGAGGATGCGCTTGACAAGGACAGTTTGGGGATCATGTCTGCCGTTGACTCAAGGTCAATCAATACCATATGCACGATTCGTGAAGATCACAAGGAAATCCACCCGAGAGGACGCACGATTTGGGGGTAGACCGTATGCCATCTGACCATTTGTCAAGCGTGACGGATGACCATAGAATATCCGCTGCCTAGCTAGGATTACGTCTGCGGCACTGCGGTCACCCATCCACATCCCTCAATCAGCTGGGATATTGGCTTTCAAGTGCTAGGTGAGGATTTACCTTGTCCGTTTGGTACCCTTCAGAGGTAGAGTGATCAGGTGTTCTGGCCGAGAGGGCTTCTGGTCCGCGCTGGTGGTCGATTCGGTTCTGGTATCCGGTTCGATGTCTACTTTGACCCGCTTCCGCATGCCTACACACTCCGCCTTCCTGTGCCTCTTCTTTCCCCGTGCACATCCATCGCAATTCTCTTTATCAATCGTATTCGGAACAACAGACATTTGAGTGCCAACTGAACGATCGTAGAGGTCATATATCGGTTCACCCGTCAACTGGGTGTAACAGTTGTTGCCCACCGGCAGGAACATCGAAGTGTGCGTTAAGATAAGTCGGAAAGCTTCGTCTCCGATTCTGGCAGGGAGTGAACGGCAATCAAACATGTGTTACTCCGATCAGCTTCTACGACCATCCGATGACGTAAAGTAACAGATGGTTGAGAAAATGGGCACGAAAGCGTATAGAAGCGATTATTTCCAAATCGTAAGAATCTCTTGAGAGCGGATAGAGTACGGGGTTGACCCAAGCTCACCTTGATCTGAGCAACTTCCAGTTCGTCTGACGCAGTACAGACGCTGGACTATGGACATATCGGTTCTCCACGTGAGGCCTCACGGGGTTGATCGGCAGCTCGTACGCGGAGTACTATCATGGGCGGATGTCGGGACAATCCCGAAGTCAGTGGGTCATCAGATGGGTACGACAAGTCAGTCTTGCAGTCAGATATACGAAGCAGCAAATGAATGATTATCATCCCACGGCGGATTGTGTGGAGATAGGAGCGGCGCATGCGCAGTTGGGTGCTCACTCTGTTACCGGAGAGAAGCACATTCTTCCCCTTGATCCCATGACCAGCAGCACGGCCAAGTTCTCTCAAGATCCTGTCAATGGCCTCTTGCTGTGTCCCCTCGACTTGCCTCTTCCTCTGACCGTTTGAATCTGTCATGACATCTACCGAGCCCGAGCCTGAGCCTGAGCCTAAACCTGAGCCGTTCTGGTCGAAGAGTGGAAGACTGATGTTGGTGTTCTCGATCTCACTCGCTTGGATCTTGCGCCTCAAGTCATCACGCGCTTCGCCAAATGGGTAACAGCACAACGTGTCTTCCAGCAGGGTCGTATACGCCTTCTTATCGGTGACTTTCACCCACGGCCGAACGAGATGGTCCTGCGAGTCCGCTGCAAGACCCAAGGTCGAGCAACTGGGATTGAGGCAAGACGATAGTAGCGAGTCGAGGGTTTGTATCGGGGAATAGTATGCCAAGAGGGTCTTATGGCGCATCGGTTTAGACAACTTGCTCTTGATCTGATTGGCGTCGGTGTCGTCGCGGAGCTGGCGAGTCACGCTGGGTCCCATTATGTGCCGCTCTTTCAGGAGAGGAGCAGATCAGGGCTATCGAGTCATCTTGACACGTAGATCAACTAATTATCGATCGTGGTTATACGAATACGGATACGAACACGAATACCAACATCTCTCGTTAGTTGTTGAAGGTCAAACCATTCCAAGAAAGCGGTCGCGCTTGATGCATGTCCTCGAGCGAACAACCTCCACCGCGCGCCAGAAACCAGGCCAACCGAGTCTAACCATGTGCAACAGGATGAAATTGGTACTCTTGCACGCCTTGTGGGCCCAAGGTGATAGATGATACATACAACGTCGTTAACTCGACAATGGTACTGATCTGCAGTGTATAATATGAGGTCCGGGTGACGGGCACCTTGTGACTATGTAAAATGATGGGTTGAACCGTGGGTTGAACCGGTGAAATGACTTCTACCTCCGCTTGTGCTCTCGCCCTGTCCATCCGTCTGCCTTGAGCTTGTGTGCTCTCCTCTTCTCTAATATCGTTCTGAAAGCTCTAGCTCTAGCGTATTCAAAATCTATGCTCTATACCTGATGCCCTTCACCCCCTTCCTCTCCGGGATATGTCAAACTAGAACCCGTCGTCTCTCAACTTGATCATGAGACCGCCGTAGAACCTGGCCAGGTCGAACTTCTCCCTCTTCCTCTTGTCGCTATTCTCCTTCTCCCTTTCTTGCTGACTTTGTTTCTCGAGCGTAGCTTCCTCAAGCTGTTTCTTGCCTGTCTCGCTGGTTCTGTCGCCCGGCAGATAATCTGCCACCCAATCAATTACTTGGCCTACTTGCGCCAAGTCCCACGACGACGACGATGACGAAGACGGAGTCCCGGTAGGAGGAGGGGTCGAGCTCGACTTTGGAGAGGTACCAGCTTTCCCGGCTGATGCTTCGTCTTGCTCATATTGGGCCATGACAGCTTGCGCTTGTGCGGCTATGGCTGATTCTCCTAGACCGAGATGTTCGTTGACCCCGTGCTTGGCAGCTTCAGCTTCATGACCCTCCCAGTCCCATTCCCCTGGCACTTGGTCTTCCTGTTCCTTCTTCTTGGCTTTGATCTCCCCCTCATCGCTCGATGTCTTAGCTCCGGACGGGAACAGTCCACCTTCGCCTCGCAAGTCCCAATGATGACACTCGTCAACAGCACCGATGTATTCGCCCCATTTCGCACTGCTGACGCTGACCAAGCCATCATTTCCCTCGTAAGCCCGTTTGCCGTCAGGCCCGTAGATGGTATTCGACTCATCCTCCGCATATCCGTTGTCTGCTGCGGCGTCTAGTACCAGTTTGGGGAACCACAAGGGATGCAAGACGGACATCTTCGATATCCTTCCTGCGACAGAGGTATACTTGACGTTCGGTGAGTCGGGGGTGGACGGGTTGAAGTGGTCTCGTAAAAATGAAGTGGTGAGATTCGAGTATGCGGGCGAATCGAAGATGGAGAGCAGGTATGAGGTAAGCCCTGCAGCGAGTGAGCCGAAGGCGTCTACCTTACTGGTCTTCTGTTCGTTTGATACTCGAGCGAGCAAGGGTGATTTGAGAGAATACGGAGGAAGAGCCTGGTTTTTTCCCGATGTTAGAGCAGCAGTCGCTACAGCCGCTGCGGACCCGACACCGATGTTCGCCGCGCACCAATCCATGAACGGCGATCCTCTGTGTGGGGTACCGATCGTCGTCAACGAGAGAGGGGTGTACGATGTTGGTTTGATGGTCGAAATCAGATATCGACAATCCAGCCCGCCCATCGAGTGTGCTACAAAGTTCACACCGGCGCCTTTGGGAATTGTCTTCTTGAGAAAGTCGTGCATCTGCTCTGCACGCTCCTTGATAGAGCCGGTTCTGCGATAAGCCATAATGTCAGCGCATGAACGATCAAAGGGTAACGATCACTCATTTGTAAATCAGCGGAAATATAGGCAGAATGCTCACCCCTTCACTCCCACCACGACTACATTCGCCCCGATCCTATTCCGCAACACATCCAGCACGTTGGCCCAATAGTGTAGCTTTAGTGAGGGGAAGAGGGGTATCGGAGTGGCGGTCGAGAAGCCGTATAAGCCTAATCGAAGAATCAAGCAGCCAGAAGTCAGCACAGATGACGCTCAGAGCTCTGTCGTATGACAGTGGAGCTTTATGCATGTGCTGACAAGTCAGACCGAAATTTCACGACAGCGACGGATGTTCAGGAGGAGTTTGGCTCACCATGACATAGCACAACAATCTCCTTTGGCGGTTTGACAGCTCCGCGCCCTACCATCAATCTCTCATCGTTCATGTACCTATATATATCTGTTGGACCAGGCGGCCATTTCGGATCCGGTGCGAGCTTCGGGAAATGCACTTTGCTCTTCCCTCGTCCGTCTCCTTTGGGGTGACGCTGCGGTTGGTGATTGTTCTGGTGATTATGGTTATGATTGTGGTCGTGGTGATGAGGACTACTGCCGTTCGCGCCTGACGATCTCGAGGGCCCAGCTAACGGCATATCGTGGTGGTGCGAAGAGGAGGAGGAAGAAGAGTGTGTCTCGAGAGAAGTCGAGCGTAAGAGATGATCATGGTCGCTATGGTGTTTGATGGATGCGTTCGAGCGTGCTCGAAAGCGTTGAAGATGTTCGACCGCTTTGTGTTTGCCCTTGAGCGAAGGTATATGGTCGACCCATCTGTGTACGAGGTACTTTGCTATCTGCAAGTACCTGAATGGCGAGAGGGCCGTCATAATGCTGGGAGGTGTCGGCCAGTACCCCACAGGTCGATGAAGTCGGAATGCCTGATCAGATGATATAAGGCAAAAACAGCTTGAGTTGCAATGTTGGTAGTGGTGGCGATGAGAGTAGGAACGTGTGTCGGAAAAGCCGTTCTCTGACCAGATCCGAGGTCGACGCGATGCAGCCACACGAATGAGTGTATGTTCTAGTGAAAGTTGGAGTAGGCGACGGTGCTGTTACGCCTGTGAAAGAATTGATCTGCTGCTAAGGTGTATGGATAGATGGAAGGATGTATTTGTTGTTGTTATGTTTCGGACGTTATGATGGGGTTGGTTGGGTCTGGCTGCATGGATCTTTTTAAATTCGGCCGTCTCGTCTGTAGGCAGGCAGCTATGACGTGGTGACTGACTTACCAGTTATTCGACTGTACCCGTGTACCCCACCGTAGCACCGTGTTGTTGTCTCAGCGGTGTGCCACGCAGTTACGGTGAACGGGAGTATTATTTGCCTGTGCACCTGTGTACGGTACGGTGCACCCACCGTGTGGCGCCACGTTGTCTTCGCTGGCTACGCGGTGCCTTAACTCGATTTGACGTACGCAATTCTTTGGGGAAGCCGATCGGTTTGGTTTGGTTTGTTTACTTAGTCTGTACGTCTGTGCGTTGCTCGAGTAATGCCTGGATTGTTGCGGTCGGCCTCTGTCTCGGAGGATGTACAACCGGCTTTGGCTGATCCCGACCGACCCGGGTTCCGGAACGAGATTTGCGCGAGAAGACCGGAAGTCGTGGTGGATTGCAATAATGATGGATAGTATAGGCTGGTAGATGCTATAGTGGGTTGGTGGTCTGCTGATAGATGGTGATCCCCTTCTCGTTATATTTACCAAACCATAATCAAGATCCAAAGTGGCTCCACATGCATCTCACAACAGTGCACAACGCAAGCGAAGCTTATATACTGTGATCATCCAGTCTCCCTGCCCAACTGTAGCCCATGACCGCTCTGTTCACGTCAAACACGAAATCGTTGGGGATGTTGGAACCGATGCGAACCGTATCAGCTGACATTGTGCTTACTACATCGTCTTTGGTACCGCACTGTGTCATACGAATAAAGGACATCCTCATCCCTTCTATTCGAGAGAAAGGAGACTAACATGGCCAAGGGGAGCGGGAAAATACTCTGGCAAGACATCTCACGTCCCCATACATTCCGACATGGACCGATTGATGTCAGCCCTCATTCTGCCAGTGTTGATTCTAAGCAACAACCGGAGGAACGCTGTGGGTGCGTATGTGCTCGTGGTGGACATGCAAATTCTTGTTGGCTGTGCGTCCTATAGCTAGTAATATTGCTCAGTTCTGGCAGGTGAGTTACTTGGGTGGCAAAAACAGCCAAGCGTCACCTTCCTTCGGTCATAGCCATCAGGGTCTACCACGTGGCAGCACGCGTCTTCTTTTTCGTTCTGCTTTGCTTTGCGTTCCTTGCGCTTTGCTTTCCCTTATGTGATTTGTTTTTCCCTTGGCAGGTGGAATTGAATTTGTTGTTGTTTTCGCAGCTCAAGGCCGCACTGCATCGCAACGCATCGCATCGTTGTTACCCGTCGCGGTCGCGGTCGCTTGGACATGCATGTGCATTGGCATGTAGGCATGTTTGGGACCATTTTTCAAGCCCAGTCTCAGTCTGCAGTCTGTCTCACAAAGCTCATTGCATTAGCATCTCATCTGCATCGTATCTCTGATACCTACGAGTACTGTACATACAGGTCGATCCATCGCACCATCTCATCTCAACTGTGTCACTCTCTGAAATTCGACTCCCTCTACGTACGTACGTACTCTTGGCCACGCCAGCAAGAAAGATCATCGAAACGTCGAATCGATCCCGCTTGCCTGCTTCTTCCTGTTCACACCTTCCTTTCGTCACAGACCTCCTCCAAGGAAAAGGAGGGATCAAAATCTCGCAGCATAGCATAGCATAAGAAACATCATAGCGTCGTACTGCTCTCAAATCAGACTCAGACTCAAGACTCGCAAATCATAACACCGCTTAGCCCACCATCCCGATCGTATTGGTGCGTTACGCTCGAATTACATAGATAGTGGTTCACGCTTCTCTCTCTCTGTCACACAACTATCAGATCGCACACCCGAATTTCGATAATCTTCACACGATCGACTTCGTAGCATCTCACATTCACACAAATTGACCTGAGACAATTCACTCTTGCATCATGCAATCCAGACTCGCCCCGACCCTTCTCTCCCTACTCGCCCTTTCACTTACGACACCCGCACTCGTCTCCGCCGCCGACACATGTAATGGCCACGCCGAGCTGTGTGATCGGAAATACTCGAATGTGACGTTCATCGGAGCGCACAACTCGTATGGCGCTGGAGATAGTATTGCCGATAATCAGAACAAGGATGTGACTGCTCAGCTGGTGCGTAGACGTTCCAAACTGGGTGTCTTGGTCTATAGGGTGATGAGCAGGACACTGACATCTGATGTCGTCGTGTTGCATTAAATCAGGATGACGGTGTGCGGACGCTGCAGCTGCAAGCGTGAGTGTAGCGATTTATCAACTGACTCTTATCGTCACCAAAGCGTGTTCAGACTGACGATACTCTGCTCTTCATTTGTCCAGCCACAACACTGATAACGGCGTACATCTCTGCCACACCTCTTGTGTGAGTGCACTGGATGCAAACAAGCTTTGTCTAGTACAGAGATCCACGGTCTGACCCGTATATCCCCTTCTTCCAGTCCCTTCTCGATGCTGGATCACTGGAAGACTACCTCAAAAAGGTGGTCACTTGGATCTCGTCCAACCCCAATGATGGTAAGTTTGCGGGCCTTAGTGACACCTCAATGATGCTTGCGGGTCATATGCTGACTGAGACGCTGTTCGCGATGAGTTCAGTCGTCACCATCGTCCTGACCAATCCCGAAAACTTGGCCGTCTCGACCTACTCCCCCATCCTCACATCGTCAGGAATCGCAGACTACATGTACACGCCGTCTGCCTCTTCCATTTCATTGTCCGATTGGCCGACACTGGGAGAACTTATCGATCAAAAGAAGACCGTGGTGGCTTTCATGGACTACCAAGCTGATTTCTCGTCTGAGCCCCGGTTGATCGATGAGTTCAGTAATATGTTTGAGGACGCCTATGGTGAGTGTCAGATCGTGAACCATCGCCATTATGGAATGAGATTAGCTGACCCTCCGTTCGTTCATAACGCGATCATTTAGACGTCACCGATGCGTCGTTCACTTGCTCGGTCAACCGAACGTCCGGCGATGCGAGCTCACAACTGATGCTGATCAACCACTTCCTGGATACGGTGAGTGATAGCTTGTCTGCAGCTACAAAGTATGAAAAAATGCTGATGAATCCGTTACACTGCGCGTCGTAGAGCTACGCATTCGGCGGCACGTCATTCTGGATTCCCAACAAGGATGAATTGAACACGACAAACGCGGAGAGCGGTGATGGCAGTATTGGGTTCCACGTCGGCAACTGTGTCTCGATCTGGGGGTGAGTGTTCCGTAATCTGACCGCACGTGCTGCGTGATAAACGAGAGACTGACCGTCCGCGTGTGGTCATTTTGTATCTCAGCCGAAACCCCAATCACATCCTCCTGGACTACTACGACACCACTTCCAACACTCCCTTCAACGTAGCCGCGACTCTCAACGGTGTCAGCGCGCCCACGAACACCGTCACCCCAGGTGCTGTCGCCAGCTCGACTGGTTCCGGTTCTGGCTCGGGAGGCGCATCAGCTAGTGCGAGTGGTCAGACTGCCAGAATCTCCTCGAGCAGCCTTTCGTCCGCTATGCGACGCATCAGGCTCGATACCAGCAGTTTGGGAGGTGCCGCGGTTGCTGCCAGCATGTTGGCGGGTGTCGGTATGGGTATTGGAGCTGTATTATTATAAGATCCGGCCAACGATGATGATGGAACGCGGTGATAGCAGATGAAGAACGGATTAGGACCGTTGAAGACCGAAGAAGCCAGCAAGCAGCTGGTCTGCGAACCAGATGTCATGATGTCAAACTACGGAGACGCATACAAAATGAGACGAGTCATGATATAACGGACGATTATGTACTGGCCAAGCACCCGGATGATAGATACGGATATCCTTCAAGTGTCAGATTTCAGATCTGTTGAGATTTATTACAATGAATTGCTTCTTCAACCGCTATATTATAATGCTCGATTCGCTCAATGCCTTATCGTCTTGTAAATCATGGATGGCTTACTTGGCAGGTAGTGCGATCTGCTCTCAACGTAAGGCTTGATTGTACCAGAATTATCCAGGTCAGCGCTGTAGTTGATCGTTATGATGCTGTTTTCCTAGTGGTGGCTCGCTTGACTATACGCGCTGCGACACACGTGGAAAGGCTGCATTCGATACCATGAGTGATGAACATGAGGATAAGAAGCTGGGGACCGAGTCGTTCGATCAGACTGTCAACGGGGAATGTATACATCCTTGCATCGCTTTCCCGGCCCCCCCAGGCTCCAGTCCAGATCTACCTATGATCGAAAATCCCTCTCGCCCTATCATGAGTCACCGACGGTATCGGCAAAGGTATAGAGCGAAATTGGCCTACTTCTCGCTCCATCCCTCGCCCTTCCACTCTACGGTCCCGGGCCAACTCTCGCCCTGAACCCTCTCAGCCGTACCAGCGGGCGTAGGCAGTCCTTGCACGCCTTTCCCGATCCACTCTCCTTCCTCTTTACCCTTCGACAACGCCAATTTGGCCCGGCTGAGCAGAGCCTTCTTAGAATCACGAATACTAATGAACGAGTCGTCGGCGCCGGGGACGGATCCTCTCACATAGATCAGGTTGAGGACGGTGTCGATCTTGTGCACGAGCAGGTTTTGGGTCGTTCGTGTCGCCGTGCCCATGTGGCCTGGCATCTTCTTACCAGGAATGACTCGACCGGGATCCTATGAAAACGCGTCGTAGACATCACAAAGGAGCTTCAGCATGAATGTCTCTCCGTTGAAACACGATTGACCACAGTCAATGGGAGACATTCGATTTCGACTATCACAAAAGAGGGGTGCAGCCAGCCTTGATGCAAGGGAAGACGTGCTCGCAAAAGTACACGACCTTCACTCCTTCGAACACTCACCTGATTCTGACCGATCGAACCTCCCGATCGGTGCTTGACGGACACACCATGTGATGCCTTCAAACCTCTGAAACCATATCGCTTCATGACCCCCTGGAAGCCTTTTCCGATGCTGCACGGGGGAAATGTAGCACGCGACAAGAGCAGGAAGATAAAATACACAATCATCAGCGATCTGTTCACAGCAGGCCACGGGTGTTCGACAAGAAGCATGAAACATTCTTTCTCATGATCAGGGAGTCATAGGTTCAAGGTTCAAGGTGACAACACAATCGCAGCACTAGCATTAGCACTCACGTGACACCCTGCACATCGACAAATTGACCGGGCACGAAATGCCCCGCGTTCAACTCTGTCCCGACCTTGAGAATAGCGTCGTCCGATACCTGATATTCTTGCAACTTGTACTTCGGTTCCACGCCGGCGGCTTTGAAATGGCCCAGCTGTTGAGCCGGGGTCGTCTTTTCCCGTCGGCTCGATGCGCCGATCTGGAGGGTGTGGTATGGTGATGTTGTGGGAGGAGGAGAGTGTCGGACGACTTGGTTTGCGTCCACCTGATCGGGTAGAATGGCGATAGCCCAAGTCAACGTTAGTAAATCATCAATGTCGGATCGTTCTTCCAAAAAACAGGACTCTTCGGACCTCCAACTGTCCCCCAGCACGGGTGAGACGGGCGTATTCGAGACTCCTCAGAAACCAAAGATAAGGGTCTTGCCCACGGCATTAGACTCCTGAGCTTCTGAAGTGAGGCGCTACCAGAAGAGTCGTCCAAGCCTCTATTCGTATAATGAAGATGCGGGGACTGGAAGACGAAGAGGAAAGCTCTTTCCCACTCACCTGCAAGACAGTAACAGGCCATCTCCTACCATCCTGGTCCCACAGCGCAGTCATCCCCCGCTTCCTAGCGATCAGTCCAGTCCTAAGCGTATGAGGTGTCCATTTTCCGACAGGATTGGCCGAGGTGGAAGTGGAAGTGGAAGTAGAGGCAGAAGCAGAGGCGGAAGCTTCGCTTGGCTCGGCGACTGTCGCCAGTGTTCGGTGGAACGGTCGTTGGATCGATCGTAGTATTGATAGTGAGCGCATGACGATGTCGCTTCGAGCTATGTATGCACGATGCTTAGACGCAGAATGAGAGACTGTTCAGCTGATTGTTGCGGATTGTGGATGAATGTTATTGAGGAGCACTCGAAATTTGGGCGAAAAGAGCGTTTGCAGAAGAGTGCAGGGCATGCAAAGGTAAAGGAAGACGTTGCGTCGGCGATCGCCGCATCAACGAGCTCTTGCCCCTGCTCACGCCCCCTTTCTTTCATCTCGGATCAGCAACAGAGCAACAGCGCAACAGCGACAGACACGTCCATGCATATGTGATCTGCGTTGTCCTCGAGCATCCCCCTCCCTATGACAAGAAGACCCTCCATCTCTTTCCTTAATCACAGCTCAACTAGTCCGGCAGCGAGCAGGATATCTAGCTCGATACTTTCCCAAATTAAGAACCTCCTCAACAAACTCTCGCCATACTCGAGTACTCGATACCGTCATCACCCCGGCCCTTGATCAAACTGCGCACATATCTGTAACAGGGGCCCTTGACCGGTCGCCGTTCACCTGACCCTGCATCCCACTTGCATAAGTTAGCTTACATATATACGTAAATATCTCAGGCTACAGCTACAGCTGCAGCATTACCTAGACCAACAAACAAGATCACAGCGGACGAACATCTATCATCTTTACATATCATTTGTAGCAACGACAAGCAAAAGCCAGAACGCGAGACGCAAAAGGACATCTCTTCCATCGCCTGGATACCTTTCTACGCTTCGGTACCAGCATCAGCCCACGTTCGATTTGGTCTCAATTCCAGCACACAGACACACCTACACGGCAGCGCCAAGACCGAAAACAACTATCGGTTCATCACCATCGTGCGTGCGTTAAGTACGACTAATCCCTTCAAATCATCGACGTCGGAACACGCGTGCACAGGAGTAAGACACGGACCCACATCTGCCTCTATCCCGCCCGCGATCATCCTGTAAAGACTCCCTCTCATAATCCCCTAGATAACGAGCTACAATCATGTCAGCAATGGCGTCCAACGGCTTCCCTCAACCTCAAACAACGGGTCAACAGTCTTTACCGCCCCTGCCGGTACAAGCGACCCCTCAACAGGTTTACGCGCAGAACGGCGGCTCAGGCGGGAATAGTATGTATGGCGATGCTTCGCCCGTGGATGGCTTCGGACCGGGCATGGGCTACCCAGGAGGTGATGGGGGATTCGACAGGCAGAGCAGGATCGTATCGCAGCCCGCCCCTCTGCTAGATCAATGTGAGTGCTGTCGCTGTGCCATATAGCACGGACCAATCATGCTGTGAAAGCAGTGTCACCGGCTCCCAGCGCGCCTACAGCCCACATCTTGCTCACTCCTTCTTTCTGTGATCTTAGCCCACCTCCGACCAGGAAAACAAGCAGAACTATTATCGCAAGATCGAACACTTCAACTGTACCGAGAGAATGCCAAGAAGACCAACGATCCCGAGCTCATATTCGAGTTTTCTGTGTTTATGATCGACGCTGCCAAGTCGATGGTCCCTCCCGAGCTGGAAGCCGAGCCATCACCGCCTCCCACGACGACAAAGCTCATAGAGAAGCGAGAAGAACTCATCAAAGAGGCTACTGCCTTGCTTAAGCGTTTAGCGGATCGAGGATATCCCGACGCGCAGTATTTCCTCGCCGACTGCTATGCGAACGGTATCGGCACTGTGAGGGGAAGACAGGACTTCGATAGGGCGTTCCCGCTGTTTGTGTTAGCAGCCAAACATGGTCATCCGGACGCTTGCTACAGAGCTGGAACATGTTGTGAACATGGATGGGGATGTAGGCGAGAAAGCGCAAAAGCGGTGCAGTTCTATAAGTGAGTGTCGAAACGATAAACGACGTGCTTGTCGCCTAATCTTCAGCAGCATACACACGCTCCATTCCCCTTGCTTATGGCGCTCGCGATGCTTGGAACAGGCATGCTAATCACGTCTTTTGGTCGCTCGCCCTCACAGGAAAGCTGCTGTCGCCCTCCACCCTGGCGCAATGTACAGACTAGGAACCGCCGAATTGAACGGCGCCTTGGGTCTCTCGCGAAGACCAAAAGAAGGTGTCAAATGGCTCAAGCGATCAGCGGAGCACGCTACCGAGGAGTTCCCCCACGCTCTGCACGAGCTCGCCTTGCTTCACGAGAGGGGCATCGATAATGTCTTGTTTGTCGATTTCGAGTATGCGGCAGAGTTGCTCGCCCAAGCTGCCGAGCTGGGGTACGCGCCTTCGGCGTTCAAGTTGGGAGAATGTTACGAGTATGGGAAGATGGGTTGTCCCATTGATGCGGCTTTGTCTATACATTACTATGTAAGTGCCTTGTTCGCTTCTCCCACCTACATCTACATCGCCACGGCCATCCTCCTTGAGTCGACTCTCCACTGCACGTGCTTTCATACGCTCTAGCGCTGACCATACCAATGTGATTACTGTAGAACATCGCCGCCCAGCAAAATCACCGAGACGCATGCTTCGCATTGACCGCATGGTACCTCGTCGGATCACCGGGTGTTCTCCCTCAGTCAGATACCGAGGCCTTCCTGTGGGCGAAGAAGGCGGCCGAGATGGGGCTGGCCAAGGCTCAGTACGCTGTAGGGTACTTTACCGAGGTGAGTGGGCTATTTCTCGTCTCACCGATCTGTTACCCTTTGCGTGCATTATACTGCCGCGCCGTTTCGATGCTGGCACTGGTCGCATGGTACCGCGCAGATCCGTCGCTGTGGTGTTCAGAACGCAAATACATGAAAACTTATCATGCCTCCCTTTTCATCGCTACTAGACTGGAATTGGATCCGAAGCAAACCCGCAAGGCGCTATGAAATGGTACAAGATGGCCGCGGAGGGAGGGGACAAGCGAGCCGCCAAACGACTCGCGTCCGGCGGCGGAGGTGGCGGTGGTGGCAGGGGTTCGGCGGCACTGGATAGACGGTTGGAGATGGAGGCTATGAAGGAGGAACATCAGGCTAAAGGCGGCAAAGAGGGTTGTTCGATCATGTAAAAGGGGGAGAAAGGGCATTTCTGTCTGCTTGGCATGGTGGGACGTTGACTCCTAGTGAATGCCGGAGTCGGGATCACGGTTGCTGACAATTGGAAGAAGGCGAGCAAAGGGTGGAGCGGAGTCAATCGTTCGTGTAGCATTACAAGAAGTCACGCGATTCTTAGGCCGTTGTCGATCGGGCGGATGAAATGCGCTTGGTTCAGCTATCTATCTAGCCGTATACGGTCGGACTTCGGCGCCGTGTCGAGGTAGTCCACCAGACCAGTAAAATTAGAATTAGTATGTTTTCCGATAGATAGTAGTCGTAATGTGTGTCCTCTCATTTTTCCCTCTCATATACAGTACTCCTCCAGCTCAGCTTAGCCTGGCTTACCTTGACTTGGATTTGGTTTTTGGTTTTCGGTCTCAGTTGATATGACTGGTCATCGATACGGTATGGTACAGTACGAACACTCTCATGCATTCACGCGTTACGATATGGAACGGAACTGTAGCTTGCCTGATTGCTATGATACTGAGCTGTTGGTAATGCCACAAAGAGAAAAGTACATACATATGTATGTACTGGAGTCCCAAAACTCGCACGGAATGACAATTTTGGATGCCTGAAAGAGACCCGCTCACCGCACGCATGCTTGGTCGGTCAAAAACCTTGTAAGACAGCAACAGCGAAGGGACCGCCAGTCGCCTGTCAATCACGCATCCTCTGTAGATAATGCCCCCGCCTCGTGAACTGAGAGAGCGAGCTTGGCTTCTTCCCAAATCCTGAGCAGCTCTTCCCTGCTGATGCGCTATACGTGACACGGGCCGTCCAAACAAAAAGCTTCACAGATCAGCATGTACTTTAGCTTGTCCTCATGCAAGGAAGATAGGGCCTCGTACCACATCCTACCGAGGAAGGCTCAACTCACCTTCGTATCGCAAAGTTCTCTGAAGACAGAGCCGGGGGTGTCGAACAACGCCAGAGGCGTGTCGTATTCCTTGATTTCACCTTTACTCGTGATCACTGCTTTCTCGGACATACCACTTTCTCGGACAGCCTCTGCTCTCACGGCCACGTGAATTTGGACCCTGTAAACGTGCCAGGCGGCACACCAGAGGCTGTCCGAGATTGTGCTGTGTCCGAGAATCCCGTGATTACTAGTATCGAGGACAAGGACTCGGTCGTAGTATGTGATAGTCTGTAGTCGGTGAGCGATGGAGAGGAGCTAATTTCACAATGAATCGGCCCCAGAGATACAATCTATCAGCGAGACAAGGATTGCAGCAAATGGCAGAGGCATGAGCGACTCACGGTCACATCCGAGAACTCGGTTTGGATGATACCCTGGATCAAGGCGTCTATCTCCGGGTTGACGGACGATGTCGTCTTGTCAAGTAAGAGGACTTTGCAGCGTCTCGCCAGAGCCCGAATGAGCGACACTGAAGCAAGTATACCAAATTGATCAGCCAACTTGCTTACCTACCAACTTCAGGACGACAGCGAAAGTGCACTCACAGAGTTGGCTCTCGCCAGCACTTAAAATGCCAGCAGAGAGTGAGGTAGGACGAAGTTGGAGAAGGCAATTGTCGAGAAGTAGAAGATCTTGGTGGGATACATACAAGACTCAACGTGTATGCAGAGGACTTCTTCTGGTCCAGAGCTCAGAGGGGCTCTCTTTTGTCCTTTTGAGTAACGAAAGGAAGGTGAAGATCAAAACCTGCTTCGGTCCGTGTCCTCTACTTCAGCCCTCCTATGACGCACCTTCAAACGTTTCTACAAGATTCACTGCTCCTCGACAGTAACCACTGTGCTTCTGTGATCAGATAGTGATCGTTAGAAAAAGGATCAGGGAGTGGAGAGCGACATGAGTCAGTCTAGCTCGAGGTCATCGTACGCCATCCAAGGTTCTCCTTCCCAAGAACCTTTGTCTATCGGAATTGAACAAGGTTGATGATATCCAAGAGCTGATGCTTCGTGCTGGCTGGAGATCAGGCCATTGGGCATCGATATCGATATCAGTAGATCAGCTCAATATATAGACCGAGCTCGCTGTTCATATATTCTCAATTTCCAAACGAACGATATACTTACTAACATGAGCCAAGCCAAGCAAACTACAACTGAGAAGCGAATCGACCAGTCAACAAATGATGGACTTGGTAAGCCGCCATGGGGAGCCAAAGTAAGTGCTTCATATGCACCATGATGTATCTCTACTGAGGCAGTGATTGTTCTTGACAGTGGCGAAGCTCGACCTGGTACATCACGTCTGGTACGCAGATTGCTTCTGTATGCCCTAGTAGCTGAACTTACAAGCTAACAGTTCTGTAGTCGTCACCTACGGTTCCATGACAGAAGCTCTGTGTTATGTGAGCGCCGTCCATCACATATCCCGAATTGGAGGTCAACGCACTTACTCAGCAACCGCGTGAGCAGATGATTGCGGTCCCGGTTATACCTTTCCGCCTTGAGGACCTGGGATACAACAACATATCTTCCAGAGCCTCGTGGTTCCTCTTTGCCTTTTGCACCTCAATGGCATTCTGTACGTCCCTCCCTCCATCGACGATCTCAATACGGAAGCTAATTCTCTGAGAAGTCACCTTCCCCATCGCCTACTTCCTGCACCGTCGTCCTTGGCGCAAGGGACCCCTTCTTGGGGCGTGTATCGTTATGCAGACTGCCCTATTCATGTTGATGTTCGTCAAGGTCTATGCTGTGATGGTGCTGGCGCGTGCACTTCAAGGTCTGTCTTGCACCGTCATTTGGTCGGGTGAGTCTCAGTCAGTGATTGTCTTCCCGAATATACGCCAGAATTCCTCGCGATAATAATCATCGTTGACGGTGCCTGGCGGATGCTCGTTTCGACCAGTCGGATTCGCCTTACTGTAAGTTACAGCTTGTGAATAGTTTTCTGCATGTGGGGACTGATCGCAGACACGCACGCAGCTGCGAGAATGTAGATCAGAAGCACATCGGTCGGCAGCTGGGCTTCGCCTTTTCAGGAATGTATCTAGGTCAGACCATCGTGAGTGGTACCTGTAAAAGACGGGTCATGCCATTTGAGCGGTCTTCTTCAAGGTACGTATTAAACGCTATTGTCGATGTTTCGGCACAGGCGCCCGTAATCGGTGGTGGCTTGTACTCCGCCTTGGGGTGGAAAGCCCCCTTTGTCTTCTGTGTCGGGGTATGCAGTGTCGAAGTCATCGCTCGGTGGATCGTCATCGAGCAGAAAGATCTACTCAAGTATCGAGACTCGGCCGACCAGCTGGGATCTCGCACTCCAGACCCGAACAACACGCCAACCGGGCCCCAAAGTCCTACACCTACACCCGTGCCTACCATCACGTCCACCAGCGGCGAAATCACGCCTCACACTGATATAGGTGGCCCTATTTCCAGCGAAGACACACAAAGAGAGCATCAAGAGGAAGTCATGCTCAATCCCTGGAACCTGATGAAAGCCCTGTGCACGTCGCCGAGGAGTATTGCGGCGATCGCGGTTCATTTTGGTACCGGCGTGGGAATGGGAGCGATCGAACCCACGTGAGCTCCACAACGCTGTTCTTCCCTGAGAACCGTAGTGGCCACTGACGCTGAGACTTGGGCAGGTTCACTTTGCGGATCCACGATATCTGGGACAAAGGGTCAGGCTTTGTCGGTCTGGTTTACCGTGAGTTTCCACTAAGTCTGCATTCACAGCGAGCGTGAACAGAGTTAAGCTGATCAGTTGAGATTTCGTTCGATTGTTAGTAATCGCCTTCATACCAATCTTGATAGCTAGTCCAATGAGCGGCTGGCTAGCCGATAAGATCGGGGCGGAATGGCTCGTCAATGGCTCGAACTTACTGACCGCGCCATTCTTCCTACTCATGATACTGAAATCAAGCTTGCCAGGATTCGTCGTCTGCTTTACCTTGACGGGTCAGTTCGGATTCCCTCCACCGTTGACCGGCGCTTATCGACAAGAGAAGGATTCGAGCGACTGAAATGAATTCTTTTCTTAGGTTTCTTTCAAGGATGTATGCTAGCACCTATAGGTAAAGAAGTATCCGAGGTGGCTCGCCAGATTGTGAGGGTTCGATACTTTACGAACCGAAACGTAGCTGACAGTGTGTAAACCCACTCACAGGAAGGATTGGGCGAGATCCACCAGTTTGCAGCGCTCAACTTCGCTTGGGGTAAGCCACTCTGTGCTCCATATACACCCAATATTGAATCTGAATTTGTCGCTTAGCCCTCGCGACTGCTGCTGGTACGATCGCCGGGGGACAGCTGTATGATCATGTGCCTCACGGTTGGGCCGCCGTTTGCTGGTGAGCGATTTGAAGTATATCCGAACCTAGTCACCGAGTACTGACCGATCGTGCTGTTGCGTAGGTTCTGTTTTGCGTGTTGCGCCGTGTGTTTGCCCTTCACCCTCTTGTTCACAGGCGAAAAACCGCTTTTACGACGCGTGATCCGGCGGAAATCGGACCAGCCCATTTCCGCCGCGATTTCTGCATAACAGTGTCAATAGTGGTCAAAGTGTTTTCTCTGGAATGATGTTAGTACGCCATTTGTGCAGAATAGGGTGATATGGACATGCATGTTACAAGCAGGTGTGATACGCTACCTGTGTGATTCTAGATACCGCCGGCTCTTCTTCGAGGGGTAGCCGAGGATCTTGATCCAGCACCGATACCTGCACTCCGTGGTGTCTGGGCAACACTGACACCGCCGATCCTAGGCGTACGCGAAATCGCTTCTTGCTTCATCTTCTCCGCTTTCGCTCGTTCGATACTGCAACACCCCGAGAGGAAACGTTCAGTCACCAAGCGCATAGCTTGAGTGTAATGAAGTGGTGAGGAAGACTCACTCTTCGCGCTGTCTAGCCATCTCCGCCTCCAGTTCCGTTCGTTTGCTGAAGTCTCGATTGGCCCGCGCTCGTGCCAAAGCGTCAAAGTTCTTCTCTCTGATCGAAAAGAACACGCTACCGAGCTCGGCTGAAGGGCTAAGTCAGCGGCGGTCCTCAGCAGGCAGAAGCCATAATACTCACCAAGCCAGTAAGGGTCGACCGATGTCACACACATCATATATTCTGTTCAAATGTCAGCTTTGAATCTCGGAGATGTCTTGATTGGATAGACAAGGCAGCTCACGTTTTGAGGTCAACACCACTAGACAGAGATGTCAGCAACGATTCATTTTCCGATACTCCAGAAGTACTTACATTCGTGATATACAACATAATCAGGCATGTCTGGGACAGAATTAGCTTGGTATGACCCCAATCGAAAGTGAGGAAGAGAACTGAGACTTACAGCCAAGACCATACAGTGCACTCGTCGGATGCAAGACACAGGGCAGCTGCGAGACATATCAGCTTGCTTATCACAAAGCAGCTCGTGATAGACACTATACCTACACCGGTCCTGACATTCATATACTCTCCGATACCCTTCACTCTAGCAGCTTGATGGAAGTATCCAGCTGTAATACATTTTCTGTGATCGATCTCCTTAGTCAGCTCCAACGAGCGCTCGGATTTGCAGTTTTCGGTCTCACCTGACGATGTCCCAATCTGTTCCAACAGACAAGATTTCCATCTTCTGCTGCTTCATGATGTCTTCTAGCTGACCTCGGACTTCTCGAGCTTTTCGCATCAGCTTGGGATGGAGGAAGTGCTTCATGCACCACGAGTCGCTGTACCTACGAGGGCGTTAGCAAGTTCGGACAACAGAATACAAGCGAGAGGCTCTCATGACACTTACCCGTTGCTCTTCCATTGAGTGTATACGTGAAGAAGCGTGAGATGATCACTCTCAGGTACGAAGAACTTCTCGCGGGCTGCGTCACTCTCCTCGGCCCGTTGAGGCGGCCGATAGAAAACAGACGGCACCGACAACATCGACACGATCGTCAACATTTCCGAGGAACACTTGTACTCGGTGGCGACAATGAGCATTTTGGCAAGCGAAGGCTCCATGGGGAAGTCAGACATCTTCTTGCCATCCGCAGTGAGGTCGCCAACATTGTCGAGCGCACCGAGGACCCAAAGCTGGTACATCGAGTTGAGGATGTTCTCTTGGGGTGGAGGATCCATGAAGTCGAATTCGAGCAGGTTCTTTACACCGAGGGATTTGAGCAGAAGAACAGTGTTGGCCAAGTTCGTTCGCTGAATCTCCGGAATATTATTCGGGAACAGCTCGTTGAGATACGCCGTCTCCGTGAATAGTCGGTAACAGAATCTAAGGCAACCAGTCAGTTTCGAGTACGGAAGAAGAGGGTCATTGAGCTTACCCGGGACCTGTTCGACCAGCTCGACCAGTTCTTTGACCTGCATTGGCTTGACTGATAGGCGTGATCTGCAAGGCATCCATACCGACTTTTGGGTTATACACCTTGAGCTTCGAATATCCGGCATCGACAACGTAAAGAATACCGTCGACTGCGTAATACGTCAGCTGAATGGACGTCGAGCAATGCGAATATCTGATGACTTACCAGTAAGCGAAGTCTCCGCAATATTCGTAGCGACCACGACTTTCCTTCGACCGTCTGGAGTAGGCTGGAAGATTTTTGCTTGCAAATCCGCCGGCATTTGGGAGTAGATCGGTAGGACAGCCAGCGGCGGTGGATCATCCAGTTGTGATAGTCTCTCTGCGGCGCGTCAGCATCAGCCTTATTTCTGGAAAAACAGGTGCCGCAGGATAGCAATCGTCTCACCTTCCACGACCTGACAAGTACACTGGATATCTTCCTGTCCGGTCATAAAGACCAGGATATCTCCGGCAGGGTTTGACAGGTGAATCTGCAGTACCTGCTTGATGGCGCTGTCGACGTAATCTTCGCAAGGCGATTTCGAGTGGAAGATCTCGACGGGGAAAGTTCGTCCAGGAATCGTGTACGTGGCGGCGTTACCAAAGAATTTGGAAAACTGTCATGACGGTCAGTCAGCTCACTAGCAAGTACCAATATACTACTACAGAAGAGGTGGCTTACCTTCTCGGCGTTCATAGTGGCCGAAGTAACGATGAGCTTGAGATCTCGCCGCCTCGTCAAGACTGAATGAAGGGAATGGCATCAGCTGCTATCGTTATCGTAACAAATCGACTCACTTTTCCGGAGCAAACCCATCAGAATATCGGTACTGAGCGACCTTTCGTGCGCTTCATCGAGAATGATCACACTATATCGGTCGAGGTCGCCCTCGTTCAGGGATTCTCGTAAAAGGACACCATCGGTCATGAACTTGATCTTGGTGCTTTTCGACGTACAGTCTTCAAATCGGATGGCGTATCCAACGGTATCACCCAAGTTACACTCCATCTCCTCGCTGACTCGCTTAGCGACCGACATCGCAGCGACACGACGAGGCTGAGTACACCCGATCATGCCATTTGCGCAATAGCCGTCTTCGTACAAGAACTGACCCAGTTGGGTAGTCTTTCCGGAACCGGTTTCTCCTATGACCACGAGGACTTGATGATCTCTGACCATAGCCATCAACTCCTCTCGGACGGCGAAGGCAGGCAAATATTCTCGCTGTTCTTTCAACGTTCGAGTCTTAGCGAAATTGGACACTCCCTCGGACTTCTGCAAATGGGATGAGAACTGCGAGTCTGCCTTGTAGTTGCCGTCGTCGCCTTTCTGGCCCTCTTCGCCAAGATCAGGTTCATCTTTAACGCCCATCAGATTACCGAGTGTTGTTCCGGCCATGGAAGCGGCTTTAGCGGCGGCCTGGATTGAAAGGAATATCAGACGAAGCCCATTCTCATATGGTGATGGACTAACGAGCTCACCTTTTCTCGCTCCTGTCTCTCTCTTCTCTCCTTGACTAGTGCACTGCCCTGCTTCGAGAACTTTGCCAAGTCACTAGTACCATCTCGGATCGGATTGATCGGGTCCAGCTGTCTGGTATATGCCACCGTTCCGTCCAAGAAGGGGGGTTTCAGATCATGAACCAAGACATGTACTTTGGAGTCCGAGTCGTCTTCGAAATCGTTATCGACACCGCCCGCTTGCAATACACCGGACGTTTGCATTCGGTTCGTCTCCCACATGTCGTTGTCCGCATTCTTCGCATTACACCATCAGTGATGGTTCAACATAGCCTAGTGTGGGCTGGGATACTCACGAACTGAGCTTGACGAGCAGTCTGTCGCTTGACTGCTTTTGCCTGCAGCTCCTCTTCTTTGTCTCGCTCGAGACTCTCCCACTGAGAGAATGGATTATGCTCGTCGTCGGGTGCCTACGGAATCATAGCCGTCATCAGTCTTCATCTTGCGTGCACCAATAAAGTCGAACCGTTTCATGACACTCACCACTGCACCTTCATCGTCGTAGCTGTACCAATCCCTATCAAGCTTGACCTGTTCTTCTTCCCATTCCTTTGCGTCCAAATCCAGACCGCCATCTCCTTCTGGTGAGTCTCTCCTTCCAGAGCGAGGTGTCTGGTCCCATCCTTGTCCTCGTCGCGAGCTTTCAGCTTTACCCCATCCACCTGGACCCCTGTCCCGTCTCGGCGTCTCATCCCAACCTCGATTTGGTACTCGCATGCTGCCGCCCTCCATATCCCGATCTGATCTTGATGTGCGAGCGGTAGGCGCAGCACCCCAATTCTTCCCTTCTGATCGTCCGTCTCGACCGCCTCGACTATCGCGTCTATCGCTTTCATCTCTTCTACCCCCGTCATCGTACCTTCCTCTGCCATCTCTTTCCCGGTCGTTCCTTCCTCTATCTCGATCCCGTTCATCCCTGTAGGAGCCTCTGTTCAGTCGCGATTGGAAGTCATCGATGCCGTGCCTGTCTCTTCCGTCCTTCTCTGCGGTCGACGCCGAGACCGAAGTCACGGGATTGTTCTTCCTATTCCTGTACGCTTCCAGTCGTTGTCTGGCCGAATCGGAGAGACCCGTCCCACGGCTTGGGGTTTCCTCAGGCTTGACTCGAGTGTTCTCGCGTCGGACAGGCACAACTGGAACTGTGGGGATTAAATGGGTGAACGAATCTTTCGGTCGAAAAGTGGGCAAGACACACCTTTGAAGACACCGCCAGCATTCGACTCATCTTGGTCGTCGTCTCCGCTGGTTCTCGGGCGTTTGTTAGATGGCTCTCCTTTCCCTGAAGCAGTCGCTGCCGCTGCTCGCTTCTCAGCCGCTAGCTTGTCCAAACCCAAGAGCGACGGTCGAGCTGTCGGAGGTGCGCGGAAAGCAACGGACTGCAGCGAACGATTCGTTGATGTGAGCTGAAGCGTCGAACCCCAGTGGAAGAACGAGACACTCACGTCTCCACCGCCTCTACGCAGGCCACCTTTTCTTACCGGCTCGGGAGCCAGACGATCTGAATCATCGTGTTCCATTCCCTCCATACTGTCATCAGCTCCAGCCGGTCGTCCGCCCAGCATCCTCGGAGGAGAATGATCTGATCCCCTGCGTCCGTTACTCTGAGCCTGCGATTGCACCATCGCTTGATGTGCTAGGATACGCGTGTGAAGCGAGAGCATAGCTTCATCGGGGAAACGTCCGAATGTCGAGACGGCTAAAGAAAGAGCAAACCGGCTGTTAATACCAAGGTTCCAGCGACAGTTGGTGACATTTTCACCTCACCTCGCAAGAAGGCATCTCCAGTCCTGTTGCCCTTTGCGATCTCGATGATCCGCCGACCGAGCAAGTCATTTGGGTTGACAGCGTTCATCAATCGAGACATCTACAGGTGGCCCATCGTCAGCAGCTAGCCCTTCTGCTCCTTCTGCCATCGTTTAGTCACTTACCTCGATGGCGATCTGGTGAGCGAAGTCATTCTCAGAATTCGTTGGTCCGCTTCGAGGCGGCGACCTTGCTGACATTTCCAGCCGTTTCTTTCTTCGGAATTTGACGGTACTTATGCTTGTACCGAGAACGAGAGAAACTGAACGCTTTATGTGATCACAGAAGTTCAAAACATAGGATCATCGCGAGAGATGCATGTGTCAGGTCCGGCCCGACGGCGATCGCCGCCTACCAAAGACACCGCGGAATCACCTCAACTGAACGTCGAGCAAGAAGACTACAACATCCCATCTTGAACAGCTTCGCTACCGTAAAACTCGACAGTTCGTATTATAGACAAGCATCGCTACCAGCAACACCACTTCGCACCCTCCTGAAACAACATGGCGACCGCGTCAGATCCTCTTGACCTCTTGCGTCAATCTATCATCTCTGCAACACCCCCGACACTCCTCACCGCATCTTCTTCACCCGCCTCCACACTCGCTGAAGCGGCCTTCCTCTCCTTCGGACCCATAACGCCTCTGACCGACGGGCCAACCTCGATACCTAAAGATGCGTCCACGAGATACACCTCGAAAGCGGGGTCTCGGAACGAGTTCTATACTATCGGCCAGCTATGGTTGGCGTGGAGCGAGAGGGAGAGCGGTGTGAGGGATTATCTGATGAAAGGTCAGGCGGGCAGTATAGGTTATGTTGCTATCACAGATAGAAGAGGTGTCGTGGAGTACTTGACCGGAGAGAATGAAGGTTCCGGTAGGGTCTTAGCGAAAGGCGATCATGGTCAAGCCGGTGAGCGAGTTCGTCAACGGTCGTATCTTCCAATCTCGAACTAACTCCGCTATTTCCATCGCCAGGCCAAATAACGTCTGCTGCATCAGCCGTCGCAGAAGCTCTCCCATCGGCACTCGAATCGGCAGAAGCTGGTCCCTCGAGATCTGCTGCGCCAGTTAAGAGAAAGTACGAGGTGGATGTGGCTGACAGAGAATTCTGCAAGAAGGTCAGTTCTGACCCATCATGTCATTATTCGCTTTTTTCGCGTTGCTAATCGCTCGCACTGGCTAATACGTATGATCTTTCAGCTTCGTGCCGAGGAGATCGAGCTGAGAGACCGCAACTCCGTGCTGCGCTCATCCGGGGACGGCAAGGTGAACGTGAGTTGTCCGCTTATTGGCACGGGCTGTATCTATACTGTATCATATGAGCTGATAATCTATCTGTGCATCACCAGAACTTTGATGCATTCTTGAAAACAGTGATGATTGAGAAAATCAGAGGATTGAGGAGCTCGTTTGAGAAAGGAGGAAGCAAGAACGCTCCAGTCGCCAATCAGAGTCAAGCAGGTGCGTGCATTGCTATCTTTCAGGCCTTGTACATGGATGCGAGAACCTCGTCGGCGTTTAGATGTTCCGTCAGACTATGACCGCCTCATGTGGACGCCGGATGATTGACAGTGAGACTACAGATCCCATGCGAGCAAAGAAAGCGCGATCCAACAACCCTATCATCATCATCTCCTCATCGCCTACCAGTCTCATCACCATGTGGAACATCAAGAAGTTCCTGGAACAAGGAATGTGAGCTATGGACGTTATATTCTAAAAGCTCGCTTTATTCTAGCGCTGATTCATCTCACTACAGCTTCGAGCCGTCGGAAGTCGCCAGGCAGAACGAGGCTGCGCAGGGCAACATCAAGGCGGAAGATATGGTACCCATCTTGAGGAAACGTAGTGGACCTCATGGTGAGTGCTCTCAGTTCTAGCATGCATGCGGACTCGCTGCAATCACCCTTACAGATCGGTCCCACGCTGACAACCATGTCTTACGCTTGTAGGTGATGTGATGAGCAAGTATTATGTGGTCGACGGTGTTGATGCCCTTCAGAAATTCGGTCAAGATGCATGGTGAGCTGTCGTTTCCACACCTTTCGGTCAGGTCAAGCGCTCATACTTGATGCCTGTACTTAGGGATCGAGTGATCTGCGTTGTCACGACAGGTCAAGCATGGCAGTTCAAGCCATACAAATGGCAAGACCCGAGAGTGCTTTTCAGAAATGGTATGTAACGACCAACCTCGGACTATTCGGCTACGTAGTGTGTTTGTGTGGGGACAAGTGCAGGACAGCTGACCATGGCTGACAATTATATAGTCAAGGGCATCTATTTCCAATGGCACAATGAACCGGTCAACCCTACCGTTAAGGACTGGAACGTAACGGAGATGAGGGTGAGCTCATCCCTGCCGAAACAGAGATATCTCAAGCTCCACACACACGTCGCTGACAACAACTCGTTGCGGGTTGCAGATCGATAAGAACAGGAGACATACGGATAGACAGGTCGTCGCTGACCTCTGGCGTATCCTGGATGGCGCGAAGAGAAGATAAACTTATCCTGTCATTGGACTGATATGGCTGACACTACGCGATGCATGGTAACCATATATCAACTCGGTCTAGTTCACTTAGAGTTAAACGCGAGCTCCTTCAGGTAACGTTTTGGGTACCGCCAAACATGTGTCAGGGCTCTTCCTTTCAGCTTAACAATGACGACCTCCTTTGCCTGCTCCCCTCTTCACACTCTCCTGGACCCCTGGACTATCCTTTCACCTACCACCTTTCTGGCTGCCAAGGCTATGCCTAAGTTCATAGGAACGACGGCGGCGATGCGACGGCCGGATCAGCAAATTGATCGTTATCTGATATAGGTGCTTTGATGAAAAGCACGACACGGCTGGATTCTGATAGCGTAAAAGGCGCTTGCTTATCACTGTGGAGGATCTATCTTTGTCTCGTACTAAAAAGGGGAGTCGGAATCGCTTGCGCAACAGACCCAACCATACTTATACAAAAAAGAAATCACCTTCGCATACTATTGCTAAACTCCACGATAATAAAATAAGAGTCCGGGACATACAGTCTATCGACCTGGACAGCCATCATGGACATCTTCGCAGGCTCGGTCGATCTCGCATTCATCCTTCTCGCTCTACTCCTTATTCACCGACACCCTGTGCCCAGCCCAGATCAGGGTTCTGCACCCAAACCATCATCGGGATCAGCTCCTGGCGCGGTCCCCTCCCCGCGCCCACCATCTTCCCCCTCGAGCCATACCAACTCACCTTCACCATCACCTCGAGCTGATGGTCACGGAATGCTGGATGTACCAAGCATTACTGTCACTTCCTCCGAACATCAACAGCAACAGCAGCAGAAATTCAATCACCAGCTCGCTGTTCCGATGCCTATGAGGCCCGCTTTACCTGGAGCGGGAGGAGCGAAAGGCCGACACAAGAAGAAGAGCGTCAGTTTCTCCCTCAGCTCCATGGACGACTTCCTCCCTCCTTCTCCAGGAGGCGGAGACGGTGGGTTGATTAAACGTCGACCTCCTACTCCCTTCATGAGGCTGCCCAGGTCACCTAGCGAGTTCACTCCTATACACTCGCCAACAGTATCGCCTGTCCCTACCCCATCCATCTTGAACAACAGGTACGACAACGCGTTCAATGCTAGGGTTAAGCCTGCTCGGCCCATGATTGACACTCAGATCGATCTTGATAGTGCTGGGATGCCTAGCCCCGAGGAGACCCGGGCCGAGATGAGGCACAGTCCGAATGCGGAGGACCCCATGGGAGTTAGGAAGCAGTGGCTGATGGCTTGAGTGGACGAAGGAGTAGACCTAGAGGGCTCGGCCGTGGGCGAACAAGCTGAGAGATGACACGAGTTTCACAAAATGTAGAAGTACGTATCTAGCATATGTTGTACCACCATGCAAGTATCACTATCGATACAGAGAGATATGTTCCAAGCACGATTAGACAACTGAGTGGTCAGAGCCACATTCTTCTTGGCTGCCTACGCGGATGGTGGCAAAAAGGTGTTGTTCATCTTCCACGTCACCACCAAAAGTCGAACCGGTCCAGCCTAGATATGACGAGTTGGGCAGCGACGAACACCTCATCTTCTTCTGAGCGATTGCCCAATCTGATATATATATATCTATATCACCAATTGCGAACATCTTAGCACAATTACAACAGTTCTGCAGAACGAAAGGCGTTTTGTTGTATTGAGAAGAACCGAACGGGTCGAACGCACTCGCCTTAAATCAAATACACCACGATGGTGACGAAATCGTCGCCCGACTCATCTTCGTCTGAGAGCCTCGCCCCGCCTGCAACTGTAACGAGCTCGACTGCCAATGAACAGACGACTGCAGATGCAGGTGGTGATGTCAATGCCGGCGTTCAAGCTGGCGAAGAAAGTCAGCCGGGTTTCTTCGGCTTGCTCGTCAAGTCGGTTTTTGAGGTATGTTTTCTTGCAACGTCTCTCCCTTGTTCATGTTGTGAGATCGTGCTTGCACATCATATATACGCATATGTTCGCTCACACTTCGCTCTCCGGTATCTTCCCGCCTCTTGTGTTATAAAATGACCGCAGCCTGGAGCGAATGCAGCGGTAGTCATGGGTGAGTCAGGCTCATCTCCGAGATCCCGCACTCAAGCTGTGGTCTTCTTCTTTGACTCGACTCTAATAGCCTTGTGCATCCGGCTGACGAATTGCGCTGCCCCCAACAGCTATGAACCTGTGCTTCTTCTTCCTCATCTTGACGCTCTTTGGGCTCTATGCGCTCACAGGCTGGAACAAACACGTACTGTTGTTGCTGGGAGTGACGTCGCTGCTATGGGGATCTATGGTCTGGTGAGTCCAGGGAATGCGACCCATAACCCACCGCCCGAGGTTCTGATCAAGCCCGTTGTGAAGACGATTTCGGTACCTCCCCTCTTCCTGTCTGAGCACACACCACTCCTTGTGTGTCAGCATGTCGCAAAAAGAACGAACGCTGACCGTCTCTACCACCTATTATAGGTTCGTGATGGAGTTAACCAAAGTTCAGAACCGACCAGACAACATGCCACCATCCCTTTCGCTGGACGATATGGACATAACGTCAGATCCTGTGGTCACAAGTGTGGAGCCGAAGAAAGATCGATAGTTATCAAGGGCGGCAGGATCTGTCGATGCATGATACATGTATGCATGAGCAATTATAATACAGCTGCAAGCGTTATCCCACAATTTCATCCCATGTTCCCCAAGTAGAACCTTCTGCTCCTTCATCGACCGGTCGCAGCTCGACGTTCTCGCATGCCGGTCCGCCGAAGAATCCCGTATTTCGCCATTGCTTCAGTTGCTGTACCGGGAATGGGCCTGTTGCAAGCACAATCGCAGTATTAGCATGGCACACTCAGCCGTACCCCGTTTAGCAAAAGACAGGGTGGCGGGAAGTGAGGTTAACCTTGAGTACGGAACAACACGGCAAACTCACCAAACACCTCTCGCTCCACAGGCCTTTGAGCTTCTGGTAGACTCCTCACATAAGCCATAGAGAATCGATACTGGAATGCCCGCTTATCTTCAGGTGGTGGCGGAGGCACAGTGGACCGACTATTGCCATTGGCCGAGTCAGGTTTTCGAGGAAGCATCCGTTGTATCGATTCTCGGGATAAAGAGTACACATCTATCTGGACGGTGGTGGTGAGTGACGAGACGATATTGGTGAGGTTTGTGAATGGGTTCGATGTATGCGTCGGATCCCTACAAGCGAGTCACGTCAACTGGCGTTCACCCCAACCTGGCAACACGCTGACCAGACGAATAGAATCAACGAGAATCTATCGACGATCCGTGTGGCATCCATTGTACCAGGATCCTACCAGTAACTTCTTGGCAAGACCTCCCTGTATCAAAATTAGGGAAGCAAAGGATATATTTGACTGTTGTACTCACACCTGCTCTTGGTCGACAGCCATCATCTTCTTCCTCTCCTTCTGCCTTTCTACCCAGCTCTTCTTCTTCGTTGACGCCGCAGCCGCCCCGCCCCCCACAGCCTGATCTTCCTTCTTCTTCTGGTCTTCCACTTGTTTGCCAAATCTCTGCAAGGCTTCCAGCACAGTCTCGCCCCTCTCCATGAGTGCCACAGCATCTCTCAGCAGAGCAATCTCGCGCTCCTTATTGCTCTGGCTGTTCTCTTTATCTTCCCGCTCTTTCTCGAGCCGCTCCCTTTCCTTGTGGGCGCGTCGGGCTTTCTTGATCTCATCTTTGTCTAGGTCTTCGAGCCACATATCGTGCCTGTCGTTAGGATCCCTGTCATTCTCCATGTATTCCTCTCCATCGGCGGTAAATCGTCCCTCGGTCATTTCAGATTTCATGTTGAACGGCGTGATATCGGTACCCATATCTCCATCCAGGCCGGTCCCGATATTCTTTTTTGCTTGAGCTTCATCTCCGCTATCGCTATCTTCGGCATCACCGCCGTTGGCACCTCCGCTTGCCGACGCTTCGCCGAATTCTTGACCTTCGATTTGTGACATATCCATGAAATCGTCCGCTTTCCCTTTTCCCTTTCCTTTATCCGCTTCTTTCCCTTTACCCTTCTCGTCCACGTCGTCCGCAAACATGTCTACATCATCGTCCTCTTCTTCCTCGGCCTTCGCGCCCGGTCTTCGAGAGGGTACCACGCTCTCCTCATCATTCGATGAATCCGAGCCGTAACCTTCTTGATCTCTCAGTTTCCTTTTAGCACGCTGCTTCTCCCTCTTCGCTCCTTGGGGCAAATCTTCTTCGAGCAGGTCATTATCTTCCGGTTCCGAAGTTGAGCCGGAAGGAGAGTCGCGGGAAGCAGAAGCGTCGAAGCGGGTACGCTTTTGTTCGGACGATGAGCCTGCTGCGGCTCGCTTGACTGGCATGGTGAGTTGCTGATGCGACTGTAGGTTCTGTAAAGGGTAGGCCTCAAAGTCGTAGAGGCGGATGGGACTAGTGCGAAGTGAGGCGATTCAAAGCAGTGACAAAGGCGTATTGACGTCTCGCGAACATGTATTTGCATGTAGCTAGCTTCCGATTTTGATGTCATCAAACCAAGCGGAAAGAGAGAGGCCACGTGGGGTAAATCCTTACGTAACTTTTCCCCCCTCCCGCCCCATCTCCCCCTCTGCTTCCTTTGGAGGTAAGGTTACGGCAGTTGAGCGCGAAGGACGCGAAGCTGCGGTAGCAAGGCAAGACCAGCGTTTGCAGACCGTTATCTTGATTGTTCAGCACGCTTCGGCTTGGCAGGGCATCATCTCCTCGAAAACAACGGATGAAGGCATCCCGCACCCCTCATTGACTAACGAATCTTCGCGCTGAGACGTGGGGCGCATCGAGAGCATAGGACTATCTCGTCAGCATGCTGACGGGATGATAGTCTGTACCTGACGGTTGCTTGTGATCGTAATCTCATCGCTGATCAAGCATCACTCAATCGTTGTCCAGCTGACCTTGGCCCGATATCAATGCGTCGCAGTTAGTGATACCAAGTGCTGATTCATGACAGCGGGCAAAAAGGCATATAAGCATGTCACATCTCACGCTCACAAAATGGGATCTATGCATCCAAGTCCCTGCGATTGACCAAACGGTTTCTGACTCTCTTACGACTCAGCGTAGAAAGACAAATCACGCATCTCATATCCATTCCGTTGATCCATCCATCCGATCCCAAACGATCATGTCTAGTCTCGAGTACTTCACTTATAAAGGGCTGGGCGAATGGGCTGCCGAACATTTGGGCTATTCACAAGCCGTCAGGGTGGGCGATGTCCTACATCTGTCCGGACAAGGTAGGTAGGCGGGTTCCAGCTTGGTCCATGTCATCCTGGTACCTACTTGGCGCTTTCGACATCGCGTGAAACGTTATTTGCTGACCATCTGGCTGTCTATCATCACTGTCACTGTCTATCGTTATGGATTTTCTTAGGCGGCTGGGATCCAGACGCGGAAGTCCCCACCTTCGAAGCTGATATCGACAGGCAGATTGATCAAGCGTTCAAGAACGTCGAGCGTGCTCTGAGCGCAGCTGGAGGCGATGGGTGGTCTCAGGTGAGCAGATGGACTCTTAGCATACCTGCGCTTCAGGTCGCGATGAGGAAACGCAATGTGAGGCGCGAACGCTGCCCCGCTGAATGGTATGTATGTGCTGTCCGTATTCCTACTCAACGCCGAAACAGGTGTTCAGAGTCAACTCGTACCATGTGCCCCTGACCCCCGAAGCGACAGCCGCGATGACTAGGAACTTCAAGAAGTACATGCCAAACCATAAGCCCATTTGGACCCAGATCGGGGTCGCACAGTTAGGTGCGGATGGGATGGACGTTGAGATTGAAGTTCAGGCATACGCGCCGTTGAAGTCTCATACTTGATCTGAAATGCGCCTAGGCGCCACCTGGGTACGTCTCAGAAAGACAAGAGGCGAGTGTCCAACGATGCCTGTACTGTACATATCATTCGCACAACCATGCATGAAGCTACAGTATCGTCTGAAGATGCAGTCGAATCGTGTTGACAGGGGACCGCGGCTGGGTGGCGCAGCGATATCAGCGGCTGCCTGGCCGAGCAGGCCAGCCGACATATAGAATGCTTTGACTCCTCGTGTAAGTTTGTCCCTATATGTACTTCGCTGTTCGGTCTTGCCCCATATTCGGTGTGTCGACACACCATGGATTCATGTACTAAAGCTACAGCGTAACGAGCCAAGTCTCAGGTATCAATCAATAAGCTACAATTATATACATGATTGACGGCGCGGTCTTTTCTGTAGTCGCGATGCGGCTGTACGTCATTATCGGAATGCTGGGATAGGTGCCACACCCAGCTCTCCTCCATGTCCTACAGGTGCTTCTCCGACAGGAGTCTGCGCCATCATAGCTCTGGGCGGTGCTCTTGGCGGATCTGGATGATGCATCATATCCCGATCATCATCCTCTATCGCGGCCGGTACAGGTAAAAGGGGCATAGGTGGCGGAGGGGCAGCAGCGTTATTACCCTTGTTCAGCCATGGCAGCAGATTCGATGTGCTGGGCTCCATCATTTCAGTCTGAGGTCTCGAAGCCACGGTTTGAGGCTGATTGCCGTACGAGTCGTATATGCTGACACCGTATCCTGCGTCTGGATCCACATCGTCCGGGACGGCGGGTAGTGTCCGTATCGTTTCGTGTTTACTGTGAGAATACGATGACGGCAGAGGCGGTACGGGGGGTACGAACGGATTCTCTGCTGGCCCCGAGCGTGAGGTCTGCGGAGCTGCCGTGCTCAGTCCATCGGCGAGAGCAGCTGTCATCCCGTCACCATAGTGATCAAGACCATAGTCCGCCCGACCGTCTACATCCATGCCGGGCGGCATAGGCGCGGTACGAGGATCATCGAATGTACCTCTTCGATGACTGTCATAATCGAGATCGTCCTCATAGCCTTGACCGCGCCCGCCATATTCGTGGGAGACCCGAGGATCAGGGTCATACCAATCTTCGTCGTCGTCGCCGTAACCATCTTCACCGAAAGACTCCTCGGACCGTCTCCGCCTGTGATGGTAGGGGGTGATGGGCTCGGCGGCACCGAAACTCGATCGTGTGATCCTATTATCGTGCATCCCAGGTGAGAACTTCTCATCATCGTCGGGGATCTCCTCCAAGGCATCTCGAGCTCTTTGCTTGCGCTGGACAAAGGACACCCCTTGCGGTCATTAGCGAGGGACCGCCAAGGACTCAGGCTATAGAGGTCAGGGAATCCACTTACCCATTTGTACCATGCTAGATAGACCAGAATGAGACCCAATAACACACCTCCCACAATGCCTACGGTCCATCGCGAAGAATATGCTCATATCAGCTGACACAGTTCAAACTCCAAGCAGCACCATGCTTCCAAGCCACCACTCACCAACAATCGCGATGGAGCTGAGCTTTTCACCTTGATTTTCGCTCTTCGTCTCCGCGTTCGATTCAGCCTGATTCGCATGTCCCCCAGACGTCGAGGAACTTGCAACTGAAGTGGCAGTGCCTGAGCCAGCGGCTGCTAAGCTCGAACTGCCACTGGGAATATCAGAAGAAGGTCCTGCGGGTTCCGATTGTGTACTAGACCCTTTGGCGGCTGACGAGCCTGAGATTCGTGGTATGTCTTTCAAATCGTCTGTGGCTGCTTTTGAAGTGCCACCCGTCGCTGAGGACAAGTTCTCAGTAGGGCTTCCCCGCAGCCGAAGTCGAAACATCACTAGGCTTACCAGCTGAAGAGGAGGAAGCAGCATGAGAAGAGCGCGTCGAGGAAGAAGTTTCCCCAAGATCAAGCGCCATCACCCCTCCACTACCAAGGGTACCCTTCGATGTCGCTGTTGACGAGGCGCTCGCAGTCGAGACTGTCGAGGTATCCGAGGTGGAAACTGTGGTGGAAGATGCGAGATTCAGGTTGTCGAAGTTCTGTGCAGCGGATCTTGTTGTAGAGCTGAGAGCAGGAATTGGTGTTGCCATATTCTGGCTCGATGAGCTTGTGGGGACCGCTGATTGGGACATCGGCGCGTCCCCGGTCGTTTGAGCCATCTGATCCTCCTGGGGCTCACTGACGGCAATGGCCACAAAACTGGACGTGGTCAGTGAAGCGGGTGGGGGCGGCGCGGAGGAGGAAGACATCGAGGATATCTCTAATGACGAAGTAGCAGCAGGAGGGCTGTCTCATGGAAAGAGGGTCATCAGCTTTCTCGGCAGGCCAACAGGCTTAGTATACTTGGTGGAGACTTACCCCTGGGTACTACTTTCTTGGGTCGTCGAGTCTGGTACGACTGTCGGAAGGTGTTTATCGTCATCTTCGGATAGCCTTACCGAGGTGGTCTCAGAGACATAGAGAGACTGACTGGTGGTCGGCGCCACTTGTTCGGAAGGCTGTGTAATCGCCAGAGCCGAGCTTGTCGAGGCGTCATTTGCTGTCAAGCTGGTCACCGAGGGTGCGCCCGCTTGATCATTCGCCTGAGCTCTGACAGTCGATGACGAGGAATCGGTCGTCAGACTGACGACTGCATCACCGGCAACTAGGTTCTGGCCAACCTGCAGGGGAGAGCCCTTGTTGTCGGAAGCAGTCCTAGATGTGCTGAGTGGCCGGGACGAAAGCGAGTATGACTCAAACGAGATGAGGGACGTAGGGGCCGGAACGTTGGCGTCAAGAGGGGAGGCAAGGGTCACTGCTATAGCTTGAGTGTTAGGGCCGTTACTGATTTCAACACTGATTTCAACATCGTTGTTCGACATCTTGACTGGGAGGTTAGGCGCTCAGCTTGCAGGTTGGGGTGGATATACAGAGGATCAGCCTTGAATTCTCAAGCGTCCTATGAGGCTCTTTCGTGGGTTTCGAATGGGGTATCTGTCGAAGGAATAACGATTAGGTCGGAGAGATACGCAGGGTGATGGAAAGTACTCTGAGCGATCGTACGTAGCAAGAGAGACGAGTAGAGGGCACAGTCGTGCTTTATTGTGTTTGTTTAACATTGCCCAATGAGCAGCGCAACGGATACTTATGACATAGTCCGGAGCCTGGCAAAGGAACGAGGAGAAAGGATCTTCGCACATCGTTTGATAATCCTTTCGGCAGTTTCGGTGAACGTAGAGGATCATAGCGCTCACCCCTTACAAACCTGAACAGCGACGAGTGCAGACGTGCGAACACAGTGCGATCCCGCTGTGCGGCAGAGAGAGCTGGACGAGGCATGGCCATCACCACTGTGGACGGGAGGCAAGATGAAGGAGGCCGTCTAGATAGCTGCAACACCTACTTCGCTGTCAATCTATGTCAGCTCTCCCCGTTCAGTGGGCCGATGCTGTCGCTGTAAATCGGTTCATTGGCGGGTTGAAGAAGATTGGACAACAGAAGAGTTGTGGCAGAAAACAATCACTCGACAGGCCAGCAAACTTCCTTGAGTCCCTTCAACGTCCGGCAAAGTCATAACGATCTTTTTTCGCCTGTAGTCAACTGTGCTCTGTGCAGCTCACATCCATCCTATCGACCCTAACAGATCAGGCATTCAGAGAAGACGACATGGGGAAATTTTCCCATTCATCGATTCTGACGATGTGAAGTTACATAAACCCCTCAAAAATGCTATATTTTCATCTACGGCCATAGAACACATAAAGCACCGCATCCCGTCCGCTCTGCGCAGTTTTAACATGTGTATCGCTCGGTTAGTACCAGGGTGGGGGACCACCTGGGAATCCCGGGTGCTGTAGTTTTTAGTTTTTGGACCAGTTGGAGTGAATGGATGGAAAATGTCATGCAAATGTTGGTCAAATCGATGGAAAGATGCGTTATCTGGGACGGAGATGCGATTTGATGGGAACTGAAGTGAGATAGGAGAAAAGGAAAGGGACGAAAGGAATACACACTTGCACACACAATGACCCTTGATTTGATGGTAACTTATATTAACGCTCGGGACACTTGAGACGTTGTTTCAAGGGATGTGGTCGCGACGGCGGCGAGATCCGCCTTTCCAATGTTTTCAACTCGTCACATCAAGCTTTCTCGCTTTCCCGAAATATCTCGGCTGAAGAGCACTACTGTCTTTCGTGAACTCACTAGCAGTGTTTACAAACAGCATCATCATCACATTCATCAGTGTATTGTCCTACGACAGCAGATGCTTCGAACCGTATCAAGCCATTTGCAACATCGAGTTGTCTGTATATCCGCCCTTCCCTCAAGCTTACGAGCCTCACACGCCGTTATCACAGCTCGAAGATCATTTAACATGTCCGCCACGTCCTACTCAGCGTCTCACACGCCTCACGGGGCACTGAAAGAGTACATGAGACCTCCCCAGCTCATCGGGATGCACACTCTGGATAGGAAGGCCTTTGACGTCTCGGTACCGATACTGTCCGCGACGGTGGAGGCGTCCAAAATAGGGAGACTGAGGCCGCACCCAGCTCTGAAAGAGTATGTCCTGCCAAAACGCCGCTCAAAAAGGTTAGGGGCATCAGGCTGATCCAGAATACTGTGTGTGTGTGTGCCTCAGCTTTACGCTGGATCTGCCCAAGATCAAGATGATCGTCGATTCGACCGAGGGAGAAAAGGGTATCAAGTACTTCCGCTTGCACGTATCAGAGGAAGACCAACTACCTGAAGAGACGAAAGATGTAATTCGGGCCGAGACGAAAGGCCTGCGGAGGGAGACCGTTCGATTAGGCTACGACAATTGGAACACATGTGAGCAAAGCAGCCGGTGAAGAATGCTGTGAGATTGCGCTGTGTATGTGTAGGCTGACCGGCTGCTTGTTCTGCGCCGGCGTTTGCAGCAGAGGTCCTTGCTGCCGTCCTGCCCACTACCGAAAGCGATGACATACCCTCTTCGTTCACGTCGACGGGTCACATAGCGCATATGAATCTGAGGGAGGAATGGTTGCCATATAGACATTTGATAGGAGAGGTGATACTGGACGTGAGTCTGAGCCTTTGACCATCTGCGTGTGTGTGTGTTGTCCAGTTTGGCCCCATGCAAGTGACTGATGATTATGATTATACTGATGGCGACGGCGATGTAGAAAAACCCGGGACTGCGAACGGTTGTAAATAAGCTAGACACGATTCACGCACAATATCGATACTTTGACATGGAAGTGATAGCTGGTGATAAGGACTACATCACGACTCTGGTGAGTGATCGGGGCGTTCGATCCGGTATATGATCGATCCACCGTGAATATTCGAGCCGTCACATCGTGTGCTGACCTTCGTTGTTGTACTATCTGGGCAGAACGAATCTTCCTGCTCATTTACATTCGACTTCTCCAGAGTCTACTGGAACTCTCGACTACACAACGAACACGAACGGCTCATCTCGCTCTTCCCTCCCAACTCACTTGTAGCAGACGTTATGGCGGGAGTAGGACCATTCGCCGTGCCTGCTGCCAAGAGGGGTAGCTATGTGTTAGGGAATGACCTCAATCCTGAGAGTGTGAAGTGGATGCGAGAGAACAGGGTGAAGAATCACGTGAGTACGCAAGATCATGTCGCAGCTCATCTATTGGCCTTGATGCCCCGTTACATTGCCAGACTCTGTCTAGAGAAGCTGTTTATGCTGACCCAGGGGATCTCTTCTTCTTTGGGTTTTTTTCAGGTCGAGGACAACCTGCGTGTGTACGAACAAGATGGCGCAGCATTCATTCAATCAGCAGCCCTCGAAGTATGGCGCGATCCCTTCACCGCCTCGACAGGACCATCGAAGACTGAGCAGAGAAAACAGGCTAAAGAGGCGAGAAGGGAGAGAGAGAGGAAGGCGAAGGCTGCCAACGGCGATGCGTCTCAAGCTGAGGCCGCACCCAAGGCGGGGACTTCCAGTATGGCTCAAAAGCTCGTCCAAACGACCGTTGACGCTGTCTCGAACGTGGCTGCTTCCTTGTCACTGAACGAGTCTTCGTCATCGTCGTCACCATCGAAGCCTTCAGGGCTCAACGCGACAACCCCGCCCAAGCCAACGGCACCCGTGCCTGCTTACACGTCCACACCACAACCACCAAGGATCATCCAGCACTTCATCATGAACCTGCCCGATAGCGCACTCACTTTCCTCGGTGCGTACAGAGGATGTTTCACACCGCTCTTGACGGACGACGAGTTTGTCAGGCATTATGGAGCAGATATCGCCACCAGAACCAGCACCAGCACCACCTCGGACGATTCGACAGAACCAAGTACAGGGAAGGAGAGTCTGGAGATGCCTCTGGTACATGTGTATTGCTTCACTAGGGAGGTCGAGAGGGAGAAGGCCGAGCCTGATATCCTGGCTGTGAGTGATAAATTGGCTTTTCCGCTTTTGTTCAGATCTTCACACATCAGGCTGTAAGGCCGAGGCTCGGCCTCAAGCCTAGTTAAGTGACACATGGGAAGGAAGAGATATAGGAAACTTCTTGCGCCTGGTCCGAAAAAAAAAACCGAATCTCGGGACTGTGCTGACTGTCCTCATCTGAATCTCTGCGCCTCACACAGCGAGCAACCCAGTATCTGGGATACACACTCACCCCGCAATCGGACGGATATAACTTGCATCTCGTCCGATCCGTGGCGCCTAACAAGGACATGTACTGCCTCACTTTCAGGTTACCGAAGGAAGTCGCTTTTGCGTCTCTTGATGCTTGATCGACATGTCAATCAGAGACTATCAAACAAATCTGAACGGTATTATACAGCAGAGATAGGCGTTGCCATGTATTTCAGCAATTACATTCATCGATCATTGTTTAATTGCAACGCTTCTTCCCTGACGGTTCAGTGTTCGGACATCACATTGATGTTCTTGATCACTACAACGGACAAGATACCGGACATAAAAATAAGAGCAATATACATATATATCACTATTCTAAATCAAGATCTGTCAATTCTTCTTCGCCGTTCCTTCTTTTGGTTTTAGAAGGACTGCTGTGGAATTTCGGACCGGAATGGACGCTGATCGTCTCAAGTACAATAGGAGTACAGTAAGTGTAAAATACAAGATGGACCAAATCCTCTCAACTCGTTCTCTTCCACCTAAACACACAGGATCCACTCTCGCCTTTTGCACTCTCTCAGTCTTACAGCACGGTTGCCTTCGGCTACGACTCTCATCGCTGTTGCAGGTCGCGGCTTGATTCATTCCACTCGATCCTTCAGCGCAGATGAACTCCGAATTAGCCCTGCGAGCCGTGATGAGGTGTCTGAGCTCTGCTACCTGCCCTAGAGCCCATTCGACTATGCACAGGCGTTTGGTGCGCCGGTGTACTGGAAGTTACAAAATACGAAATGTATCAGTAAGCTAGATGTCACACCTTCGCCAAAGAATCAAGCGCGACATGTTGTTTAAAGTCGCACTGCAGTGGAGAGACAAAAACTCACATGATTCCACTTCCGTACTGCGAATGCAACAGCCCTCCACTCAACGTGATCTGATTACGCCCAAAACCAGGCAACAACATACTGCCGTCCCAGCCGTCGAATCCGTCCGAGCTCATGAAAGTGGGCAGGTATTCTGCCCATCCGTTCGAAGCGGTCGGCGTGAGACCTGTCTGACCTTGGCCTTGGGCGGCTGAAGAAAGTGATGAGAGTGGGTTGGACAGGAAGGCTGCGGTTGGTGAGGGAGCAATGGAGGGACCGGCTTGTGAGGGCAAAATCCTGGTGTCGTACCGCAATTGTCAGAGTGGTCAGATTAGCTTATCCTTCTGTCGTGAAATGGATATACACGGTTTGCACCACTCACATCATGTCACCGCCCTGTGGAATAAAAGTGAACTGCGTCTCTCCCGAATGTCCAGGGATCATGTCGCCAGGCTGCCAATTAGCAGTCTGATCCATCAACTGCGGATCGTACACCGCATTCGCGTTATTGTTGACATTCCCGTGTCCATCCGCTGCATGTCCATGTGCCTGAGCATGATTTACAGCATGCGCTTGAGCCGCCTGGATGGCTCCCGCCGTTAACTCCGGGGCGATAACAGATTGACCAAGAGCAGCCGCTTGCTGGGAGTGGTGGGCCAATAAGGAGCCCGGCGATGCTGGGGCAGTAGCCACGCCGGGTCCTTGTCGAAGTTCGCGGGTTTTCCGCACGATCTCCCGGATGAAAGCGGCGTAGATAGCTGGCTGGTGAGATGGGTCTACCGCACAATCTTCGAGGATGTCCGCCATTTCGCTGCAACGCAGACAAAACTCAGCCCATGCGGCTTTTGCACGAGTAGACAATTCGACTCACGAAACAAGCTTGAATATAGCTTCCTCGGAATCATGGTACGGCCTCAGCTCAGGTTTAAGTAGTTTTAGCAGAGACAACAGCTATGCACAAGCAATGTCAGCTTAACCGTTACGCAACATGAAAACACAGGTGGTACATACCGCGTAGCTGCACATGACGAAGTTGGTATCGGGCAAATACGGTAGATATCCTTTCGGCAGGAATTCCTCCTTGACAACGGTGCAGACCCGCTAGGACGATATGAATGTCAGCTGATCGTACTGGAGTGGTCCGCCGTCTGTCAGCTCACCGTAGCAGCCTCATATACGTTGGTGAGGAAGAACGAAATATCCATTTTGGCTCTCTGCATATCGTGATGTCATACGTCAGCGAATGTCTCTGTACAACAGCTGGACCTCGATAGACAGCTAGACGATCACATACCTCTAATGCGTTCTCTAGCCCGAAGGAATAGAGAACGAGCGAGGAGTATGCAAAGTAAAATTGCGCTCGGCTGTCATACTCGTCCTTGCCTTCTTGGCCTGGCGCGTAGCTGATACAAAATGGCGATAATGAGCAACTGAACAAATTTTCGCTGACTCTCTAAAAATCAGTCGACTCACTGTTCAGGCTTGTTCCACTGAAAATTATACCCCGCCAATCAGATTCAATGATTTCTACTACTTCGTAGTGGGAGTATGTCACTCACCTCTGTCAACCATCTTCTCAGTTCCTCGTGCGCTGATCTGACAATGAGCATATCTGCAGACTCTGAGATCAGCCACGGAATCCCCTCGCCATTACTGATTTCGTCATTTACTCACAGTCACAGTCATGTCTTAGCCCTGATACAGTCGTGGTGCTACTATATATCGAGTCGATAGCCCTTGACATGATTTGCTGCAAGACTACATAGGCACTCAAGGCTCGATCGGAAGGTAAGGTGAATCGTTGCTGATGCCATGATGCTTCGCAGGCGTTTCGGATGATGTAGTCTTCTCTAAGGGTGTACGGTTTTCCCATCTGCGCGGAAAGAGATCGATCCAGAACGAAACAATGGAGCCAACATCGTTCGCGGTTGATTATCTGAAGCATGAGTCGAAGCCACCGATCTAATCAGCTTTCCGATACAAGAAGGTTGCATAGGCGTATGCTCCGTATGCACTCACTTCAAGATCGCGAGATCTGCCTTCCTCTGTATCCAATCCAGAGACGATACTCTTTCTGTGCAGATTCAAGTCCGTAGCCATCCTTGATGTGTTACGCCTGGTCAGCAAACCGACCAGCGGTCTATGGCTCGACGAAGTGAGGACCCACCTGATGGCCATACCCAGCATCAACCAAGTTCTGTCCTGTTCAAATGTCTTTTCGGGTCCCAATGTCCAAAGGGAGAGCAACAAGTATGCCTGTACAACCTCAACGGATTTGTACCTAAAGGCGAGAAACATGTCAGCTTTTCTGACTTCGAGAACACCCGAAAGCTGGCAGGGCGCTCACCCTCTCGACGGTACTTCGAAAGCTAGTCGCTTGGCGTAAGCTGAAAGCGTCGCATGGAGGTCTGTTCGCTTATGATAGTACCTCGCGGCAAGCGCACATATTCTGCGGAGCTGTCAGCAATGCGATGGCGGCAAGTCCATCGGAGACGCTACTCACACAGTGCAGAGGAATTGACTTCGCTGTAGTACGAGGTCAGGCGTATGGAACTCCCTATACACCAACGGTACGTGGAAAGCCACTGCAAAGACATACGCCATCGTAAGCTATTAACCTTTCGTTCGCATAAGGCCCCAGCCTGGGATACAGCAAACTCACTATTGTTGAAGAATATGTCAAACAGTTCACCAATCTCTTCTCGTGATACGATCGTCATGAGTTCAGGCAGTCTGTTGTCACTCAGACCTGCCGATGGACTCATGGCTGCACCTATAGCTGAGCGGGTTAGTACCAGACAGTCCCAACAAGGGGCAGATGGATGGGGCGCCCGAACACCACTTACCAAGCTTGAAGTAGTTGTGAGAAGCCACGCCGTGTCCGTGGTCTGCGTAGACATTCGCGTCGTCATCCTCACCGCCATTGCCCCCTCTCACATCGCTAGTGGCGAGTCTGTAGCTACCCGGAGACATTCCCATCGGACTCCCGCTTCTGGGTACACTCCCCCTTCCTTCGTATCCGAGCGGCGATGGCCGATGTGCAGGTTTGCCATTTTGATCCGAGTACCGTGATTTTGAGCTGTTCTTCTTGTTGGGCGCATCCGTGTTTTGCAGACTCGCCTCTGCCAACAGACCCAAAGGACTGAGAACATTGTCAGGCAAAGAGTGCAGCCGGGGTGACAGGGGCGGCTGTGAGTGATGTCCTGGTCCGTGAGCGGAATCTTCGCCTCTAACGTCGCCCGCGAAAGGATCACTGGCTGCGTTGTACGGTTGTCTGTTCATTGCTACAGCAAGTGTTGGGACTGCCGAGGGAGAGGTATGAGAGGTAATCAGGTTGATCACGTCTGTGTCGCTCGTGGCGCCGTGCAAAGCTGTCGAGAATGAGTTGAGGGATGACTGATCGATGGTGCTTAGTGCCTAGAGTATCAGTGTCGAAAGTGTGAGCTGACGAACACCTGGGACGACATGAAAGCCTTGCACTCCTTACTTACCGATCCAATTCCCTTCAAGGCCGCTTCCATCTTTGCCAATTTGGCAGCCAATGCCTCATTCTTTCTCGTACTTCGCTTTCCTCTGTTTGATTCCTCAAAGATGCACTCGTGACCACCGGACTTGCATCGCTGTGTGATCATGGATGCATTCGTCAGCTTCTGTGAGGCACAGCACGGTGTGTCTCGCGAATCTCACTTTACAAGGTCCACCAGGGCCAGTCGACTCGTCGGGGATACATCTCATCTTGATCTTTCGGCAAGCGATACACGCTCTTTGAGGAGACAGCCATCAAGAGATCAGCTGGCTGTCTGCGGGCCGACAGAGGAGGCTTCGAGAGTTACTCACCGGGACCCTCGAGTGAGTTTGACCTTTGGCTTGCCATCCGCGTTCTTGCCTCTGCCTCCTTTGCCCTTTCCTCCGCTGCCTTTACCACTTCCGCCCTGATCATCATTGTCATCATCTTCGTCGTCATCGTCGTCTTCGTTATCATCACTATCGACATCTCCGTTCTGCGGTGAGCCCCTGCCCATAGGGTCCTGGACATTGGGGTCCATCAACTTGACTTTCTTGTCCTGATGTCCATTGTTGAGGTGATCCTGGTACGCTGAGTTCGAATGAGAATCATATGTTGTCGAGTTGTGCAGAGGCGAAGGCTGGAATGGGTTGGGCATGCCTTGATATGCTGAGGCATATGGGTGTTGAGGCATCGAGACCCATACACCTTCGTCCCCTTGTTGTTGTTGCGTTAAATTGCTAGAAGCACCATTCTGCTGCATTTGACCTGGATAGGACGGCTGGCCAGCAGAACCTGCTGATTCCCAATTGCGTTTCATCGGATCGGACAAGTCCTCTGGTCCCTCCACAGCAGTCTCGCGTACTTTGCCTGTACTGGATGCCCAACGGGTCTCAGAGTGAAAGCGTTCTTGCGAGCCTAGTCCGTAACGATCTAGCGTGTCCTGTGCGTGTTGCGCACACGGCGACAGATCTTGATCGGCAGACTGTCGTGAGCCGCCTGGTATGAGCGCTTGTTGAATGCGACTCGCGAGAGAGTCCGGTGACTGTCGAATGCCGGTAAGGATGGGCCAAGGGAAAGAAGCGATCAGGCTATCGGTTATCCGAAAGCGAGAGAGGAGGCGTGTCTTGTGTCAGTCAATCGATATCAGATAAACAGATAGTCTACTAGAAAGCCTTTCCGGTAAAGAAGGGCAGCGTCTGACCCGGTGGATGGTCCGGTTGGTATTCAGTGGTGATTGCTGCAAAAGGGTATGTCAGACATAGAAGCGGTATCGGTATGAGCTTGATGATGTTTGATGAGGTTGCGAGAGGATTGGTGGAATGCTGGATTGGTGGATTGGCTCGGACATGAGAGATGCCGGGAGTCTTGACACCCGGTTGCATTGATCAACCAGTCACCGGCGTTATGGCTGTTGCAGCAACTTCGGTTATTATGTACAACCAACTTGAAAAACCCCTGAAATCACCTAAAACCCCTCTGGACCACTATTCGGCAATATAATATCGCCACGTATTGTGGCACTCACCTCTCACCTCCCAGATGTCAAATAATGGCGATGACCGCTCATGTACTCGGAAAAGTAAGTCCAGGCACGATCAATGGCATCATCCATGGCTTCGGCAATTCCATAATCTCAGATCCAACGACTACGACCACGCTTGCTCTGACCGACTGACCGATTGGCGTGTTTTGACACAAAGACGATCGCGAGTCTTATGGAAAACATCTTTCAACATCTGTGTCTCTCATTAACGGGAAAGAGTGCTCCTGCTTAACCTCTCTTACAGATTGTCAGCACCACCAAGATGAGCTTCGGCTCCTGTAGTCGGCATGCCTTGTATCGGGCTCCCCATGTCCCTTGGTCAGTTGCAGGTCCTTCGAGAAGCGTTGCCACGACTAGCTTCTCAAGGCGACCTGGTCGCGCTCTCGCTCTGGAGAACGTGACAGCAGGAGGATATCTCGCCCAGAGCCCCTCAACGAGAACATCCAAATCTTCGCGGCTCGGGTCGCGGCTCTCCGCCTCGCCTGAGGTCCGAGGGCAGTCGAGCACACAGCAAAGCCGTGGACCACTGTCGATACGCGTATCTCAGTTTTCGCCCTTTTCCACCTCTTCTCGTCGCTCGACGCCGCCACCATCACAACTTTCCGAACACCCACCAGCAACATCGACACCACCGTCAGCATCAACATCGACAAAGGTGGCGGTGAACCTCGACGCAGCTCCGAAAGACGTCAATACCAATGCTCAGGACAAGACAGATTGGCGTATCATAGTCAAATTGGCCGAGAACATATGGCCCAAGAATAATCCAAAGGTCAAGATACGAGTCCTCGGCGCTCTGGCATTGCTGGTAGCGGGCAAAGTGCTTAACGTGCAAGTGCCGTTTTTCTTCAAGGCCATCGTGGATAGTCTGAACGTGCCCATTACCGAGACCAGTACTGTTTGGGTGCTGGCGGGAGCGAGTATAGCAGGCTGTGAGTTGAGGAGTGTTTCCATTGCGGATCACCCTCGTAGGTTCTTGGGAGAGATCAAGCTGACAACCAGAATGCATTTCTTTCTTTAGACGGAGCGGCCAGGATTTTGACGACGGCTTTCGGCGAGTTGAGAAATGCGGTCTTTGCGTCTGTCTCTCAGAGTGCCATCAGGAAGGTGGCCAGGGAGACCTTTGAGCACTTATTGAACATGGACATGCGGTTCCATTTGGAGAGACAGACCGGAGGTCTCACGAGGGCTATTGACAGGGGCACCAAGTGAGTGAATATCCTTACTAATCGCCTGCTCTCCCGCATGGTGCAGTGTAGTAGTAGGCTGATTAAGCTATCATCAAAGGGGTATCTCCTTCATCCTCTCGTCCATTGTCTTCCACGTCATCCCTACAGCACTCGAGATCTCAATGGTATGCGGTATCCTGTCCTACAAGTTCGGCTGGGACTTTGCCGCTGTAACAGCAATCACGATGGCGCTGTACACTTGGTTCACGGTTCAGACTACGGCTTGGAGGACACAGTTCAGGAAACAGGCCAATGCTGCGGATAACAAGGGAGCGACTGTAGCGGTGGACTCGTTGATCAATTATGAGGCTGTCAAGGTGAGTCTTATACTGGTCTTTGATGAAGCCAATGAAGTCATGCACGTGGCTTTGCGATCATGTGTGTCTGATCTTCTTGAGAACGTCTGATTCAGGCTTTCAACAACGAGAAATACGAGGTCGCCCAGTACGACTCCACCCTCAAGACGTACGAGAAAGCCTCTGTGAAAATCGCCACGTCCCTTGCTATGCTCAACTCGGGTCAAAACTTCATCTTCTCGAGCGCGTTGACCATGATGATGCTCCTTGCTGCTCAAGGCGTCGTGAAGGGTGAGTGACACCCCGTTCAGCCATCCGAGCTTGTCGGCAGATCAGCCAAGGTCTACGGTATCGCGGCTGACCGAATCTATGGATTATCGTCACTGCAGGCACGATGACGGTCGGCGACCTGGTCATGGTCAATCAGCTAGTCTTCCAATTGTCATTACCCCTCAACTTCCTGGGTACGGTGTACCGAGAGTTGCGACAGAGCTTGATCGACATGGAAGTAATGTTCAACCTACAATCTCTGGATGCCGGTGTCAAGGTGAGTGCCGAGTGGATGACTCGGCTGCCCCGATATGTGAAACTGACAATTCCTCACTACCTTTAGGACAAGCAATCTGCCAAGCCGCTCCAGCTGAAGGGCGGCGAGATCCGCTTCGAAAACGTCAACTTTGGCTACCACCCATCTCGACCAATCTTCAAAGATCTCTCCTTCACGATCCCAGCAGGCCACAAGATTGCTATCGTCGGGCCATCTGGATGTGGTAAATCCACCGTCTTCCGATTGCTATTCCGATTCTACGATTCACAATCTGGAAGGATTTTAATCGATGGACAGGACATCAAGGACGTCTCGCTCGAATCGCTCCGAAAGGCCATTGGTGTCGTACCGCAAGATACGCCCCTGTTCCACGCTGATATACTGCACAACATCCGGTATGGCAATCTCGAGGCCACTGATGAACAGGTCATCGAGGCTGCTCGTAAAGCACACGTGGAAGAGACCATCCAGCGTTTGCCCGACAAATATCAGACCAAAGTTGGAGAGAGGGGTCTGATGATCAGTGGTGGTGAGAAGCAAAGGTTGGCGGTAGCGAGACTGTTGTTGAAGGACCCGCCAATCTTGTTCTTCGACGAGGCTACGTCGGCGCTCGATGTGTATACCGAGACTGAGTTGATGCGGAATATCAACTCGACGTTGGTCGGGCAGACGAAGACAAGCGTCTTCATCGCACACAGGTGAGTCGCGTCTCATAATAAACAAGCGAATCTCTGAGAGACGGAAGAAGTATAGAAGAAGACTGATACTCTCCTCGTCATTTTCGCAGACTCCGGACTATCTCAGATGCAGACCTGATCATCGTCCTGCAAGACGGCCAAGTAGCAGAACAAGGATCGCACGAGCAATTACTAGCGATTGAGGGTGGCGTCTACAGCCGGCTATGGGCAGCCCAGCTGAGCGAAAGCACTCAGAGCATCGCTGGTGAGGAAGAAAGCGCAGAAGAGAAGAAGGAGCGGGCAGAAGCGGAGATTGTGGCGCCTTCGTCATCAGGTCAAGGCGGGAAGAAGAAATAGATAATAATAGCCTCTTCGCATGTATCACACAGATTAGACGGCTCACATATACATCAAAGCGTCCACCTACTACATCACATATCCATCAAAGGGTCCGCCTACTACAGGACCTCCTGTCATCTAATGTGACGTATCTGCTGGTCCCCCTTCCCCTCTGCCGCTGACGGACGTGTCCAATGGACCGGACGACTGGTCTGTTCTGAATTCGAGAGACATATCGACGGTCATCCCGATCTGCGTGGACAACTTTCTACCTTCATGTACAGGGTGGCCTTTACAGTCGAAAGTGGCAGCATAGTGTGTCTCGTCTCCGGGTAGCGCCGGAGCCACACTAGGCTTGATACGGACGCCGATCGACTCCAAGAAAGCAGTTCGAAATTGCCGGTATGTTGTCTGGCGATCAGTGCCTTTCTCCGTTCGGACCCGACATATCTTGATCTCCGGGGCGGAAGACTCCATCGCTCTCGAGGAACCGCCAAAGTCGAGCTCTGAAGGGTCCAATGAACACCGGATGTTGACGGTCCACCTTGCTTGCCTGGGCTCGAAGACCGAGCTCCTGATGTCCGATCGCTGCACTTCGACATCTCGCCATTCTCCCACCTTTGTCGAGCTATACTCGAACGGTGGCGAAGGAGAGTCAAGATTGGTTCGAGAGAGCAACACCGTTCCACCATCGCACAGTGGTCTCATGGAGTCTTGCAAGTCCTCAGCAGTGAGGCCGCGTACTCGGATGCATAGCTCGCTGGGGTCAGATGTAACAGCCCTACGCAGCCTGATTCGCCCAGGGACTCGCCGGGTCTCCACGATTGTTTTCGCCGTATGCATCGGCTTTGACGTGATACTGGTCGATTCTCCGCTAGGCTGAGTAGGAAGTACCGTGGACGCCTCGGCATATTCCGAGGCTGTTCTTGGTTCATCTTCGTCGCGCTTTACCGGAGCATATGTCGTACCGCCCGGGGTAATGATGCCGGTGGGCGTGGTATCAAAGCTCAAGCTATCCGACTCGAACTTTGGCAACAAGAGATCTTGCGCAGCGTCTGCTCCTATTGTCTCGAGAAAGGATGCACCCTCCTTGACAGCCGCATGTGGGTCAAGGTCCTCCTCTTCTGAGTGTTCAGCCTGCCCATGGTCTGAAAAGGCTCCAGGATCGTGCCCCGAGTCAATCTCTGTGCTGACGGCCTTTCCTTTGGTAGACATAGCGAGTACTGTATTGGATATTCGTGCTGCAAGCAAGTGAACAGAAAGACTTTGGGGGGGTGAAGCTTCTCGATGTAAATCTCGAGTAGAGGGAAGCTGTCTTGGGGCTTTGAAGTCGGTCGCACATTTATACCTGCCGCACCTAGCTCAGTCAGCGGCCCTTTCTGTTAAACAACCGCCAATGTCGCGAAGCCCATCCCTTCATAGAAGGTTTCTGTGAGCATAAAGCTTCGCATAATCAGAAGGCGTCTTTCTGCATGACATAAAGGATGTCATTGGTACAGTATGTCTACTTGAGTACATCGCTTATGGAGCTTCCTATCTATCATCAACTCAGCCTTGTGGCTCGCGTGCCGTCATCGCCGCGGTCTTCTTACACTGATATCCTCCCTTCCAAAGCAGGGACACGTTGTTGTCAAGGGCAAGAGACGCTAGAGCGGGAAGGCGTAACCTCTCATAAAGGTTCTCAGAGTCGAGATAGCTTCCATGCATTGTATTCCAGCCTTGCAGAGTCCCACTATGCCATACTAGTACGGCACAAGTTATCTTGTCATACACAAGCTATAGAACCACTTGAGCTTTTCGCTCCGCACGAAGCTTGTACATCACCATCGACCCCATGGGCTATACCGTGATATCTGCTCGTTCCTATCCCGCAGAGATTATATCCCCAATCGCCTTTAAATGGACCGAACATCGATGCAAGAAGTCGATTCGTTGGCCGGTTCTTCTGCTTCGACTGAGGACGATATCTCTTGTTCCGACATGAGCTCAAGAAATTCTTTTCCAAAATTTACAGTAACGGTCGCATGAACGTCCACGAAGTCCTTCTGCCTCTTTCCGGGACGAGCATTGCAGTCAATCACCCTTGTGTAAGAGGTTGTTCCTTCGGCCGGGAACGAAACATATCTGGAACTGTCACTCCCGGCGAGACGCTGGAGAAAAGCTCGGCGCAGCGCTTTATGAGTATGGCGGCTCGAAAAGCCGACCGGTCGGAAGTATTTCAATTGCAGGAGGCTTTGATCATGAGGTATGTCTCCTTCTGGCTTCACCGCGCGCAAAGCTATCGTCCAGTCGACGGAAGTTTCAACTGACTGAACCCCATCTTTCCCTCTTCTCCAGGCGGTGACGGTTCGGGGCTGACTGGTATTGTGTTCATTGGGGAAATGGCTCTGGAAGATTGTCTTGTTCTGCTCGCTGTTGCTCAATTCCACTTCACCGCGTTCTATGAAGCCGTCCAGATCACGCCTAAAAGTTTTTACCCCCATGTTTTCCACGTAAATTAAAGCAGGATTACCCCCCCTAAGCTTCCGATCCATAGTTCCTTGTGCGCCACGATTGGTCTTATGTCGCCGAGAGGTAGACCTGGAAGTAGCCGGCCGGCCGACGAATGTTTCAGTAGCTCTTGGCTCAGTTGCAGCAGGAGGATCTGAATGTTGCTGATCTGGGCGCGCCGTTGCCTGCAGTTGTGCTTGTTCATCCATACCTGCCGTGATGTCAGGCGTTCCACAGTGGCGATCAAACTCTACGTCAACCTCATGCTCAAAGGGCGTGGACGAAAAGCCACATGAGACGAGCGGGATACCAGGGGGATACCCCTGAGATTGCTGATATGAGATATGGTTTTCACCAGCCAGAGAGGGGGGAGGGTATGGGCGGGCAGGCCAATCAGAGGCAGAGTGCTGAAAGGCATCGATTGATTGTGGCTTCAAGTGAAGCAGAGACTCTTCAGAAATATCCGGCATTTCAAGATCTTCAGATATAGGAGGTGGTGGATCAGATCCAGACGGGTGCCTTGAGGCAGATGAGAAGGGTTCAACTTCTTCATCGGCCACATTACAGAATTGAGCGTGTAGCTGATCCACATCCGAGGGGTCCGATGCTGTCGATATTTCTTGGCTGTCTCCCAGCCTCGTAGCACAGGTGAGTTCATCATAGCTCGGAGAATCATTTGCAGTCGCGCTGGCATTACGTAACGGATCCGCCATGGGGCGTTCTGCACTCATGGTCATCGTAGATGAATTGAGCTCGCTGAAGGACCGATTCACATGATCGCCATCGCGAGCATTAGGAGGATATCGTCGCATGTCGTCGGAAATCTGGGGCTGGGAGTGTGACAAGGTTCGTAATTGGCGTTGGGCAGATTTCCTTTTGCGTATGTAAGCTGGGTCAGTGGAATGTGGACGACAAATTATAAAACAACAAGAGTAAGGGACAAATAAGCGTATTCACAATGAGCTAGGGACTCTTTATAGGACGTACTCGAGTATGTATGGACAGTCAAGCTTAGCGACAGGAGGAGATAAGTCGATACTCGTAAATTCATGGATTTGAATCCATCCGAGGCAATACGGACAGCCCATGAGAGTGCGGTCCTTTGTGCATCAGCGGAGATGGAAAAAGCATCAACTTCTTTCGCCACCAGCTCCTACATTGTGTGCTACTCCGCTCAGTCACACAGGTACAGTAGTACAGTGCTCTATAGGGCAAATCAGTGTAGTCATGAGACAATGGGCATCCAGCGGACTTCTTGGGGCTTGGAATTGAGTGCTCTCGATCGGCTACATTCTGTTATCGCGTTTATCGAGTGAAGCTACCACGAGTTATGTACGGATGTACAGTAACGTAGTACTCTGGTAATTCCACGTCTAGAAACCATACTCGATCTGCGAGGCAGATCTCGACTCCTGAGGAGATGAACGGTCCGCGTGAGAATCTACGGTAAATCTTGACTTGACTCGAGTGTAAGAAGCAAAAGCGCCGGTCACTGTTCCCTCCAATGTGCATCTCTAAAAGGTGCGTCTCTCTCGTCCTTTCAGTATGTCGAAGACCAGTCACTATTCGTCTGAGTTGCCTGCGACAAAGGTCGGTCATGTCGTCCGAGGGCTGTCTTTGGACGTAGAGAAGCAAGCCGCCTAGCGATTCGAGTGACACTTTCTATGCACGTTAGCCACATCCACTCCCGGTGTTGTAGAGTTACGTAAGTTTATCGGCCTCCAGATGTGGTGCTCCGCAATCTTTGTTGACAAAATGCAAGAGATCTTTAAAGGCTTCAGCGCAGATGACGGTCGATTGAAGTATCCGCGTTGGTCAAAAAGCAAATATCCTCGTTCCACTGATCTAATTGATCCGCAACCGACACAGATTGAAAATGACGGCGGAGCTCAGTCCGTATGAGGGCTCCGAAGTGCTGGATACTGTCGTGAAAGCGCTCGATGGAACGAGGCTGAAGGACCTAGACGAGCCGTACAAAGCCGACGCCAATGGCGATGGCGATGGCGATAGCGGAGAGGATGTTGATGGCCAGGCGGAGGACAGAGAGACGGATGGAGATGGCAAGAAGAAGAAAAAGAAGAAGAAGAAGCCCAAGTCCAAGGCGAAGTCGAAGGTGGGTCGGCCCGAACCCTCTGAAGCTTGTGAAGCTTGGGTTGATCGAAGGACGTTGACCGATGACGGCATACTCACAGAAGATAGATGGTGGAGTCAAACCGAACCAAGGTCGAATACCTGAAGAACTTCCGGCTACATCGCTGGAAACGGCTGAAGAGAGAGCGAAATGGGAGCGAGATATCGTACCTGGATATCCGACAATCACCTTGCCGGCATGGGGTCTGCTTGGCGACCGGGTGAGTCTCTTTCTTATTGATGAGACACTGATGAAACGTTTGAGCTGACAGGAAGTGTCATGTGTGTGGATGACCGCAAGACAAAAGGTGTATTGTCGGACTTCTTGACGCCCAGCTGCAAGAAGCTCGAGCTTGTGACGCCCAGACTGCTGCTACGACAAGTGCAAGTGGGTGATCTGACGGCTATCAGACGGATAAAGACGGAACCTATCGTCCAGAAAACGCAACTGTGAGTCGGAGTACATGATACAATCTTCTGTACTGTAATGAAAGTCAGATTGCTTATGACCTGGCCCGCTTGATATAGATATGGCTCGCCGTCGATTAGCGATATCAAGGAGTCATTCCTGAACCGCTATATCCGATCAGCGTGAGTCATCTCGTCATTCGGCGATAAAGATATTTTGAGGGAATTTGGCAAGTACCGATCTGATGTTGACTTGATCTGAGTCGCAGCATACCACGCGCCTCTTGTATGAGCGATCGTAGAGGGAGAGACGAGTTCATATTCGCCATCACCGCTATAAATCCGGGGGAATTCGAGGTCAAACCGCCTGGAAATATCAGGATAACGAATCGAATATCGAGCGCAGAGGGGTACTTGGGTGAGCGAAGCTTCAGTAATCGCATTCTAAGACATGTCCTAAGATCTCAAATCTCAGCAAGCTGCTCAAAGCCCGTCGCAGACGGACGGGTAAGGATACTGACGAGCGATTCGTATGCAGGAAATATCGCCCTCTCTCTCGAGTACCGTGACCTCTCACCTTCACACCTCCCTCAGAAGGGCAAAGTATACACGCAACCAACGTTCAAAGATATGGACAAGGCCGGAGTAGTAGGGAAGATGTTCTACGAGGTCCATCCGCAGCTTTGGGGACAGGGTATCATGAGTGAGGCGTTTGAGGAGGTCCTGCGTTTCGGTATGGAGGAAGTCGGGTGCACGGTCATAGCTGTGAGTGGATCTGTTCGAAGGGCTCTTCCACGTTCTATCAATCAGTCATAGAACCTACGCGACCGGACTGATGCAAGTTCTTGGTGGTGTGTTGTCAGTCCGACCCTACGACAGGAAACGACTCGTCCGTCAAGTTATGTACCAAGAATGGTCTGAAGTATACGGAAACAGTGTCGAACCAGATGGGTCGAGACCAGCTGTTCCACGAGATTACTCGGGAGGATTGGTGGGCTCGCAATCGACCTGGGAAGGAAATCAGCGACCGTTGGGGAGGCAAAGAAGTGTGCCGATGGTGAGTTGGCTTCATGTCTCATCGGAGATAAGTTCTGAAAAGACATCATAATCCCCCCCTGTCCAGGGTTTACTTTATGAGACGAAGAGCTGACAATCGGAATCACCCCTAATCTCTACTATCTTTTCGACGTCCCGCTCCAGGTGCATGAACTTCCGCCTGATACCGCCTGCCATCCAGTGTAGCTACTGCGACTGGGCGAAATACTGCTCCAGGGAATGTCAGAGAGCAGACTGGGTCATGAAGGGCGGCCATCAGGCGGAATGTAACCTCAACGGCGCGAATTGAGGTCATTGCTGGGCAATGGTACCAGGCTACCTGCGATATTTAACAGCGTGGACTCTCAGCTTCTCTGGGTGGCCAAGCTCATACACATAGAACAGATAGATGCAGTTCTCGATTGCTCGCCACTGTCACGGCGTTTTTGAAAGAGAAAAAAAACTGGTCTCTGCATACTCTATGTTATATCTACATTGCAAGTACTCTCGCCACATTACAGATGCTCAGGTCTCATATGCCCGTGCGTTTCTTTTCCTTCGTTAATTCATCAGGTTCGATTGTGCTGCGTTCCTCAGTCCTGTGAAATATCTAGTGGAGCTGGGCGACGAGGTCTCGCTGTGACATCATATAATCTATCGTTAGCTTTCTCCCCTTATGGAACTATCTGGACGATGACACTCACCAACAATGGCGCCACTTGCTTCCTTGTGGCCTTCGCATTGCCCTGTCTCCACACATTGACCCATCTCCCCTCCTTGCCTAATCCCAACGCGCCTTGTGCCTCAAGCCCAGCAGGTAGCTCCTTGTCCCATATCGCCAAACCAAGAGTTTCTCCACTAGCCTCGAGTCCCTCCGTAAGGGTAGTGAGGATCTTTTGCGCCTCCTCGGACGACCTGATCACTCCTCCGCTTCGCACGACCAGGGCAAGCTCACGCCTGTGCTTTCCCTTCTTCTCCGACGAAAACGTAGTTAAGATGCCCTCGATGTCCAACGTCTTCTCCACCATGTACTGGTCCACCTCGTCCAGGAGTGAATCCCAGGAAGAAGGTTCCTTCGCCAACCACTTCCTCAAACCGAGAGGGACCGTAGACAGTCCGACTTTGAGAGTCGGATAGTCAGGCGAAGAGGTCGGTAAGGCATATTCCTTGTAGTCTCGTAACAGAAGCTCGGAGGTGGACAGCCCCGAGACATCGCCTTTGGTCTCTTGAAGCTGGACGGTCAGGTCCTTCAGTACGGAGGGCACATCACTTCCTTCCGCCGAGAAGTTGGTGAATTGGTCTGAAGCGTCCAAGGAGGCTGAGTCTTCGGAGAGAGTCGACAGAGGGTAGAGGAATGAAGCGGACTCGTAATCTGTCGGTGTAGCTTTCCTGTCCGGCTTGAGACCCGTGGTGTCGATCAGGATCGAGCTGAGCAAAAGTGTCGCCAGCTCCGCCGGAATGGGACCGCCTGCTTTCCCAGCAGGTCCAGAGACCGACTTCTTCCATTCAGGCGCGAAATGCTTGGCCACGAGCGAAGCGCAACTGCCCGTCGGGACCTGAATCTCACGGATGGACGCATCAAGGTGGGTCTGCTCATCATCATGGTGGTCGATGATAGCCTCGACTTCGCCTGCACCGAAGGGCGGTAAGAGCCTATTATGATCGACTAAGGCGAACTTTACCCCGCGCGAAGCGAGGTCCGTTGTGGGGATCGGTAAGTTTTCGGGATGGAGGAATACTGATGGCGGGATGTGGGATAGACGTAAAGCGAGAAGGTTCTCGGGGCGGAGAGACATGTGCTTCTGAGGAGTCAGGACGAGAGGAATGGAACGCAAGGCGAGGAGGCTCGAGGAGAGTTGAGCGAAAGCGACAGAGGACGCGAGCGAGTCGAGGTCTGTGAAGGCATTGTCAGCAAAAGGGAATTTGCGATTATTGCAGTCAGAGGTGTAGATTCAGGTCGGTGAGTGCAAGAAGCAAAGTACAGGCCTGAAGGGAGTATCGTAACGAGAGCAGCATACAGGTGGTATACATGTATGTGTACGGGACACCGTGACACCATATCTTGGAAAACCGCTGCTAACTCACCTCCAGCTTCGTTACCCATGACAACGGTCCAACCCTTGCCTCTACCATCTCTCAGATCACCCAAGAATGCCTCTTTCTGGCTCCTGAGAAAGCCTGCCAGGCGTCCTTCCTGAGCTTCGCCGTTGCCATTGCCGTTGCCATTGACTCCATTCAGCTTCTCAGCGTGATTTTGCACTTCAGCCATGATTCCTTCCAATCCGACGCCTGCTTGATACTTGGTAGATGTGGTCGAGCTGAACGGTCTTCTCAATGCTTGGGCCTGACAAGAGATTGAGTTGTGGGCCGTTGATGAGATTCGTTGGAGAGAGAAAGGTACGCAGAGACGCATAGATTGATCTAGGTATGTGAGCAGACCCAGGATGAGGATGAGGGGCGGTATGAAAGAGAGGAAAACGAGCAGACAGAGCAGTTTCGAATTGCGAGGGAGTCGCATACGTTCCCTTGAGTTTGGTCAATGCGCTGGACGCGAACAGTAAGCGAGCTTGATCGATGAGTTGCGCTAAGACAAAGGACGGTGTGACGATGCATGCAATCCAAATCAAAGGGAAAGAGACGTTTACTTTGTCGTTTGCATCCAATCCACAAGCCTCAATCCGCAAATCCCATCCGTAATCTTCGAACATTATATCGTCCTACGGTGGAGTGGGTGGTGCGGTGCGCCTTGGTACCCACGTGGCAACTGGTTGACCATGAATGACCTCATTTCTCCCGCCAAACATAATATAGAGAGCACCCAGCCGGGAGTCAAAATTGTATTACAGTTAACATCAACGCTGCGAAGCCAACGGTCGCGAGAAGCAGGATGTGCAACGAACGACTCTGCAACATTAGGCTTGTTTAATGGAACAATGGTCTTAGCGACATCGAATTGGAAATATGGGCGACATTCACATGGCAGCCGCGTCGATTATAGAAGGTCGTCCAACATTTGAACAGATGGGGTAGTGAGAAGACCAAGTCGCGGTAGACTCTACAGGTTGGCGCCAGGCGAAGGATCAGTGGAAGGAGCCCACATCCCATGCTTGACTAGCGTTCCGAGGTATAATCGTCAAGTCAAGCAACTACTTGTGGTGGCTGTATGTGTGACAGGTACTCGATTCGCGCCGTGGGCCGTGGGCAGAGCAGCATCGACAGATGAACAGGGACCAAGGCAGTCATAGAATACAAGTTGATACATGTGGTCTCAAGAGTCGGTATGAGGTGAAGTTTTTCGCAGCCGCAAGAAGTGGGTCGAGTCTGATTTGTTCCATCTATAGTTGGACTCCACGTGGATATCTCCTATGCACGGCCATCTACACGCTCATGTCAGCACCAAATTATATGAGAGCAGACTTGAGTGTCCATGAGGATTGCGGGATGTGACCATGGTGCAGATGGTATTCTGATGGGATCGATGCACGGGCCATCGTCGCACAATACAAGTGCGACGACACACGGAAAGCGTCCGTTTAGGTGTGAATGAGACAACTCACTTGCAGGCCACAGAATACCACAAACGCTCCGTAGATGATAGCGGCAGCATAACACATCTTCGCCACGTGGTCGGGATCCTTGGGGTCTTTCGTCGATCCGGTCAGGCCTTCGACGTGTCTTCCAAAGAACGATCCGAGGGCTACTCGTCGTATACGTGTCGTTTTGTCAGTAAGTTGGTCCTGGTACTACTTGAGCTCCTGGTACTACTTGAGCACACGACTGTATGAGGTATCTGCAAATGGTTCCCTGTCCATGTGGCGTGGTACTGTGATACAGTGATGCTGAGGCAAAGATTCACGACCTAAGGTCACTCACCGAGAAGGATGATGATACCGAATACCGAGAAGACGGTACAGCAACCGGCTATAATATACGAGATCAGCTTTTACACCCTACCAGGGAAAGGCAAATATTCAGCTCACCCAGTCCGGCCGATACGACAGGCCTAATGTTGACGGGCATGTTGACGTTTTAGCTTTATCGTGGAAGATTGTTCAAGTACGAATCTATAGCTATAGATCGCTGAATATCAGGAGCATCGATTCATCCTGGACAGAGCGGTAGATGCCTTGTCCTAGGTTAGACATCAAGCGGCGGCGCATCATGAGTTGAGTTTGCCACGTGTCAAAGCGATTCCACGATTATTCTTTAGAGCATTTTGGTGTTTTTATCCCGACTTGCGTTAATTCAAGATTTCCGGTCCACTCGTTCACTCTTTGGTCCTCCACCGTTGCATGCAGTGAATCCCGCAAATTCTGAGAGACAGCTTAGCCGGAAACGCGATTCAAGTCAAGACAGGCTCTAATTGTGTCGATTAGCCCATTTGTGTTCTTGATAGAGCTAAGGACGTTGTACACATCGAGCTCCAGCAAAAATGGCGAAAAGAGGCAGCAAGTCCACCAAGCTGGCTCAAAAGGCCACTGGCGCCAACGCTCAGGCGCAAGGACAATCTTCTGCTGGCCCATCAAAATCATCGACGAAATACAGCAAGATCAGCGACGAGCTGCGTCAGGCCGTTAGAGATTTGGGAGGAGACGAGGACGATCTTGATTTGATAGATGGGATTGACGAGGAGGACGAGGAGCCTTCCTCTGCACCTGCTTCCAAGGACAAGGAGAAGGGAGAAAAGAAGGGTTCTGACGAGGTATGTACGATGATTGGGTTGCTGGTGGCTACAGGACAGGTTGCACTAGCTGAAGCCAAGTTAACGTATACCTCGAAGAAATCACTGAAGAAAGAATTGGGAGCTTTCATGAAAGGACTTGACTTTGCCGCTGTCGGAGGCGCGGAGGTAGCAAGCGAAGAAGAAGAGGAAATCTCCAGCGCCGAAAGCGAAGAGGAGGACGATAATGACGAGGAAGGAGAAGAGGATCAAGAAGAAGACGAGGATGAAGATGAAGATGAAGAAGACGAGGAAAGCGACGAGGCTGAAGAGGACGAAGAGGAGCAATCTCAGACTCAGCCTGTGCTTGAGGTCAAGGCCGCTGCTAAGAAGGCTGTTGAGCCCGCTCAATCCGCTTCAGTCGACAAAAACAGCTCCAGCGGGACTGTGAGTGACCACTTGTCCTAAACATAGGCCCTGTCAGACACTTGGTGTGGTCTACCTGCGTGGCTAATGATGACTTCTGTCTTAGGATGTGCCCGCTGCTCCCAATTGGACAACTTTGCTCCCCGAACTTCCTCCGCTCACTGCAGCCTCTCCTCCGCTGACTCCTCAAAAGCTGAACACCCTCCGTCAAAAGGCCACTACGCTCTTCGAAACTTTACCGCCTTTGAACCGGGCCTCTTCATCTTCCGACGCAGCCTTCATCAACCAGATTCTGCAGTCCGGTACGCATCAAGATAAGCTATCTGCGCTGGTGTTGCTCGTTCGGGAATCACCGGTACATGCTGTCAGGGAGCTGAATAAGTTGAGATACATGGCTGGATGGAAGGAGGACGGGATCGGTGCTGGATCCGGAGGTAACAAGGATCAGCGGGTGTCGGTGATAAAGGCTCTGGCGGATTGGTGGGTCTCCGGGGGCGGTAAATCTCAGGGCAAGCTGAGGTGAGTCTACAATGCCTTCTCAGGTGAAGCGTCGAAGACGGATCAGACCCATTTGGCCTGTGACACTGTATTGACGAGTGCGATTGCTTGTCTGACGCAGATACTTCGCCGACCAACCTCTACTTGCTCATCCTCAATTGACCGAACGACATCTCCTCCTTTTCGCGTTTGAGGACTACCTCAAGAAATGGTTCTTCCACCTCTTGCAAGTCCTAGAGGTATGTATACCATTTTTGCTCGTTAGCTGTCGGTCTGAGCACTACTTATGTTATGTGCTCGGTATTAGGTTCTGTCGCACGATACTTTGCCGTTTGTACGAACGCAAGCTCTGCATATCATCTTCCGCTTGCTTTCCGGCAACGCAGAGCAGGAGCAAAACTTGCTGAGATTGGGCGTTAACAAACTGGTACGTCAGCTTCCATTTTTTTGTTTTTTGATTCGCAGCTTCACGGGAAGAGACCGCAAGCTGATAGACGCTCATCAATTTCGTACTTACAGGGAGACACCGACCGACCTGTCGCTTCCAAGGCGTCGCACCACATCCTGCAGCTTCTGCAAGCTCACCCAGCCATGAAGGCCGTTGTCGCCCGAGAAGTCTCCGCTTTGATCCTCAAGCCGACCGGTCAAGCAGCTGCCTCGGCTTCGTCAAGCTCGCACGTCCGATTTGACGACGGTGACAGCAAAGATAAGGGGAAGAAGGCTGAAAAGGCCGGTCCGGCCAAGTCGGATACCGTCAACCATGCGAGATACTACGGTCTGATCACGTTGAACCAGATCACCTTGACACGGAAAGACCAGGAAGTCGCTGGGAAAATGGTGGATCTGTATTTCGAGGTGTTCCGAGAAATACTGGGAGACAGCATGAAGGAGAACTCACTGGGACAACGCGAAGGTGAAGACGAGGATGAGATCGCTCAAGAGCAAGTGGAAAAAGTAGCTGGTAAAGTCGAGAAATGGCGAGGAAGGAGAAAAGGTGCTAAGCCCAAGGGAGATCGAAAATCAGCTTTGTCGCAAGAGGAGGATCTGATCGAAACCGGAGAGGCGAAGCTCGTGGCTGCCGTGTTGACGGGTATCAACCGAGCTTTACCGTTCGCCAAGCTGGACGAAACCATGTTCACGAGCTACATGGACACGCTGTTCAAGATCACCCACGCCGGCACGTTCAACACCTCGATCCAGGCGCTCAACCTGATCTACCAAGTCGCGAGGACCGACTCCGAGTCCAGACAAGTGGTATCTGATCGATTCTACCGAACCCTGTATGACTCGTTGTTCGACGGCCGACTGATCACCTCGAGCAAGCAGGCGATGTACTTGAATTTGCTGTTCAAGGCTATGAAGGCCGACGACAGGATCACGCGAGTCATGGCGTTTGTAAAGAGGTTGCTGCAGATGCTTAGCATGCACCAACCGCCTTTCATTTGCGGTGCTCTGTATCTCTTGGGCGAGGTGAGTCTGCCTAACATTGTATCTCAGCGTCTCTCATTCACCAAGCGTAGAAGCTGATAGAGGAATATACACCACGTATCAGCTCTTCTCGGTCACACCCGGATTGAAAAAGATGCTCATCGAGCCAGAGGATGACGGCGAAGAACACTTTGTCGATGCCGACCAGAAAGACAAGAACACCGATGCTGTCTCTGAGAAGAAGAAGAAGAACGAGCCGATCGGCAAGGAGTACGATGGAAAGAAGAGAGAACCCCTGTACGCTAATGCCGATTCGAGCTGTCTCTGGGATCTTGTGAGTACATTTCATTGCTGTTGCGGGAGAGTGGCAATGTGATTTCGAGCGTGAGTGTGAGCGCTGACAAATGTTACCGCGATTTTATGATACGCCAGATCCCCTTCCTGAATCACTTCCACCCATCTGTTTCGCTCCAAGCGAACCAGCTACTCCTCTCACAACCCCTGACCGGATCATCCGACATCTCACTCAACACTCTCGTTTCGTTCTTGGACCGATTCGTGTACCGAAACCCCAAGAAGACGCTCCAGCCTAAAGGCGCATCCATCATGCAGCCTGCCGCCGCTTCCGACAAGTCAGGCATGATTGTGAACAACCGAGGTGCGAAGGCCGGCGAAGGTCAAGCTGGGCTGACGGTGAACAGCGAGGCGTTCTGGAGGAAGAAGATCGAGGACGTACCTGTGGAGATGATGTTCTTCCACAGATACTTTGCGGAGAAGCTCAAGAGGAACGAGAACAAGAAGAAGGGCAAGAAGGCCGGTCAAGACTCGGATGAACACGATGAAGATGACGAAGTGGATATGGATGATGTGGCTAGCGATGACGAAGAGGGCGGGCCTGATATCGATGATGACGACGACGATGTCGAGGAGGAAGAGGATAGTGATGCCGAAGAAGCCGAGGTCTGGAAGGTGAGTACAGTGAACCTCTCTCAGCGGTGATCAGCGGGAACGTGCTTCGTTAGATCGGTCTCTTGAAATCCCAAGTACATAACCGAATTGATTGCTGATCTCGTTTGCGGCGCATCTCTGTTGCGTTCTTTACAGGCTATGAAAGCCTCCATGCCCGCTGTGGACGATGATATGGGATTGTCCGAAGACGGCGATAGTGACGACATGAGCGATTACGACGAGTCCGCCGAGGAGGGAGCTTCGGATCAAGATGAAGACCTCGAAGTGGACGAAGAGGACGAAGACGAGGACGAAGACGAGGACGAAGATGAGAGCGAGTCGGAATCAGACCCGGAAGTATCTTCTAGTAAGAAGGGCAAGGGCAAAGCCACCGCGAAGGCGAAGAGGGCCGCATCTCCTGCCTCGAGCGACTCTGACTTCCCTGATCTCGCGGACGAAGACGACGATCTCCTCTCGGACTCTGAGATGGACTTCCCTGATATTCGTCTAGGCGAAGACGACGATGATGAGGACGAGGAGGAGAAAGCTGAGGAAGAGGCAGAGGCAGAGGAGGAAGATGACGTGGCACGAGGAAAGAGGAAGAGATCGAATGACAGGAAAGAGCGAAGGAAGAAGAGGAAGGAGATGCCCACGTTTGGCAGTTACGAGGACTACCAGGCCCTCATCGAGGCTGGTGGCGATGAGGAGGATTAGGACTATAGTTGAGATTAGGATTCGGGGAATGCACTTCATTCATCTGATCACGACTGTGATGTTCATACTGTATATGCATGCATCGTCTGGGATTTTCCTTCGGGCGTTTCGCTTCATGAACCAAATGCCAATAAGCACTGTGGCTCGTTATCACTGACGCAGACCGCATGAGTATATAAGGAACAGTAGCAGGCAGCATCATGCATATCTCAGCAGACAGCCAAGTATAGATCCGAACCAACCTGCGTTGGACCCCGACTCGACCCAACTTTGCAGACGGCGAACTCAGTACAGAATTATAAATACAACATCACTTGACAAGGATACCGCAATCCCTAGGTTCTGGTCAGAAATTGGATCGAACCTGACCTGACCTGACCTGGTCTAGCTTGAGAGCAGGACGCTCTATCCACCAAGACCCTCTTCACCCTTGCCGCCTTGTACGACCCCGACACTAGCGGGCGGCTTGAACTGGCCATAACCCTGAGCTTCGTACAGCAGGTCGGTACGAATGACGAGCTTGCCACCGTTGGGGCCTACGGCGCTTCCTTCGTGCAGCAGTGATCCGGTCGTGTCTCCGTGGGCTGCGTAGTGTACATTACAAGGAGAGAACAATCAAATGGTCAGCTAAGGTCGTGTGTGCTGTGTATATGCGGTATGAAGAGAAGTGGAAGGTATTTGCGCGGAGTTGACCACCGTCACAATAGTGATGAGGCCAGAGTCACACACTCACGGAAGCACAGCACAGCGCCTTGGACAGGCCTGACGGACCTAGCTTCCATGACGCCCATCTTATCGGACGGCAAGAAAAAGGTCGTACAGCCCGTGTCGTCCGGTATATCCCCTTCACCGTTCAGGTAGACTAGGAGAGTGTATCGGGACCAGAGGGGATCGTGTGCTGGTGATGAGCTGGACGCGTACGGAAGTCAAAAGTTGCGGAAGATCTTTGTCAGCTTGCCCCGAGCATTCTAACATACGGCTCATATGTAGGCTCCACCAGGCCGTGTATTGCACGGCGCGAGTATCACTCACTCATGCATGTATTCGCCCGTTTCAGGGTGCAATCCAGCAGCGGGCCAAGCTCCGTCGATGTGAGGCTGTGATGATATGGGGCAAATCAAATACCATGACCATAGTCAGCTCCACATTATATCCTCAAAGCACATCAATATGACGATATCATGAACAGGCAGTACTAGCTTGCAGAACACTGTTCCGTAGTCCTTCTGCGCAGCTCCGACGGACTCACCCTGTAAAGCTGGTTCTCGGTATACTGATACACCCTAAATCTGGCGTTGATCCCACGTACTTTGCCGCCGCCGTTCCCATCGACATTGGTCGGTGCTGAAGCGGGCACGAACGGGAGGATCTGGTTGTAGAAGTGGTCGAGGAAGTGTTTGTCCGCCAGCCAGACGAAGTTGCGTGCGAGGATCTGCATGGGGGCGATCGGCGGATGAGGAGGAGACAGGCGATGATTGGCAGAATGATCAGTGGTTTGGGCCGGGCAAGCTGCATCATCGAGCTATTACCCACCGAATTCTTCATCACCGCACTGCCGGAAGCAGCTTCGTCCTTCTCGAATCCAATAGCCTCGGCCGCCCTGACAATCTGCAGACACTCCTCCGGCGTAAATACGTCCAGAACGACAAAGGCGCCAGGGACACCAGGTACGTCGACTTTGGTAGGCTGTCGTTGTCTCTCCGGAATAGGTGTGAGGGATATGGCGGAAGAAGACGATGCGTAGACTGTGCTATCGTACAGATTGGGCGGTTTTCGGTCGGCTGCTGCGACGTGATGCACCGGTCTAAAGTTGGGGTATGGCGTTGGGGGAGGAGTGTCTGTGAGCACGTCAATCATGTCAGCTTATCGAACCTAGATTTTTTTCGGTTCAGTATCACCACCAGACATGTCATGATATATAGGAGCTCACCAAATAATTTGCCCTTCTGCATCATCTCCCAGATCCTGATCTCCCCCTCAATCGGCTCTCTCGCGCTGAACACGTCCATCTTCTTGATCACTTCTTTCCCTTTCCCTTTCCCCTTGGCATCCATCGCGGGATCCAACTCCACTTTCCCGCTGGTGCCCAGTACTTTCTGACCTCCCGCTCCACATGTTTGCATAGACATATTGGCGATGCGCAGAATCATGTCCAGGCATCTCATTGCCTCGGGATCACCGGGACTCCCGTCAGCCGCCGAAGTGGCATCGCACTCCCTCACCCAGCGTTGCAAGGCCCCCAGCTTGGGTGGAAGACGACGCTCGTACATCTCGAAGAGGTAGATGAGCGCATCGGTGAAGCGGTAGTCCTGTAGTGCGGCGGATATCTTGGAGGTGAGGGATGCGCCTTCAGACAAGCCAACGACAGATACAAGCGGTCAGCTCGACTTTTATTCATCAGCCAGATATATGCAGTCTGTCATGATGAGAAACTTCTCCTTATGCGCAATGAAGAGGTTAAAAAGCACCAGGTACGTCCCGGCACGTGCGGGGTATCCCAGTGTACAGTATTGTCATTCCGTCACCTCTGACGCACACTTACCAATCCCAGCACCCTCCGCCAACACTCTGTAAAGCTCATGAACCCTCCTCTTCAGATCCTTGTACTTCTTATCGCCCAGCTCCTCGGGGAACTCGACGAGCGTCTCCAGTACGTTGATCGTGCATTCTAGGTCCTCGTCATCGATAAGACTTGAATTTGTTGGCTCGCTAGGTGGCGAGGGCAGTTGAGTCGCCGTAGTGGCAGCCATCGCCGTAGCGCCGGCGGCGGCGTTGTTTCGCTTTCGTTTTTTGTTTTGCTGGTTCTTGCCCATCGTGAATGTCTACGCACGTCACAAGTTCCCTACTAGAAAAGAAAGCTTTAACTGGTCGAAGAAGTCAATGACTGAATGAGGTGAACCATTCGGCCAAGCTCGCTCAAATCACTCGCTCCGACTTTTTCACTATATTCACAACAACCGGTCAACTCCGCCCCGCGGAGAATGATCGACGATGATTGAATTGACCCAAGTGACGTGGCTTATACTTGCAGCGCTTGTGCTGGTGGTCGTGATAAGCGACTCCAGCCCACGCCGCTGCAGGACCCGCCACCCTGATCATTACTATAGCTTTTGCTCTATTGTCATCGGGCCTGAAGGGCGCCAGAGCCAAGGCACACACGCACAGATCGCTTCGACCCTGAGTATCGCCCTTCCCCTTTCCCCTTAAAGTCAAAAGCGCACACAGTGCACACAAGGACAGGACGCGTTTGAGCTTTTTGTGTGATTTTGCATTGTGCTTTGTGCATTGTTTTCACCATCAGACGGGACGTGCTTGATGGGTTGACGAGTAACGAGTAACGCAACCAAACGATCAGATCAGCGAATAGCGCATCATGAAAGCTTTGATCATCATCTCTGACTCTGCAACTTGAACGTTGATCCATCTTCTACTCTTTCATCATCATCATCATCATCCTCATCCCTTTATATCCTCTTCTTCACCCTGTACATCGTAGCTCTGTGAGCACGTATCCTTTACCGTGACATCTTCACCTTTGATCCGAACCTATTCTATCCAAAGCCCTCGCTCCGGCAAGGGATATTTATAATATATATATCCAGGTGATATATATATATATTATCGTTTTGACTCTTAGCGCAGAGCGCATCCGTACATTGATTGCAACATCTCGAACGCACCATGTTCTCGACACTGCTCTGTCTCCTCCCCCTCCTCTCGCTGCCTCTGGCAGCCACCGCGTCCATGACCAAAGAGACTCGAGAGCTCTACGACGCCGCGCACCGAAGAGCCGTCATCGCTCGATCAGCCTCTGAAGATTCCCACGGCCACGGACACTTTAGCAATTCTGCCCACAACTCGCACGGCCACGGCCACGGCGGACCTTCCAGGCGAAACGTTCACGGTAGTGGGTTGGAGAGAAAGTTGGTCAGGAGGAAGAAGGATGTCAAGCAGAAGCAGAAGAAGAGGAGCAAGACTTGTCGTGCCACCGCGACATCTACTTCGACAAGCGAAACCGCTGGCGAGACAAGCATAGCCGCCGTCGAGAACGCTGCTCGTCCCGCAACTACTTCTTCATCAGCATGGTACGAGTACCCGACCGAGGCGACCACACAGACCGCTGGTGCTAGCTCGTCCACATCGTCATCGAGCAACGCAGCAGACTGGGAGTCCACAAGCACAAGCACGAGCACAAACGGAGCAGACGACTGGCAGTCTTCTGCCGTTGCTACTGCCACTGCTTCTGCTACTTCCAGCTCTGCCGCACCGGCCGAGTCTACGTCGTCTTCGGGTGGCAGCACCAGCAGTCTCTTCCCCTGGGGTACCGGTAATGCCCATTGGACAACATCTGAAGGTGGCCTTTCCTGTGAGTGGCGTGCGAAGTCATCAGGGTCTTGTGTGCTAGTAACATGTGCATACTGGCCGAAAGCTATCTCCACATGTCGATAACAAAGTTGTCCGAGGCTGACACCATTTCTTCCCTTTGGCTCGTGCATTGACTGTAGTCGAGGGCGCATTAAAGCCTCTCACCGCTGGTAGATTGCCCTCATCCGGCTCAGCACCGGACGGATCAAACGCGCTCGTTGCCTCTTACCCAGCAGGGACCGTCGGGCTTTCATCAGCCGGATACTCATTCTACACCGAAGGCGCTCACAATGGCGTCCAAGTCGACGGTGCGAGGGAAGTCTCGTTCTCGTACTCTGTCTACATGAACGACGGGTTCCAGTTCGTCAAGGGCGGCAAGATGCCTGGACTGTACGGCGGCACAAGTTTGAGTCAGGCGAAGTCGTGTTCCGGTGGAAGACAGGACTCGAGGGATAGTTGTTTCAGCGCCAGGTTGATGTGGAGGACCAACGGCGCTGGAGAGATCTACGACTACCTGCCTGTACCTTACACCGACTCCGACACTGGCTACGGCGAGTCAAGTGAGTACTGCGTGACCATCTGAGACTCGATAATAAGCCACGGTAACCCCCAGATTGCTGACAGTTTGGTACCTTGTCCCTCTTCTCTTTTACAGTCCAACGAGGCGCATACTCTTGGGCTACAGGGAGATGGACGACCGTGGCCATGCGACTCAAGCTCAACGACATCGGTCAATCCAACGGTGAACAGGAACTCGTTGTCGACGGCCAGACCGTCATCTCCTTGAAAGACCTCACGTTTGCCACTGCCGAGGGAACCAAGATCTACGGTATCATGGCTCAGACCTTCTTCGGTGGACATACCGATGAATGGGCGTCTCCTGTTGACCAGAATATCTGGTTCAAGGACTGGTCACTTGCCGTCCTCGCCTAGGCATGAGGCTAAGCTTGGGCTTGAGCTTGACGGCGCGGGTGATCACAGCGGGCGTTCCGTCTCGGATCGAAGCCGGGTCGAGGGGAGGGCAAGGCAAATCTGGAATTTGCCACGCTCAGCTCGACTCTTCGCCGAGAGGAGCAAGGATGAGTCTTGGAAGATTGTATATAGGGTATTCAGTGCTATGTGGATAACTTAGGGATATATGCATGCTCCACCTGTCTTGCTGGTTTTACCATGTATCTGGGCCATAGCAGCGAAGAGCAATTGCGCTTTGGCTGGTTACACTTAAGATGTATGTCATATAGCTAAGGCTAGACTGAGAAATTTGTTGAATGGAGTGGTCTCGACTTCAATCATGTGTAGGCCAATTTTCGAAGGGTAAGGAGGGATGAGACGCCACAGCGAAGCGCCACCCCTTATCCGCTGCTAGCCTGTCGATTCTTGATCGAGCACGGGGATGTAGAGACGAGCGACAAAAGAGACTATACTGCCCGGAACTGGAAATAAGAAAGGGTATACATTCTATATCATACGATAAAAGGTTGGCCGCGTTGATGCAGTTGATTCAACGTTGATTGGAGTCGGTGCCGCGGATTTCACCTCACTGCTCCATATACTGATTGGCCGTGATGGAAGCCATGAATGCGCTTCTGCCGCTCATTACCCTACCCTGGGATCTACTCTACAGTTGCTCTTCCGCGCGGCCTACCCTCCCCTGCTCACCCAGCGCTGAGTTTCGCTTCTTATTCTTGTACGATGAGTTCCTCGACCTTCCAGTCCTCGAACGAGTTGTCTGTGACGCAAGGCGTGATCAGCAAACAGACAGAGTTGTTAGTTGTTTTCTGGTCAGCCCAATTTTCGGGGAAAGGAGTGATTTCATGTCCATATCAAGTCACACCATGTCATGTCCACGCCAACTCACCCGGAAGGTATCGACGTATCACGAGCGGAATCTTCTTAGCTGCCAGCTCTTTCAACGCAATTTCGAGAGGGTCCGTCTCGCCCTCGACAGGTACGAGGACGGGAGCGTTCATACTGCGGGTGCGAAATGGCAAGATCCACGCGAAAGAAATGAGACACAGTGTGCCGGTAAAGTCAGAAAGAGCATCTCGGCGGTAAGTCGCGCTGATTGAATCCCCCAGGCTGCTTGTATATCCTCTCCACTGCCGTCTGCTCCATCAGAAGCGCGCCCACCGAGGTTTCAGAACAATACCAGCCCAATCCTCCTCCATCGCTCAACGGTATTATAATAACCGAAAGACAGCTTGACAGCCATACGGAACAGAGGATCTGCCTTTATGCAGTACAGTCGAGCTCGGAGACAACTGCTTACCTGATCTGCAAAGCCCTGGTACCCAATACTCTCGCACGCTCGTATTTGGTCATGTAAGGCGTGGTCACCCTGATCTCGTTGGGCTTGGCAGCTTTGCCTGTTCTTTGTCTCTCCCCATCTGCGGGCGCGTTTGATTCCTAGCAAGTCGTCAAGGAGACATATACGAGTATGAATTCAGTCAGCATGAAATACAGTAGATCATTTGGTACTGGTACTGGTACTGGGGTGCGGAAGAAATTGAATGACCTGATCCCATGAGATATGTTTAGACTTTCGCGCAGTCCGGTCTGCAGCAGATCACATCCTCCTGCGGGTCATATGGGGAACGGTGCTCCCGCCGCTGAGGATGAAGTTCCATGACTCACCACAATCATCGTCTCGTCAATCTCGCCATTGGCGCCATCTTCCTCGTTCTGGGCATTCTCCTCGTCTTCATTCTCGTAGCTGGAAAAGAACATGAAGGGCAAAGATAGACAGGGCATCTGATCAGCTACTCGGTCTCCATATTAATAGATATCGACCAACGCCATGAGTAGGTATGAAGCGTCAGTAGAGGCCTTTCCGCATATTGCTTAGATGTGATAGACGAAGTGCTCATGTTGCGCCGACCGCGAACAACAACACCGCAATCTCCAGTCCTCAGGCTTCCACACTTCGTTTTATAGGCGTCTTTGACTCACTTCAAGGTATCGGGGTCGATGAAGTCCTCTTCGTAATCACCACCTTCGAAGTCGGCATTGTCCATCCGCTCGTCGTCCGACATGTTGCTTGGTCAATAACTTTGAGAAGTTTTCGGCTGAGGCGAAAAAAGAACAGTCGGGGTATGTTTTCTGAAAGGGGCTCTTATTTGCTTGAAGGCGTTCCGCTTTTGTTTTTCTGCCTGTAGTGTACGTCGGCGATGCGTCTCTTACACGGCCTTGTCTATGGTTGAATGTGAATGGGTAATGACTGTCTATTACAGAGTATAGGTGATATCAGGAAGAGGTCAGACTCTCTTGTATTGTTGGTGTCCAAGGTTAGTTGACTTTACTCGAAAGAAACGCTGAAATCACGTGACTCGCTCGCTCTATGATCGCTGCCAGCCTTGGGCCTACATGTACGTTGCCGGTCGATTCACTCACTTTCAATCAACATCATCCTTGACATTGCCACTCGACTCTGCATCTCATCCCTTCATAAGCATCCTGGTATACTCAAATTCTGCACCTCGTATTGAGGTTCCCCATATCTCCAGACCGCAACCTATAACTCTTCCATCGAACCTCATGCTCATACAGCACGACATACGCGATATGGCTCAACGCTGAGGTGAGGTCACACCTGGTAATCGCTCAATCCGAGAGCAACTTCGCGAGCTGGGCGACCTGACTAGGTGGCGAGGGGTAACAAGGTAGACGACGCCTCGTCAAGATGCAGCTCGGTCGATACTCTGTCTCGACTCTCCGTCCGCCGCCAATCCATTCCATCGACTTCAGCGAGGACGGTCGGTATTTCTCCGTAGCCGGCGAAGAGGGGTATGAAGTTTGGAGATCATGGCCCCTTGCTCTCGTCAAACGCCGAGGTGAGTCCATCAGCGGAGTATTCCCCCTTAACCCACTGGTCAGACGAGCCTGCTCCTCCAAGGTATTGCCATACAGCAGAAAGGCTTTTGTGATATAGAGGAAGCATAACTGATACGCCTCTCTTCTCGTAGTCCTGCCTGGGACTCTAGCCGTGGCTCTGTTATTACCAGGTTCGCCTCTTCTGGTGCTCCAAGGCGGCGGGGCTGCGCCCCTGTATCCGCCTAATAAAGCGGTCATATACAACGATAAGCTTGGAATAGCTGTTGCAGAAATCGAATTTGGGTGAGTCACCAGCCAGAATACCATCTTCGTCTTCTGGCAAAGAAAAGACAGTGTTCTCTGTTCCAGGATCATGAATCACTGACGCACCTCTAAAGCGAACGGATACGAGGCATCTCTGCTCGGAGAGGGACGATCTGCATAGCGCTTTCTCGGAAGACCATCGCGTTCGAATACAGCTCCGGACAACACCATCAGGACCTGGGCAAAAGCAAAGGCAAGGGTAAAGCCAAAGCTGAAGGTCGAGGTAGTTTTAATCACCTCGGCGAGGACAAGGAAAACAGAGGGTTTCGGCTTGAAAAGGTTGGAGAGTGGGAAACGGCCCAGAACGAGCTTGGTATGTCATGTCCCGCTCGATTGCATGTATAACCACCTCAATTGCTGTTACTCATTGTAGTATCCCTCTCTGTGCCCAGTCGCAACGATGGATGATGGATCGAATCCATACTTCATTGCATGACCATTCATTAATACATAAGCAAAAGCTGACACTATATGAACCCAGGTCTTATGGCCGTATCGACCGCCCCCGGATCATCCCTGCTAGCTCTTCCTGGTCGTCAACCAGGCCACGTGCAACTGATCTCGCTTTCTGCTTGTCCTGCACCATCGAACCTGTCAAACACCTCGTCAGCGCCATCTGGCCCAACTGCTTCTTCGAGGACTTCTGCAACGTCTTTCAGGTCGCCAATCATATTGGCTCATACCCATCCTTTGTCCACACTGTCAACCACTCCGACCGGATCACATCTCATGACCACCTCGGAAAGAGGTACTCTGATCAGAATATGGGACACCGCCAGGGGTCGATTAGAAAGGGAGTTGAGAAGAGGAGTCGATCGTGCTGAGATGTGGGGTGCGAAGTTTGATTCGCCATTATTGGTCGATGGCGGTACTGGTCAGGGGACTAGCGCCGGTGGGAAGGGTCAGGTGGTGGGCTGGAGCGACAAGGGGACTGTGCATGTCTGGGCAGATGAGAATCCTCGCAGCGTCGGCGATAATTCAAGGCCGTGAGTGCGATGGATCGGCACTGACGCGTGCAGCAGACACTGACACGTGATTCACCAGGAGCACGCCAACGTCGTCTGGACCATCTTTGACCCACCTCTTGTCCCGCAATTTGCCACTGCCGAAATACTTCTCATCTACCGCATCATTCGCGCAATATCATCTACCTCGGAAGAACCCTCACGCTATCAGCGCGGCTCTCGGTGCCGCGGGTGTCAACGTCCCTTCCATGAGGGCCGAGGACGAGGGTGGCGAGTCAGAGCGATTTGTAGTCGGCTGGGTGAACGTTGATGTTCCCATCATCACCTCTTCCCAATCAGGCCATAGTAAGAATGCCAAAGACAAGTCGGAGGCAGGTGCAAGTGGGAGGCTCGGTCGACGAGTAGACAGTGGGGGTTACGGTGAAGCAGGAGCAGGTCTGAGCTCCTCGCCTACGATGGGTGCCGGGACGGGGCATATCGGTTTCGGGATGGGCACAAGGGGTGAGAGGCGATCATTCGAATCAGGATCTGATGGGACAAGCAGGACCGCCACTCCGCCCTTGAGGGGCGGTACCCCTACTCCATCAACCATGGGACATGGCGTCGGCAGGCGTAATTCATCTCTTTCGACAAGTACGACCGCCGGCGGAGGCTCAAGCGGGACCCAAACTGGTTCGAGACCGGTATCAGGGTTTATCAACAAATCGTCCGCGGGCGAAGTGTCGCAAGTCCGAGTCAAGTCTCAGACTAGCGCCGATTCTCCTAATATTATATCGACGAACACAAATTCCAGACCAGCGACGAATACCGAGCGGCAGCTGGTGGTGGTTACTTACTCTGGAGACTGGTACCGACTTCGCTTGCCTCAGAATGCCGCGTCAGCATTTAAAAGTTCAGGCTCAGCCTCAGACTCATCCTCGGGGTCGATATCGAACACTGGCGGTCAGGCAGGTGGCGTCAGCTTCGAAGGTGTGGAAGAAGGGGACAAAAGCAGGAGTAAAGCTGCTGGCGGTGGAGGTGGTAGAGTCAACGGAGATGAGCTGAGACGAGGCAATAAGTGCGAGTTGGTAGAGTATCGCCGATTGGGGACGGGCGGGGGTGGGTGGTAAGTGTAGGCAATGTAGGTGGGGTGGCGAAATGGCATCTGTCGGCCGTGAGAACATATCCAGCTTCTGAAGCACCATCGCGATACTCAGCTATTGTTTGACTCTCATTACCGTATTCACTTTCCTATCTCACGGGCCTGTTGTATATAGAGACCGTTGTCACACCTGTGTTTTCACGTATCTGAATTGTATGTATGATCCTGCATGTGTTCGTATGATCGCTTCTCACGACATGCTCATTGATTCATTGCTTGGTGGTTCTTCTGATCAACTGAACTTTTCCCTCCATATTCAATTGGACAAGCTCAATGGCCATCAGTCTATCACAGACAGAAAGGTGCGTAATCACGCAGTCCTGAGAGGGCTGGTTACACCATCCAGAGATCGAAAGCAATTGTTGACTTGGCCGAGAGAGAATCAGGGAGAGGCTAAGCAGTCATGAAGATTAGTAGATGCATCGGAGCGTATTTCTCATCCAAGGGAACAAGCAGGACTACAGTGTTTTCTGGACGCGTTGGTCCGAACATGATATGCTAGATAAGATGGATAGATAACAAGATTTACAGAACGAGTCGTTCGACGATGTGAGATATGCAGACACAGAGACCATCCATTACAACAAGATATATGCAAAGTTAGAGCAATCATCCTATAGCTACAGATCCTTTCAGTTTTCAGATTTGAATACAATCACCACTGTCACGTAGGTACGAAGATCAGCTGGGCGAGTTCTCATATAGACAGACAGCGTGGCTCTATACTCACATAGGTTTCGTCCCTGTACTCCACGATCTGAGGCAGACCCTTATCTCGCCGACGCGCCTTTTCAGCACTCCACTTCTCGAACCTGCATCAAACGCCCGTCAGCCGTGTCTAGCATGGGCAATATCGTCAAGCGCAATGCTCACCATTTCTTCATCTTTGCTCGACTAAGAAGACAGCACGATGCGGTCGTCAGCTGAGGGGACTGTGAAAGACGCAAGGCACGGATCATCAACTCACCTCTTCTCGTTACCGACATTAACCGTTGCTATCATCTTCAAATCGGCACCAGGCATCGATAGGGCGAAGCAAGTCAACTCTGTAAAACTTGAGTGCTCAGAATACGGTACGCCTGCAAGGATAGTCAGCAGCATTTCACATCAACGCATCAGGTAGCTAGAATTCCTGATCGCAGAGGCAACAACGGGAAACAGCCACATACCAAACATCTGGAAAGTCCTGCAACTCCCCCGCATAGGCTTCAGATCCCGCTCAGAGAACCATCTCGCCTGATCGCGCTTGATAACCGTATTCACATCTGGAAGCATATCTGTTCCCGCCGGAGGCGAATAAGACCAGCCGGTCGGTCTGAGCGCTAGAACTCGGTCAAAATGAGGGTGAAGACGGGCAAGATATGGTTGTAGGCGATCAAGCTGAATATTGCCCAGTGGTAAGAGGTGGACTTGCGACTATACACGGTGGTCAGCGGAAGTAGTATCATACTGGTGATCCAGTGTGAACACTTACACTGTACGGGTCTGTGCTGAGCAAGGAGTGCAACTCTGGATCTGTCTGGCAAAGCAAGATGCCTTTCTTTCGAGGATCGCAGTAAATGGTTGAACCGAGGGCTTTGGCCACGGCTATATCGTTGATTGAACTAACGTCAGCTGGTTGTCGTCAACTCTTGCAAGGATCAGCTGACCTTTGACAATTCTCTCTTTGCCGATCGAATAGGTTCCCATGACCACCAGTGTCCGACCTTTGGGTTTGGTGTCTCCAATTTCCCTCAGTTCGTCTTTCACATCGTCCATCTCCTCTTTCTTGACCAACCACCCAGCCATCATGGCTTTACTCTTTTCTTCCAATTCTTCAGCATGCGGTTTCATCTCTTCGCCATCGTCGAGCTTGACTTTGACTTGCGGTTTGATATCTTCCAAAGTAGGGGCGTCGGCTGAGATGCCCACGACTGTCCTCCGAGCGAGGGCGGCGCAGGCGTTGATCACTTGTGGCTGCGGCGGGAAGCAGTATTTAGGGTTGAGGTAGGTTGTATCGAGGTAACAGGTGTGAATCGGTGCACGGGCGATGGCAGGGTGAAGGACCATCTTGGGACAACTAGAACCGCTTGTCAGCTACTATCCTCACAGGCGCTCATGTGTGGGAGAGTATCAGCTCACGCTCTGAAATCGCCGCAATGCAAGTATCGAAAGATTCGCTTGCTGCCCACAAAGGGACTTGTGAACCCCGAATCACCAGCATTGACTGTCTGGCGGCCCTCAAAAAGGAAGATCGACGAGCCCGGACCTGTATTCATGATCAGAATCAGCGTAGAACCGTTCACTTCCACCAGTAAACACATGGCTCATCGCTCACAATGATTAGCCTCGATAGGCATGACAGTCACACCACCGGTGTTGGGCATTTCGAACGGAATATCATTTGGTAGGCCATGCTGTACGCGGAATAGGTTTCAGCTCCGTTCGGGTCATCTGCGCAAATCGACACTCACAACCCATTTCGGCTCTACACCAAGCATGTGGATAATCAAATTTGCGGTGGTCTGAGAGCAGTATATAGGACCATGGCACCAGCTCTTTGACAAGTTCGTGTAATGGTCGGAATGCGCGTGTCTAGATCCATAGCTTGTCAGCGGTGTCAAGGCGGCAGGGTTAAGAAACAGACGTACGTCAGGAGATACGCTGTGACTTTGGGGACAGCGCCATATCTGAAGGCATCGACCGCCACGGGCATGCCAGTGAGGACCTAGAGAAGGTTTCAGCTCCGACATTCCTCGGAGTAAAGGTACGCTGAAAGCTGCTGGCACCAACCTTATAGAACGGTGCTTTCCGCCGCCCGAATGTTCTCTTCCCATCTCTCTTCAAATCAATCTCGGCATCTTTCCACTGCTCCTTCTCCTTGTGTCCGCTCATGAGCACCGAAAAGGCATTAGGACCTTTTGTAGGCTGTTCAGGCTCCGGTGATGGGGATGGCGCAGGGGAGAAGGAGGCATAGGCCGAGATTGGGCGAGACCTTCTCTTGCCGGATGGAGAAGAGGTCTCTAGACACGAATTGATATGATGCTGCGCGACCTGCACAAAACAGTCAATCCTCTCCTTTCCTGAATTTGTAGATGTAGCACATGACTCTACTCACCTTGTCTACCTTGCCTTTGAGCGAGGTGCCGCATACAGGACAAGCTTCGACCTTGACTCCACCGCTGACATTCCTCTTTTTGCCTCTTCCAATGGGCTCAGAGATGACAGAAGCCTCGTCGTCGCCTTCATCCTCCTCCATGCCCATGCCTTCATCTTCTGGCTCTTCCCATTCGATTTCCATATCCTGATCACCGTCCCCGGCTCCCGCATGAGAATGGCCTATACCGTCTGGGTGTATAGTATGGATCGGCTCAGGAACAGCTTGCGTCCCGTCCACGTCCATGTCAAGACCCGAGTCATCATTCTCCCCATCATCTCCTTCAGCGGGATCTTGCGTTCTATTTCCATCTTCATCCGAAGGCGGTATACCATCTTCGTCGTCGTCGTCGTCGACTTCTTCCTCCAAGTGACTTGAGCCGACATTCACTATTTCTGGCCAAGTCGGCGGCGGTTTGAAGTCCTGATATCCAGAGAAAGCAGGAGGCTGACTGATGTCTGGTGATCGAGATGGTCCTGCGATGGGAGAAGGGGACTGTACCTTCTGCCGCTTGGGCATGGGTTTCGGTGAAGGTGGAGGCAAGGCCAGGATCTCATCTTCGTCGTCGCTGATCACCACTGGGTCCTCCACGGACCCATTTATGGGCAGAGCCTTGCCTTTGCCTTTCCAGTCTACATGCGAGGTGGTGAAGTTGGAGGGCTCTACTTTGACCGAATCATGCTTCGCGATTGACGCGCTCGACGTCCGACGCGGTGTAGGCGTCTTCGAGAAGAAGTTGAGGATATTGCCACTGCCGTTTCCGCTATTCTTTGGCGATACTTCTGGTCGTTTCGCATTCTTGCTTGTACTCGATGATCGCGCCATACTGGCTATCGTTTCAAGGCGCAGTATCTGGCCCGCGCATGTCCAGATGGCGATGAAAGAGTGATAAAATCCAGCTCTCGGTTGGATAGTATTGAACCTTTGGCTATGGGTCGATCTCGATGACGGCAGTCGCGGACACATCCAGTCAACCAAAGGAGTCACGTGTTTTGCCACTCGCTAACCGCGTTTCCAAATAGACCACGTGTCCTGCACGCTTCTGTATCGTCGCTCGCCAGCTCGAGCTTTGTTCAACTTTTTCAGCGGTGGGACATGTGCGGTGGATGTCATGTTCGTATATGCGCATGCAGTACACTTTTGACTGTCATATCGCAGATACACTAAGCTGGTAAACACAGCATCTACAATCGTCACCATGTCAAGACCCACGCCCACCGCCGAAGAAGTCGAGGAGATTTTGCTGTCAGCCCGATATGGCGAGCTCGACGAGATCAAGGAGTTCGTAGAGAAGTTCGATGCTGAATCTCTCGGATCGGCAAAGGACGAACGGGGGAACACCGTGTTGCACATGTGTTGCGGAAACGGTCATCTCGGTGAGTGTGAGAGCATAGAGCCAACCTCAAGTCCGAAGCTGCCCTGCTCTCTTCTGGCGCCTGCTTCTGGGGCTCTCGGTCATGAACAGAGCTGATATTATTCTTCGCACAATCGCGCTGTAGACGTATTAAATTATATCCTCCCTCTCATACCGAAAGAGCTGTCACAAAAGACAAACGAAGCTGGATCACCACCTATCCACTGGGCGGTATCGAACAACCATGTGGGATGTGTGAAAGCGCTGGTTGAGCTGCCAGAGGAGCAAGGAGGTGGTATTGCCTTGTTGAAGGTGAGCGTTTACACACTTTGAATCACCTAACATACTTTCGTTCATTTTATCTGCCTCGGACATGAGTCTATCCGAATTCTTTCTGCTGATACTCGTTGAAATGGGTGCTGATGATGTTTCTGTGATCTATCAGCAAACCAACGCCGCTGGACGGGACGCGTTCGCCGAATCGATCTTCGCTGGAGAAGGCAAAGAGGAAGTATCAGGCTGGATCGAGGGATACTTGTACAAGATTGAAGGCGGAGACGATGAAGATGAGCAGCCTTCGAAAGCTTCCGGTGCTGCAGCTGAAGTAGAGGGAGACGAGGAGGTCAAGGTCATCGAAGGGGACGAGATGGTACGTGAGGAGGCTGAAACGGTCGATGAGCTTGCTCAGAAGGCTGAGGGTGTCGAGATCAAGGAATGAGCTAGCAGGGTATACGCATTTGCGGTCTGATTCGCTAGAGCATGTAGCTTGAACTTCAGAAGAAAGCGATAGAAGCGACATTGTATGTATTATTGCCCCCGCGCGTTTCGCCTTATTGCAGTCGTTGCGCCGTGACCAGCTGACACTACGAACGGTGAGACCAACACTGGGGAATGCGAGTATCAATGCATGGTGCAGCTATTGCTTCAATGAGAAAGACAAAGACAAAATGGCAAGAGACCCTCGTCTACTTCTGACACCGTTCCATGCTTCGAGCTTATAGCTCTCCTCCACTGCCAACACCGCTCAACCAATCTCGTAATCTGACCAATACGCGATCATCTAACGCCTTGATGCAGCCGACACACCCTCTTCTCAGCCCCTCGAGAGCGGACAGCAACACACCTATTATCGTCGACAGTACGGGCGTGCTGGCTAAACTCTGTGGATTCGGCGGTGTGTTCATGTTCTTCTTTGCCTGTTCTTTGGCTCTCTCAATAGCTTTCTGCCTGCTACCCTCGACTTCTTCAAATTGCGTCGCAGCGTAAATTTTTCTGAACTCCTCGACGGCGGCCAGCGACTCGCTGATACGGTGTAGGGTGTTGAAAAGAGCTACGACTTCTGATCGTTGCAGGAGATCGGGATTGACCTTGGGACTGGTAGAAATAACAAGCATCAATCAGCTTTATCCTCGGAGGATTCTTGGCACTGCAACATAGACTTACTCTAGAGCCTTGTCATCGACCGCAAAGAGGATCTTGAGAGCAGTTCCAATGCCAGATACCTGAAGTTTACCCCACAATCTACACTTGTCACAGCCTACGCAGTCCATGATCCTTGACACGTTTCTGAAATGAGTCTTGAACTGTTCTTTCAGAATCTACGAGTAATGTAATAACAGTTGGTCCGTCAGCAAATCCAACTCGGCTTAGGGAGATTATTTGGCAAGGCGAATGGCTTCCTTCACTCACCACTGCGTCTTCTCCTACGAAGAAGTCACCCTCATCGAAGCCTTTACCCATCTCTCCCTCATCGGCAAGTCGAAGAACTTCGTCCAGCCTCTCCTTTGCGAGTCTATCGCTTTCTCGTCCGGCCTTGACCTCGGATCCAAGCGTAGGCGCAGTAGCGATATCGTACGCGCGGAGATATGGCGCCGCTCGCGCTACGGCTCGCAGGAGGAGGACGGCGTTGAAGTAGACGTTTGAGAGTCTTTCGGGGTGGGTAGCGAGTCGAGAGATGAAGCAGTCGAGGTTGGGTGCCCATTCGCCCGTACTCTGGTCAAGATAGTCGGCACAGATGTGTATCGAGATGGACGCGTGGAGGCCTGCAATGAGCAGTTAGGTGTTAGCCTTCCCGTCATTATGAGGGGGCATTGCGCAGGGCCGACAGTGCGATATGATCACATAAGCTTAGCAGAGAGCGTGATAGGGTTGCTGACTCCACTGCTGAGTCCGCCTTGGAGAGGCCCAAGACATCGACGCGATGTTTCTTGTAAAGCACTCACCCGAGATAACCCTGTAGTATACCTTCTTCTCCTCGCACATCTCGCCCTCGCCGCTCAATGGCGCTTTCACCATCTCCGTGCCCCACCCTTCACTGAGCTTACTGAATCCGTATCCGGGTTGCGGAGAACTCTCCGCACCCTGACTCGGCCTACTGATTCCTCCCGCACCTACGACGGCGCTAGCCAGACCACCTTTATTCAGTCCTTTGACACCGAGATTGTTGGCATTGGAAGAGCTGGTTTTGGACAACTCGGATAGCGATGCTTCGGAGAGACCAAAGCAGTTCTCTTCGTAGATCGCTCGCCAAACATTGTGGGCCGAGTCGCCGGCGTAGCCTGTGAATCGTTCGGGATTCAGGGTGAGATCTACATATTGCCCGTCTGGTAGGTGATCCATATCGTTAGCATAAGGTCACAGGTCGTCCAGGACAGATAACACCCACTTTGATCGGCATCGTCCTCGACGTAACAGAAATCCTGTTCCTTGAAATAACATCCAGATACTCCTTCGTCCTGTCGCATGGCGATGATTCAAGTTCAAGTCAGCAAAGAGATACCAAGCGACGGTAACAAGTCAACATCCAAGCCAGATGGAGCGCTTACCTGTGCTGCTGAGGTGTTGATCTCTGACAACGCCTTTGCGCGCCATTTCTCAGGTATATCATCCTAAACACGAATCCAGTTCGAAAGTCAGCACCGTTGTATGTGGGTGGGTGTAATCATAAGAGACTACGTTTACAGGGTCCTCGGGCAGTGGGTCGGAATGAGAGCAAAGCGGTTCGAGGTAAAGCCAATTAATCGACGCCGACTCACCTCATTGGCCTCTTCCACGCCGCAATTTCGATTCATACAAAACCCATTCTCATACCAGAATGGACATTCTTTGAACAGGTCGACCTTGTAATGCCTGAAAAACGGGTATGACACCAGATCGTGTAGAGCCGGGAAGAGCTTGTGATTCAGTGATTCGACCGTCTCGTATAGGCAGTGCGTCGATTCTATCGGTCCTGATGGCTATGCATATGCACGATTGGTTAAGAATTGTGACGTTCAGCTCAAGTGTCTCCCTGTACATGCACATATACACACAAGGTGGTGTGCCTATCCTGTTCGCGTCAGGTTACCGGCTGGGTCTACTACTTACGCTGCAGTATCCTTCGCTCTTCCCCTCGAGCACATTCCTAGCCACTTTACTATCAGGTTTCCCAGCTGCCTTCAAGCCCACTTCAGCTCCTAGGCTCGACGCGAAAGCTGACGTCGAGGCCGTCGCTGCTAGACATAACGCGGCGAATCGCATGACAGTTTGGGCGATTGATTTGGATCCGAGTCGATCTTCCTTTTGAATATGGTACCGTGAAGCGATGCGATGGGGTGGCGATCACCCAGACAGTTCAGCTGTCGATTGGACGTTATACGCAAGGTGCGAATGGACAGACAATGAAGGTGTTCAGCACCTCAAGTGATAATACCGATATGATGAATGCTGTATATTCTATTCGAGACTTGCGAAGCTTGTGCAGTAATGGTATATAAGCATCTACTCTGCTTACATGAGCATCCAGCACAATTAATGTCAACAGTCGACGTGTCGCTCCTCTCAGTATGCGTCACCGTCAAAATAGAAATAACCTTCGGCACAACTCGAAAATCGCGCCGGTGGAGGTGGTCCACTCTGTCACTGTATCATGGATGCCTCTGCTTGCGCATGGTCAGAATATCCTTTCATTCCGTACGAGCTGTTCCGTCACCTGTTACAAGATGAGCTTTGTGCGAAGGTGCTTTGGCGGCTCTGCTCTGTTTACACAGAGGACATGAATGCATGTTTGATCCTTTCCTTTCGAAACCGCTCCTTTGTTAACCCCTGATCATCGTCCTTTTTCTTCAAGTACGTAAAGGTCGTCTACCCTATTCTTCGTGGCTTTCGTAACGCTTTTCTTGTAGGCCATCTTTCGATTTTTATAATCTGAGGGGTAAGGGGATTTGGCGTGGTGGAAACTTTCATATTCTATCGATTCGATACAACTAGCTACAATGGAATCGGCATAAAGTTACTGTCCATTCACATGATCGCTCGAGTTTCATGCTCCCTACCAGCCCCTCGCGGCCAAGTCATTCGCAGCTTGCGCTTGCAGTTCTGCTAGACCAAGGTTGAGCGACTTGCTCATCGATATCGGTCTGTGTAAAGCGTATACCGTGCGAAGAAAAGCCGATTGCGGACGCGTGCAGGATGGTTTGGGTGATTCGCCCGTTTTGGTTTTGATTTCGTTATTCATTTTTCGTTTTTCGTTTTGTCGTCATCGTCATTGCCATCGTCGTTATCGGTATTGTCATTGTGGCCAGTTGAACAGTGATTGGGAACGGAATTTTAGCGCGGATTGGCATGATTGGAATGTCGAAAGCCCATTCGAGGGACATACGCGTGATGGGTGACATGGACAGAGTATTGCGTGCATCGAGGGTAATTCGGCGGCGTTTGCGAAACGAAGCACATCGAGGTGACCGAATGGTGTTTGACGATGATCAACTACAGCTCCTCGTATCATCGGCTGATGTGCATGATTGACAAGACTGGCGTTATGACCAGAAGGAAGTGTGGCGCTCACCCCTTCGGGCCTAAATTCACATAGACCTGCATGGCTACAGGTGGTTTCGGGATGTCTTTCGGAGGTTCAGGTTGGAGGCCGTAGTAGCCTGTCCTTGAGAAGGGGTAGACTTGCGGTAACGCGGTTATCGGCGAACTGATGTAGAGTAGACACGAAAACCAAAGTCAGCCGGGAGAGTGTCCAACCGATACACAAGAAGCGTACTTAGGTCCTCGGCCAGCCATGGTAGGGAGAAGTAGGATAATATTGGCCGACCGGGTACCCTCGTACGATTACCCACGGCTTCCAACCGTCTGGAGGCTTACCCGCCCATTCTCCCATCGCCCCCATCGCCACTCCAGGAGGTGCAGAGTACGGGTATGGCCACCCCATCCATCCTGCGGACTGCAATGCCGGAGCGGTATACGAGTTGTTGGCCCATAGACCGCCCCACATAGCTTGGATAGCCTCTTGCTTCGCCTTGGCTTCTTCTTCCTCCTTCTTCGCGATCTCCACTTTCGCTTTATCGTTCAGTGGCTTGGCGAGCTCTTTAAGGTGCTTCGCTCCCTCTACTGTCGCCGGCGCGTCCGTCAGTTTCCCTATCTTCTCAGCCAATCCTACCAGCTCGCCAGGTGGCATCTTCCCCAGTATCAGAAGGGCTTTGTAGTTGTATGGCCAATTCAGTTCGATTCGAGCCTTGACGACTTCCATGATCACTTTGCGGTATGCCTCGTTCTTGGCCCATTCCTCGAGCCATCCGAGCTCTCGGTCGTCTGGTCCTACATCGCGGTTACCGTTGGTCATGGCTTCCACAAAGTCTCGAATAGCGCCCTCGGGATTGGTGATCAGGGGGCTGGTAGATGCCATAGTGGGGTGTGTCGCGCAAATTCGATATGTGAGAAGGATAATGAAGATGGTGGAGAGGGAGGCCAATGTATGCACGGATTGCGAAGTTGTTATAGAGTCGTGTTGGGTGGCAAATGATTTCGTATCGAAGTCATTTCCAGGCGAAAATTATAGTACAAGCACACACACACGTCAGCTGTGCTCCTTCCACTGCGTCCATTCATATCAAGCTGTGCAGATTAGTCAATCTCACGTCACTCACTTTGCGCTCGCCGGTATCCCTGGCACCGCCCACATACCTCCACCCATACCTCCCATGCCCATTCCCATTCCCATGCTGGCCATCCCCATCGGCATTGGAGGGTATGAGGGCCCAGCTGAGATAGGACCTGGCGAGGCCCAAAGATTCCAGGGGACCGCCATAGTGTCGATTGGTGGTGCTTTTCGGAGCTTGTTGCGCTTTTTGAAGGGGTTTATCTTGACTGGTCGTTAACTTAAGGGCGTCAAGGGTCAATGCTATTGCTATGGCGTGTCGTTAGTGTCTCTGTGGCGTAAGGGTCGTTTGTATGCGTGTATTAGGACGTTATTGTATAAGTGATATTCTATTGTATTTCGAAGTGAGGAGAGAAAAAGAAAGATGAAGAGGGACAAAAGAAAGGGTTTATATATATCTGATCGATCTGATCGGACGCGCACAGACAGGGTAGAGGCCGGGACGGTGGCAAAATCGGCGTCTCGGTGAGCGTGAGGCGTTAGCCTTGAAATCTCGGAACCGACATCCACCTCAGCTTGAGTCGCATGCGGACCAGGGGTTAGAGTATCGAGTCGGATTGAGATGATATGGTATCAGATGGGAGACGATGACGATGCGTCAGTGTCAAGCGAGATCAGTGATCTTGGTCAAGCCCATCACCGCCTTTGACGCGTACAGAGATCAGCGGTGTCCCTTCCTTTCCCCGACAACAGTCGGTACACGGCCACCATCAACCCCTATCTATCCCTGACGCGACATCTCTTGAGGCACAGCCGCTTCTCCCGCCTTGTGCGCTACTTCAGATCCTGACGGACACGCACTTTGAGCGAGGCAATCTGCGAGTCGTCTGAGAGTACTATACGTATCCGGGGCAATGATGACTGATGGTCGCGAGGGTCAATGTCATTCTGGGGTGAGTGTACAGACCCAAAGGAGGGTACGATCGGCAACATCAGCTGCGTCCGCAAGTTCACGGCAAATGGACCATCATGCCCGATGGTCCGTATGCGTCACGGAGACAATGTCCTGAGAAGCATCAGATTGTATCCGCTGTTATCCGTCGTTGAAGGAATGGGACGCTGATCGGAAGCACTGTGATGTCGATACGAGAACAATAAACGATAGATGCCGTGTTCCTGTGTATGTATGATTTCATTTCACCTAGTAGAAAACTCGCCCATCATACTTTCTTGACAACGTCGCCTACACCCGGCACGTCTCCCGTCTACAGACCAGCTTTGATCAGCGCTTATTCGTTGTGGACTCTGTGTATGCCTCGGGTGAGACTTACCACGTCCTCCGCTCTGACACCTTGTCCCTTTCCAATCTTCTCTCCCAGTCTGGCCCATACTCCCACACCTAGGCCGATAGATGCACCTCCTAGTACGAGCGAAGGTAGAGGCGCGCGTCTGAGGAAGATAGCGGGGACAAGGAGGGCGGAAAGAGTCGCTGAGATGATCGAGTAGTCGTTTGTTCTGACCTGGGACGCGTCGGAGCGCTGTGAGGGTGTTAGGTACAGAAGGCTGTCAGTCGAGCGTTCCCTTCGCTCCTCGCTCCGAAGAGCCAGATCTGCCCTCTGCTGGGAATCAATCAACGACACTCACGATCCTCTCCAACCGTCTTCCGACCGCCTGCTCCCCATACCCTAATCCCGCACCGACCACACCGCCTACAGCCGCTCCTCCGATAGAAGTATGCATCAGTCCCCTGATACTGAATGGTCTTCTCCTCAACACCAGCGTTCGTAGTATGTATAAAGGCGGTACGACCATAGATGTCAATTGAGCATATTTCAATGAAGAGTGAAGCAGGAGCTGGGTCGAGGGCTGTTGCGAGCCAAAGAGCGGTTCATTAGGCATTTTGACGGAGTTCGAAAAATGAGACGAGCGAGGTGATTGCTGTAGATGTAAGGTTTTGTGCAGCGCGTACTTGTCTGAGGTCGAGGTACTTGTGTTGACAACCTGAGCTGATGTCCTCTGATAGAGTATTCTTGTTGTGGATGTCTGGTCGAGTGAAAATGGCACGTTGGCTGTTCCGTCTTTTCTTGCTCGGTAAAATGACGTAGCAGGAACCAGGACCAACCATTATTCGAGAGAAGTGGGATTTCAACCCACGTCAAGCGATAGGGATTTTTAGGCGGCTATCACCGCTAGCTGCTCTGGTGTCTATCGTTAAAAGCAGGCAAAGGGGTGTGGCATGTGCACGCAGAACTGAGAGTATGAGACGACGTACGTCCATAAGCTCAAGTGTCCTTATGCGCCGGTCTCGTCCAGGACATTGTGTAGAGGCAGGGAAGTGATGTCCCATTTGGGAGCCTTTCCGCCTTGGCGGGGTCTCGGAAACCGGTTCGTAGCCCTTTGAACGGCTATTGTTTCGAGACATCAAGCTAAGCAGCTGCAACTGCGAAACAGGTCTTGGTGTTTTCTGTTAATGCACATGCATTGGACCGACATTGGGAAGAAGGTGGTGGCGCATGGAAGCGCTGAAAGTATACCTGGCCACCACGCACGGCAGGCCGTTTGCGACCATGGCAATGGCACAGTAGTAAAGGGGGAATCGCGCAAAAATTACTGTAGATATTGGCTCAAGGTAGGGCGGCCTGCGGTGATCCGCCCGTAAGCAAATGTTTTTGCGGGATGCTAGAGGGGCGATGATCACTATCAAGGAGATTCCCGACCACAAACCTTGGCGAGAAGAGGCGAGACGAGCGAGAATTCGGTCTGATTGGAGGCACGAAAATGTGCTATCACGCATCAATATTCCCTTCAGGACTTGTCTCGATTGGTATCGGTCTAGACAATGCTGATTGCGAGCTACGGGTGCACAGCAGAACCGTGCTTCTGTTTGATGTGCAGACCCTCTCTTCTACCGCTGACATCGATCGCAATTGGGCGGGAAGGAACATCGATTGCACCGGCTGATCGCTCTTGACACTGAATGCACAGCAGTGACCCCCAGTGTAGACGTTTCAGCACCGCTAGTAATGGAGTCCACTCTCAGTGCCATCCCATGTATGGACAGATCGCTTGGTATAGAGAAGAAGCCCTGACCCGACATGAAGGAAAAGCTTCAGATTATCAAGGTGTGCTTCCGCGGACGCTCCGAAGGAGCATGCGAAGGATACTGCCAGACATACCTCAAGCCTTACAAGCTTGTCTGGAAGTAGATGTTCTCCGGTGCTTCGGCGCGTGGGTTCGATAATCCCACTTCTCGAATCTCGTCATAGTCGCTAGAGTAGCTTGCCTCATACGGACCTTGCGGACATGGATGAACAGAGAAGATGAGTGGATATCTAGTAGCATCTCGTACACATAAGTATATATTGTAGCAATTTCGCTGACCAAACATCAGATAGGGAGGATACCAAAGTGGTCTAATGGGCCGGCCTCAAGCCTTACAAGCTTGTCTAGAAGTAGATGTTCTCCGGTGCTTCGGCGCGTGGGTTCGAATCCCACTTCTCTCATCTTTTTGCTGATCTTCCAAACGATCTACAGCATTGATCTTCGTTTTTCAAGCTCGCGGCATGTAATCCGAGTCTCTACGCATTTTTTCATGTCATTCACAACTTTTTAAGTGAAGATCTGACGGAGATATCACCGTTCGAAAGTGATGGCCTATGGTGAGCTACTCATCTTTTTGATGCGATAACTCGCGGCACTTGGAAGAGGCGGCTACCGCCGCCTCGCCTCGTAGCCGCTTCACCGCGTAGCCAACCTCCACCCCAAGTTGTTATCGTCCGCCCATCAGAAGCAATAAGCAAGAAATGTTGACCATTCCCTCGGACACAGTAGACACTGTTCAAAATCCCCCACACGCAGACCCAAGGCAGCAGCTGCAGGCTCAGACAGGCAGACGGTTCGTTTTGTTGACCCTCAAAGATGCTGCGCCGATCGTCCTCGTCGTCGCTCTTCAAAGCCTTTAAGCCCTCCACCCCGCCTTTACCGCAATCTCACCTCCCGTCATACTTCCCCGTCCAACCCAACGACCACGACCATGACCACGAGCACAGCCATGCTCATTCATACCATTCTTCCGTTCTTGCGAGACGTCATCTGAGATTCCCGCTCATAGTATCCCTGATCACGGCGTCGTTGTTCTTTTACTCTCTGTTCTCTCATCCGGATCCGAACCTACATCACTCGTTCCAGTTCCCTGGGCTGTTGCCTTCAAGACCTTCAAGACTACATGTCAGCGATCCAGAGATAGGCCGCCTGATCAATTCAACATATACGTCGTATCTTGATCGATGCCCGGGAGGCGTCTCACCCATCTACCTCGATCCTGCGCTCACTGCTGCTCAGCAAGACCGATATAGGGTGCTCAAACGAGGCAAAGGTCGACACATGCTGGTCACGAATACCAGGCAGATCCAAGACCACCTGCCAGACTTGCTCAACTCCATCATCGTCTTGACGAAGTATCTCGGCAAGGACAAGATAGCTTTATCGATACTCGAAGGTCCATCGGGCGACTGCACACCGCAGATTCTCAGAGATGTGCTCATCCCTTTGACCGAAACGATGGGAATCCCGTCGAAATACGTCCGAGTATCAACAGACGAGCCTAAGATAGATTGGAACCAATATAATCGAATCGAGAAGATCTCCGAGCTGCGCAATAGAGCTTTAGAGCCATTATGGGAGGAATGGAAGGACGATATCGGGGCCGTGGTATTCTTCAACGATGTCTATATCCACGCGAGCGACGTGCTGGAGCTGCTGTATCAGCACGTCAAGGGAGGAGCAGCGATCACGACGGGAATGGATTGGTGGAAGAAGAGGCCCGAGTATTACTATGATATCTGGGTGGGAAGGACCGTGAGTGCACAGAGCAGGGTCGACCAACTTTGTGCTATATCGTTCCCGCCTGCTGCTCAAACTCGTCACTTACGTCCGACGCACGATTTGACATTCATACGGTTCTGATCAATTTGTCGAGCGAAGTCATAGACCAGGACGCTAACCGATACAAATCGCTTGCAGATCGACACCGGCGACCTGTTCTACCCTATCGACTGGACTTGGTGGTCACCCTCATCCGACTTATTCCCCAATTCGCCCAAATCCAAAGAAGCCTACTCCTCCCTAAAACCATTCCAAGTTTTTTCTACGTGGAACGCGATGGCCGTACTTGATCCGAAACCGTTCTTGTCGCCTTACAATGTCCGCTTCAGACGTGGCGATCAGGAGATAGACGAGTGTGCTGCGAGCGAATGCACGCTGATAGCGAGCGATTTCTGGAAGATGGGATTTGGCAAGGTGCAGGTTGTGCCCAGCGTTCAGGTGGGTCGACAGTTTCATTACATCCCGATGACGTGACGCGTCATGGGGCCCGACAGCATTGAAATTAGAGTGTCTGATCGAACAATCTTCAGTTTGCATATGAACGGGACGTTGCGCTGGACATCATCGAAGATCTCGGTAAACAGAAATGGCAGCTCGGATGGGTCGACGGCGTACCTCCCAAAGACGAGCTCAGCACCAAGATAGACTGGATCAGCAAGTGAGTCAATCAGTCAATACCGACCGACATCGATCGCACCTTGTATGTTCGAAGCTGAGCTGACTGCGTTGACCTCTCTACCTTCCGTTTGCTCTCACTCAGGCCCCCAACAAAGGTCAGGTGTCACGCATGGCCTGAAGTGAAGGGACTTAGCGCCAACGTGTGGGAAGAAACGAGATGGGTCGAGCCATGGGTAGGATACCAATGATCGCGGTTCGCCACGTAAAGTTCATCTAGACCGAAGTGGACTCGTCGATGCATTGTGATTTAGCATACGCACATAGCTCAGGAACACTGTATATGCAATTGGGCTTTTGGTCCCTGGGCTGGCATCGTCAAGCTTATCGGAAGCTGACGGGTAGAGATTGGTTCGTCCTTGAGATAGCTGGCTGGGACTGGCGAGATGGGACAAGAGACTACACATATGCATATCTATCCGAATTAAGCGAATGATGTAACCAACCCTGTACGTATCTAGATCGTCCCATGCCCCAACAGATGTGCGCGATCCCAAGCGCATACGAAATTCGGAGTTTACTGGAGATTCCAAGAAAAAGGAGTCAGCACAACTATCTCTCCGGGATGTGTACCAGATCAACTCACGTAGACCTCAAGAACGTATCGCTCCTCCTCCTTGAGCTCCTCGATGTACTCCTCGGCCTTCTTCCTCTCCATGCCGTCGTCAGTCAACGAACCAACAAGAGCCTCGAAGACATCCGGGACGGGCCAAGTGGGTCCACAGAGGTAGAAGTAAGCAGCGTCGCTTCCTTGGCCCTTGAGCAACTTGGCGAGCATCTTCTTATCGGCCGACATCTTGTGCTGGATGTACGTCTTCGAGTCGGAATCTCGGGAGAAGGCAAGACCGGCATGAGAGATGATGCCAGAGGCGATGTAGGCCTCGATTTCCTCTCCGTAGAGGTACTCCTGAGATCGGTATCGAGAACCAAAGTAGTAAATCAAGGGGCCGACCTCAATACCCTGGGTTCGCTGCCAAGCTCGGTGCTGCATGAACGCTCGGAAAGGAGCGGCACTATAGAGGGTCGAAGAGGATAAGCACATGGCCCTCTCTACTACCATGAAACTAGCTTCTACTCACCCAGTACCAAGACCAGCCATAATGATAGGCTGCTTGTTGTCAGGAGGAAGCTTCATGACGGAAGGCTTGATGGACACAGTGACCTTAGCTCCGGGCGCGAGAGCCGCAAGGTATCGAGTACATTGACCAAATCGAGGGGAGCCTATACAAACCAAACCAGGGAGGATCAGTTTCAAATCGCTCCACGAGTCAGATCCCTTCGAGACTCACCCTTCGAGTCAACCCAGTCGACGGTAACAATCAGAAGCTCGACCTTGTCTCCAACAGCCTTGTTGCTCGAGGCGATCGAGTAGTGTCGAGGCTTGATCTCGGGGATGAGACCGACCAACTCCTCGATGCTAGGTCGAGCAGTCTTGAATCGGAACAAAACGTCGGCAAAGGTGACGGTCTCCTTCTCGGCCATTCGCTTGAAGAGCTCGGCGCCCTCGGGAGCGGAGATGAACTTGAGAGTCATAGCGTCGGCCTTGGTGGTGGCGATCTTGGCAAGAGCGGCGTAGAAGGCCTTGCCTGGTCGACCGAACAAGTCGACGTTCTGCTGCAACAGCTGGAAGATGGTTCGGGTTTCCATAGTGCCAGCCTTGAGAGGGTTGGGGAAAGTGACCAGTTCGTCAGGCTGAAGACCGTACCAAGCACAGAAGTCCAAGACCTCCTTATCGTCGTTCCAGCCGTGGATACCGATGGCCTCACCAATCTCGTATTTGAGACCGGTGCCAGAGGTGTCAAGCTCAAGGTGGAAGACGTTTCGGTCGTAAGAGGCAGGTGTGAGTCGTCGGTTCTCAGAGACAGTGACCAGGAAGGTCTCGTCCGCGGTGGATGGTCGGAGAGCGGCAACACCGGGAGTACCAACATCGCTGTCGACTACCTTAGCTTCGGGGACGGCGAAAGCCTCTCGGAAGAAGAGGTGTCGGGCGGCGAGATCCCAAGCGGTAGAGGCGGGCTTAGCCTCAGAGTGTACATCGACTACACCAGCTCGGCCGGGAAGAGCATCCCACTCCCAGACAGCCTTAGCCTTCTCGGTCTTGCCTTCCTCGAGCTCGGGCACTTCCCAACCAGCCGCGTTGACCTCGACGAGCGCAGCCTGAGCGGCCTCAACATCCTCCCTAGCGACCTGGTTGGAGTGGAAAGCATCTAGGACCTTCCAGACACCCTGGGAGAGCTTCTGCGAACCGGTGTACAGAAGGAGGAAGGCGACCTGCTCCTGGATGGGGAGAACAGGGCCAGCAGAGAGGTCGAGAAGGAAAACTCGAATCTTCTTCTCCTTGATGGTGGCGATCTCGGATCGGGTGAGCTTGACAGCAACCTCCTCATCGGACCAAGGAAGCTCGAGGACGAGGATGGAGCCCTCCTTGGCGGAAGAGAGGACGTCGGTGTACTTGAGCACGTTGGCATCGTTAACCCAAGTCACATCCGAAGGCTCATCGATCTCGAGATTGCCGTTGTCTTTACCAGAGGGAGCGATGGCGAGAACCGACTTGACACCTCGAGCGGCGGAAGAACCGAATTGAGCGACTCGGGTATGCAAAGATGGTGACGAGAGGAAAAGGTGGGCGAGAAGCTCGGGCAGAGGAGAGACGGGGCCGGTGTAGAAAGAGACAACTTTTCCGGGTTTGTTCTGGAAGTTGGTCTTGAACAAGTCGGCGGGTTTGGTGGCAATGACCGACTTGACAATGGGGAGCTGCATCTTGCTCGAGCCGGAGGCGGAGTAGAGAGCGGAAAGGAAGACAGCCTTGATGGCATCGGCATCGGCCTTGGTAGCGCCAAGAACACAGACGGTCTTTCTCTCTTCGCCTTCAGGGGTGGCGAGAGCGGAGTAGAGCTTCTCGGGCGAAGGGTCGAAAGTCTTGATCTCAAGGAGACCGGTCTTTGGAGGCAAGCCAGCGTCCCAGATGTTGTGGATGAGCCAGCTGACAGCACCAAAGTAGACGGTGTTGCACCCTTCCAAGCTGTGCTGAACGGTCCAGATCTCCCCTTGCTCAGGAGCGGGGAAAGTAAGCTTCTGGATCTCCCTAGACCACGATACGCAAGAAACGACGTGGACGGTCTTTCGGGGTTCACGACCGTAGATTTTGGAGCCAGTAGCGAGGACAGCCTCGCCGGAAAGCGAGAAGACGACATCCCAACCCTCGGGGAGAGAAGTGAGGTTCTTCATAACGCCAGGAGAGTAGAGGCCATCGGTGAGCTGGAGGTCCTCGCCAGCCATGACGGTCGAGACGTTGACGATGACATCACCCTGGATTCTTTCAAGGCTGGGAAGGAGGTAAGGAAGGGTCTTGATGGACGCGAAGACTGAGAGCTTGCCAGTAGCCTTCTGAGAGTAACCGGCGAGTTCAAGACCGGCACCCTCCCGGGTCTGAAGCTGATGCACCTTGCTGCTCTCGAAACCGGCCAATCGAGTACCGAAACCGACCTGGACGGCATCATCGTAGACCCAAACGGATTCCGAATGCTTCACGACGAACGCCTCGAACGCGTCCACGCCAGAGCAGAATACGGTCGTGCCGGCCTTGGTTTCGGGTGTGGGGTAAGAAGCAGCGAGCAGGTTCGAGTAGTAGCCCGAGTCGGTCGGGGTGGGGTCAGGGTTCACTGCGGGAAGGTTAGAGTCGACAAACGCTTTGGCGACGGCATTGGCGAGATGAGACTTGCCCTTTGGAGATTTATCGCCGGCCTCTGAGACAGCGGTCGAAGTCGCTGAGTAAGGCGTAGACGATCCGTCCGCGTCCAAGTTGAGTCCGGCATCCTTCTTCATCGTCGCGATCTGAGACTTGTCCGCCGGGTGATAGCCGCCCGAGGTGAGCGAGGTGGTGAGAACGGTAGGAGCCATGGTGTACACAGGTCTATCTGTTTACAGGTGGCGATGAGGATTGTAAAGATGGACGCTCCTGTTGAGCTTTTGATGAAGGAAAGAAAGAAACGAGAGGTGCGGCTCAGATGAGAGCGATGTATATAAACGCTGTACTCTTACTGGACGGCGGCTGAGCAACTGAAGGATGATTCCGATTATTTTTGCCTTACGAGACGATTAGGATCGATGGTGAGCTCGATAGCAAGGATATTCCAGATCACAGCGAAAAGATATTCCAGATCGGTCAATGGACTGCCTGGAGATGTGGGGCCAAGCCATCAACGTGAGCGATGGCGCCATCGCTATTTTTTATTTTTTCCCTCTGCTTTTACGATAACAACAATTCGGAAAAATGGCATACAAACAAGAGATCGGCGATCACCGCCTCGAGAGTAATTGTGCGCGGCACATTGACCGGGCCGATATCGGCCCAATGACAGCTAGCTGTATTGGGGACAGTCACATCAATTGAATTGCATCAAGCATATTGATACCGCAAAGGTATCGACTACCTTTATGGTAGATTGTCCTTATGCACAGGCTGATACGCATTCGCTTCTGGAAGATGTACTGTTACAAGAAATCGTTGTGGCGCACCTACGCGTGTCTCCAGCCACTTCTAGCAGGCAGGAAGAATCCTGGATGGAATACGTTGACAGCTACGATGGCTAGCACCATCACGGCGCCATCGAACCAGATCGTGTAAACCTCTACACGAAAAACACAAAATCAGTCACTATCCACCCTGATGATGTTCCCGAGAAGACCATGGAAGCTAGACCTCATGCTGACTCACCGTGGGTGATAAGGTAGCCTTCCCAGCCTTGGACAAGTTCGACAGAGCGATAGACGCCTGTTGTGCGGCAAGATATACGTCTGTCAGCATACTTGAAATCCTCAGCATCTAGATGTCCCGAACGACCCACCCCTAATGATAATCATCAGACTGCAGATGCCTGTACCGACAAGCACCTTCGTCCACCCAGCAAACTCTGTGTCCGACCTGGTAGCCTCACCAGGCCGGGCTCCGGCCTTCTCGTCTGCCTCATAGGGGGAAGTAGAATGAGACTGGATCTGCTCGAGGCTCTGACTCTGACGACCGGTGTATGGCCTCTTCTTCATGGCTCGAAGAGCAAAGTCCAGTGCAAGGAAGGAGAAGATGATCATGCTGATTAGTTGGAAGACGATACCGCCCACCATGATGTTCGTAGGTGTCTTCGGAGTAGGATTGGGCGCCGTCGCAGCCCATCCGCCTCCGATAGCTTGGAGGACGAGAGAAATCACATCACATGTCACGAAGACAGTGATGTACTGCGTACCAATTGATGTCAGCGAGGACTACGGGCTAAGGGTACAAGGCACAGTACACGGAACGAGCATATCATTCACAAGCTTGGGTCGAAGGATGGAGTATTGAGGTCCAAGACGGTTGATAGCGATTCCGAGTAGCGTGTACAGCCATGCGGAGAAGAAGACGGGGGCAATGATCAGGCTGGACCAAATCGTACAGAGTAAGTCATGTCTTTCATGCACCCCATGGCATACTCAGCCGAGGAGGAGAGAGTCACAGTGACTCACGTGATGATCTGTTGCAAGAAGGGAGGGTCATATAGCACATTCTGGGAGGACCAGTACCGACCAGCCCAGCCAATGATCTCGACTATATCGAATACGCATACGCCGTGTCTTAACATCAGCCGTCACATCTAGTATAAGATGTAGGCCTACATTACTCACGCAGAGCGCCTACGACCAGCGTAGGGAATACGATCCAGTACTTATATCTCCATGCCTGGAGTATGTGTGCCAATCCCGAAATGGAGAACAGGCCGACGAAGAGGAGACATACCCATGCAGTAGGAGTGTACCCGTAGGGCGAAACTGGATTGTAGTCTTCTCGAGCCATTTTGAACGACCTACAGAAAATGTGGAGTGCGGGAGAAGTCAAGCTCGAAAGATAGAGAAAGGGTGGGACATGAACGCGTATAAGGATACTGGCTAGAACGGGCACGATGAACCATTGACGTCTTTATACTATTTGGTTGTTCACGAGTTGGACGCTTTCGTCAGATGAACCAGTACACGAGAGAGGTATCATCGCGAACTCCCTGATAGGCCAAAGGAGCGCTTACGGACATTCAGAGGTACCTTTAGATGTACGCCCGGGCCCTCACATTCCAGACACATCGACATAAGAAGTCGATTGTCAAACTTCAAAGGCCTGACGACGTTTGATCCTCAGCCACAGTCTAGCGGATGTTTCGATCGTAGACGCCTCGCTGTCACACACACACTCACGCGCATGCAATCAATGGCCTCACGATGATGCCGAACGACGCTAGTAGAGAAAGGATCTCCGCTTTAAGCGGAAGCAAAGTATCCAGAGTGAAGTAAGAACACCTCTTACAAGCCACTATATACCAAAGGACCTTCGAAGCCTCTATCTCTGGTGTGTATACACACTCTGGCCCCCATGAAGCAAATCACACAAACGCTGAGGCTACTCTAACCGTTGACACAAACACCAGAAATACACACAGCCACAAACGCTCGTTCGTTTCAGCAGCTTAGCTTCGGTGGCAAAAGGTAAGACAGTGTCGCCGCTGGAAAGACGCGACGTTGTTCAGAAAATGATGTGTTATTTGATGAGCCTTTTTCTTTGGCCACGCGGCGTTATCAGTCGAGATTTCGGAACGGAGGTCGTCCGTCCTCTACGAGCGGGTTGAAAGACGATTGAAGCAAAAGTCAGAACCAAGCATTATGTCTCGAAGCAACATTCATACGCATCACGAGCCTGATAGATACCAACCATCGACGCTGCGCGACTCAAAGCATCGGCTATCGCCTAGCTCCCACCCAGGTCTTAAGAAACTCCAGAAGCTGCACCGAACATCGCGCCTCCATCCTCTGCTGTATCCCACCTTCTTGTCACGATGGCATCAAACCTGCACAACCTCCTGTCGTCTCTCCGCTCGCCGATCTTTCACACCCTGTCAAATCCCACCTCAGCACGAATGGGAACCAAATACCTCCGTCGTCGTCTGCGTGGTCCCTCAGTAGCATCATACTATCCTCAATTGACCAACCCATTCCCGAAGATCCAACATCTCAATTCGACGCATCCTAGTAATCCTTTCGCAGGATGGGACGGCGCCAAATTGCCCGAATCACTGACGAGACCCAGCGGAAGAGTCGTGATGGAGAATGTCGAGTGGAAGAACGAGGGTGCCATGTTGAGAAATTCCGAGCTGGTAGATGATGGGTTCACGGAAGTGGGCAGGAAGAGGGGATTGGGTTGGCTGGCAGATGGGAAAGAGGTCAGGAGGGCCGAGAAGGTCAGGCTGAGGAAGGCCGCTGGAAAGGGTCCTCCCAAGAAGGGTGAGTACGACTTATTGCTACAACTCACATACAAGGAAAGAAATGTCGCGGTTGTCTGACTAGTGCTGATATTCTTTGCTTTGCTTCGCACCATACAGGACAAGGAAGAAGATCTCAGATGAAGAAGAAGTAGACGGCGCGACACGTATCTACGAGCAGTCCACTACCAGGTGAGCCGATTTCCAATGTATCAATTATAGTCAGTGCCGATTGTATTAATCATGCTGGTTCGCGGTCTTGCAGCAGGCAACATATGTACATATCTGATCATGTATATTGCTTTCTTACCTTCACCTCTCCATGCTCATTCATACGGGATAGCAGGTCATACTTCCTCCTCATTCATGGGCATCTACGTCGAGATGTGTCGTTGCGACCGACAAGCTATTTGTCAGGCTCACGACGCCCTGAGAGGAGCCCGCGGGGTGGGGGGAAGAGATCGATTGTCAGCTCACTCACAGCCTGCCCCCGTGACATCGGCCACGAGTGGATATCAAGGTGCTCTATGGGCTCCCTTTCACTCGTTCACCGGCTGCCCAGTTGCTAAAGCAGTGCAGCTTTGTTGTACTTATATCTTTGGTGTGCCATTCTTCACGGAACTTGAGCTTCTCGAGGTCCACCAAACCAGTTGATCCGGACTACGCTTGTTTGAGTGGACGTGTGAAGTATGGGCACTTGAGCATGGGCAGTAGTCCGCCTCGCGAGAACCCCAGAATGGTTGCTGTCTGAATCACCGGCTGTTGTTGTCTTTGGGAGTACACTTGTCTTATGGGCTGCCAGTCTCGGATCCGTGGCTTACCGAGGTATCAGCTCATCAGAAGGAAATTCTGAATGGTCACGACTCTGAAGACGTTGAGATTATACCCCTTGGGCGGTCTACGCCGCCCGGCATACAGAGGATGTCGCATGCATGTGGACAGTGGACAGAGTTCATGATTTCATGGTCTCTCACCTAAATTCAATAGCCGATCACCCATTCATCGTACATCATATCCGTCATCACTCATTCATCATCGCATGCCATTCAGCACCTTCGGTGTCTTTGGGACCTTGCAATCGCCATAAACGTCGCCAGGTAGAAAACAGCGGCATCTGTCCTGATCTCATCAATCATCAATCTCACCCGACTTATTTCTAAGAGATAACGAGTCGAAGCGAAGGTCGTAATAGTGATATCACACCGAAAATGTCAATGCTAGATCGCCTGCGGATGCGAGCGGCGTCTTTCTCATCGTCGTCAAATCCCTCCGCCACATACGCCTCGGTGACTTCGTCGACAAGTCAGTCGTACAGACAACCTCGCACGCCGGAGCCTTATACCGTTCCTGATCCGCAAGGAAGGACGTGGCTCTTCGCGCTGCCTGATGAGCTGCTAGAGAGGGTGTTCACGGATTTGGACAGGGTGTCTTTGACGCGATGTTTTAGGGTAAGTGGAGAAGACTTTCTTCATCTTTCAGTTGTGCAGGCCTAAGATGATACACACATATGTACGGCTATCATCCGAACGTATTCGATATCGAGGGGGAACCTGCTGATAAACCGTCAAATCTTCCGCTCACAATTCATCACCTGTTGTCGCTCTGTCTTCATCCTTGACGGATACATTATCTCGTCTATTCCGTTGATAACATAGGTCTGCAAGCGCCTCAACGAACTTCTCTCGACGTCTGCGCCCATCAATCTCCACCATACACTTCAACTATCGTCACTTCGACTGAATCCTCACGCCCTCAGCCCTGTACGGACCAACCCGAATCATATCCCCCCTTCAAAAGCATACCTCCTCAACCTTCTACGAGAGCGCCTGACTCGTTTCAAGAATTTCACACCGAAGAACAGCACACGGATCAGTTTTCAGGAAAGGGAAGGCAGACTGTACGAGTACTTGGAAGGCATCCTACTTCGTAATGTCCCGCATCCCAATCTCGGCATAAGAGACGCAGGCAGGGAAGTCGCCATCTACGATCTGGCGAAGATGAGCGAGTGGGAAGACGTTCAAGAGAGTCGCGACGACAAGGATTCGTCATATCCCTCCATGACGAATGATCAAGAGGGGGACACGGCTAAAGAAGATGGTGAAGAAGAGGTGCTCGAAGAAGAAGAGCTCGTCAATGATGTCAGGAGAACCCACAGATTCGACGTCAACATGCATGACTTTGCTGTTGATCCCGGACAGGATCTTTTCGTTCTTGCTGAGATCAGGTATGTCTTTCTACACCGTGTCACTTTGTCCGGCTAGAAGGTATGCCTCGAGAACGGATCAAGCCGAGACTGATCGTTCTGTTCCGTTCATGTAATTAGGGACACAAGGCGAAACCCAGGATCTACGCGACAATTCACTCTCCATCTTCATTTGCTTACCCTTTCCACCTTTGCTCCTCATCCTCGCGCGGCAAAAGCGGTACTGGATTGGCCCGTCACATTACACACGAGGCACATCGCCCTGGGCTTTCAGATCTGCGATGATGGGCTGTTCGTGTTGAGAAATAATAGCTCGGGTACCAAGGATCATCTTTGCGGTTGGCAGTGGACGACCGGACGTCTTGCTACGGTAGGTCATACTTCACGCTCTATCAGCCGTCTTTCACTGATACGACAAACAACTCATGTCCATTTCGGCTGATGACCATCATTCAAATCCGTTAGACGCTCAAACCCGCTGCCGTATCAACATTCGAATCATTCATCCTCCTCACGCCATCATCCTTCATCGTCCCCTCGGTAGCAACTCGAATCCGTCCCGACTCGATCATTCAGGACAATCTAGCCGACGCGCGCGATCTTGAATTCTCGCACCATCTTCTTCTATTTGCCTTCCCGCCCTTCTCTTCCATACCCCTCAAAGAAGATGAACCTCATCCGCCGCCTCATAATGCCATCCACGTTGCGACTATCGATTTGCCCAAGTTCCACGTGGATCTGGATCACGAGCTTCCTCCACCTCGGATGACGATCAGAACGGATCCCCCGCCGAGGTATACATTCCCCACCCACCCACCAGAAATGCCTCAGCCATTCTTGCCCAACCCGGATAGTGGCACCATCATCACCGAATTCTACTGTCAGCCACCCAACGATCCGTTTGGCACGCAACCGCATTTTGTACTATTCGCCCACAAGAAGACCTTCCTCGCCTACTTGCCTGCTCCTACGAGCCCATTGCTGTTCCAAGCTTTCCCTCGACCTGCACCTGTTCTCAGCTGGGAAACGATCGCACCGAAAGTGAGAATGATTGGGCCGGACGAGCCAAGTCCATGTGAGTCATACGGCGTGACCTTCTCATCGTGTATACCAAGATCGAACACGGCCGACGTGTGACGAGATCACTAATGCGACGATGATCTCATTCTGTAGCCTGGGTCTGTTATGTGTATCAGGACCGATATGTTGTACCGCACTATAACGAAGATACGCAAGAGACCGCAGTCCGGCTATACGATTTCAACCCTCTGCGAGTGCGCAAAGAACTGTTCGATCGTCGCCAGAAAAACTTTATTGCCGGCTCACCCCGCTTCCAGTCGTCAGTTGTTCGACGTCTCGTCTCCGGCCTATCGAGTCCTCCCGAGGAGTCACAGAGCAAGCACGACGGGGATCGCGATGGGATATATCTCGTCACGGAGGAGACTGTGCTTCCGAAAAAGATCCCGCTCACGCATGAGATCAGAACCGGGAGGGAGATGCCCTTTGTCTACGTCGAGAACATTTACAACGATGAGATTGATACGGTCGTCATGGATGGCGAGAGGATCGTTCTTTTCAATGTGAGTGGAACTTGGTGGCCAACTTTCGCCGTGCGGCGCAATGAAGCCGGCGCTTACAGTGTCATCCGTGAGGGATTAAGCTGACTTTCATATTCTTGATATTGCGTGCCTGCATTTTCACCATTGTCTCACAGAGCGAATCAGATGTCCAAGAGGTCATGGATGTCCTGGATTTCTAGTATGAACAATATTCTCACGTACGTGATAGCTTTAAGATATGCTCATCAGGTCATGTTCTTGCCCATGTCATGAATGCATTGCATAACACGATTGAGACCCTATACAACATGTCAAATCTCCTACAGGACAAGGTTGCGAAGACGCGATCGTCTGGAAGTGTGCGATTGAAGAAACTGTGTAACACTAGAAGTCCATACTCTCCTGCTTGACAGCTATACCACACAAGCACGCCAATCAGCGATGTTACTTCAGAACACCTGGAGTAAGTATGATGATTTGGGCGAGCAAGCTGGTGCTCGTATCATGCACATGTTGCGACTCACCTCTCCTCGCTGATCTATTATCCTTCAACACAGCCGCTACGTGCTTCTCAAACATCTCGACGTATGGCTTGAGCGAGGTCTGGTCGTAGTCTGCACAAGAGTACCAGGGAAGATGTTACGAGTGGTCAGATGGCGATCATCTTGACTCTCAGATCTGGTGAAATGACTGACCTTCGACTTTTCTCTGGCTCCCGCTCTCTCCGTTGGCACCGTCAGCCTGAACCTTATCTAGTTGATTCAACAGTTCGCCGACGGTCGGCACAGTGTCGGGATCGAATTCTTCCACCAGCTCAGGATTCACAGGTACACAGACTCGTCCTACAAATGAGCAAGTACCAGTAATTAGTATACTTGTTAAACAAAAGTGAATTGGTCAAGATGCACTGACCCGTGCCGGGGTGTACACAGAATGGAGCTTTGAGCAAATGATTTCGGTGTTTTGAGACCTCCGCATCGATTCGAGGGTAAGTGTATTGCAGAATTACGTCCTGCATAGCTCGTTCGTATTTTCTCTTGAGGGTTCAACATAGCACATCGTCAGCATCGCAGGCGACCATGGTGTACCATTGTGATTAATGCGAGTGGGGTCATCCTTGGTCGCTGCTTGATCTCACAAATAGAGGGAACTGGCTCTTCTTCAACCTTCCAACCGCAGTTGTCAGATCGCCCCATTTCTCGGCGCTTGGTCGGCCCGGTTCAGATTGCCATTGGCTTCTCAGCGGTCCAATGACATCTGAACGGTAACGTCAGTCTTTGCATCTGCAGCCTTCGCCCGGCTCTGGTCATGATGAATCATGTGCGGAAACTGCACTCACCTCGGTCTCCTGGTAGCAGAGATAGCAATGCCTCCCAGCCTCTTTCGGAGCCGAAACAGTCTTGGTCATACAAACACACTCTCACAAAGTCCTTCTTGAGCAGCTCCAGAGCCTCGCTACGAGTTCAAGTACCAATTCGGTCGAGATTGATTGTTAGCCTTTCAATCGCCTTTCGCGCCAAGCAAATAAGTTGGATGGCGATGCCCTACTCACTCTAAAGCTGGATGAAGATCCCCGTCATCTTTCGAGCCTCGCACATGCACCTTCTTAGCCTGTTCTTTGCCCCCCTTGATCACTTCCAAGAAGGTCACCATAGCTTTCCGTTGATCATCGTTGAGATCGAGGGCCGATTGGTCCGATATCCAGCAATGGATACCTCTTCGACCGGAATACACCCATAGTAGATGTTTGTACCCGAAAGTCTCTGCATGAACTTGTCAGCTCAGTCAGATACCCTCACTTGGCTTGAGAGAAATCAAGCGCCGAGGTTGGTCTCGTTGGCCCGCAGAAATCACACACATCTGGAACAAGGGATCAGAGTTCGTTAGAGTATGAACGTTAAGACTCACCACGCAAAGCATGGTCGAGCACCTTGACGGCAGCGGCGATATACCCCCAACACCTCTTACAGATCTTCTTGTCGTTGCAGCATGTTCTGATCTCATCGTAATCCGTCATGTCGATGTCGAAGACGAGCTCTCTGCGTTGCGGTTGCAGTGCGCCAGCAGCTAACGTCTTCCTATCTCGTGGCTTTATTGGAAGCAAGGTCCACACGCAAAGTACATGTACGACTTTCAGTGATACGAAGAAACGTATTTGATGGTTGCACTGAGGCATAACTCACCCTCGCGCTGTACTGTGGACCAATTTCGAATCGGCTCGGGTTCAGCCTCACGACTTCCTTTTTGAATTCGTCGGCAGTATGGAACGAGTTGTATCGGATATACACGTCGCCGACCAGAGTAAAAGCGAACTCTCTATGGGTGAACAGTTTTGCGGGGACTATGATGAGAAGTGAAGCATTTGCGATTAGCATGACCGTCGACGAGAGCGGGTCGGCCCGGGAGATTTCGCGAGCGGACCAGGGAAGAGCATCCTGGCGAGAGCATGATATATACTCACCTTGATCTTGATTCAACCAGAGGAAGAAAGGTCTATAGGGAAACAGTCGCCGGTAGAAGGCGTTCATGACCTGGGGCGAGCTCGGGCTGTAGCGTCGATAACAAGGCTGTCAGTTATTGCACCCACTGCGTGTGCGCTGCCATACGGGATGCGAGTCAGGATGGGTTATAACGAGCACTCACTCGTAGTCGACCATCCTTTTATCACATATAACTTTCCGTCAGCAACCCGTCTACAACACCGCTGACAGTACTTACGACTCATCTCGCGTCGAAACTGGGATAGGCATGATGCGAAATGAACGACAACGAGCGGATCTTTTGCCGAGTAGTTCAGGTGATGATTTCTGAGGAGATTGTGTACTTAGCAAAGGAGGCGAAAGATTACAGATTGATGTTAATGAGGACGAAGAAACTCGACAGCGAGAACATTAATTCTTGGACGAGGTCCAGACCGGAGAGAGACGCGTCTGGACTAGACATTTCGCGAGATCGAAAGACGACTTGAGGGGTTCGTGTTCGTTACGTAACTGATGTCTGCCCGATCGCATTCCGCATCACGTGATCCTTTTCAGGGTATGCTCTTGGCGGGGTAGGCCGCCGGTCAATTGTCTGCAACGTACCTCGGGTACATTGAGATTTCTGTTGTTCTGTCTCGCCGTCATTTCGTGGGCGACAAGACTGTTCTGTCCTATGCTCTCTATCGTTTGGTCGGGCATACCTTATAGAACACTCAGTATTGATCGGGCGTATCGTAGAACCGCTTTCGAGAACTAAGAATAGGCTTACACGGCAATGCCAAGAAAAGGCGGTCCGCCGCGATCGTTATTCCATTCCCTCCCCTTCGACCTGAAATCTTCACTGCGATCACAACCGCGAGCCCAAGCCAAGGTCCAGCCGTCATGGTTTGACCCCAGCCTTAGCGGCGCACAGCAAGTTCGCATAAAAGCCGAGGCTATAGAAGCTTCTTCTGTTGATGGCTTGCTGAATACTCAGCCACCTTCCGATGACGAGGAGGATTTCGGAGACGAAGGTCGAAATGGAGAGGTAGATTTGGCTTCAACGGTACCTGTCCAGAAGAGGATTAAGGTACTGAGCCCACCGGCTGGTGGCCAAGCAGAAGCTGCAAACACCAATGGAAAGGATATTCGAGTCGAATCGGCTGATACGACGAATGCTCAAGCTGGTCCATCGTATTCTTCTTCAGGTCTTCTACCGTACACACGTCCGACCTTGCAACCGACTTCCACAGTCAAATCAGTCCGATACGAACCCCCTTTCACACCTCCTCTGATCGCTCCTTCGACGAGCCGTGCGGCGCACTCGAAGAGGAAGAAGGGGAAACGGCCCGTGGTCAATCCGGTCAACCATTATAGCGGGCATCCTTGGGACTGTACGGGACTTGTAGAAAGATATACGGACTACACAGACGTGCCGTCCGATCTGGTCAAATGTGAGTAAGCGTACTCGCAGGCCCTGTCGTGGTCGACATGTGTCAATTGCTGGAACCATCTTATTGGCCGGCCTAGTGTAAGCTGACGTTATCGTTTCATCTGTTATCCCGCTTCAGATTTCGCCCAGAGACGCCTCTATTTTCCGGAATATGATACTCTCCCCTTGCTCCTAGACAGAACAGGCTGGTTCTCCGTCACCCCTCAGCCCATCGCCGAGCATATCGCTCACAGGTCCGCTTGCGATGTTGTCCTAGACGCGTTCTGCGGGGTGGGCGGAAACGTGATTGAGTTTGCCAAGACTTGCGAACGTGGTATGTCAGATCCGTCTTCTGGGACTGTGACACCTCAATTCTCCTTCTACCATCGATGTCGCCTGCGACGAGCCAACTCAGGCAGATGACGGACCTGCACTTCGTAATGAGAGGGGCTGATATTCGTTCGATCGCTACGTGCAGTCATAGCCATAGATAACGATCTGACGCGACTCAAGCTAGCCCGGCACAACGCGCTCCATCACGGCGTAGCAGATCGAATCGAGTTCATCTTGGGCGACTACACCAATTTCGCAAGAGCCTACGCTTATGCTACTAGGTCGACCTCGACGAAGGGCAAGGAGAAGGCTTCGCGGGACGTGATCGATGTTGTCTTTCTCTCGCCGCCATGGGGTGAGTCGTGCTGCTGCTGAGCATCTGTCTTCCTGATCGATCCATACCGAGTATTACCTCGCGTGTCTCAGGCTTGCCGCCACGCAAGTACCCAAATTCGTGTCAGCCGGTACCTAGATATTGACCTATCATTATGCTTGTCACCTCCCCGCTTGGCTATCTCATCACCTATCAGGCGGCATAAACTACCTCGACGGCGCAGAACAGTTCCCGCTCTCCGCCATCCTACCTATACCGGGAGACGAGCTTTTCGACCTCACGGCTAGGTTGACGCCCAACGTAGCATACTACTTACCGAAAAATACGGATCTCAAAGAGCTATCGAATCTTGCAAAGGAGATCATGCCTGACAACGGAAAGGGAGATACGAATGCGGACCGGAATGGCAATGAGGATCGAATCGAAGGGAGACAGAGAGAATGGGTTGAAGTGGAGGAAGAATGGGTAGGCGATAAGCTGAAAGCCATCACGGCATATTTTGGGGGCCTGGTAGCGGACGAGTAGAGCAATTCCCGCACGGTGTACACAATCCATGCTTCTAGCTTTTTTTGGTGTACAACCAGTGCTTTCCTGCTCGATATTTTTGGTGTACAACCATTGCTTTCCTGCTTGATGTTCTTGATTCGTGACTCATGATCTGACGACTTGCGACGCTGGCTGGCCTTTTGTGCGCTTGCTGAATATCGATATGATGCTATGCTGTAATGCTACGGATATTTTGATGGAAAACATGACTTCTATGCTATGCAATGCTAACCAGGCATGTCGACCGGGTGTTGCAATCGTGATACGCATTGGCCCAGCTCTCGCCTCGGCTCACCTTCCCGCATCTTATGCCACTTGGACCGTTTGTTTCATGGAGGTCCACGTCGACCGACAGGCTTCCCATCCATCCACAAAGCCACGCCGACACCCATCGGCTCTCCAGCGAGTTTTGGTTGAATCATCGTCTTGCGCAATTCCAGGTTACTTCCAGAATTGCCCAAGATGTTGTGCGATAGCGCCCTGTTCCACCAGATACTTTCTACGTGTATACCCGATGTACCCTTCGGACTCTTTTGATCTTGAGAAGAGATGAGGCGTCCTCTGATCAGCTCAGGGAGGTGAGAAAATGACGGCAGCCAGAAGAACTCACCTTGCTCTTGCGTGACGCCATCCCGATCCTCAGCTACTACGAGCTCCCTCTCCGCATCTTGATCAGCAGGATCAAACCTCCCGCCAGGCAGGTGAATAAGCATGAGCGGCGTCCCCGAGGACGTGGCTTGGGTCATCGTCGATTTTGAGAAGCCCGACTGCGAGATCAACAGTGCTATGGTCTTGTCCTCGTCGATGTCTGCGTCGATAACGTCGGAATCCTCGGTTTCACTCAAAGTTGAAATCGGCGACGAAGATCTACTCTTGCTCCGAGCCAGACGGAATGCCAGACCAGCCATCACGCCTTCCATCTCCCTGATTGCACGAGGTCCGAGCGCCTTCTTCTCAGCTTTACACTGTGCAATCACTTTCACTCGCCGTGTATCTCCCATCGTCGAGCTCGGTCCCGTAGTCGGAGTTGGAAGTGACGATGACGATGTTGAAGATCGCACATTGGACTTCGGCAACCACCACCATCCTCGCAGATCAATGCCACCGTCGCCCGCACCGCCCACCCTCCGCACATTCATGTACAGCCCTTTATTCAGGTATCTCAGCGCATGGTTCTCGAATGTCGTCCCTATATCCAAGGTCGTCGCGCGTTTCAACTGCAAGGGGGGTCTTTGAGGTATCTTGCTAGCCATGGAGCTAGTTACCGATACAGGTGATGCGAGCTTTGAGGCTGACTAGACTGGGTTGAGCACGTTTCGGATCGGGAGCGAACGATGATGGAGGGAGGATCTAAGAGGCTGTACGGTACCTATAGCTCGCCTCCACCACAACCCGCGTTACAAAGTCAATCGGCTAAAAAAGCAGCCGACAGAAATCTCTTCGTGCTGACTGTCTTTTGTTCGTCCGACGTCGCGTCAGGTCAAGGCAAATATGCATAGCTTCAGGCTCCCCCTATGATTGCATGAAGCCTATCAAGGAATGGTTCACTCGTCATTGGCCCACCTTAGTGATGTCAACGAAGAAAGGATGGAAGGAAGGCATGATGATGACGAGGTGAAGTGAAGTGTCAAGACGCGTCAAGGCCCTCAAGTAAATTCAACATTAGAGCAGGAGAGAAAGATCGATGTACCTTCTTTTGTTCGTCACCGACTCAAATACATTAATACATTGTTATAATAGAATTGAACGACAATTACACTCCTGCCCCGACCCACTCACTGCATCATCGGCATTAGCATTGCTTGCTATACATAAACTAGCTACCTCTGCCTAAGACCGCTACTTGAACGATACCGAAATCCCGCTACAGTCACCCATCATTGAGCAGACATCATGGAGCAGCAGTACCAGGAGATACTGGAATTTGCCTATCAGCTCGCCGAAAAGGTACGTCCGTGCACATGCCCCGAGTATTTGATTCGTAATAGAAAGCGCTGGTAGCAAGAAGCTGAATACTCCACTGTACGCTCTACTCCAGGCGTCAGCGATGATCCTGGAGGCCTCGGCGGAAAGATGGACGAGCTCATCGGATGTGGAGGAGAAGGCCACTTCGGCTGATGTGAGTGTCACGCCGTTTCCCCTCTGCGCTGCTCCTCTAGTCGTGTCTCTCACTGGTGTGCTAGTCCTATCCCGTTCCGTTGTAGACAATACCTGTTCATGTATCATCGCCCAGCATGCAGACTATCCGCTGTCATGTTTTCGTTATCCGTTGGAGATTGAGTGGGCAGAACGCTGAACACTTGCAATACCTCTACAGCTCGTGACGAAGACGGACCAAGCTGTTGAAGAGATGATCAAAGCCGCCGTAGCTGAGAAATACCCTACGCACAAGTTGTACGTACCGCAGACATACTTCCCTCTGCTTTCATCCCCGAAAGCACCGGCTGATGAGGATGAACCATACTACACGTAGTATCGGTGAAGAGTCATATGCGGCCGGGGACGAATCTCCACTCACGGACGAGTTCACGTGGATAGTTGATCCGGTGGATGTAAGTGCTTTGTTCTTGCTTGTCCGGCCAAATTACCAGCTGATATGCTGAATCATTGGTGATTGTCTGCTATTCTAGGGAACAATGAAGTGAGTTTTCACAGCTCGCATGACTCGGGAGGACGAAGGACAAATCCATCCTGCCAGTCTGGCCTTTACCCCAGAGGAAGATAGCAAGCTAAGCTAACAAGGAAGTATGTAACAGCTTTGTACACTCCAAGTGAGTGTCCTTCATTCAGACCAAATGATGCGGCGTAGGCACATTCCCCATCACTGATACTTCTTCTCGCACGCAGCCCGTTCGTAGCATGTTCCATCGGAGTCACACATTTGTCGAAGCCCGTCGTCGGCGTCATCGCCTTGCCTTTCTTCAACCAGATCGTTAGTCCTTCTCTCCTCTTCACTTTAACCCCCGAGCGCCCACAACAAGCTATTATTACATGCAGCGGTATGAGCTTACCGATATCTTCTGTTAGTACTCTGCCCGCCAAGGCGGCGGAGCTTTCATGAACCGCACAACGCCTCTGCCACTCACGGGCGGCATCCCCCAACCTCTAACTGAGCTTTCGAAATGCATGATTGGTACTGAGTGTGAGCATGACTTCTGGCCCATCCGCACGCCCAGATACCGAGCCATCCTCGATATTCACTTTGTCATACAAGCTGAAGCGCCATTTTCGTTATCCAGGGGGATCTTCTCGGAGCGCTCACAAAGTCGACCGTATCACTCGATCGCTGGCCCGACTTATCGGAGATCCCGGCCAAGGCGTTGAAGGGGCTATCATGACCCACGCTCTGAGGAGTAAGCTGATGTCCCAGACTTCTTCTGATCGCAGATGCGGACCAGCTGACTCGTGTCCGTCTCAATCGCAGATACGGGCAGCTCGGCGTGCACCATTGCTGCTGTCGCTGCAAGTCAGAACGACATGTACTGGTACGGTGGATGCTACCCATGGGATGTCTGTGTGAGTGGACACCACGGAGCTTTCACATGGTCATGTGCCGGCACCGAATGGGACTGCTGATCGATCTGGTTTACCGCATAGGCCGGCGCCATCATCCTTTCCGAAACTGGTGGGTTCTTCCACGGTGGAAAAGCCGATTTCGCTAGGAATGCACCTATCAAGGATGTGCTCATGAGCAGACGATATGTCTTTGTCCGAGCCGTGCCGCCTACCAAGGTGAGTTGATGTCCCACGTACAGTGGACCCCTTGACCGACGACCATTGTTGCGTGATCAGCAGAAGAGGGTTGTGGGCTCATGGCATATTCGCCAACTTTTCATGCGTAGACCGAGTCGGCCGAAGAGATCCAGCGTCGACTAGTCAAAGAGCTCTACGACATTGTCGAAGAGTGGGAGATCGCGGGCAACTGAGTGTAGCACAGCACCATGCATGTACGGAAACAGACTGAAGCGACGGATGGATTCAATACCGATGCAGCTTGAAAGGTCAGGATGACATGTCTATAGAGTAACTAGATGACCATAATCGCATCGCATTGCATATTATCGCCAGCCTATCTCCCAGCAAGGATGAGCTCGGCGTTCCGACCCAAGGCGAACATGTAGTGGACAAAGCCCGAGATAGGAAGAGCAACGCGGGGACTCCACGGCGACTGAGACCGGCTCCCTGTTCGATGGCGTGATTGAATAATTGAACCGTTTTTTTGGAATGGGAATGGGAATGGCAAGGAGGATATTCATGATGGTATGACGCATATTGGAATTCGGAAATCAGCTCGAAGGCGACAGCGACAGCGAGTCACGTCTACAGAGTGTATGTTATTATGTATGCGATTTGAGGATTATAAAGACGGTTACGGTTATCATAACTCTGGTCGATTGCATCTTCTTAGTCGTCCAGTCTTCTGAGCAGTCTTCAACGAACAACAGCTCCCCGTCGCCCGCCATCGCCATCGCCATGCCGCCCCGAGCATCTCTCCCGCGCTCCATCCAGCTTCCCACCGCCTCGTCAGCTTCGGCTGGTAGATCTCCTTCCTTGATACCCGGTTGGAAGCCGCCCAAACCCCATCTGGCAGCCTATCACCCCACAGCGTCTTCGTCGTCGTCCTCCCACTCCTCTTCGTCTCATTTTGTACCTCCCGTATCTCCCCAGCTCCCACCTCGTAGGAAACCAGCTTTTAACCCGGGTGGATTCGGTCTGCAGAGCTCGCCCAAGCCGGCTCCCCCGCCTCATACATCCTCGTCGACGTCAAAGTACTGGAAGGGCAAAGAGAGGGAAGAGCAGATCGAAGAGATCCGCAGGCGAGATGAGGAAATTCGAAGGGAAGAAGAGCGGCTCGAAGGGAGAGAAGCTCCTCAGGAGGGGAAAGAGGAGGCCGAGGCTTGTTATGTGGTGAGTGTCAAACGACCAAATTAGCGTCATGACTCACAGACCAAACCATCATACCAAAACCGTGCTGATATTGACTATATGATTGTAACCTTCCTTAGCCTCCGCCCGCTACGCTTCATTTCCACTCCCCTGGTCCGCTTCCATTGCTCTACTCGCCCCATTCGCTTCCGCAATTCCAAATCGCTTACGAAACCTGGGGCACCCTCTCGCCCGCGCGGGACAACGCTATCTTGCTTCATACCGGTCTTTCGGCCTCTTCGCACGTAGCTTCAAGGGGTAACGATGTGGCCTCTTCTACGTCTTCCAAGCCTGGATGGTGGGAAGATTTCGTCGGTCCGGGCAAATCGATTGATACCGACAAGTTCTTTGTCATCTGCACCAACGTCCTCGGAGGATGTTTCGGCTCGACGGGCCCATCCAGTCCGTACCCGCCCGGAGACGGAGAGACGAGATGGGCGACTAGGTTCCCGATGCTCAGCATCCATGATATGACAAGAGCTCAGTTCGATCTGTTGGACCATTTGGGGATTGAAAAGCTGTACGCCAGTATCGGGTCCAGTATGGGCGGGATGCAGAGTCTCAGTATGGCCTATATCGCTCCCGAAAGAGTGGGCAGGGTGGCCAGTATCTCGGCCAGTGGACGAAGTGGATTGAACGGCGTAGGCATGCGGTACGCCCAGAGGAGCGGTGAGTCGGGGCATCTTATCTTACTGTTAAACAAGGCTTTTGGGCGGTGCACCATAAACGAGATGAAGGAGAGACGGAGAGAGAAAGAGAGGGGGAAAGAGCTGATCATGTACTATGAGTTCAGTCCTCATGGCAGACCCAAACTGGAACAGAGGATTCTACTACGACGGCGTCCCGCCCCACAACGGTATGAAGCTCGCCCGTCAAATCGCGACCATCACCTACAGGTCCGGACCCGAATGGGAGCAGCGATTTGGACGGCAGATGATCTCGGAGCAAGAAGCTCAGCTGGATAAGGATGGGAATCCGGACGTGCCGAGGCTGAGCCCTGATTTCTTGATTGAAACGTACCTCGATCATCAGGTGAGTGCGGGGGAGGGGGAGGGGGGGGGGCGCATCGCGATATATAGGTTTTTTCCCGGCCCTTCGGATCAAGCTCGGAATGACTTTCAAACGAGGATGAGCCAGATTTGGATCACACCGAAAAAAAGAATTGAACGGCCTCGAGCTGACCGTTTGACCATATCTGAAATTACAATAGGGAGAGAGATTCTGTCTCACATACGACGCCAACTCCATGATCTACCTCTCTAAAGCGATGGACCTCTTTGACATGACCGCGCCTGCCCTCGCTTCACTAGCCAAGCGCTTCAATACCGCTTACCCGGACTTGGCGCCTTTCCCTTACCCCACCGATCCGACTAGCGTCTCCATCTCGTCGGCCCACGCTCACGGTTCGTCGTCGTCGTTGTCATCATCGTCATCTGGAGTCGGCGAGGCATCGGCATCCAACGCTAATACACACAGCCAAGAAGCGATCGAGCAAGCTGCCAAGGAAACCAAGAAGAGACTGCAGCGATTCATCCCTACTTCCAAATCACCTCACTTGTCCGACCTCGCCCAGGGCTTACAACGACTGAAGAACATCCCGGCTCTCGTCTTGGGAGTGCAGAGCGACGTGCTCTTCCCTGTAGAACAGCAGAGGGAGCTCGCTGACGCTCTGAAACTGACGGGCAACCCGAACGTCACGTACTACGAGCTGGGCGGTGTTTGGGGCCATGATACGTTCCTGCTTGATGTGCAAAACGTTGGCGGTGCGATCAGGGGTTTCTTGCACTAGGAGCAAGGAAAGAAAAGGGAGGACTCGCTAGTGGATAGGACTGACCGCGACAATCTGTAGTAATCGAGTCGACCATGTATCAATGTGTACGGAACGCGCACAAAACACGAACAGATTAGGGTATACATCAAATCCATACAAAGTGTTCGATACTGACGACGCGGCCGAAGCCGTAATCCTTCTTTTGAGACTACCATATATCCTTTATTGACTATCTCTCCATCCGTTTGCCTGTCTCCTCATCACTTTGATCTAGACCCTCAGATTGAGCCTACTCCAGAATCCTCACTGCCCAACAATCTGCAGAATGAATCGTGTTTGACCGGTCGTCAGTATTGGCGTTTTGTGCATGACCGGAACCGTTCTTCTTCTTCTTCTTTCGACAACGGGAAACTATCTCAGTACTCACGCGAATTCCTTCATCAAAGAGCACTCGCCGCCATTCTCCAGGTCAATGTTGTACGCCTGGAACAGCCCATCGGCACTGATCACCATGACCTGCGGTACGGTACTGCACCATCTCGACGCCAGCTCCAGCGATAAGCACGCGCACATATCTTGCACTTTGAAGAACAGAAATGGTAATGTGGTACGTGGTCAAACTCACCCGCTCATGGCCACTACCGTCCTCGCCCCTTGATTTCCCCTCAGCTTGATGAACGCGAAATCCCTTTGGGGCTCCCACATCTCTGAGACACTCCTAGGCAGATACCCGCCTACACCGCCAACAAACGACTTGCCGATGTGGTAGGACCGTCTCCTGAGAGACGACGTTGCGGAGTGAGACTCGGCGAGCTTCGCAGCCGCTAAGGGAGGGGAATTTGAGGGTGCGTCCGAGGGTGTGGGACTTCTCGCTCCGTTCAGATCATCCGCCTCAGACCCAGCTGCTCCTGCACCAGCGCCGGCGCCAGTGCCGGCTCCTCCACCGATAGAACCGGATGGCGCAGTTTTGCCGCTTGCAAGCTTGTAGATGTGGATCGTACTCGAGTCGGATGAGACGGCGAGCAAAGAACTGGCGAGGTTGAAGTTTATGCTGAATATCCGCGCATTCTGACTACCCCTCCTGAACTGCCATAACTTCTTGGCATCGGGTACACTGAACACTCTGACAACTGTTCCCTTGTCAGAGGCAGTTGCCAGCATGGTCCCGGTCGAGTTGAGCGCGAGGGCAGCTATGGGCGTCTTGTGCGCCTGGATGACGTTTAGCGCCGAAAGGGAGATAGTGTCGAAAAGGAGCACGTCGCCTGTCGTCGGCGCTGGAGGGGGCGCCGGTACAGCAGAGTTTGACAGGGGTGCGGCGGAGGCGGATGGTGCGGGCGAGGGGTAGGCGAGGTATGAGTGTTCCGAAGAGGACGACAGCGCACAGACGGCTACAGGGAGAACATGATGGGCACGGTGGGTCAGCATACGTCATCTGATCGACTCTCCCAGATCATGCTATCGACAGAGATGAGGATCATACGAGATGTTGTTGTTAATTCTAGTTAATCTCTTCCAGGCAGACTCCGCTGTACTGCATTGCATTGCAATGCGAAGCTACTCACCATTTGGATTGGGTCCCGTCTCAATGGTATGCAGTAGCTTCATCGTCGAGATATCATAGATGTAGATCTCGTTCTCCAGCACGACTATCAATCGCTTCCTGTTCATCTTGACCGCCAGCACCGAAGTAGGGAAGATAAGCTCGCATATGGTCGATTGGCGCTGTGTAACGAGCGAGTCCCAACGTAGATGTTAGCGTTGAGCCGCACGCATACGGATGTAAAAGTACATGTGTTGATTCACCTTGGTATTGACGATTTGGAGTTTGCGAGGACTGTTGGATGGTTGGGTATCCGCAGCTCCCACCAACGCTACAAGCGAGGTGCAGAACAGCATCTCCACAATCCCAGTCGCGCCTTGGTCATCTGCGCGTCATTGGAAGTGAACGATCAGCTCAACTTCCTCTCAGTCTTATTGGGACTACAAGACGGGCCCCTCTAGTGCAGCTCACCACCCCGTGCGATATAGTCGACAGATGAAGGGCCCACTGTTGATGTGTTCGGTGGGAGATATATACATGATGGGCAGGGCGGATTACTCACTCTTGGAATGGACTTTGCCGAACGGGTCACAGTTGAGGATGGTATAGCCCTTCTTGTGTCCCACTGCGATACAGGAGAAGTCCTGATTGAAATTGCAGCACTACATGATCATACCGACGAGGCCAAACCCAACGTGTCAGCACAGGCCCAAATACATCTCGTTTGCCCCTGGTCTCTGGTCGTTCTAAAGTCGGTCACCATGCATCGTACGGTGGCGCGAAAGAGCGTGTCCATTGTTCGCCGGTCATCAAGAATGGAATGGGACGCTCAGTGCGATGGGAGTCAAGGGCTCGCATGGGTTGACTTGACTCACAAGGAGGTCGGGATGACGTTTACCGATTCGGGACATTGCCGTCTGTCTCTCTGTCTATCTTTCGGTCAGGTCAGGCGGAGTTCTTGCTGTACCTTCTCTATATCTGTGATCTTGGTAGACAGTAGTGTATGTGTGTGGCTGTTGACGGCTTAGGTGAGCAGTGTCGAGGGTGATCTTTTGAGATATGGGATATGAAAGGATGGATTAGACGAGTCAACAGAGACTGATGTAGTGGAGAGTGGGTGAGTGTGACTTGGCAACTCCGGCTAACACAGAGCTCGGATCACGCGTATTGATTGGCATGTCCCTGGCAGTGGCGAACACCGTTCCCCCGTACAGAGCGAATAACAGATAGGACGATCTATAAGCTGACTGCCCAATGTTCGGCAGTCATCACATGAATAGATGCATACAGACACGAACGACCACAAGGTCAACAGAAAAGAGAATTCAATGCAATGTGCGGGCGGCGGTGAGCCGTGAAGATATCGAGGACCTGAAGAAATAACGAATTGAAGAAGCTTGATCACCACCATCCCTTCTTCTTCTCCCTTTCCTCGCCTTGCCATCCAATCTGCTTCGGTCCGTCGCCTACACCTCCATACGAAGCCTGTTGAGGCTGATGCGGGTGATTGTGATCCAGCATATGCGCTTGAGGATGAGGCATATGCGGTGGCAGTTGAGGCATGAAATGCGACTGTGGCGGCCAGAAGCCGTTGGCAGCTTGCGCTTGAGCTTGAGACCCGTGAGCGGAGTCGGGATGCGATGCTTTCGCTCGAAGGTTGAACAAGGCAGAGTTGGTCAATATGATCAGGAAGGATAGCGTAACCAATGTGAAGCTCTGTGCGTGCAAGACCACCAGACGGCATACCTCTGTAAGCTCGGTACTTCTTGATGCCGTTGGGATCATTGCAAATACGACGTACCATCGTCTTCCAACTGATCGGCTCAACAAAGCTGTTGATTAACCCCGCAAACGTCTCGGCGACGATGTTGATCCGTCCGATAGTCGTCGGGTCCTTGTTCATACAGGCCTCCCAAGCTTTACAAGGTGCTTCCCTGTGATAGTCCAGCCAACGCCAAGATTCCAGCGTGTCAGAATGAAAAGCTTAAAGTTTGGGAACGGCGCATACAAGTATTCCATAAACGGCAGAACATCACTCACATGGCTGGGACACGGAATGTCGGATCACAACGGTTGGTCAAGTACAGATTTGTACATTCCGCGATCTCTTGCAAAATTTCTGGAACAGGAAAAGGTGACATATGCCATACGTCAGCTGGACGAGATTCATCCGCTCATAGGTGATTAGATGTTGGTACTTCATAACACACTCACCGACAGAGTACTCTCTCATTTTGTCTTTCACATCTCGCTGGACCGTCATGACGAGCAGTACACCAAGGTACAAGCAGAACAGCACAATAGAGGCGTTTACGATGAACTGCAGGTAGCTGATCAAGATATAAGGCAGAGCATCGTCATTTCAGGTGCTTTTTCTGGCCCTTGGCGTTGAATACAGCGTCTCGAACGTAGTCGATCACTCACCCTAGTAGCAACGCTGGGATCTCGGAATGGCGCAGCGCAGGCGGCGTCATGTGCACGTTGTAGTGATGCTCCGATTTTGACCATGTCGGCGCTGCTGAATTGCTATGCCTGAGCGCGACGTCGGTGTTCTGGAGAGCCGGAATGAACCGAAGACAAGCTGTCAGCGGGGGAACGAGTCCCATGGCACCACTCAAGGTCAAGCGGTCAAACGACAGTATCTCAGAGAAAGAAAGAAACATCATATTCGACTCACCTCTCCATCGCTCTTAACGAGCTCTTTCCTGGCCTTTTCGCGTTTCTTGTTCGTCCGAGTCACAGCACCTTTTGCGAATTTTCTCGGCTGTCCCTTATCCGTTCGACCATCTTCTTCGCCATGTGCGCGGTTCTCCTTGTCCTTCTCTTGCCCGTCCTTCTCTTCATCCGCTACGCTGGCTTCTTTGCCCTTCCTGAATGACGGTGTAGCGCTGACATCCTGCTCAGCTCTGGGAGTAGTAGCGCCGGGGCCATGGCCGATGTTCCTAGCGGGAGAATCCATATCCACGTCCTGTGTGGTGAAGCTGGACGTGGCAGCCGCTCCCGCTCCGGCTCCGGGAGTACGAGGTGCAGTGCTGTTGTACCACTGTGAAGGGTCGTACGCAGGCGCTTTCCGAGGTGTGTTCAGCGCTGCTAAGAGTAAAGGCGCCGAGTTCTGGCTCGCAGAGTTGAAGTGGGCGAACCCTGCTTGCGGGTGTGGGTGGAATGGGACTGCTCGGTCCAGCTCGCTATGTAGGCCTGTGTGCGGGACCAGTGAAGGCTTGTCAGCATGGTCTCCACGCTTCAGTGTCCGGCTGTACAGATCACACCGTCTTTTTTACTGTCCATCACTTCCTTGCGGACCTGGGCAGTACACTCACGTTTCCTGGCAGGTCCATCGTCGTTCATTTCAACGAGGTTGAAGGCGTCCAACCGTGTCGTGTCGTAGCTAGAATCAATATCCATAGGACCCGATTTATCCCTCGGCTCGTACACGTAGGCGTCCTCGTCCATCTTGTGCGGCGCCACTGGCCTATGCTGCACCTTGGTATTCAGTGATGTGCTGTGAAGTATCGATAATATCCAGAAGATCGTATGACTGGAAATCAAAACAGGCTGATAATCGTCTATTTATTTAGGTGAGATCAATTGTTACGCGTTCCTGAAATTCCCCTACATCCACCGTACGCTCACTCTCAACGGTCTACAGGCGACACGACCGAAAACATTCATCAATTCATGTTCATGCTCCTCTCCTTATAGATACGATCATAGTCCTGAACAAGCCAAGATGTCAACAGGTAAGTCTGCACGAGTATGACATACTTGATATCTCGATTCGTGGAGATCAAGCTGAATCAGTCTTCGGACCGCCCTGCTAGGTGATCTCGCCCTTCAACCGCCCGCGGACGGTATCTCCTCTATCAGCTTCTCGCCCGACTCGAGCAGAATACTGGTATCATCTTGGGATGGAGTGAGTCCCTGCGCCTGCGTGACGTATTGGACGTACTTGTCAGACGCCATATTACAAGTACGAGCGCTGACATATATATGCGTTGTTCGCGCTGCGCCCTTGCAGACCATTCAACTGCATCACCTCGTCGCTCCTCCTCAACCCCCTGCAATGTTCGTCATTCGTCGCTCATCAATCTGGACGCAAAGAAAGGTCTCGAGCTGACCATTGAGTACATAACTGCTTGACGGTATAGCTTCTCACATCCCGCCGCTGTACTAACAGCTGCTTTCGGCTCATCACCGACCGTCGCCTTTTCCGGAGGATTGGACAAGCGAGTCAGACAGTAAGTATCTGGGATAGCCGGATGTTCATCTTTCCTTCCTTTCCCTTCCACGCATCTGATGGCACGGTGAAGCTTTACCCTGACGTCGCTTGAGGTAAAGTATGACTAGAGCTGACTTGCATTGTGCTCAACCCTGCGCAGATGGGACTTTGAGACGGGACAATGTCGTGTGCTGGGCAAACATGATGATGCGATCTCGAGTCTGGTATGGTGTCCAGAGTTCAGTGAGTGCTCGGTCCGAACCTCCATCTCTCAGACTCGTCACATGAAAAACAGCCTGCAGCAATGTCACGGCGGAGTTCAGCTGACTGTGTTTTCCACTTCCAGACGTATTGATCACTACTTCATGGGATTCGACGCTGAAAGTTTGGGATCCGTGAGTGGATCGGAGACGATCATCAGTGTCAATCGTGAAAGAAAGAGATGTTCGGCATTCGGGAAGCTCGGGGAGCTTGAAGCTGACTTCATGTGCCCACTCGATTCATTTCGTCTGACAGCACCGCCGAAGTCCCACTCCGATCGACCCAAAACCTTCCTGCACGAGCCTACAACCTGTCCTACGCTCCCTCCTCGGCGAGATTACTAGTCTCCATGGCGCACCGTCACGTCTTTGTGTACGACGTCAACAAGCTCGTAGCTGCCAGCGGCGAGATCACACCTTCGCAAGAGAGGGAGTCGGCGCTCAAGTTCTTGACGAGGAATGTGGCTACTATGGCTGATGGCAAAGGTAGGTCGGGTCACTGCATCGCGGCTCATTTCGTTTTCCATGTCTCTCGTCTTCCGGACACCCCTTCTCACTCACTGGTGACTGGTGGGGAGTTGTATCACTCCCTGTCAAAGTCCTGAACCAGCTTTCGAATGTCCTTGCCCGCCCGCCCGCCCCCGATCTGACCGCTACTGACGAAACACCGTGTTCTCATTCAGGCTGGGCATCAGGTTCCATCGAAGGCAGAATCGCGGTAGAATACTTTGACCCGGCCGACCAGGGATCCAAGTACGCTTTCAGAGCTCACAGGCAGAACGTCGAGGGCGTAGATTGCGTCTACCCTATCAACGCTCTGGCTTATCATCCTATGTGAGTGACCTGACATGACCACGACTTGGTCGAGCAAGAAAAGTTTCGCAGAGATCTTGTGGACAGGGTGAAAGTTCTAGAAGTCGAGATTGTCTGCCTAGGCAAAGGGAGGAAGAGGCTGGACGAATGGACGGCCTCGGCGGGCATGGTCGTGGTTTCTGTCTCCTCTAACCAATGACATCGACGCCTTGTTGAGCTCCTTCCCCCGTGCTGGAATCGGATTTGGCGTCGATCCGCTCCCATCGCTCTTGAGCCTGAGCTAATTTCTTACCCGTGCTTTCCACTGATTGCAGCCACAACACATTCGCGTCAGGCGGATCAGATGGCTTCATCTCCATCTGGGACCACAATGCCAAGAAGCGAATGAAGCTCTACTCAAAGTACCCGACCGCCATTTCCGCTCTCGCCTTTTCGCCCGACGGAAGCAAGCTCGCGATCGGCGCGAGCTACGAGCATGATAATGCGGTCAGCAAGCCCGAGGACCAAGGGAGGGTCATGGTGTTGATCAAGGATACTGTCATGGAGGATTGCAAGGTGAGCCCCCGTTTTTCTTTTCGCGTGCTCCTCCTTGATTGAAACAGCACTACAGCCACGCGGTGACGGGATGGAATCTTCCGGCCTTTACTGTCTGAATCCTTAGCAAACAGAATCAACGCTGATTGCGATTGGTCGAACATGTTCCACTTGCAGCCCAAAGCAAAGGCATGATAGAGCAGTTATAGCATGCATAAATATGATTATACTGTGTTTACTGTTTCACGCTTGCTTGGTCTAGTCATTCCAATCCGTTTTGCCAGGATGATCCAGTCAGAACGGGTCGCGGCCTCCAACCCCCCCCTTGGGACAATCCACTCCAGGGAGATCTATGATCCCCAGTCACCCCAGTCACCACCACCGCCACCGCTACCACCACTTCCGCCAAACCATCCTCCATCATCGCCTGTCTGCTGCTGAGACCAAGGATCCTGCATGACCTCATCTTCGCCCCAGCCCTGTTCCTCCTCGTATCCTTCCAACCCCTCATCTCCATACTGTTCTGGCTTTTGGCCCTGCTGCTGAGGATGACCGGGTTCTTCATCTGGACGAGGAGGAGATTGAGGCTGTCGACCATAGATCTGCTCGTTCTCTGACACACCGTTGCTAACACCAGCAGCGCCTGCTGCGGCTCCTGCCGCGGCACCACCGTCGACAGGCTGAGTACCTGCAGATCCCCCTCGAGAGGCTTCCATGCCGCCATCACCGCCGCCCCAGAACACGAACGGGAAACCGAGACCGCTGCATGATACGGGCCTCATTCAGCTGAGGTCCAAAAACAATACGGGGAAACCTACTCACCCGCTGCCAGAGTGTCTGGAGAAGAAGTCAAAGTCGACTAAAAGCGTGACATTAGCACATTAGCTGTGTAAGTTTCATGGAATCAGGGCGTTGATCGGCTTACTCGAGACGGCCGTGGCGAGTGTCTAGACAGGATGCCGTCAGCTATGTCTCCGTTGAAGCGGAAAATTATCGCCAGCTCACCATAGCTCGCTGATCCAGCGTCAGACCGCCTTCTTTGCCTTGAGGCAATATCAGACTCTGACCCTGGACATTGATTTCAGATCCGGGTGGCATGTTGAGCTCGGTACCCGCAGCGTCAAATCGGATCACGTATTGTCCTAGAGTGACAGCAGCACGATAGATCGCATCAGCGTCAATGCTTGGCTCATGACGAGAGCGTAAGGTATGCGCCCGATAGTCGGTCCGAAGAGACAAGGCTTACCAGTATCGGTGAACAGCTCTCTTCCTAGACCCCTAAAGTTCCTATTGATAGAAGCGACCAGTCCTGCGCGGATGGTTCAGAATGACTATCAGTCACGACCTGTCGAATACGAGTACGGGTCTAGGAGTTGCGATGCTCAAGACACGCATACTCACGGTCATCCCGGTCTTTGAGCCAGAAATCCCAAGCTAGGAACCCGCTGTCCACCCTCGCAAACTGCTTGAACGTCTCTACATCCCGACTATACTTGAACTCATCAGCTCTATCATTCACACAAGTTGTCTGTCTAGTCAAGACAGCCCTCGCGAGACTTACGTTTGGAAGACATTGTACCGCCTTCGCCATGGGTGCCATTGTCTGCGAACAATCACGTTTCGAAGAGAACCAGTCGTCAGAGACACAAATTAGAATCGCCGTGCAGATGAGAGCCACAGGACCTACTGTTGTGTCTCGCCTACTAGAGTGCCTTCTGGTCCTTCGGTCGCATGTACGAAGATCCTAGAGTTGATGAACGCGAAAGGCCGGCGAATCTGTTTTGTCCATGCTGGCGATTAGCATCACGACTGGCTGATGGATTCTGTACTTCGTCCTTGTAAGAACGAGGATCCACAAAGGTACTCACCCATAATACTGGCTTGCCATATCGGTCCATCACAACAGCCCTGAAAGGTCGATGTGTCCGAAGCGCCTGTCGTGAGATGGCGGACAGAAAGGTCTGCTCTTCCTCTGCCAGGCTACGCAACGCACACGGCGAAATTCAGCGAGAGAGCGAGAGAACGATACAGACTAGCCTCAGATAGTGGTATGGCAATGGATCTGAAGTTACTTACAAGCCGACATGTTGCCCGTCAGGAGAATGTATCGCATATCGATTCGCTTGCTCGAACTGGGAAAGGTGTATCCTCACGGTCAGCATCTCATCATCAATCATTTTCTCAGAAGGGCATGCCTGGACGAGGGACTAGGGACTCACCCCCATGAAAACATTCAGCATCTCCAACTGTCTGACAATCACCAAACTCTCATGACCCAAAATGTCCCTTGCGGCATGACTGTCTCCTAGCACACCATGTGGATCGGGAGGAATGCTTATCGGACGAGAGAGTACTGGAGGCTGACCTTGGCCCTGGAGGGAGGAAGGGTCGTATTGGTCAAAGTCGTATTGCGGGTATGGTCCGGACCCGGATCCGGGTGTTTGATCTGATGAGGGGGTGTCAGACGGTTGAGGTGGTCTCCTACGAGGTCTTATGTGTCCCCGCGGTACTGCGAACCCACAAGAATGGTATATCAGTGACAGCTACGATTGAGATGAGATCGAGGTCCCATTGTTGTCCGTTGTCCGTTGCTGTGTCACCACTCACATCGATCATCTTGCCTGAGCAAGGGCAGAGCGGTTGCAATCGCCCTTGACCTGGGAGGAAGCAACAGCTGTCGACTCGGTCCGGCTGCTGCTTGTAGAGCCGGGAAAGCGTGAGTTGCCGCTCGGCGCAGCATCTCAATTCAGGTCTTTCTGTTCGTACTGTGTGTATGCCGCCTGTAGATCTGTATACTATTGCTGTTGATATGGAATCTATCAGTGAAAGATATTGTACATTGACTACAATCATGGAATCATGTATGTCTTCCAAAGCAGCACGCGCGTCCGGTGCCGAGCGGATGACGTTTCGACAATGTTCCAGTATCGTTGCAGTGGCAAACAAAAGTGGAGGTGACCATGACTGACTGATGTTTGAATACACGATCCGCATAAACTTCCACATCCCCTTCAGGCAAAGGACAATCGCAGGAGATGGGCAGAAGATGCATATGCTTAATGTGTGCGTGTGCGTATGTATATGTATTCCTCCCGATCTATTGCCTCGCTCGCTTCTCACGAGCAGCCGCTATTCTCCTCTGCTTCTCCGCTTCTCTCGCACTCAGATGTCTCCCACTCGCAGCTCGCGCAGGAACCTGCGTCGATTGGTGCAATTGCACTTGAGGCGTAGGCGCAGGTGCAGTGGCTTCTACAGCAGCCGAGGTCGCGCTGGGAGCAGGGGCGGCCTCTTCCTTGATCCTCTCTACGAATTGCTCCGGTCGGTGATTAGCGATGACGGTATGGCTTCGCTCTGCCAGTCTCTGCTGAGACAATTGCGATTCCTGCATCTTCTGAGCAGCCTCCATCCTCTCGTAGTACCATTCTTTGCCCGCTCGGAACGTGTCCATGATCGAAGGGTCCTTGAAAGGCGCTTGGCCTGGAGGGGCTGCAACGACGGGCGGCGCCGGGATGCCGAGAAGCGCTTTCACAGCGGGTTGACGCAGGATAAGGGATTGTAGTAGTGTGAAACCGCTTGAAAAGGTCCAGTAGAACAACAGGGCCTAAGGTGATGTGAGACAAAATGATATATGGTCTTTAGCTAGCTGACTTGGTATTGATATTGGTGTTCTAATCGGGAGTTGCACTCACAGCGGGGAAGTAGGCGACAATGGGGAGAGAGAGCAAAGTAGTGACTTGGATGAAGTTTCGCATGTGAGCCGTTCGCATCGGTGATCCGGCTTTTGACTCGGTGCTCATTCCATCGGCGCCGTACTGTGGGAAGACGTTCAATGAAGGGCGTTAGCCAGTCAATTCGCACAAAAGCAGGCGGACAGGCAGCACGGATCACTCACCTTGAATACCAAGTTAGTGAAGACCAAACTGGTAAGGGGAAGAATGTAGTAAGGATCAGATACGGTCAAGTCAGTGACCCAACCGAAACCACCCTCCTTCAGCTGAGGCAAGGGCAAGTTGGCGAGTCCTCGAACGACCGTGAAGAAGGTGAAGAAGACGGGTAATTGGATCGCGGGGAGCATCAACGCTCTGAGCGGGTTGACGTTGTGGTCCTTCATCAATTGTCGCATAGCCTGTCCGACGACCGTTTGGGCGTGTACGTCCTGCTTCGCCTGTGCCTCTTTGGCTCGTTCCATGAATGCTTGAATCTGAGGGTTCACAGCTGCCAGACGGACATTGTGTTTTTGAGTGGAGACGAGGATGGGAGATAGGGCGAGTCGGATGGCAACGGTGATCGAGGCTATGGTGGCCCACCTATCGTATCGTCATCAGAAGAGACGAAGAAACGCGAGTCAGTCAGAGTGTAAGGTGACGGTGATCTCGGTGCAACGAGACAAGACTCACCATGGCAGTCCAGTCGTCGTATGTATGGCAACGATGGCATCCGTGAACCATCCTGAAATACTGAAGAATCCATGCTCCATCCCCATAAGCTTCAAGTCCGAAACTTTCATCGCTGCATGGATCGCTTCTTGTGAATTGAGCACTTCCTCAAGCGGTTTGCCGCTATTCAAGATGAGGTCTTCAAGAGTAGGGGAGAGAGGGCTGGCGGGTGGTTGGGGGAAATATGAAGGGTCGGCAGGAGGAAGCGAGGCGGATGCGGTGGATGTTAATGAGTCGGTGGGAGCGGGAGCAGCGAGCGTCTCAGCTGCTGGAGGAGGGACAGCAGCACTAACGGGGCCAGCTGCTTGCAAGTCAGGATGCGGTTCGGAGAGGATGGGCTCGGGCGCAGGGGCTGCTGAGGTGTGTAGATTGGTTGAAGCGGCTGATGTCGATGTCGATGCTACAGGCTCTTGCACAGTCGCCGATTCCGGCGTTGATGTCCGCCATGGTGTCCAAGATATATTTCGCGAAGCACCCAACGATGTCGATGAGGGAAACACGGCGGACGCGAGAGGGAGTGCTGGCCGTTTACCGAGAGCGATAGGCGAGGGCTACAACAGACATGCACCGAAAGTCCGGAACCATCAGCTGGCTGGGCTGGACAAGAGTCTTAAGTTGGCTTGGAGAAAACCAGCTGCCTTGACTTACCCGGGTGGTCGCATACGAGAAATGTCTGGCCGAGGAGCTCTGGCGTACTACACCAGTCAAGGAGGAAGTCGGTCTAGCGACCCGTCGAAGCGCTGATCTCGGCAACATGGTCGTGATTATCGTCGTCGTCGTCGTTTGAAAGAGGCGTCTATGGTTTCAGTATCCAGAATCAATTGCACTCGCGAATCGACGGAACGCTTTTTGTAGATATGCAGATCAGATCACGATCAGCCATAAGTAGCATCAGAAGCATGAACACATCTCTGAAACAATCTCTGCCTTTGCCTATGAACCAAAATATCATCTCTAGCACAGAGCTCTCACATGAAGAACGCGCGAGAAGAGTGCCACATCCACTCAAAATCCGGGTATCGCCGACGTTTGTAAGGGGCCGTACAGTGAGTGTGCTCAGTATGGTGGTGGGTTATAATCGTGATGACTGCTATTGGCCCACAGAACACCCGATCAATGCTTCAATGCTTCAATCCATATGCGTGTACCTGGCAATATTGTCAACTTGACTTTAAACGTCGTCTATCGTTCTTCGATCATCGTTCATCATCGTCGCCCGTCGCTATCATTGTATCTGTATAATTATCGCTCTGCCTGACTGACTGATCGATCCGTGCCGATCCAACTCAACACGAAAAATGGCTGCTACTCTCCTTCCCGGTCTTCGAACTGGTGCGCGATCCACTACATAAGATCTCTACGGACGCGAGATCGGAACTGACCAGAGATATGTGTGATCTTTCTTTCAACTCTAGGCGCTTTCGCCAAAGCTTCTGCTTCAACGATCCGACCTGCCTTCGCGATCGGTAAGTCTCCTACATGCGCTCCAGTCGCAGAAGAATCGTATGGCAGGAGCTTACCATGCATGCACTTGTAATAGCCCGACCGATCTCAAACACTGCTATCGCCCTTCGACCCAATACCCCTACATCTTCGATCAACACCGCCGACTCATCACCTTCAACAACTACGCCCGCCACCGCTCTCGCGCAGAGAGGGAGCAACCAGCTGAGCTTGGAGACCCCTAGAAATGGTGCTGGTGAGTCGGAACAACCTTCAGACCAGACTGTCACAATCTGGCTCATCTGCCAGTGGCGATTGAGTCGGGCGGGATGAAGAGAGCTAATTTATGGACGATCGGCTGGTGATAGAGTATGTATTGTCAACACTGGACAAAGTCGTCAACTGGGCCCGACAGGGTTCGATGTGGCCCATGACTTTCGGTTTGGCGTGCTGTGCCGTAGAAATGATGTGAGTGACCTTCCGCCTTTACAACTACCAATGCTCAACATATTCTTACGGTATGACCGGTCTGTCATATTATCAATTATAGGCACATGGCCGCCGCTCGATATGATCAAGATCGATTGGGTGTCGTGTTCCGAGCGTCTCCCCGACAGAGTGATATCATGATTGTCGCCGGTACATTGACCAACAAGATGGCTCCCGCTTTGAGAAAAGTGTACGACCAGATGCCCGAACCTCGATGGGTCATCTCGATGGGTTCATGCGCCAACGGCGGTGGCTACTACCACTACTCTTACTCTGTCGTACGAGGATGTGACCGAATTGTGCCTGTCGACATCTACGTACCTGGATGGTGAGTACAATCATGGGCGTTTACAATTATGCGGTCCATTCACGCAACTTGCTCAAGAACTTTAATTGACATTACTGATCCTGTTCCAGCCCTCCTACCGCCGAGGCCCTTCTCTACGGAATGCTCCAATTGCAACGAAAGATGCGACGAAACAGGCAGGGTGTCCGATGGTACCGAAAGTAATAGATACGAGAGAGAATTGGAGGGGGGAGAGTGAGGCATAGTCATGAGAATTAGGCAAATCGGCTTTTACTTCGACTTATGCGATGATCGGCTTCGGTGAGATTTAGCTGGGATAGGCAGCTTAGTTCTTTCATGGGATCTACCTTCGGTGATGATGGAGGTTCCCGTAGTATTATCATTTTTTTCCTTCACTTCAGCATCCGTATGCATTGATACCCATTGGCTGGCCTGATCACGGATACAGGCATGTGCGCAGCTCCACCAGTAGACCATACTCATGCAAGAGGGCCTGTGAGATGTGGAACGGTCGAAAGCGTCATGTAGCGGATATCAATGTATGTGCATTGTAAATGATGATGCATGACGGTGGGGGATGATGGAGGTTGACTTTGAATCTGCTCGCGTGGCCACTGCTATTTTATTTCGACATTCGTACAATTCAACGTTTGACTACTTCCTTCTCCCAAAACTCTCTTTCCTCCTCTGCTTCTCCCATCATCGTCATCACTCATCGCCTCCCATCCGTTGTTTCGTGTCTGATTGCATTCTCTTTGCCCCGTTGCTCACACCATAGAAAGCAACTAAGAAGAAAAAGCACTAAACCCGCTGGAAACGGAGACGAATACCTGAACGAACGAAATTTCCATACACGAAAGCGCGCATAAAAACGAGCCATACGAAGCACACTGTCTTTATCTACCGCCGAAATGGCGACTCAATCCCCTCACCTGACCAATATACCTCAAGCCGTACGAATTGCAGCCAGTATAGATCCTAATGTGGACGCACAGCTCAAGCAGCAGGCGATAGATTATCTGACAAAGGTCAAGGAGCTATGTGAGGAGACCTGGCAGGTAAGTTAGGCAAAGGCCCGAACACCGAGCGCTGGCCACCCCTACCATCCCACCTGCTCGTGCGACGAGACACTGTAATTACCGGTCCCGTTCTCTGCTTACGTTCCACCGCAGGACTGCCTCGCGCTTTACTTGCAAGGAGCTGGTGCTCCAGGACCGTCCAATCCCGGCAAAGATGGGAAGGAGAAGCTGGAGACGGATCTGAGGATGTTCTGCGAACAGGTGGTAGACCGAGCGTTGACGCACAAGTGAGTCGGCAATATCTGCGGCGCTTCCAGAAGAAGAGAACTACGATGACTGACTGTTATGAACTGGAGTAGGTCAAGGGAAATGTCGCCCGATGCCCAGCAGGCCATGTACAACGCCGTAGTAGAGTTCATCGAGACCGAATACGTGCAAGGCCCCTGCGAAGGCGGTCAAGCTTGTGAGTGCTATCAGTATGGAAGCTGAGCAAACCAAACTAAACAATTGCGTCGAACAGTCCTTCGAAACAAGTTGGCATTCACGATCACCCATCTCTTCCTCAACGTTTATCCCAACACGATCCCCAACTTCCTGCATCCTCTCTTCGCTTTGCTCACACCGTCAGATCCGTCCCCCTCAAAGCCGACCAACCTCCATCCTGTTCTCCTCACAATCCGAGTGCTTTCTGAGATCGCCCAAGAGATCCATGACACGACTCTCAAGAGCGCCAGAGCGTACTCGAAGGACAGGCAAGAACGAGACGGTGTAGTAAGGGATGTCATCAGGTCGAGCGGCGATGAAAGAGTTGCTGTTGATGGTATGCTGGCATTGGCGGAGAAGGGAGTGGATATGCTGGAGCAAGGAGGAGATACGAAATGGGCCGAAATAACAGACTCGACGTTGAAAACGCTCACAACCTGGACTCGTGAGTTACTCTATTTAAAGAGTCGTAACATCGCTGACGAGATATATAGCTTGGGTCGATCTCGGCGTCAGTCTCAACCCAAAATCATTGGCATTCTACCAAAGACTCCTTCAATCACGGCATATGGCACTGCGGACGGCTTCAGCGGCGATCCTGCGGACGTTCGTCGTCAAGGGGATCCAAGATCCTCAATCTAGGCTCGAAGTACTCAAAGTGCTCAACGTGGTTTCCATTGTAGATCCGCTGGAAGCTGAGACGAGGGGAGTCAAGGACAATGAGGAAGCGGTTAATTTCCGAGCAGCTATCGCCAGTCTGCTTGCAGCTTATGGAATAGAATTGATCGGCTTCAACGAGAACGTAAGTCAGCCATATATGCGTGCATAAAATAACGCTAACGTAGTACTTCAGACTGAATACCCAGAATCCCTTCGAAATGAGGCCGAGGCAATGATGTTCACCGCTCGGCCTTTACTTCTCCGCTTCCTCAGCGATAGGCAGTACGAGGTACCCATTGCGGTCGCACCTTTCGCTTCAGACTTGTTGAGAGTGGTGAGTATGCTGTACACCGACTTCAAATTTGGTGTTGATCGAAACTGACCACCTGTTGTATAGTACAAGCGAATCCACAAAGCACCTTCCATTCCTCCTCCCAAGGCTGGTCAACCTCCTCCCGTGCAACCTCCCTCTGTCCCTCTTCCATCAGAAAGACGGGAGTTTCTCTCCTCGATGCTCGATATCCTAGTCAGGCAATTAGCTTGGCCGGAAGACGTAGATTGGGAGGCGCCAGGAGGCGAGGACGATCCAGACGACGAGCTAGCTCTCTTCATGACTTTCCGAGTTGTGAGTGTCATCTTTGTTCGTACACAGCTGACAATCAGTACTGCCGCTCGTACATCGAGTCCATCGCTCAAATCGACAAGGGTCTCCATACCGAGGTCGTAGCGAGGATCACAGTCGCTACGCTCGATGCCTATCAGGCCGGCGGACCATCCGCTGTACCATGGCAACAGGCTGAGCTTGCTCTGCATTTGGTATACACGTTTGGAGAGCTATCAAAAAGTAAGTCTCTTTCGCGAAGGAATCTCGCTGACAATCAACAGACAATACCCGAGCGGCGTTCTACGACCTTCCTGCGGAAATGGCTACAAAGGCGGCGAGAGACAAGGTCCATCGTGCGAATATCAACAAGGCCTATATAGAAACAGCGGCTTCGAGCGGTAGAACCACCCCGACTATGGAAGATATCAGTCAACCACTTCCCGATTTGGATTACGGCGACTCGAAGGAGCGATTCGATTACGAGCAGTACCCGCTGTCTCCGCTTGGAGAACTGTTGAAACGCTGCATGGCTTCAGGCATATCCGCCTACCCTCACCCGGCCGTGACGTTGCAGTACTTTGAGTGTGCAGTACGATATGTCGAGTTCTGGAGGTACAAGAGAGAAGCGATCCCACCCATGTTCGAGGCAATCCTGGATACTCGGTAAGTCCCCATACTAAGGAGGAAGAAACGATGTGCTGACAGGCCGCAGTGGTGTGCACCACCCTGACGAGGGTGTTCGTCGACGGTGCTTCTACCTGTTCCAGAAGCTTTGCAAAGATTGCAGAAGCGAAGCGGTGGTTGAGATGGTATCGCCTATCCTGGAGAGCATCAGAGTGAGTCGATGATATACTGTGCATGCGCTGACAAGGTAGGATCTTATGGTCATCAATGCTGAGCTGCCGAGTGCCGACTCACCTGACGAGAGTCCGCTCGCGAAAGCTACGACCGGCAAAACGTACGCGGCGGACCAACTATACCTGTTTGAGGCGGCTGGTTTCTTGATCTACTTCACAAAGTCAGACCCTCAGAAACAGATGGGTTTGCTGGAAGCCGTCGCGGGACCTTTGATGAGCGGGATGGCCGCAGGAGTAGAACGATATCGATCAGCACCGACAGACCTTCAGGCGGTCCTTCAAGTGCACCATCACCTCATGGCTTTGGGTCACTTTGCGAAGGGCTTCCCGACCGTCACGGACAATCAGGTAGAAGCCTTGCCTTACACTCCGCCATTCAAGCAGATGACTGAGGCGTTACTTCAAGCTCTGGATGTTTTGAAGTCACAGCGAGTAGTCAGAGATGCGGTAAGTGAAGAAGTCAGGTGGCGCAAGCAAAATCATCAACTGATCACTTTTATCGTCAATCACACAGGCTCGATTTGCTTTCGCTCAATTCGTGACCGCTATCGGTACGACTGTCGCAGAGCTGGTACCAAAGTTCGTTTCTGTCGTGGTCACCGAGTACGAGCCTTCAGAACTGGTCGACTTTATGCTCTTCCTCGGTCTTCTCATGCACAGGTTGAAGGTGAGCTGAAACCAAACTGGTGCGACGGTGCATTAAGCTGACCTCTGATTATCAGAAAAACACCTTCGAGACGATTGACATGCTTCTGTTACCCCTCCTTTCAAGGATCTTCGCTGTCCTTGGTCAACCCATCACTGGCACAGACGAAGCTCAGACCCACAAGCGACTCAAAGAGGCCTACCTTTCCTTCTTCACTGCCCTAATGAACGCCAATCTCGATGGCGTGTTCATCACAGAGCGAAACAAACCCGAGTTCGAGAACCTGCTCACCACACTTCTTGGCCTGACGCAAGATTGCTCCGATCCCGATTCTCAACGGTTCGCCTTTGGCTTCTTTGCTCGAAGTGTGGTTGCGTGGGGTACCTCGCCTGAAGCTGCTTCTGCTCCGTCCGTCTTTGCTGAAAGCGCACAATCAGCACTCAGCAAAGCGGTCGCGAATGGTACAGCCATCGCTACCAATCAGCACACCATCGCAAAGGAGGACAGAGCGAGACAGGCTTTGCCCGGCTACGAAAACTTCATCTATCAGAGATTGCTGCCGGCCTGCTTCGAGGTGCCCGCTAGGAGGGAGTTCAATATCCGGGGAGGTAACCTGGTGAGCTGATACATTAATCGACAGTTTCAAAGTTGTATGTGGTGGCTGACCGACAAACTCCCTGTCTTGTGTTTCTCGCCAATCACTAGATACTATTCGAGATGGCGGGCTTAGTTCGAAACACTGCCCAAGCACGAGGCCAAGAAGCGCTCGATCTCATGTCCAACGATCTCCTCCCTCGATTAGGCTGCCCGCCCGAGATTGCAAACCAGTTCATCAACAGCCTCAAGACTCAACAGGCCAAAGATTTCAGGAAGACGTACGGCGAGTTTGTCCGTGCCATGCGAGGTTCGGCGTGAGCACGTGAGGCAACTGTGAATTATGGAAACAATGAGCAGGAGGGGAAGGAACCTGCGACATTGAACGAGTCGTGATGATAATCATGTGAAACGTCAAACACAATCAAGCGCATCAGAAACAGAGATTGCTACGTCGATCAACACGCGAGATGACAGAGACCGAAGTCGGTTGATACACTGCATATACTATTCATCCAGTCGCGCAACCTTTTTCCACTGCATATACATATTTATTCCCAAAGTATTCTTCTTTCCGACTTGTGCCTATTCTCATCTTCATCCTCGATCTCGATTTTCCCGTGGCGAGAGGCTCCACAATCTCTCGTCGATCCATCATATTCAATCGTTACACACATCCATACTGCGATGCATCATACGATCAACATGTCAGCGAGATGACTGGGTTGTAGTGAGGTATAATGATCATAAAAAAAGGAGTGAGCGGTAGGAGAGACTATCTGGCCTTGTAATCGGAAGACATACACGTTGAGTGACCTATCTATCCACCGATGGGTCCAGCACCTCCGACTTCCTCCTTCTTGGGCTCTTCGCCAATCTTCTTGGTCTCCTTGATCTCGCTCGCAGTAACGTTCTCCTTGGCTGCGTCACCAGCGCCTTTCTCTCCGCCAGCATTACCTACGCTCCCCTTCGATCCGGAGCTCGATCCAGAGCTGGAGCTGGAGCTGGAGCCTGAACTGCCAGATTTGTATTCGCCGGCGCCGACTTCAGGGTCTGTAGAGCCCGACTGAGTCCCGGGACCTTTCCCTTGACCGTTCGGCTTGGGGTCAGGCGTAGAGGAGGGCAGAGGAGTATCGTTGGCTGCTTTCTCGTCGGTGGGATCACCGTAACCCGTCGTCGTTGCTCGGAAAGCTGTGGCGTGCAGTGATCGTGCAGAGGCCCTTGGGGTCTGGACGAGACGTGTGAAGGGTCGAAGAGTGCTTCGGAGGGACATGACAATGATATTGGTTTGATTTGTTCAGTTCAGTTCAGTTTGTATATGTCGGCTATATTATTTATCGAGAAGACTGGGAAGACAACAGATAGTAGGTATATATATGCATGGAAGGTCAGGTGCATAGCTGTATCGTTGTATCATGAGGTGATTAGCAGCGATGACGATATAGTGACGATCTGCTGAAGCTACGGCTACAGCTACAGCTGCAGTGTTTAATTAGCTTGCTTGCTTGTGACTTAACTCGCTGACGCTGATGGACACTGGGACTTGCCGATCGGATCAAGATCGAGCAAAGAATAAGCGGGGCTCCGAAAGCGCGCTCAATCCGTTCCGGCGGAAGAAGGGAAAGGTCAGCCAGCATGTTAAGAGTGTCTGAAGCCCGGGAGAGGGAGATGGGAAATGGGAGACGGCTTTCTTTTGACAATATATGCATAGGGTAAAACAGGTATTGGTAGTTTCTTGACGGACTTGACAATCGACGATTCTTGAACATGACACTCCTTTGGCTTTGATTGAACACGAGAAGGGATGAGCCATCTAATGTATCTATTCGACATCCTTGGCGGAAGTCATCTGTCCCCCCCGTGGTCAAGCGAATCCGACAATCGCGATGCGAGGCACATGACATCAGTATGAGCCCTATCACGATCGGACATGGACGACGGTTGTTGGGTGCCTTGATCGATAACATGTAAAAGATTACACATGACACATGAGGCGAAGTAGTGAAGTGAAGAGAAGTGAAAAAACTCACGAGTCGCCAACCACCGTCAATGACGATATCTGCCGCGTTGGTGTATCCGCCAGCGGGCGAAGCGAGCATCAGGACCGTACCGGCGAGTTCTTCCCAGTATCCTTCTCGGCTGGAAAGAATTATGATCAATGATCAGGACGAACATCTCTGCAAAACACAGGACGATCCCTTGGTTCTTTTTTACTTGTGACTACTCACCCCTTCGGAATGGCATTCTTGCACGCGTTCTGCTGCGGCTTCCACATCTGACCGAACCTGTCCTGTCCTCCAGTAGTGAGCTGCGACTTGAACAGGCCTGATCACGCCGTGCGAAAAACAAACCAAGTATCAATCACTGATCACATCGACGCAAAGTGCCCGAGCCCGTGTGTGAGAGAGAAAAGTGGAATGCGAATGGAAGAAGAGAAGGGATACCGTATACCGCTTACCTGGTGAGACGGAGTTGACTCGGATTTTGAACGGACTCAGGCCAGCCGCCATGAGTGTAGTGAGGTGCGTCTCGGCAGCTTTCGACTGGGCGTACGAGTATTCGCAGACGGCTCTGAGGTCGTAGAACACAACAAGCAAATCCCTTCGATCAGCGAAGCAAAGCGGAGCACAAGCACCTTCTAGATTTCACGTTGAAGCAAGCTCCTGACGTCGACGGGATGTGATGCCCGGACCACAGCGTGCAGCGGGCGTATGAGCCTGAAGGGAAGGACGGCAGGTCACTCACCTGTTCAGGAAGAACTGGGCCGCGAGAGAAGTGATGTTGGTAATGCAAGGGTCGTCCGACTTCTTGAAGAGGGAAATACATTTGACAGCTAGGAGGTACGGCCCTGCGACGTGGATGGCGGTCATATTGGCAAAGTCGGAGCTAGAGATGATCCATCTTGATCTTAGTAAACGCGTCACCCGTAATTTGGCAGTACACAAGACAGAATGGGCTGGCTGCCTAGTTTGCATATCGAGCCCATGGTTTGCAGATCATAGGCCCTTGACCCTCAGTGAGAAGTAACATGATCAGTGGTACTCACTCTTCGATCGACCAGAGCATCTTCTCCAATTCCTTAGGATCATTGAGGTCGGGCGCAACGGTCCTCCAGTTGGCGGAGAACCCAGCATTGTTGACGAGATAGTCGAGCTGGAAGGAATGAAGCAGACGGCCGTTCAGCATAGACACTTCCGCTGACGCATAGCTTATTACTATAGCAGTACGGCGCTCATCTAGCCAGAGCAGACCTTGCGAGACAAGCAAGGACGTGCTGACCGACCTTATCAGTGATCGCCGCGATCTCCTCGTAGACCTCCACGATACCCTGTTTGGTGGCTACATCCCCCTGGACGGCGATACATTCTCCTTCGGAGCCATCTTCCTTGGCAGCTTCGTTGAGCTCTTTGGCGGTGGCGTCGATGACTTCGGCTCGTCGGCCGATGATGAGGACCTTGGCGCCGTTGATGGTCAGCGCTGTTGCGATCGCTTTGCCGAGGCCTGGGACGAGTATCGATACCGAATAAGCATATACAGTAGTAGTGCGTAAATACGCTATTGGCGTGACAAAAGCGCTCCCTGGAGCTGAGCCCCTAGAGATATATCGCATATCGACTTACCGGTCCCTCCGCCTGTGACGATACAGACTTTGCCTTTGACTGAGAAGAGGTTGGCGATGCTGAACGAGTTGAGGGACATATTGAGATGAGTAAACCAGCTGTACAAATATGTACTAGATGTTGAAGACCGGGGGGCAGACACGTTGGAGGAAGTCATTTAGGCAATACCGAAGCGCCTTCTTATACCTATACCTGTACCCACTGCGATGCATGCTTGAGCCCCTGTAGATATCAGGTACCTGCCACAAGTCACAAAGTCGTTGTCAAGATCCAGGACATTCCCCCAGCTTGATCTGATGGTGGTCAAGCACCAGTGGTTCAAGGGTTTGATTCTACGCTATCTCGCCTGAAGCTAGTATTGTCTACCCAGGTGTCCGTCCACGTTGCGGTCGCTATGCCGACCAAAGGAAGGCACTAGTGATCCGCGATCAAGCTTAGGGCACATGCGGTGGCCAGGGCAACAAATCACTGATGCCGGGATGAGCACTTATAGTATATCCCTCCGCAGTGATGGGGGGTACATAAGGTTATTGGCTAAGTAGATGCCCATGCAAGAAGCCGTTTTCAGGTGCACGTTTCCAGCAGTAGTGGCTTTTCCTTTCGCATGATGGCGATCGGATCAGCGCGTTTGCTCGGGTCCGTAGCGCACTAAACTCTATCACTGCTGTGTATCTTACGCCTCTTACCATGCTCCACGATGTAGCTAGATACGCCATGTTCTGATCCAGGTCGATGACTCCCAGCCATATCCGGATCTTCCCCCTCAGATTGTACTTGCGTCAAACGCGAAGATACTGTAGCTTTCGCAGTCATAAGGGTACCCGCGCATGATGATCGGTTGTAGCATTTTGAACACTTTTTTTCTTTCTCATACTTTTGCATGTTACCGTAATTATTCTGTCATATCACATATACAATCAGCCAATCAAGATGCTCTCCGGAAACCTGCTTGCTGCTGTTCAAGCTTGCCACCAAGAGTCACACATGCATCGACCAAACTTTTCCAGAATTGCCCAACAACATCAGGTCAACCGGGTCACCCTCCGTAGACACTATGAACAGTCGTTCCATCCAAACCTCAATATGAAAGACAGCAGATCTCTGCTCTCCAGAGCTCAGGAGGAGGTGGTTCTATCATACATGGAAAGATTGGGGAAGCGACACTTCTTTTTGACTCCAACACTGCTCCGGAACCATATCAACCTAATTATTGGTCATTTACCCTCCGAGAGTTGGGCAAGGAATTTTGTCAAGAAGCACAGCAACCGAGTCAAATGCATGGTTGTAGGGGGTATGGAAGCTTCCAGGCATACAGCAGAGTATAGGCCAGTATTTGAAGCCTGGTTTGATTTGGTGAGTGACGGTGAGATTTGCTGATTTCTTGAGAGTCACATAGTGAGAGAAAGAACTGATCTTCTCACGTCACAAATAGTTTGAAAAGACATGCTTGGACAACAACATCACACCCGATGCAATCTATAACATGGATGAGAAAGGATTTATGATGGGACAGCAGAATAAGCAACGGAAGATTGTCCCAATTGCAGAGGCAAGAAGAATTGGAGGACCGTTAGCAAGAATTGATGGCAACAGGGAATGGGCCACAGTCATTGGCTCTGTATGTGCCGATGGTTCAGCCTTGACACCGGTTGTCATCTTCAAGGGAAAGAATGTGGGAGAGAACTGGTTGGATCAACTATCAGAGGAGGAGAAGTTCTTTGTCACGGCCACAGAGAAAGGATGGACAGATCAAGAGACCGGAGTGAGATGGCTGGATGAGGTGTTTGATCTGGAGACTCGACACAAGCCCAATCACCGTAAACGACTTCTCATTCTGGATGGCCATAACAGCCATGTCAGCAACGACTTCCTTGAGTCCTGTGACAGGAAACAAATCAAGCTATTGGTTCTACCACCTCACTCGACCCACCGACTACAACCTCTAGATGTTGGCATCTTCTCCCCTCTCTCTACAGCATACACAACCATCCTCAATCAGCGGTACCAATCATTTGAAGGAAGGCTGTATATATGCAAAGCAACATTCTACAGTTGCTTTGTAGCAGCATGGAGGAGTGCTGTCAACGAGGAGAATATCAAGAAAGCCTTCAATAAGGCTGGACTTGTTCCTCATGACCGTTCAGTGGTCATGCAGCGTGTCTTTCAGCTTGATCCTCCTCCCCGTACCCCCTCCCCTGCTCCCACAGACACTCAATCTGTTCCAAGTTCACCTCTAGGGGACGGAGGGTCCAGGCAGCTGCACCGTAAGGTGAAGAGCAACAGGAAGAAGGCTCATGAGGCTGTGGTCAAGATGGACAAAAGGATTGTAAGTCTCGAGACTACTGTGAGATTTCAGTCAACTCAAATCACAGAACTACAAGCTGGGATGAAGCAGGCACGTAACCAAAAGGCCTTCAAGCCAATTGTACCAGGTCACAAGGAGGGACAAGCGTGTCTCATTGGACCAGTAGAACTACGGGAGCACAAGAGAAAACAGGAGGAATTGAGACGGGAGGAAGAAGCAGAAGCAGCTAGAAAGAGGGCTAAGAAAGACGCTACAGCTGCCAAGAAGGCTGAAGCACAGGTCAAGAAGACAGAAGCAGCCAAGAGAAGAGCAGAAAGAGCCGCTAGGAATACTGTTGGTACGGAGCAAGGGAGGATAAATATGGCAGTCACTGGGCCACTTAGTATAAGGGCATTGACCGAGATGCCTGTCAATCATGCTGCATCTCACGCAGGGCCTTCCAATTGCACACAGTAGTAGTTGTCATATATATCTATATACCTACCATGTTATGTGTGCATATGCATACTGTCAATCTTACGGAACTGGGCAGACATACATACTGGTAGGGTGACCAGAAGCACCAATTTGCCACCCGGGATTCCTCCAAACTGAGCGACTCAAGCATCCCATGCATTGCACAGCATGTAGAGGAGACCCATAGCTTCAAAACGCACCTAGTGGGCCCAAAAGTAAAATTGCGATGCATGCAGGAGAGCTGATTTAGTCAGAGGTATTCATAGGAGAAAAAAGTGTTCAAAATGCTACAACCGATCATCATGCGCGGGTACCCTTAGGACGCTCATACTAAATTGGCTGTGTCTTTCTATATCTTCTCATGGCCACTGCTGACTTGTACAAAAAAACCATCCTCACCCTACGGTACTGGACATTAGTAAGGGGTGGAAGTCACTCAGCTGTCATCGTGCATGCATGCATGCATGCGACATTTGTCCTCACTGTGTCACCGACGTAGAGCATAGCCACCATACGGTGATGCCCGCACTACTGGCCAAGGTGCCACTTTTTCCATCCCTTCACATACCCAGGAATTTGCTTCCGTCCCTCAATCTGTAAACCTCTATTACGCTCTCTCGTAGTGCACATCTCATGCACAATCCATATCGTCGAACTCACTCAGATTGATCTTCCAAATAGCAGTCATCCACAATCATACAACATTGTACTCAAAAAGGCAGACAACTAGTTCCATCCACCATGTCGACTTCGGTACTGCCTGCTGACGGCTCGGCTGGACCCTCCAACCCCATTGCGGCGTCCGCAAACGGGCTGCCGCCGCTCGCTGACTTAGTGAGGAGAAGTACGAAGCGGACGCGGATTGTATATGGAGTAGAGGGAGCTGCGGTCGATGATGGATTGGCGAGAGCGTGAGTAATTGTGTACTCGCTATAGCATGAGGGATCTTGGCACACCCACGCGTTATCGTTCTATGCTAAATCTGGAACTTGTCGTTGCTGTTCGCACATGATACAGAAACAAGATCAAGCTCGCGTCGAAACTTGCGGCAGAGTACAAGGATGTCCAAGTACTACCGCCCATCCTCGCTGGCCAGACTGCTGGGCCTGCTGGACCGAAGCGACCTGCCGGCGGTGCACCTGGGCCTGCCGTACCTGGACCTGTCGCTGGACAGAAATTGATTGGAGGTGTAGAGACTACCGAGACGTGAGTCGGCTTACCTTCATGCAAGGCCTTACCTCCAAGGGAGTCACTTGAACTCCCCGCACATTCTGGTACTGATTTGTCGATGTCGTATGCTCGCGTCGTATATGCAGGTCCGGAAATGGCACTGCTATCTTTTCTGAGCCGAGAGCGTTGGTCAAGTTCAGACATCAGCAGGGATACGCCGCGGAGGGAGGACAGGCGTCGTCCAGGCTATCTCAGGCTTTGATGAGGAAGAAGGAGGCGCGAGAAGTCAAGCCGGCCTACCACCCTCAATGTGAGTTGAAATCCTTTCATTCTGCTGTACATTCACGCGGTCTACGCGGTTTGACTGACGAATATTTGTGATTAACGGGACTTGTAGGGAAACTCACCCGAGTCATCTCTGGCCATATGGGATGGGTGCGAGCGGTAGCTGTCGACCCGGGAAATCAGTGGTTCGCCACCGGTGCGGGAGACAGAGTGGTCAAGGTGTGTCTGCGTCGCATCAACTAATCTTCCCGAACAGAATATCTCTCATGTTTCGGAACTGACTGAGCTATTATCTTTTTCGGCTTTCTCGCAGATTTGGGATTTGGCAAGCGGAGAATTGAAGCTTTCGTTGACTGGACACATCTCGACAATCCGAGGCCTGGCCGTATCAGATCGACATCCTTATCTCTTCTCATGTGCCGAGGACAAGGTGAGTCGATCTCAGGACGACAACCACGCCATTACACGTACTTCTCGTACTGACTGGTGTTATCCCATTTAAACAGATGGTCAAATGTTGGGATCTGGAGACGAACAAGGTCATCAGGCATTATCATGGACATTTCTCGGGTGTTTACTCGCTTGCGTGAGTTGCCGCTCACCTTTAACGATTACATGAAGGGTAAATCAGCTCATTTCTACTCACAGAGTTCACCCCACGCTCGATGTACTGGTGACTGCTGGTCGAGATGCGAGTGTACGAGTAAGTTTGCCCAAGTTTGCGTTGTGCGTTCGTGCGTAGACCGAGCTGATTGTGCATTCGTTCGCGCGGGTAGGTCTGGGATATGCGAAGTCGAGCAAACATCTTCACTCTCACCGGACACACAAGTACCGTCGCGAGCGTGCAAACGCAGGATGCCGATCCTCAGATCATCTCCGGCAGCATGGACAGCACTGTCAGGTACGTTCACCTGTCTTTTCGATATGTCAGCCGTCAGCCGGCACAGAACCATAATACTGATGGCACCCCGTGGTCTTCTCTTTCGCTTGCAGACTGTGGGATCTCGCTGCCGGAAAATGCATGACCACCTTAACCCACCACAAGAAATCTGTTCGAGCGCTCGCCATTCATCCTACAGAGTACTCGTTCGCTTCGGCCAGTGCCGGCGGAAACAACATCAAGAAGTGGAAGTGTCCCGAGGGTCTATTCGTGCACAACTTTGTAGGACATGAAGCGATCATCAACTCGCTGTCGGTCAACTCGGAGGGTGTTATGTTCTCTGGCGGTAAGTCCGGAATAACCGAACTTCTTGCCTTCGCGAAAGCATTCAGATAGAACGTCACTGATTGCGTCTTTGATTATTCTCGACGTTCACAGCGGACAACGGTACGCTCACCATGTGGGACTATGCTACCGGGCTGCCATTCCAGCACCTCAAGGATATCCCTCAACCCGGTTCTCTCGATGCTGAAGCGGTGAGTCGTTGTTTCCACATCGATCGGAAACATACATATTTACTGATCATCTCACGTTTCCTCGGGCAGGGCGTGTTCTGCTCCACTTTCGACAAGACTGGTACGAGACTCATTACGGGCGGAGCGGACAAGACGATCAAGGTGTACTCTGAGCAAGCGTAGATGACATTAAATGTCTAAGAAAAGATGCATTGTATAGTTATTCTTCTTCTGCAAGACAAAGCCGGAGACACACAGGATGCATAGATGCGTGGCATGATTTCGAATCGGTTTTTATTTTTTGGCTGTGCTAGTCTGTCTATACGGAAAGCTCGGCGGTCTTGACGTTCTTGAGCTTCTCCTCGTAAGGCTTGAGAGCGGGCGTGACCCACTCCTTTACGAAGCCGTCTACCTGTTCGGGTGCTCGACCGACAAACGTCCTGGGGTCGAGGAGCTCGTCGAGCTGGCCCCAGATAGGCTTGAAGTAGTCGTCCTTCTTAACTCTGTCAATCAGGTCGTTCTCGCCTCCTTCCTCCTTGACGACAGCTCCGGCCTGATGCGAGAGCACCCTGATCTTCTCGTGGCATTCTTGTCGGTCCCCGCCGGCCTTGACGATGGCCATGATAATGTTCTCGGTGGCCATGAAGGGCAGCTCTTGCGAGATTCGTCGACCGATGACTCGCGGGTAGACAACGAGACCCTCTGAGATGTTTTGAAGGGTCGTCAGGAGGATGTCGGCGGTCAGGAAAGCCTCGGGGATAGTGACTCGTCGGTTGGCACTGACATCCCCAGATCACAGAGGCAAATCATGGTAGATCAGCAACATGCCTTTCATTCTCCGTCTCTCTGTGTGATACACTGCAGGAGTTTGTCCTGGGGTGCAATTCACTCCACTCACGAGTCATCCAGAGTTCGCTCGAGCCATTGTACGGACGAAGTCATAAGCGTGTTCTGGTAGATAACCATGAGGTGTCGGGCAAGAGAACAAGCTCGCTCGCATCGCATGGGGTTTCGCTATATCACACAACAAGACATTCGATGACTTGAGATCAGCCGTGCGATATCAGGTGTATAAATGAATATGCTGGGTGATATGCTCACCTTGTAGGCCATGGCGGAAGAACCGATCTGGTCCTTCTCGAAGGGCTCCTCAATCTCCTTCAAGTTGGCAAGAAGTCGGACTGCGCAGATGGGAAGTGAGTCAGCCACTGCCGTGGGTCGATTCTACGGTACTCGATACCACTCACTGTCCGTAGCAATCTTGTGCACGGTCGCGCCGAAGCTCGAAAGGGGACCCAACACGTCGGCATCGATCTTCCTGGAGTAAGTCTGACCGGTGACGGGATAAGCGTAAGGGAAACCGAAGAGCTCGGTGACTCGCTTGTCGAGAGCCTCGACTTTCGCATGATCGCCATCGAAGAGAGCGAGGAATGAACCCTGAGTTCCGGTGGTTCCTTTTACACCTCTGAAGCCGAGGTCGTTCCTCGCTCGCTCGAGGTTCCTGAGGTCCCAAAGCAGCTCCTGGATCCACAGGGTAGCTCGCTTGCCTACAGTGGTGAGCTGTGCGGGCTGGAAGTGGGTGAAGCCGAGCGTGGGGAGGTCTCGGTATTTCTCGGCGAAAGAGGTCAGTCGGGAGATGACGACGGCCAACTTGGGCAAAAGGATGTCGAGTCCCTCTCGGAGGAAGATGAGGTCGGCGTTGCTGAGAGTGAACGAAGCACAAAGCCCCCTTTCAGCTACACGCGATCTGAGAAGTGTTTGGCGGCTCGAGTATGACATCGACTCACTCGGTGACGTAACAAGAGGTAGCACCCAAGCTGGACAAAGACAGAGTTAGCTATGCCGCGATCATGAAGGATGAAATACATGCGTCTAAGGGACCTACTGGATGATACCGGCAGCCTCGGGGGCGACAGTTCCGAAGGTGTGCACGTGAGCCATCACGTCGTCTGAACAGAGCAACATGTCCCAGTCAGCTGAATCATTACCTCAGGGTAGACAGCTTAGCTGAGCTGATATGTTATACGCACGTCGTCGCTTCTTCTCTTCCTCAGCAGCGACCTTCATCTGCTCTTCGTCGAGCTCGAGGTGGGCCTTCATCTGTTCGATCGCTTCGTCGGAGATGGCGAGGCCGAGCTCCTGTGATTTATCAATCGTTCACGCACTGTAGTTAGCGAGGGGTAGTGCCTTTGACGTCTTGTTGTGTGATAGCCGAAAGACTCATCAACCTGACGTACCTTCTCAGCGATAGCGAGGTTGAGCCACAGCTTTCTCCAGGTCCCGAATCGGGTCTACAGGCATCGATCAATCAGCATTAGTCCTCAACTCCTACCTCATCCTATCCGCTAGCAATCTCCACTCACACCACTAGAGAAGAGCTTAGACATCTCCTTGGATGCATATCGGCTGCAAAGAATCAAGCGAAGGTGGTTAGCGTTTTCGCCAGATCAGCGCATAAACCGACTGAGCTATACGCGTCCGAAAGGGTACGAAAGCAAGCTAGCTAGCTAGCTCACGAGGAAAGAGGGGTCTGGTAGGTGTCCATCTTGCTTGGTTCTGTTGCGTTGTAGAGGTCCTGCTAACAAAGGCAAGAATGCAAAGTGAATAAAGATGGGTAGCAGTAGTGATGGCCATCTACCTGGACATCTCGCTTGCAGCCAGCTAACAGCCATAGCTATGCTCACGCTCACTATCCACTATCTCTTCGAAAAATAAGCGCGAATCCCTGAAAATCCAGATAAAAATCCCACCCAAAGCAAAGCTTCCGGTATTGCCTTTGCCATTCCTCGCATCTCCCTCGCGTGCCTAAAGAGAACCGACGATGGTGGTCTTGACAAGCCTATCGTTGTGGGGCCCTTCTTGTCACTATGAGCCTTTCTGTTCAGTGCTCGCCACGCAACGGAAAGCCATATGAGCATGAGTTGAGCTAATGCATCAACATTGCGCTTCGAATTGAGTTTCTATCCGGCTTGATATAGATTGGGCGCGCTCTTTACCGCTGCTGAAGCAAAAACCTGTCTATCGTGGCCAGCTGGACACCTTGGCTTAATTCATCGAATCGGACGGTCTTTGCCAATCGGTCATCCATCGATCAGAACGACATCTCAAGCATCATATCATGGCTCGAGCAGGGGCCGCCGCCTCTTCCTCCACCGCGGCCGCAAGGAATAAGCTGGTCGTCCGCCGCTTACCGCCCACCTTACCTGAGGACGTGTTCTGGAAGGCTGTCACGCCATGGATCAATGAGAAGACGTGTTTGTGGAAGCGATATGTGAAAGGAAGACCGGGTGACGGGTGAGTGCTGGTCATGCCGGCGTTTCAATCTTTGTCAGAGCGCATTGACCGAGGGATATGGTTATTTGAATTCTGCTTACGAAAAGGGATCGTGATATACCCCGTAGTGGATATGACTCGCACGCGGTCCATTCGAGGGCATATGTGCTCATGGCGACCCCTGATGCTCTTGTGGAGTTTCATCGAGGGTTTGACGGACACGTATTCAAGTCTAAGACAGGTGAGTGGACTATCGATCTCCAGGATTGCCTAAATCCATACCACCCCCTCAGTCTCTGAGCTTATAGGGCATACGATTGGTCATGGCTAATACCCTGTGCTTTGACCTGCAGGTGCAGAATATCAAGCTGTGGTGGAATACGCGCCAGTGCAGAAGACGCCTTACAAGTCGAAGGTCAAGGTGGACGCGAGGCAAGGCATGATCGATGACGGTGAGTCTAGCCTCACACAGTGTCGAGAGCTCGCTATCTCTCAGCGTATAGCGGCGTCCTGACTGACAAGTTGATTTGCTGCACAGATCCTGATTATCAGTCATTCCTCGACACGCTGAACGCAGTGCCTGTCAAGCCAGCCCTCGAGGTCTCAAGTGAGCTATTCACTCCTTGGATTGAGCGAGGCTTGCTTTTTTCCTCCAGCTGACACCACCTCATTCATTACGTGTAGCTCCGATCGTACAACCCACTTCGACACCGCTTTTGGATCATCTTCGCGCCCAAGGGAAATCAGGCTCAGGCAAGGGGAAGGGTAAATCCAAATCAAGCGCGACAGCCTCGTCCTCGTCCGCGACAGAGTCTGCTAGGAGAGCAGCAGCTATCGCGTCCGTCACTGCCGCCGCGTCGAAACGTGCACCTCAAAACACCGGTGGACCGATCATGGTAGCTGGAAAAGGTAGAGAAGTGGTCATCAGTACGCCCGTTCCTCTGGCAGCAGCTGCGACGGCGCCGTCAACGAGTACTGGGGATGGCAGCTCTGCCGTAGCAGAAGAGGGGAAGAAGAAAGGACGTAGTGGGAGGAAGAAAGGAAAGAAAGACGGTGATCAGGCCGAAGGGGATAAAAAGGCCCAGGACGTCAAAGCATCTGGATCCAACGCACCTTCTGCTTCCTTGACTGGTCAGGCAAAACAGGGTCAAGGAATTGGAAGTGGAGGTGGACGAGGAGGAGAGAAGGGCGGCGGGGGTAGCAAAGGGGCAAAACAGTCTCAAGGTCAAGGTGCAAAAGGGGGCACGGCAGCTGAGGGCAGCAAGACAGGCCAGGCCAATAGTAGTGGTAAAGCTGAAGGCGGTGGTAGTGGGAGGAACAGAGGCGGTGCTGGTAAGCAGGGAGGGAACGCTGGTGATGGTGTAGCCTCTACGAAATCAGGTGAGGGAGCTAGTGCTGGCGCGGGCGGCAGCGGTAGCAAAGGTAGAAGTGGACGAGGAGGAGGAGGTGGTGGTGGCGGAGGAGGTGGCGCAGGTGCTGGTGGTGGTGGTGGAAATGGCAAAGGAGGCAAAGATCGTTCAGGCCGAGGTCAGGTCATGGAGATCTTGTCACGCAACTCTGCTACTCCTGCTCAAAGTAAAACAGGTAATCAAGCGCAGAAGGCGACATCAGGTGGTGCAGGAGGCGGCGGGAGCAGTGGGACTCGAGGTGCGCCGATACATTCTGATCCTGGTGCTTCTAAGGCTCGAATAGATGTACCATGATAGTTTGAATGTTTGCACAATAGATGCACGATCCACAATCACAGTCAAAATGACAGCCCTCTTGTGCAATCTTCATGTGCTCATAATGCGGTTCGCGACGTTCAGAAGCGAACTGTAGACCGGCAACCCTGATGTCGACGCCCGGTGCGTAGCAGAAGCTGGACGGGTGTGTCCACGATATATAGCCTCTCGAGAAACAAAGCCAAGACGAGACCGCAATGGAAGCGTTCCTACACGTATGCACGCACAGTGCTGCGTCAACCTGTTCCTGTCAATACAGGCAGCGCAGCTGATCACAACACCTGTAGCAGGATCGGTTAAAATGACAATAGACAAATCTACCGGGATTGAGGGCTACCGCATGACGATAACCTCTAGAGTACCTCACTCGAGATTTCGGCAGATATGTTATTTGTAGGACATAGCCGGCGGCCCGTTGGTCGGTAGGTTCCCGGCACCGGCCCGATCCACCTGTCGACTTTGGTGCATCAGGTGGGGTGGGTGGGTCTGTCTTTATGCATGGTGCATAGTGGATGGTGGATGGTGGATCTTTACGCCGTAAAGCATACTCTGCATAAATAGACAGCCCCCTCTTCTACAGTTATTTTTCTGCTCTCTCTTTATTTTCCCCTCCAACCTCTTTACCGTTCCAGATCCCAAGATCAGACTTTACCTGCTTCCTAAGAGCCCAGCCGAAAATGACCAACGCTACTCGAACTCTCAAGCCTGGTGTATGGGCACCCATCCCCACCTTCTTCGACGAGCAAGAGAACCTCGGTAAGCTCCCCTCGCCTTTCAGCAAGAGTATCCACCCATGACTTCTCGTTCCCCTCTGCATTATTCGGACAGAAGTCTACCTATGAGATAGAACTATAGCTAACCGAATTGTACTCGCAGACCTGGACACCTTCCGAAAGCATGTCGTCAAGCTCGCAAAAGTCGGCATGCAGCCCGTCATCTGCGGTTCGATGGGCGAGGCTTTCCACCTGTCCGATGACGAGCGAGCGACCCTTTTCAAGGAGACCAGAAAGGCTTTGGATGAGGCTGGATTGAAGGACACGGTCGTCATTGCTGGAACGTGAGTGTCACCGGGTTTTCCACTGAATCAGGCCTGGGCGATGAGGACACGCAGGCGCCGTTTTGTATGGTCATGTGCGAGCCGGAGAGTCGGGCCGGAACTATACCTCTGCGTTGTTTCGCGATCGCCTGATCAACAACGCAAGAGACATAATCACACTCACCGCATAGCCGCTGACAGCTGTGCATCATGATACATATAGCGGTGGCAACTCTACCCAGCAGACCATCCGACTATCCAAGCTCGCCGCCGAGGCCGGTGCCGACGTCGTCATCGTCATCCCCCCCGGATACTTTGCGGGCGCCATGACCCGAGACGCGCTCAAGACCTTCTTCCTTGATGTCCAGGCCGCTTCTCCTCTGCCCGTCATGATCTACAATTTCCCGGGTGCTGCCGGCGGAATCGACATGGACTCTGACCTGATCAATGAGATCGCCAAGGAGGGGCCCAACATCTGCGGTGTCAAGTTGACCTGTGGTGCCGTTGGCAAGCTTACCCGAATCACCGGAACCACCGCCGTCGACTCGTTCTCCTCTTCTCCTCGAAAATCCGCCTCAGCACCCGAATTCCTCACCCTCGGTGGATTCGCCGACTTCCTCGCTCCCGCTGTCCTCGGTGGACGAGGCCACGGTGCCATCATGGGTCTCGGAAACATCTACCCTCGATCATTGGCTAAGCTCTTCGAGCTCACCTGGAAAGTACACACCGCCTCCAGCCCTTCCGCGGAGGATCTGAAGAAGTCTCTTGAGCTCCAAGACCTTGTATCGGAGGCCGACAAGGCTTTCTTCAAGGCCGGCATCTCGGGTACCAAATGGTTCCTACAGAAGAACTCTGGTCACCCCTCAAAGCGAATGCGACGACCTCTGCTCGACTTCTCCGACGAGGCCGGTGCTGCGCTCGAAAAATCATCAGACGTCACCAACCTCCTCAAGTACGAGCAGGCTCTTGAGAAGGGACAATAAGCGGAAAGGGGAACAACCCACATAACATACCTTGTCGGACAGACGGATAGAGGTAGAAAATAGTACTCTATACTTGGGACATACACACACAGTATGGATAGCTACTGTAGTCAAGCAGCATAAACAGGTACATGTCGACCATTGTAATGAATATATAACCTCATGTTTTGACGACGATACACTTTTGACTTGGCCGCTAAACGCGCTTGTGCGATATTCAGTATTTGGGTCGTGTGGCGCGTACGGCAAGTGAAGCTGCAGTTTATGACTTCGGGTTGCGACAGGTATATGTGTGTCCTTGCTATCATCCTATCACATATTCGTAATCTCATAGTATACTTGTGCTCATACAGTGGGTTACTTGTCCTTGTAGAACACATACAGCGATTCGGTAGGGTGTCTTTTCTCCTTCTGAGTCTCTTGATCAGGCTGGTTCGGCTGGTCGTGAGCTGGCATCGTAGAGAGTGAGAGGAACGTCGGGGTGCGTTCGGCCTCTTGAGCAGGTAGGACATAAGGGAGGGATTGCTACATGCGTCGTAATCGTACACAACCAGGCTGTTAGCGGTGGAATCGGTCAAGGCACAAGGCTCTCCCTTTCTGTGAAGAAAAGAACCGCACTCACCCTCTTGATAGCAGGCAGCGATGATTCGGTTCCGAGCTTGGCGAGATCTTTGCCCGAACCAGCGCCTCGAACGGGATAGGAATCCACAGCCACGGCGGACCTCGACGAGCTAGCCGGCATAGAAGTAGTAGTTGCCACGCCGATCTCCGCGCCGTGGCTCTTCCTGTTTCCGTCTCCTGCCGTAGCAGTGTACGCTGTGTGCTTTTGGGAATCTGTGACCGTCGAAGAGGCTTGCGAGGGTGCTGAAGTGGGGAGTGGCGGTAAGGGCGGTAAAGAGGTTGGAGGAGAAGGGAACCAGCTGATGGTCGATTTTCGTCTCTCGGACGACCCGTTGGAAATCATACTTTCTCTTGTGACCGGATTATAGTATGAGCCTTGAGCCTGACCTTGGCCAGCCTCTTCTGACATCATGATCTGCTGTTGAGCACGATCTTCAGTTCCAGCAGGCCTGGCACCACTCCCAGCCCAAGCCATAGTGGCTGTGGCAGTGGTGGTAGAAGCGTAAGAATGCCCGTAATCATATGGGTAGTTATCGGGGCCAGTTGGACGCTGGGAGGAATCTGTGATCTGGTAGACCTCCTGAGGGGAGTGTGCGCGCTGATACGGGTGTGGCTGAGCATCGTAGGCCATCTCGGTGCCTGGCGGAGGGTCTTTGGGATAGATCGAGAACGTCTTGGGCTTATTGGTGTTCGGATGGATATTTTCCATAGCTCCTCGTTCTTCTGGGTTTCGTTGTACCAGTCCGTGCGTGGCATAACTGGCTTTCCCACTCTCATTGAGACCATGGTCGTTTTCGTTTTCGGTGCTCATAGTGCTCCCGTTGTTCCCAGCATGAAGAATACCCCGATCGTGCTGATCTTCGTTTTGGTCCTCAGCAGACTCATCAAGCTTGACCCAGCTTCTCCTCTCATGCCCATGCCCATGGCCATGTCCATTTTTCAGCCCGCCTCGAGGCAAGGACAACCTCTTCTCGACACTGTGCTCTATGTCTACGACGCCGGCACGCGTCGAACGCCTAGATCGCCGTTTGCGGAGATACCACCACCCGACGGCTGCTGCGCCGATCCCGAGCAAGGCGAAGACGATGATAAGTGTCGCTCTGTGGAACGTGTTGGTGCTGTCGCTCTCGCCAGCGGCAGAAGACATCGAGGAATCGCGGGCGTCTCGATCGCCCGTGCTGTCGGTCGAGGTAGAGAGAGCGGGCGACAAAGTTGTGGGCGTTCGACTGATCGAGAGGATGTCGTGCGCATTGGTACTGGGCATTGAGGTGGCACTGACGATAGCAGCCGCAGGGACTGAGACAGAGCCGGATACGGCCGGAGCGGAAATTGCCAGTGTGGCCCCAGCGGGGTCTGTGGCAGCCGTCGCCGTCGCCATAGCAGCACCCGGAAGGACGTTCGCGCCTTCTGAGAGCGTGAAAGTCAGATAAGCAGGGTTGACGATATTACCATTGCCTACTCGTATAGTATCGGCAGCGGTATTGGCATAGGTGTTGACGTTAATGTCGGGGGAAGCATCGACATTCGGGTCGTAGGCGGATGCTGGCTGGGGCTGTTGAGGCTCGAAGACGAAGATCATCTTGGCTGGATCTTGTTCCGGGTGCGGTGGGGGAGCCTAATCGCTTCGAACAATCAAGGAGGGGATGGCGTGACGAGGTTATATGTACTACTGCTTCCAGGCCAGCTGGTTCTCGTTTCGGTGGGGTTTGTTTGACTTTGTAAGCTCAAGATGAGATATGGATACTGCACATCAACAAGAGCAGGCGAGGATAGATAGATGCAGTCGATAGATAACTGATACCGATTTGACGATATCGGTTATCAAGGAGCTTCGGTACCTTGTGGTGTTTCGAACGAGAAAAGCGCAAAGGGGAGAGAGGGGAGAAAGATGCCAATCGGTCCACATCGATAGCATACGGAAGACCAATATACTGTATGAATGAGTCCGCGAGATGGGACCCCCTCCTCCCCCCTGCCTCGTGCGAGGCTATGCAGTCACTCGTATGCTGTATGCTGTCCGGTCGAGCGAGGAGTCTGGCAGAACCCAATCTCTCAGAGTCAGTCGAATGCATCGATAGGTCATGAGCTCGTTTTCCGATTGATTCCCAAAAAATGCATAAACAGACAAACAAACAAACAAACAGACAGACGCAATACGTCTAAACAACCGATCAGCTATCAAATAAATAAACAGGTAAATGTCTGGCAAGCAAGCCAAGCCTCGAGGGTGCCGAGCATGGGCAGTGTACATCTTAGCGTCTACAGTGCTCGGATCGAGTCGATTTCGAATTGAGTTGTTTCAACTTGTCATACGGAGAGATTCAGAACTGAATGCGGTTCACTCAAGACACATACAATTGCGATTGAGATCACCCGCCGGCTGAGTCAAGTTGCTCTGCAATACTAAAAAGCCGAATCTTCGAAATGGGACTGGTCTAGTCTAGTCTAGTCAATTACCGAACCATGATGATTGAAATTCATTTCTGACCAACAATGCATTCCACATGTGCCACTACTGTTGCTCCATGTTCCTCGCAATGACTCTCGTGAACGCGATAGGTGGCTCAACGCAGCCACTAGGGCCATAATCGCAAGCCAGCCTGCTCGGATCGAGAGACGAAGACGGGGGGACATACCTAAAGTCAACAGAACTCTGAGCGACACGAAGCAGACTGTCAGTCACTAACATATATTGATATGGCCTCAGTACCACGCGGAACGGAGAACAAGCAGATCTTATGATGTCAACGGTGACCGCATGCCCCAAAGCGTGCTAAACACAATAAAGTGCCACAGATGGATAGTAACGCAACCTGCTCGTGATCCGATAGCGCGCATTCAATTCTGATTCATTTTGTTCTGACTGACTAGATAAGTAAGAAAACAGGGAAGGAATGAAATGGAATCAGAGATCAGACGAGAGGAGTTTCGAGAAAACGTTGAGGAATAATAGGTTGGTAGGTGATTGGTAGCTTATAAAAACGAGTTCAGAATCGGTAGACGTCGATCGGGAACTGAAAAGGTCAAAAGACGATCAAGCCAGGTCAGCCAGATGATCTTGGAAAGGCAATTGCACTTGCAAGAATACTCACCCGCTTAGTACTGGCCACCGTAACCGCCCTGAGCACCCTGGGCACCGGCTGTGAAGGAGAATAAATACCATGTCAGTCAGCGTCGGTGCTCCCGCAAGTATATTGGTGTTCTGACAAGGAAGGACAACTCGAAACGTACAAGGCTGAGCACCGCCGTAGCCGCCCTGGGCACCACCGTAGCCACCCTGAGCACCACCGTAGCTGGCCTGGGCACCGCCGTAACCGCCCTGGCCGCCACCGTAGCCGCCCTGACCACCACCGTAGCCACCCTGGCCACCGTAGCCGCCCTGACCGCCGCCGTAGCCACCCTGGCCACCACCGTAGCCGCCCTGACCACCGCCGTAGCCGCCCTGGCCACCACCGTAACCACCCTGGCCACCGCCGTCTGCAGAAAGGGATGACGGATATCAGCTTCAGGCTGTATCACACAGAATGAGGAATACAACGCACAGCCGGAGTTGTAGCCACCGCCGTAGCCACCGCCACCGCCACCGGAGCCCTTGGAGTTAGCGAGGTTGACCTAAGATGGAGACATCAGTATACCGGTGCGTAATCTCATTCAAGATGAGTGTGCAACGTACTCGGACTCGTCGGCCGTCGAGGTCCTGGTCGTTCATGGCGTTGATAGCAGCCTCGGCCTCAGCGGGGGTACCGTAGGTCTGTCAATCGAATTCACAACGTCAGATCAGAAAAACATGGGTGAAACGGTTTGAGGGGGGATGTGATCGGCGTGACGGTGCAGACGAGGAACAGATACGCACGACGAAACCGAAACCTCGGGATCGGCCAGTCTCTCGGTCCTTCATGACGATGCACTAACAAGTGAAACGAAACACTGGGATCAGACTGATTCAAACGTTACAGCAGATATAAAAAGAGAAACAACGAACGTCGATGACTTGTCCGTAAGCGGAGAAGCTCTGTTAGTAGCAAGCCGAGACAAGCCAGGCCATCGTAAACGATTTATGATTTGACGAGTAGCCGCATGATAGTTACGCCGACGAGATCGTTTGGACCGTTTGAAGACGCAAGCAGATCGAGAGCAAGCCAAGTAGTCGGATGACGAGAGCCAGACAGAAATTTTCACGATTAACCAGTTCAAAGACGCAGGCAGATAGAGAGCGTGACAAAGCGAATCGAGCCGAATCATTCGATATGACACGATGACAATCCGGAAAGAGACGTAGACGTAGACGAAGACGAACACCAGGCCGAGACCGAGACCGAGACCGAGCAGAGAAGGGAGACGCGAACCGAGAAGACAACAAGCATAAGCAATCACACCACACGAGACTCGAAACAGGAAACGAGCGAACCTGCATGAGAGTGTCATCCGTGGAGTGCCACGAGAGGTTGCCTATTCATGATTGAGTTCAAAGGGTCAAAACGACACGTCAACGGAACCGATCACGAGATACAGATCGAGTCTTGTAGATAGCGTTGCGAGAGATAGGTAGGAAGGCGTTGCATCGTTCGAGGACATATTCGAGTCAAGCCAACCGAAGCCAAGCCGAGTCATGCCAGGACAGGACAGGACCGAACAGACCAAGCTGCTATAGTATATTCGATCCCTCGAACGATGCGAATCCTACGAGGAAGAGCACGAGCAAGAGCCGGCGACGTTCCAAGCCCGCCTTTCCCCTCTCTCGTCCTCCCTCGTGGACTGACTTTGGCTCTCTGCTCCCCTTCGTCCGCTCGGCTCTTGTCGAAGGGTGAAGTGACAGATGAGATAGACGAGGTCAGTAACACGCACCGACGTATACCTTGGACATCTTGATTGTATGATTTGATTATTCGATACTTGTGAACAGAGACAAAAGGATCGTATGGGAAAAGAAGAAGAAGAGAAGAAAGGAATGATGGGAAGAGGTCGACTTGGGTGTGACTATGGTGCTGTGCGCTGTGCGCTGTGGGGTGACACTTGCTACGTGCAAGGGAGAGAGGGGAAGAGAGGGGGGAATGTGAGAGAACAAGAGAGTACCAGGAGGGTCAAACGCTTTGCAACGTGTTGCTATGTGGTATTGCCCGATTCGGCAATTCAAAGTATTGGTTATTTCATCATTAAACCTGCTAAGATCTGAATTATTGCATATTCCCTCTAATCCCCCTAATCCCCATTATCATCATCATTGTGGCACTTTATAGCATGGCATGGGCAACGCGCGCCTGTAGAAGTTTGAACGTGTACGTCATTGTCGATCTACAGTAAGATCAACTGCTAGAGATTTGTTTACACATGTAGAACCTATTAGCTAGGACCCTCTTGCAGAACGACAGTCATGTCAAGCGGTAGCGGTGCGGGACCGTCCAACATCTCCCAGGCGAGCTTGCTCGACCTCAAAGCCATCACAGCCGAACATGTGGATCGATTTTCCAAGGAAGGGAGGAAGGCTGTCAAGGGCGCGCCGAGACAACGCGCTCTCGAGAAGGTGAGTTCCACTTCGCCTTGACCTCCACTTGACAAGTCCACCTAGCATTTACGCTTGGTATGCGTACTAGTGTAGACACCCTTTTCGCATGATCATGGTATTGGGCTCGCGCACATGTATGTGCGCTGACCATTGACTGCATGAAACTGGCTTTCTTTGTGTTCACGTGTAGAGCCGAGACCCGTTCGATAGACCTTCGCCGGGGCTAGTGAAGCGTCTCGCAGCCGAAGCGCGCAACGATGCGAAACGTCGCCGGTTCGACAGCGACGACGGTCCCAACGAAGAACAGAGGCAAGCTATACTCAAAGCGAAGGCGAAGAAGTATGAGGCGATTAGGCGAGGGGATTTCTCTGGGCTGAGTGGGAAAGAGCTTGAGGAAGCTGTTATTGACGTACGTACCGGGCGGACATCATCTCTTCCCGCTGTGGATTGCTTCAGCCGAGATGGTTTTGTGAGGTCGACCGAAGAGGCTGGACGAGCTGATGTATGTTGTGAATAACCAGTTTGAGCGAAAGCTGGAGGAAGAAGCGTACTCGTCTCACTCATCTGACGAAGACGAATCAGCCAGGCCCTCTCGGCGAAGATGGTCAAATCACGACGAAGTGAGTCGTGTCGTTCGCCAATCATATCTGGATAAGACGATATGTACTCGTTCCGATCTGAGCTGATGGAGTCTCTGGCAGAGCGACGATGGGGAAGATGATCTGGAAAAGGTAGAATACGTCGACGAGATGGGCCGAACGCGTATGGGCACGCGCAAAGAAGCGAGAGAAGCTGAACGGCTCAAGGGGGGTGATGATGCGCCTCTGGATCAGTCAGCAGAAAATTCTGCCTACGCTGAGGTGCTGTGAGTAACAACAATGCCTCCTGACGTTTTGACGGAACTGGCTGGCGATAGTTAGGCTGATATTTGGAACTATTGCTCAACGTCAATTGCAGACAATCCAAGGTGATACGTGAGTCATTCTCACCGTGATATGAATCAGTCATACGGAGACCTCGAGAAGCTGACATGTTGCGGTCCCAAAAGATGGCGATCAGAACTTCTTCCCTGTCTACGAACCTGATCCGGATGCCCTAAAAGCCAAATACCGCGCAGCGGAAGAGGAAGCTCGAGCGCATCATTATGACTCGACCAAGGAAGGTGAGTCCATCCGACCCGGATCGGCCCAAACCAGTCCTCGTTAGATTCCCCAACGGGCACGACGTTGTATGCCGCGTGCTTGGGTCTCTTCAACGGCTGGTGCGACACATACACACACGCGGCATGTGTACCCATGGGAGCATAGCTGACACAATCATCCGTGCACAACCGTAGTCCGAGTCAAAGGTGCGGGTCAATACCAATTCTCGCTCGACGAGGAAGCCAGGGCAGAACAGATGGCGTCTCTCTCCGCCCAGCGAAAAGAAACAGAGGCCGCTCGTGCTCAGGCAGACTCTGCGCAAAAGAAGGGCCTCTCGGCCGCTCAGCTTGCAAAGCAGAGAAAGCTGGAAGAGCGCAAAGCGCTGATAGAAGCCAAGAGGGCCAAGTTGCTCGGTGGGAAGGACAAAGTAGAGCAGTTGAGGGTGGAGAAGAAGGCTCGAGAGGCGGATGAATTCTTCAAAAGCCTGGAGAGTGAACTGGGCCAGGGGCAGCAAGGCGGTGCTGCATAGCATCGCGCTAGTACATACAAGAGTGTGTTCACTGAGGATTGATTGTTGAGCTTGACCATTGTACAGCTCGAGATGTTGTATGTATGCATAACTCTGCATGTATCCTGCGTGCACTAATGAGGGAGGTCGATTTATGGCGTTGCCGCGTCTGTCGGTTTTAAGATCGGGAAGACATTAACCCCGACAGCGAGATTGGCGGTCGGCGATCTCCGCTTGCGCTCCTTTGTTTTGTTGCCTCTTACTTGCTCTGCAAACCGCTCGCGAATGCATAGAGCCTTCCGCCGCCTCACTGGATCTCTCCCCTTGCTTGCTCGGTGACCTTGTGCAAGCACCGCTGCCACGCCTTACTCCTCGCTCCTCACTGGTTGCACCGTTGCACCGTTTCACCTTGCTCTCGTTGGCCCTGTGTGCACGCTTGCTGCTTGCCTGCCTGTCTTGCATGCTACTCGCTGCTGGCTACCGCTTTGCACAATCGCTAGGCTCCTCCTACAGTGACCGGTACTGTTCCCGTTGAGCAGCGTCAATATCAAAGACTTTTTGTCGATACCAGACTTGTTAGCTTCTATACCTAACTAACCGTTTCATCCCATCCAGCAAAGTGAGTGCCGCTCGACCGTTCAGCTCAGCGTAACCACCTTCCGACAGGCATCGTAAGACGGACGGACAGACCAGGTCACTAAGGATAGTGGAGATGGAGACCAAGGAGGAATCGACAATCAGGACCAGGGGGATAAGACATACCGCCGGTCTATCGTATTGGAAGAAGAAAAGAACGGACGGACAGACAGACGACGGGAGAAAGTACAAGAGAGGATAGTACGCAAAGAGACATCGACCTGGTCTGGCTTGGTCTGGTCTGGAAGGACGGGCGGAAGGATCATATTGGATACAAGCGGGAAGTAAATATAGGACGAAACGCTGACTGAATTTCTTATCGGTCACCTCTTACTGCTGGGAATTATCAGAATGCGAGTCGACAGGTGTGATTTCTCGGGGTTCAAGGTCTACCCCTCCAGGGGAAAGGTCTACGTCCGAGGTGACTCTAAGGTGAGTTGAAGGATTTGGCTATGCTTTGCTGTACTCGCTGTACTGTCGAGCCTCCGTAATTAACCCTCACAAAGGAGAGCGCATCGCCGACGAGGAGAAAGATCAAGAGCATAGAGCAATAGCGGAGTTGGAGGGCAGGCAAAACGAGGACAACGAGAAGAAACAACGAGGGGGAGATAAAGTTGTGATGAGGAGCTGGTATACTGACCAATGTTGCTATCCCCCCTTACCCAGACCTTCCGATTCCTCAACCACAAGAACGAGTCCCTTTTCCTCCAGCGAAAGAACCCCCGAAAGATCGCTTGGACCCAGGTATACCGACGGTGCGTGTTGTTCAACATCGACGTGGTGGAAAGGATTTCACGGTGCAGGGACAAGGATCATTGTGCTGATATGGAGATTCTTTGCCCCCTCTTTTCGCACGCTATCATATTCTGTCTATCACTCACCGTCAACAAATCATCATGGCTTTCATTACCATCACGCGCAATCCACAAAATAACCGAACCCGAATCAAATTGTGATCGATCGTTATCCGGTCTCGTAGAATGCACAAGAAGGGTATCACTGAGGAGGTCGCCAAGAAGAGGTCCAGGAAGAACGTAAAGGTCCAGGTGAGTGTTGGATTCCGGGCTTCTCATATTGCGACCCGACAATCAGTGCGGGCGGGACGAAGTGGGATGAGAGGTCAACAAGAGCAACAAGGGGATTGATTGGAAGCCTCGAGCTGGACGACGGAGACGAAAGTCGTGCGAAGAGGATTCAGAGGAAATCAGAGCGAAACCCGTCGCCTTTGCGAGCGTCGAGTTGCATGCCGCGGACCAGGCTATCCGTCATCGTTGGTCCACCATATCTGGACGAGGGTCTTGGGCGAAGAGCGGGGAGAGCGTTCCGGATCGAGAGTGATGATTGATAGGGAGGGAGGAAGGCACACCTGTCGTTGGCAGACTATGATTGAACCTGCGATTTATCGTCACAAATGCTGACTTCGTTATTTTCGTGCTACTTTGAACACTCTTAGCGAGGAATCGTCGGTGCCGACCTTGCCTCCATTCTCGCCAAGCGAACTGCCAAGCCCGAAGTACGAGCCGCTGCCCGAGCTGCTGCCATCACCAAGGCCAAGACCGAGAAGCGAGACAAGGAGGCCAGCAAGGCCGCCACTCGACCCGCCGGTTCCGCCAACGCCCCCAAGGTCTCCAAGCAGGCCATGAAGGGTGGAAAGGGTGGCCGATAAGCTTAACCAAAAAAAAAGGATTGGGTTTATGGGTTTATCTTTTCGCGCGCGCGCCTGTAGCGCTATCGGTAGTTCATATTACTCGGTCGTCCTGCTAGCATGGCATGTATGATGATGGATGAGCATATATACAAATTCTGAGCTACGGTTATTCAGCGTGAAGCGTGTGGGACTGTCCGTCCAGATATTGCAAGGCATCAACCAGCACTAGAATACCACTTGGATCACCGGGATCTTCGCCGAAAGGGGCGCTCGGTATCGGCGTCGCGGTGCAGGAGCCCAGGTCATTCCAATATGTGAGATGCTGACAGGCATTCATGCAGTTGTGACAAGTTATAATACAACAGTTCCCGCGGTACGTTCAATCGGCAATAACAAGCAGTCAAGGGCAAGCTACGCTCGTTGCCTCTGCCTCTGACCACCACCACCACCACCGCTACCACTACCACCAGCTCCACCAGCAGCAGGATCGCCTTTAGCAAACGGCCGGGACTTCTTCTCCTTGATAGCGACTTTACGTCTCTTCTTCTCCATGGCCTTCTTGACGGCGTTCTTGCCGCCCGTCTTCTCGAGTGCTTGGAATCGAGCCTTGAGAAGGAGGTCTCGTTTCTCGCCTGTATTCGCAAATCACACAAGGCCTATCAGTATGTAGTCTCACTTGATGGCACTTGATATGCGACGATCAATGGCACCGCCATGACTTCATTTTGGTGCACTCTCCCTGCGGACAGGGTAGCCCAGGGCTTTTCCGAGTACCAACGACAAGCAGCCATGATAAAGGAGCAACTGAACTCACCCTTCTTCATGTACCAAGCGCCCTTGCCAGAAGCCCTCTTCTCCCTTTCCTCCTTCTTGGCCTTTGCCAGCACGTCCCTCTCCGCCGTCTCCCTCTCAGACCTGACGAGCCTCGTCCGCACTTTACCCAACTGGAGCTCGATGCGTTCCCTCTCTGCTGTCCTAGCGGCCTTCTCGGCCCACGGGCAGGTCCGTTCGGCCTTTTGAGCGGCAAAGAGCGCTTGCTTAAGCGAAGAGAGCTCCTCCTTCAGGATTGAGGGGAGGAAAGAGTATGATTGCGAGTGCAAGTGGGCGTCCAGTGTGCCCGCTGATACAGAAGAGAATCGGGGATCTCGGCGGTCCTGCGAACAGTACAATGCGAGCGCAGTGGAAAGTGAGCCTTCGCGCGCAAGCATAAGACTTCCAACGTTTGTGTCCGAGCTGGTCAACTGTTCGAGCTGGTCAACTCCCACTTACAGGCTTATGTAGGTCTACCACCTGCCTATGCCTCGTCACCTGCCTCTTCGTGCTCATAGCTTGTGGTCTAGACCAATTCAAGCATTGACGAAGACCTCATTAGTGCCTGATCGATGTGGGTGCGGGGCATCTACATATGCAAACTAGAATAGACTCACGCATGCTTGTTCCCCCGTTTCGTGGACGCCGATTCAGGCGCATCACTATCATCATCACTGTCCTCCCCTTCACTGCCACTGCCACCGTCTTGGCCATTTACAGCTGAGCCACCGTAAGAAGGCACGACGTTGATGGCTTTGCCTTTGCCTTTCTGCAACTGCGCCAACTTGGCTTTCACCGCCAGTAACCTCTCTTCCTTGCTCTGGCCCTGGCTTGACGAGGAACCGGCGGAAGAGGAGGAGGACCGTTGTTTGCCCAGAGATTTCTGGGCTTTCGCCAGCGTTGATAAAGGTAACGAGCCGAGGTCTGTGCATCAAACCCAAGTTATCAGCCTGAATCCCGTGATTCGCATAGACGCCACGGGAGATGTCTAAACATACCGCTTTGAAGCTTTTTCTATTTCGCCATCGACAAAGAGATTAAATCAGCGAGCTGGAACAGAGGACAGGGCCTTACAGGCAGCTCACGAGTTGTACTTGATCGTCATCTTCGTCATCCTCGTCGCTCTCGCTTCCAGAACCAGAGGAAGCACTGCCCTCAGAGGCATCTTCATCCCATTCATCAGGCTCCCACTTGGCGTTACCCTCTTCTTGATCCTCATCCTCTGCGTCCAGTTCGACACCGTCCCCTCCGTAATCCATCATTTCGTCGTCTGAGCCGGACTCTGAGCCTGACGCCGATTGATAGCCGTTGGCAAACTCGTCTACTTCGGAATCGGTATCTAGGTATCCATCGGGACTCGGCTCTCGCACTTTGGCTTTGGCTTTGGCTGTGGCCCTGGCATTGGTTTGTACTGATGCCGAAGCTCTGTTGTTTCCCTTGCTCATTTTCGCCATTGCGCTGCGTCTGCTTTGACCTGACCGAATGAGCGGGCGCAAGGTTTGTGTCACGGTATTAGGAGCTAGATACAGGTCGAAGAGAGAACGAGAAGGATCACCCAAAAAAATGTTTGTGTTGATGAAGATCCTCCACCGCCATTTCGAGTGAGTTTTGTGTGCATGTGCATGTCAGGGCTTTGAAGGGCGATTACGATAGGTTTCTAATCGGAATACGGGAACTACAGGTTGCTGTTTTCTTATGCACATTACAAAAGATTACAATTGGGAAATCTAGCTCATAACCTCGACCGTGCTGGGAAACCCCTGAACGTCGTTGAAATCAACATGAGGGAGCAATACCTCGTTCGCGTTCGTCAATATCAATCTATCTCTCTCATCACCCAGTACACTTGCTCAGCATCAAGAATCACTAGCATCCACTAGCAGATACGCCTCTCGATCTCTGCCCTGCCATTCACGACATGTCGACACCGCTTGCTGGTCCATCGCAAGCGCAAGCTCAGGCGCAGCCTCAAGCTGGCGCACCTGGATTCCCCCCTACGCCCGCAGGAAGTCAAGGTGATCTCAAAAGGAGAGCGGACGGTGATGCCGAGGCCCCGAGGAGACTGTAAGTCGTAGCAAATGTTTCGTATATCCGGGAGCCTCGAGTCTGTACCTTCGCTCTGTACATCTTTACCACTTGCTGACGCGGCTTGCTCTGCCTGTTTCCACCTAAACTTTGCACAGAAAACACCCTCGACCGCCCCTTCCCCCTCCTCATGTCCTGCAAGCGCTCGTGCCCGACTCGCCGGCGTTCACAGACCTGCTCAAACTCGAGCAGAAACTTGATTGGGCACTGCTGAGGAAGAAGGCGGAGATCAACGATGCCTTGGGCAGACCGACACGTGTATGTCTTACAACAAACAGACAGTGGGGAATCCTGATAACATCTCAATGCTGACTCGTTGCTCTGCTCCGGCAACATGGGAACAGGTCAAGAGGACAATACGTGTCTTCGTTTCCAATACTGCCCATGACCAGCCTTGGCAGAAGGAGGGTCAGGCCGACGGAGACAAGAAGGAAGGTGCAGCTGCAGCCGCAGGATCATCAGCGCCACCTGCTCCGCAAGCTGAGGAAGGAGACGTGACCATGGGAGAGGGCTCGACTTCACCGTCTGCGTCGGCGACTCAACCTCAGAAGGATCCGCTGCAAGGTGTGGATGTGAACACCGGTAAAGGGATACCTGGATGGGTCATGAAGATTGAGGGCAGGCTATTAGACGTAAGTCAAGCTAACTTATCGATGGCTCATACCTTTACCTCTTGATCTTGAAAGCTGACACCTGCCGTGTTGACTTGCGCAGTCCGGCAACGTACGTCTGGACAAGACGAAACGCAAGTTCTCGACGTTTCTTAAGTCTGTGGTGGTAGAGTTTGACAATCGAGAAGCACCTACTTTCCCCGAAGGCAACATCGTGGAGGTGAGTATTGATTGCGCTTCACCTGCTTTCAGGTCTGCAATCCGGCATTAGGTGTTCGCTCAAAATTCTGTTCGATACTGAAACTTCCTTTGTCACAGTGGCACGCCCAGAACCTTACTGCGCCGCTCGACGGCTTTGAGATCCTCCGTCGGGGCGACCAGAACATCAATTGCCGAATCATCCTGCATCTCGCCCATCATCCCGACAGGTTCAAGTTCCTCTCCCCGCTGGCCGAGCTGGTTTCGATGAACGAAGGCACGCGGTCAGAGGCCGTTGGGGCGATCTGGAAGCTGGTGAAAGTTGTTGGTGCTCAGGACAAGGAGGACGGGACGATCGTGAGGCCCGTAGGAGGGTTGGAAAAGGTCAGTCACAGCTGCAGCGCGGGATCGACTTGCGTATGTGACCGAGGTTATTCTGGGGCTATGCTGACTCACTTGCACTTCAGCTTTTCGCCAAAGGCCAAGATGGCATTCCGTTCCACCAATTGCCCGAGATCGTGTCTCGCTATCTCGCGCATCCTGACCCCATCACCATTCCCTACACTATCCAGTGAGTTAGCTGATGTATTGCTCTGCCCGCAAGGATAATCGATCGTACTCTGTCAGCTGACCGTCACGATCTCCAAACCTGCTTCACCACTCTTTATTACGGACAAACAGGGTCGACAAAGACTTCAACTTCCACCCGAAATGTTTCGACATCCCCATCGAGATCGAAGATCCGCTCAAATCAAAGATGGCTTCGCTCGTCCAGAGCTTTGAAGGTAAAGAAGGCAAAGAGATTGTGCAGCTCGAAGATAAAGTTGGGGAATTGGCGTACTTCGCCAGAGATTTGAAGCAGAAGCGAGACTTCCTCGAGTCGTTTGCGTGAGTATCTGCTCCGCTACAGTCCTTCTTCCTTCTTCGCATTCCTGTCTCTTGTCAAGTCACCTTCACAAAGATTCACTTAGAGCGAGACTGACAACGTCCAAACTGCCTACTGCTCGTTGCTTATCATACGCAATACAGCGCGAGTCCGCAGGCGTTCATTCAGAACTGGCTCGCAGCTCAAGCTCGCGATCTCGATCAGATGCTAGGCTACCAGATCGGCACGTCGGGTCTCAACGGTGGCAGCGTACGAGAGGAAGATCTCAGACGATCAGACCTGTTCAACCTCCCATGGGTGGACGAGGCCATCACGGTCCACGAGTCGAGCAGGATGGAGATTGAGCGTAGGAGCAAGGCTTCCGCTGGAGGCGCGGCTGGACAGGGCACGACGAGATAGTTTGAAGTACGCGATAGGTCGGCATGCCAGTAATATGAAATGTGGACATTTATAGGGCGAGACAAGGACCGCAGCTAAGATTCAGACAGCAAATACTCCATGGTTTGCATATATGCTTATTCCTATGGTATGATTAGACCTTGTACCGCCTATGGAGATGATGACACATCCTGGATGTCAGTCCTGGAGTCGTCCTTGAAGAGAGCCACAAGCGGTCATGATATCGACGACTCACCTTCCTGACCGAGAGAAGAAAGTCTTGAGGATCCAAATCTGGATTCTGCGGGCGGGTCAAATGATATCAGGGTGATTTAGCCTCGACCTAGACACTGAACAACCAATGAATTTATCTTGATGCGGGGAAAACAAGACTTACAGTGACATCGCGATGATGATGAAGCATTCTAATACCGTGAACCAGAATATTCTCGACTGCGTCGAGAGCACGGTCGAGTAGTTTCGGTGATGTCGGGTGTGGAAGCTGTCAGAGGTGTGTAGTTAGCGATGGGGCGTAATCCGCTTGAGCGAAAAAAGCGAGATTGATTGCGCGCATGTAACTACGTCCTGATATCTGTCCAAGGGTTCGAAGAACGAGAACGACGACTTGAGCTGCCACTCACTACTTCTGGGTCCTGGTGATACTGCTCAACAGACCGCTGATCTTGTACGTGCTTTCCTCAAGCGACGAAGTATGCTCTTTCAGCGGCTGTTGTTGCGCCGATAGTATTCGTCTCGGTTCAGATTCGACCATGATGCTAGATGGAGTAAGTGGGACGTACACCGGCAAATATGATAGTCGGTCAGTCGGTCATTCGGTCATTCATACTGTGATAGCGCTGATCCACGTTGGTATTGATACTTGGGATTGACAGACTCACTCGAAATCTAACAGCTTGTCCGCAGTGTACGCTTCGTTCTCAAAGCAGAACGAGTACTCTCCGATCTGGGGGGAGAGAGCAATTTGAGGGCAGTGTCAGCGACAGCAACGATCTCACGACTTGCTCCTTCGATCCATTCCATGAGATTCAGCGTTCTGCAGCTGCCCGTGGCTCGATATCTGCGCGCAGGGAGCGGAAACAAGCCGCGAAGGAACACACCCGACTCACCTTATTGGCAGTGAAGATGTAGTCTCCCTGTTTCTCGGCCACACCTTCCAATATCACCCTGTCATCGGGGTCCATCACGATGTAGTCGATCTCAAAGTTGCCTCCGGACTGAACGGCAAAGTAAAACCCTGTGACAGGTGACAAAGTGACATGATAATCATTACCCAGCGTCGGATGGTGTGTACGATGGGTCGTCAGGACGATCGGGGGAAGCAAAGATGACAAGGATGGAAGACTGGGTAGTAGGATGGTTCCTCCTCGCGGGCATTCCAAGGTGGGATTCACTCACCGACTTTCTCGCCTACACCATCTACGTCCGCATAGTAACAACTTCGCTCGTTGGCGCCCAACATGGCAGTCAACGCCGTAGCGCCGACGTGCGCAGCGCCGAGCACACCTACCACAAGCGTGGAGAGCAGCGATCTTCGCACCATAATTTCCGTACCGGCTGAGAAGCGGATTGTAAGCTCTGGCAAAAGGGTGACCTTGAGATTTCGAACTCTGCGATCTGGGAATTGCTATCTCGGATCTATCTTCTCAAGGTAAGCTGTCGATGGTATGCGAAGGGCTACTGGTAGTCGTCTCGGCCTCAAAGACTGCTGCTATTCAGTCGCTGTATACTGGATGGTGTCTGTAGATGTTGTGAATCACGTGCTCGGCCAGCAAGTCGTTGGAGACATGCAAGATCAGTTGAAGAGAACCATGCTAGGTATGCTAGGTGGAACGCAAATGCGAGTGAATGCGACGTGTCGCGTGAAATCACAAGCTAATACAGTGAGTTCGAGTGGTTTAATTTGGTTACCCACTTAAATTCACGCCTGTGTTCGGCTATGTGCTGTGTGCTGCGAGCTGTCCAGCGTCAACGATAACAGTGACCGACAACGACAGCGGCGGTGACGATGACGATGACGATGATTCTGTTGTCTTCATTTCAACTCGGTTTATGCAAGCATCGTTGATCTGGCTAGCTCCCAGTACCAAAGCCAACTGGAACAGACAACCGAAGCAAAGCAAATAGACCGAAACGTTCACCCTCTCCAGGACGAGACTCGATCAACCCACCTACTACCTACTACCTACCATAAATCCCCTACTCCCGTAGTCAACATGTCACAATCGTGGGACAACGCGCGCCGGCACGCGCGAGCGCTCGAGACGGCTCTTGATTCCAAGCTATCCACGTACTCGAAGCTGGCAGCGACGATAGCGCGCGGTGGGGGCAGCTCGAGCTCCGGTGCAGGTGGGAGCAGGGACGCGCTGAGCCTTGAAGAGGAAGGGGATGGAGTAGGGGGCTATAAGTTGGTCGAAGAGGAGATTGAGGAGTTGCTCGCCAAGGTGAGTCTGGGTCTGGGCGTGAGAACAACTGCTTTATCTTGCTATCGTTGATCAGTACCAGATCGAGAAAGCAGAATAGTATCATACTGCTCGAGTCCAGCTGACATGTTGGCATATCTCTGCGTCTCGTTCTCGTTCTCGTGCCCAACTCCCGGCGCGCAGCTCGAACAAGCCATCGACGATCTGACAAACCTGATCAATCACCCATCCCAACCGCCCTCGTCATCGATGCAGCATGCCGCTCAACGCCATCGTGATAATCTGGACGACTACAGGCGCGATTTCGTCAGGACGAGAAGTAATGTCGAGCAGAGTATTAGACGGTCGAACCTCCTTGGGTCGGTCAGGAAGGACATCAAGTGAGTGCGGCGAGCACGGCACTCCTTGGGAAAGGATCTTCAATCTTGTGCTGATTGATTATCCACCGAAATCTTTTTCTGTGTGGCATCGCTCAGCGATTACAAGGTATCGCAATCGTCGCAGTCTCAGACGGATGCGTTACTGCAAGATCGTGGTCGGATAGATTCGAGTCACCGCATGATGGACGATACGCTCAAGTGAGTTGGTCATCGACTTTTCTGACTCTGAGGCATTGTATCCTGCTCTGTGTGCGAAAGGTCATCGGATACGTGGATCTCGAAGCTTGAGCTTCTCGAGTGATCGCTCAGATGATCGTCCTGGAGCTAAAGCTAATGCTTGTGTGCCTACCCCACAGCCAAGCATACGCGACGCGCGAGGATTTTGCGCAACAAAGAACGATGCTAGCCTCCATCGACTCGAGGATGGGCGGCGTCCTTTCCCAAATGCCAGGTATAAATTCGCTCATCACCATGATCCGTACCCGACGTAGAAGGGATTCCATCATCATGGGCTGTGTGGTCGGAATTTGTGTGATCTTGCTCTTGGGATATACGTTCGGGTTCTAGTTCGAGTGGGTCGGATTGTAAATCGATCCTGGGAGCAAGACAAAGGCGGCCCCTTCTCGTCATCACCTTGGAGAACGTGTCGGATGGACGATCAGTGCAGTCAAGCGAGGGTCCCGCAATGATAGCATTCAGCCGAGAAATCAGATCAGTGCAGCTTTGCACCTTCGTAAACGATGTACCGACATAGCCTCCCGGCTGCATATGCAATATGACACATTATGATACAATTGGACGCAATAATGCACAATACCAGTTCTCCGCACATCCCGCACCGTCCCGCATCGAGCAAAACACAATAATAAAATCCGTCTGCACTATCCGGGTTTACATATTCTCCGCACAAGGTCGTTCCCGCTCGCTCAGTAGTCGTCGCCTCTCGAAACGACCTCCTTGCAAGTCGGTCTCAGCAAGATGGTGTGCTCCTACAGGCGAGATGAGAGGACGTGATGAGCGATGCTAAAGGTGATACTGATATAGCAGAGTCTACTCACAAACTGCGCAGTCATCGCGCCGGGCTGAGGATCAACGAGTGGAGGGTAGTCCATCACTACTCGCTCCTTGACAAGAGTGTTAAGCTGAGCAGGTAAACAGTTCAAAAAGAATTTGTCAGCTCCAAGAGAATTCTTGAAAGACGACTCCTCAGAAGCTCACCGCCAAGAGGTAGTTCTTTTCCCCGACATGTTCGAGGTATCTTCTGCAGAATGGCAGAGTACCAAAGTTCCTCTTGATCGAAGCCAAAAGGGATTTAGCGGATTGATGACTGGATGCGATGAATCTGTTAGCTGCTATGCTCGTGGCCATCGTTTCACAATGCAAGAAGTACAACTGACTGTCCGGTGTACTTGTGTTCAGAGGAATAAGGCGACAGCGCATAATGCGAGCACGCTCCTTCCTCTATCACTCTTCCTCGGCCTGTTGATCCAAAGGTCTCGATGGCGAAATACTCTCCTTCCTCCATTCGCGTCGTGTCCTGATCCGCTCCGTGGTGTTTCACGATCGGCACGGATTTACCGGGCTTGTCACCTACGCCGCCGTGGATACTGTAGGGGGCGATCGAATGGCCGTTCAGGTTGGAGATGGATTTGACGGGATACACTTTGCCGTCTACTTCCACTTCGTATGATTCCATCACTTCTTGAATGGCCTCTCCGACATCGCATAATCTCACGTCGATGCCCGCTTCCTAACGACCGATGAAGCATACCCTGTCAGTCTAGCAGGGCCAGGACCATTAGTACGTTGACGCTCGCTACTCACTCTTACACCGGTGTTCGTTGCATCCTTGACAGCTTCCAGCAACTTGCTCCACTTGTTGTCCTCACATTCGATCGTGAAAGCTGAATCCACGATTCGACCTTGCACATGCACACCGAAATCCACCTTCATCACATCGCCTTTGGAGAGGACTGTAAAAGTAAAAAAAAAGAAAAAAAAACATTACTAGCTGTTAGCTGACCATGCCCTCGATCATTTAATTTTCCATATAAAGCCCAGCTTACCAGTCTTGTCTCCGGGATTGGGCGAGTAATGAGCTGCAATCTCATTCAAGTTCAATCCCGTAGGAAATCCGATCCCACTGTCGAACCCGTTCTCCTCCACCAAAGCTCTCGTACCGCTCTCAATCATATCGGCGATATCGATCAACTTCATTCCTGGCTTCATGTTCTTCTGAGCGTAAGCTCGGACCTGTCGATGTACCTCGCCTGCACGTCGAATGTTCTGATACGTCGTCGACGGATCTTCTTGCGCCAATCGCTCTTTCTCTCTCATCTCGGATGAAGATATTCGTGAAGTTGTGCTACCGCGCGAAAAACCAAGGTCAGATCCGAGATTGGTACAATTCAGGTGTTGGATCGCGAAATGTGATACTTACTCGTTCTTGTACTCGACCTCCTCTCCTACGGGGTACCCATTCTTGAAGATCTTGCTCAGCCCCACTCTGGGCGGATCAGACTGAACAGCAGCCGCTCCACCTTTCTTCTTCTTGGACTTTTTCTTCTTCTTCTTCTTTTTGGCGTCCCCGTTCGCAGCTCCCTCCTCACCCTCTACGTCGTCGTCGTCATCGTCATCATTATCTCCGTCTTCAGCATCGACGGTATCGGGCTTCTTCTCTTCCTTTGTGATACTCAGCTCGTCGAGCTTCTGTTCTACTGGAACGGCGACCGGCGCCATGGTGCTGATGAAATCAGATCGAGAGCCGTCAGCATTCATGCCTCCCAGTCATATCTGAGACTTTGGACTAGTGATAGGAATCAAACGGAAGTGATTCATGGGGACCTCTCAGGCGTCGAATAAAAAGTATCTACTATGACCGCCGAAGCAGTCTGCAGAAGTCTAACATATCGTTTTGACAAGCATCATAGAGGGGAAACACGGGAGTTGTAGTAGTAGCGGTGCGGATACTCAGGACTCACCGTTGTTTTGTCGTCCTAGACGGTGGTGTATTGGTACTTGATTATATTATCCAGTATCAATATACCTTTACAAGTTGCAAGAAGGAGGGATCAACGAGGATGGTATGGGCGACGCAACGGTAACTTACCGTACGGCATCCCGTCGTCTGATCATGACATTTTTCGAGCGTAAAAGAATAGGCACGTGAGATGTCATCCCGCGGGATGCCTATCTTACTCGGTCCGTTTCGGAAGTGGTTCGCCACTGGACTTACCGCGCTTGGCTCCATTGACCTCCTCCTATCCTCTCTTGCTATATAACCTGCATATAGATCCCCGTCTGTCGACAACTCTCGGTGCCTATAGTATAGACCAACTATCGATCCTGTACAAGTCTCCGCCTCGCCAACAAAAAGTACAGCTCGATCTATAGGCGAAGGAAACATTCGTAGAATGGGCGCGTTACTGTCCATCCCTTTCCTCACGGGAGGTCTGGGCGCCATAGGCAGCTCTCTTTTCTCGGGCTGTATGATCTTCATGGGTGGGTTTCGCCCCCGATCACAAATCACTTGTCGCAGCTCGAAGCTCTTCGAAGATGGGAGCACATGAGCTGATGTACAGTCTTTTGTTTTGTGTATGATAGGAGGGACTGCTGCTTCCGCGTTCTGCAAATCATGTAATTGCAACTCGTCCATCGCGACTCGAGTAGGCTTCGGTGTGAGTCTCTTTCTGAATCATCTTCGCCGATTCATCACCAGTAACATGGTAGAGACAAGTGGCTGATCTTCGTATCTGCTCTTGTACTCACTGTAGCTGCTGTTCGCCCTCTCATCAATGTTAGCGTATCTATCGCGAACGGATATCGCCATCCGGCAAATCGAGAAACTCAGCTGGGACTGGATTAAGATGGACTGTTCTGGCGGGAAATGCTACGGCTTGCTTGCCGTCCATCGATTCTGCTTCGCCCTCGCCTTGTTCCACCTGCTCCTCTCTTCGATGCTCGTCGGCGTCCGATCGACAAAGACGAAACGCGCGGCTATCCAGAACGGATGGTGGGGTCTCAAGTTCCTCGGTTACTTCCTGCTGTGTTTCCTCTCGTTCTTGATCCCGAACGAGTTCTTCATGTTTTACGGATCATACATCGCTCCCATCGGCGCGTTCCTCTTCATCCTCATCGGGCTGGTATTGCTCGTCGATTTCGCGCACACGTGGTCCGAGACTTGCTTGGATAACTGGGAAAGAGCGGAATCCAGCCTTTGGCAATTCATCTTGGTCGGGTCGACGTTCGGCATGTTCGCAGCCTCGATTACTCTCACGACGTTGCTATACGTCTTTTTCGCTGGAACGGGGTGCGGAACCAACACCTTCTTCATCACTTTCAACTTGATCTTATCCGCCATCGTAACCGTGATCGCCATCACCCCAGCCGTCCAGGAAGCCAACCCCAAATCAGGCCTTACGCAAGCCTCAATGGTCGCCGCTTACTGCACCTACCTGACTGCGTCCGCTGTTGTCAACCACAAAGAGGAAGGACACTGCAACCCTCTTCATGCCAGTGGAGGGACGAAGACGACGACGGTCGTCGTTGGAGCGCTGTTTACTTTCCTCGCTATCGCATACTCTACCTCCCGAGCCGCTACGCAGAGTAAAGCGCTCGTAGGCAAGGGGCATCGCGCAGGTGCCAACGGCGGTGCGATTGCACTTCCCAATGACCAAGCGGACGAAGATGGCGAAGTGAGGCTCGTGACGAATCAACCCAAGGGAAGGAGGGACGAGATGCGGTATCAGGCGATCTTGGCGGCTGTCAATGCGGGATCCCTTCCTGCTTCGGTTTTGGATGAGCCGGAGGACGAGGACGATGAGATCGAAGCGACGATAGGAGAGGAGAGGGACGATGAGCGAGGCGGTACCAAGTACAACGTGAGTGTTCGAGGGTATTGAACACCGATAGCAGCGTCCCATACGCGAATAACAACGCTAATTCACCTCTTCACAAATGTCATCTTTCACCTCCGCTCGCAGTACTCATGGTTTCACATCATCTTCGTCATGGCGGCAATGTACGTCGCGGGCCTCTTAACAGACTGGGCCATCATCTCCACCTCGCCCGTCGCACACCCTAGCGAACCCGACCTTGCCGGTGTCGGCATCGGCATTGGGAATCTCGCACTGAGGGCAGTCGCTGAGCCGGACGTATATATCGGTCGGTCAGAGACGACAATGTGGATGAGGGTGATCAGTAGTTGGCTCTGCTATGCGCTCTACGCTTGGAGCTTGTTGGCGCCTGTGGTCATGCCTGATCGGTTTGGGGATATGTAGGCGTCATTCCAAGCGTCTGTCAAATCACCAAGGAGCAAGGAAGAAGGGGTGAACTAAGCTGCCCTCGGTGTATATTGTTATTATTAGTCGTTCAAGAACAAAACGGAAAAGGGTTATGCATATCTGCTTATTTGTTTGTTTGTCCTTCAATAGTCTCGGCCACGACCGAGCTAGCATTTCCTTCCCCTTCCCCCAGTGTTGAGAATACTTTGGTTCATCGAACTCAACCAATGTATTTCCCGCTGACTCCACATCGTCAAAGATCCTCAGGTGCAAGTAAAATTCCTAGGACGGTAAGCTGTATGGCAGGTCACGTTATACCATCTGTGAGAAGCGCTTGTCAAGCGAAAGCAAAGTCAAGCCAGAACTGGTTGATACATATGCACCGAGAGAGAAACGCAAGAAAGAAGAAACCCCAAGTGGATAGAACGAACGAAGATATTCTATATGCTGAGATATTTGTTGTAATGTGAGGCTAACAAGAATTGTCCGTACTTTACAAGACCACATGACCTCCCGAGCTATGTCTTCGTCCTAGCGCTACCTCGATCTTTCAGTCGAACGCCCTTGGAGTGATGACATTGCCACCCTCGAAAGTGGGCATGTGCAAATACTGCGCTCCGCTCTCATAGCTACTACCACCGTTGTCCAAGTTCGGCTGCAGAGACCCGCTGGAGCCGGGTGCGAACGGGATGGCTGTCGAGAGATCCTGGCTCGGAGCACTCATGTCGCTCGCGGAGGGGATGTAGACGCTCATCAGGTTTGAATCTGAGCCCAAGCTTGAGCCCGAGCTCGATGAGTTGTGGTACCCATGCGCGAAGGTTCGGCTTCCGGCAGCCTCGACGGAGGAGGTGGACAGCGCCGTCTGTCGGAGAGAGTGGATGGAAACGTAGTCATCGATCCAGGTCTTGATGAGCTGAAACAGGCCAAATGACTTGTCGGATTTGAGCGTCTGCGAGTCCGACTCTCGAGTCAGCTGGTGTTGGCTTGCGCATAGTGTCCCGCTGATGAACAGTGACAATCGATGGAGAATCCAGACTCACAAAGTCTCGCATGACTTGCGAGGTAATGAATCCGACTCGGCAGGCGATACTGCATTATCATTTTGTCAAGCTTCCGCTCAGCGACCATGTCTGGGGTTTTTGGTTCCAGCCCATAGAGCTTCCACTCACGCTCGCACGGTCACTCCAGGAATGTTCTCTTTGATGTCCTGTATGACCTTCTCGACCCACTTCGTCAACCGCTCCACGCCCGAAACGCCTCTCATCTGCCCAGACTCCATCTCGGCAAGCCACGCGCCGAAGTCAGCGAGGACCTGCTCCAGGACGTCTTGCTGACACGAGCACGATAACGCGCATTGGTCAGAGACGGAGCGGATGTCCAGCGTGTCCCACGCGATGAGCATGTCCCGGATATGGCCTGGGTTGCCGAAGATGGGAGCCAGGGCGACGGTCAACTGGTGTAGGTCGAGGAATCGGACTGTGGCAGAACTCACTCGGTCAGTATACGTCAAAATGGTACTAAGAGGGCGGATTTGACGCGCAAGACTCACCGAACAGGTGGGCCGCTCGCACAGCAAGCTCTATCTTGGCTTCGCTGAAGTCCTTGGGGAGAGAAGCGAAGCAGCGCTCCATCATCGTCTCGAGGTTATCGGCGAGAGCCCTCAGGGACGATTGTGCGGAGATGGGAAAAGGTGTATTGAGCTTGTCCAGCAAAACGCCCACCATGTGCTGCAATCGTACCCCTTCGTCAGCGATGCATCTCATCACGAAAAGGGATTCAAGAGCCGACTCACGTCATAGCTGACAGCCGTCGCGTCAGAGACCAGCGTCGAGACGGCCGGGTGCATGCAGACCTGACCAAGACTGGGAGAGAGCGAAGACCAGAACGCTCGGCACTGCAGTAGATACGATAGGGCTTTTCAGCCAAGCCCTCTGTTGAGACCGTTGAGGAGTGATATATGAGACTCACATTGACATCGTACCTATCGAAATGGAGGCTCTTGACACAGCCCGAGAGCGTTTCCTGGTGATGGCAGAACGCATTCCAGAAGTTGTTTAGGTCATCTCGCGGCAGCTCGTTGGCAGCTTGCCCCAAGTCGGCGAGTGTGGGAAATCCAGGCAAATTGAAGACTGGAAGCTGAGACTCGACGGGAGTGAGCGTGAAGCTACCGCTGAGGGCTGCGGTCGTGTGGCGACGGGCGAAACGAGGTCGACTAGGGAAAGGATCGTTGATCGAGGTAGCTCGAGATCGCGATTGGGATGGTGCTCGAAAATCGAAAGCCGAGGGGGACTTCTTCAGCGTTCTGCAGGGGAATGATCATACAATATGAGCCACTCAAGAGGTATTGTCAGTTAGGTAGGCCAGGCGAGAGAACTCACCCAGTCGAGAAAGGTTCTTCTTCCTCTTCGCTCTCGTCGATGTCTTCGCCGTCCATCTCTTCGTCGGGATCATGGTCTGTCGTTTGGAAATCCATTGACCCGTCTTCCGGCGCCACATGCCAGGCCCTATCGTAATGTCCCACAGTAAGCTCAACTGTTCACATGGTGAAGCATAGTGAAACGTGAGCTCACCCGCTAGAGTCGCCGAACTTGTTCAATCGCTCAGCTTCGATCTGTATGGCGGGTCGAATCGACACATAGTGGTATTTACTGCGCAAAAGCCATCGATTTTGTCAGCTTGAATCATGGAGTCTGCTTGATCAAGGGTCTTACCTGTTGCCACGAACGCCCAATCGACGAGTTTTGATACCGGGGAAGGCTGATCGGACCGCTTTCCCGAATGAGGCCGAGTTGATAGGCTTCAAGCCATACTCTTCGCAGGAGACGGTATAAGAGTGATACAGCCCTTGTCGAGGGACAGTTCTTCCGGGAGCATGCGTGTAGCTTAGGACCAGCCTATGAGGTTCATTACAGGTAGTCATCAGCTTCGGTCGACCTGTGGCTGAGAGTTGACCTCACCATCTTCTGACCCAGACTGCCCTGGCCTTATCTTGCTGAGAGGTGCTATTCAGCATTTTGATTCCTTCCGCCTTCTGAGTCAAGTCTTGTCGGACCGTCTCCTGCCTCTCAACGGCAGAACCTGAAAGCCGGATCTCGCTACCTGGTGCAGGGCCCTTGATATCGGTAGAGCTGTGTTGCTTGGTCAAGACGAACGAAGACGATCGTCGAGCTCGTGACAACATTGGTCGAGAGACAGGCGAGGCATATGGCTGGCTTGAAGATACACTAGAGCAGCACGGACAGGGGGTCAGCTTCAGTGTTTCATCCCTGTAACATGAATTGACCCACTGCCACTCACTTGCGATTCTGCAGGTTGATCTTGCTGAATCCGCCACTAAGCGGATGCGAGCTGGTAGTCGACCAAGGCGTTGCCGAGTTGTACGTGGTAGACGAGCTGAGCAGGGCGGCGATATCATCACCTTCTTCGGACCTGCCACGGAAAATCAGAATATATCAACACAGACTGTGACTGATCGCTCGAACACGCGTCGGAAACTCACTTGGCCGAGATCGACTCCGACCTGTACCTGTTGTATGGCGTAGACCGGCTCGCACTTCGCTCCCTTGTGACTTTACCCAAACCCTGAGTTTGTACGGCCAGTCGAGGCAGCTGCTGCCTGCTTGTATTGGCGCCCATGTTCGTGAAGACATCCCCCGTGGGGACGGCATGAACAGCCTGCTGATGCTCTTGCAACGCAGGGAGGGAGTACATGTTGATGTCCAACGTGCCCATTTGAACAGGCGCGGGCTGAAACAACTTGTCATCGAATTGCATGATAGACGAGTACGACGAGTGTCGCGAGTGTGGGATATCGACATGCTGGTCTGAGGGAAACGTCTGTACCAGCAGTCCCTGGGAAGGAAGATCGTGATGGGACGAAGCAAGTGATGCCAGTGATGAGCTCGACGAGGCGTGGCTGAGCATCTGAGGGTGGTAGGAGGAGGTGCCCATCGAATAATCAACCATTGGCGTGAAAGTCGAAGCTGTTGCTACGGTGTTTTGCAGATCTGCCACATTCAGGCACATCCACATCTCTCGTTAGCTGTAGCTCTGATCACCCGGGAGGAACGCCCTACGCAGTGCAGAGTACCTGGAATGGCCCACACACTCACTCATACCCTTTTCGATAGGACTCGGATGGGAGCTGCTCATGTTAAGCGTCTGGAAACCTCCACCAAGCGAGGTCTCGACCGAAGACCAGCTTGCGGCCATATCTGTTGAGTGAGGGTGCTCAGGCGAGTGTGCGAGTGCTGAACCATCAAAGTGGAAGTCGCTTGGCAGGCTCGCCTGGAGCTGCGTATGATCATGGGTGGGCGAGGTATCATGGGGAGAGTGGGGCATGGACTGCGAGAACGGGTATCCGTCCAAAGGTGGAATCGTGTCGGGCATCATGCTGTGGCGAAATGCCTTTGGTAGGGGTATTGTGTCTCGTTAGGGCAGTATAGTCCTGCAGTCGGGCGAAGTCGCAGGGTTCAAGACGTCTCTAAGAGCCTGTCGTGAAACGTCTATATCCTCGCAATGGCGCTTTCGTGATAAGATCGTTTTTGTCGTTTATTGTTCAATCGTTTAAGAGAAGATTGGTCGCACAGTATTCCAGCGGTCTTTTGTATCGTATCGACGATGTCCCAAGAAGGGCCTCGCTCCGTTCAATGCAGGAATGATTGCTTATCGATAGTGGTGTGACCTGCTCCATCATCCGGAACGTGAGCGCCTGTCCAAACGTCATCGATAGTCCCTTGGCCAGAACGGCCAGAACGACCAGAACGACAGGAGGATGTAAGAAGGGTCGAGCTAGCCCGTTCACAAGTCCAGAACGATATGGAAAGCCATGTGTGTGTAGATCTTATGGATGCTCGGGAGAAGGACGTTTCACTTACTCCGTACTATCCGCCACTGGACCGTTTTATCAAGCTATTCGAGCTACTGATATGATCGTCGTGGTGGTTTCAGTTGGCGCTACTAGCAGATGAGTGGTCGATCAAGGTGGCGAGCAGGGCAGCAGGCAGCTACCGTATTTGCGTATGAGAAGGGGTTGGTCTCCAAGCGACCTGCGTTTGGTAGATCTTTTAAGGAAAGATTCTGTCGTCTCACGTGTGGGCGCCGGACAAGTGGGAAGGGGGGCAAGGAGTAGACAAAGTGAAGAAGAGAATGAATGTGGGTGACCCGGTTACGAGATGATAAGAAGGGGAAAAGGACGAGGTCAGTCGTTAGTCGTTGTGTTTGGTTAAATGAATGAAGAAAATCGAGAGCGAGTGAGGGCGTGTAGGATGCTTCTCATTCTTGTTTGCTCACGTGCAACCACCGACTGCTGGAAGCATAAACAGCTAACAGTGACAGTGAACACCACTGATGAGCGTCGAGAGGTTCGTGCGGGGATCAGTATACTGCATGTCTGCATGTCACGCAAAGCGGAGTGAGCCATCACCATCACCATCACTATCACTCAGATCACCTACCAACACGTACGCTTGCTCGTTCCTGGCGTGGTGTTACAGTGAATGATTTAGCGCTGATACTACTAGCGGGGGCCTCGATCTTCTCATCCAGATTCTCTGCTATGCCGTCTTCACGGAGAACGGAGAAGTGTTTGAGGGTCGAAGGGGTAAGGTACCGCCGTGTGAGCGTGCGAGCCACTATCTGTTCACGGCGGTGCTTTTTTGAGCTCTTACCGCTCGTTAGCTCGCCGGATTGTACGGCAGACCTTATGTTCAGCCAAGCGGACTTCGAAGGAGCGTATGCTGGAGCTTCAACCGGATAATAACGCCGCTGAGGAACGGCTACCCACTTGCCCGAGCACGCGAATAGGCTTGAGCTTGAGATACATATGCATGTGTTTGTGTCTCGCTCTCCGAGATCCGTCGACGAAAAGCAGGCCTGCGATCCGGGCTGAGGAACGTCAAGGAACGCGTCCCGTCTGGTTGGTGTGTACCGGCACCGGCGAGATGTTCGTCCATTCTTTATGCATGTACCTGGTCTAATCAGTCACTGAGTTCGGACTGAAGATGACGTTACTCCGAGACCTCAGTGTCATTCGCATTGCGCATGCTCGGCGCCATCGTAGAACCGCTCGAGGACCTCCAAAGGCAGACCCCAAAGTTGAGCGGAGGTGCGCTTGCACCTATTCATCGCGTTAGGGTCCAAGTGTCAGGTAGTCTGGTCTTTAATCCCCTCCTCGCCGTGAATGGACGATAAATCAGGTTTTACTGTACGGTCGCTCAGATCTCCGCGACAAAGCCAGGGCCATCAGCGTGCCACGTTGCCACGAAGTCGTCCACGCTTCTTACCTGGACGAGCTGTCCCATACAATTATCGAGGACCTTCGTCCTCGTAGCATCGTCGATTGATGGCCAGTCCTCTTTTCGGAGTATCGGGATCAGATAACGATCTTCACACATACCCACACACACATATACAAGTCCCGCTGCTTGTGCGGTGGGCTGAAGATGAAAGACGGGACTCGCCTGACCCTGCGTGTGATGGTCAGTGCGTCCAACAATTTTCAGGGTTGACAAGCATAAAACCCGATCAGTGCTCAGTCAGCCTATCAAGCCCGCATCAAAGACACTCACTAATCGTCAACTCGAGAAAGAGAAGGAACGCGCCGGCTCTTTGTTCGGCTAAAAAGCTTGGGCCAGCCACTCCGTATGCGAATTCGCTCAACAAAAGGCTGAAACGATAAATGCGCAAAAGCCTCACCGCTACTCTTTCCGCCCCCACACCTAGGGGTTGGCGCTTCTCACGCACGATACTCGTTTCAGATTATGCTTCAGTGCCATCTCCGACAGGGGGGCTTCCTCTCACTTCCCACTTGTCCTTGGCGCCTTATATCACCAAGTGCTTTGGAAATATAGGCGCGGTGAGGCCTCGAGCTCGCTGGGGGAGTCCAACGCGGTCGGTCGTACAAATCCTCGCCGAAAACGGATCGTCAGTCATGTCAGTACGGCCGTTTCGTCGCCTCTGCAGACGTCCGCTACACTCCCTGGCCCCAGACGAAACCCATATGATATATCTTACATACTCATCTTTGTCAAAGGGATATTCGATGTCGTAGGCATAACCATTCCAATGTAGTCTTTTCAAAGTAATTCTTCTTTTCTTTCTCCAGCGCCTTGCCTTCTCGTTCAATCTATAGTCATACGGCCGTTGGCTCCACAGCTTAGAGCTTGGGAGGAGCGGGCTGGAAAGAGACACCCTATGAACCATACCAATCACAATCGGTCAGTCTCAAAAGCAGCCGATGAGAGATACAGGGGAAAGTTACGTACCTTCTCAATGCTAGGGCCGAGCTCCTTGACGGCAGCCTCGAGGAGGGACTTCTCGGCATCGTCAAGCTGACCAATGGGGAGAATCTTCTCGATACCGGCAGGCTAAAATAAGAGTGAGATAGTATATCAGTCTCCCTCATCACGGCCAGTTCAGTATAACAATACGACATCTGCTAGACTCACTCCAAGCTCGACGTTGACAGAGAAGAAGGACAAGTCGGAACCGATCTCCTTCTTGATTCCCTCACCACCAGCCTCAGCGCCAAGGTCGATGTAGGACTGGACAACCTTGCCCTTCTTGCCACCGAAAGCGGCATCAAGCACAAAGTTGGTGAACTCAACACCGGCTGTGGAGCGGACATATTAGCTGACTTCCCTTTACGTGCTCGACGTCCGGATAAGGGCTAACTCACCTTGAGCCATGGAAAGGGTAGCGGAACCAGCACCGTCTGTTTTGAATAGAGTCAGCATTGCAAGTCCTGAACATCGCTCAGTTGAGTGATCTACATACCCTTAGCCTTGACAACCTCGTCACCACCGAACTGGATTCGGTGGACCAAAGCATCTCGCTTCTCCTTGTCGTTGAGGATCTCGGTCTGAACGGTGTGCATGAAAATCATCAGCGCGTCACCGAAGAACGGTGTGAGGATGTGGGGACACTCACGATAGCGGGCTTAGCCTGAGAAAGGAGAGGGAGAATAGTAGCGCCGGAGTGACCGCCAACAACGGGAATGGTGTACTTGTCGGCGTCTCCGGGCTTGCCGAGAGCGGAAGCAGCAAAGGTGGAAGCTCGAACAACGTCAAGGTGGGAAACACCAAACAGCCTGCCCGATCATCAGCTTCATTATTGCGCCAAGAACACCAACGCGGCTGAAGTGAGGGAGGACAAGAGGGCGAAGACTTACTTCTTGGGGTCGTAGGTGCCGGCCTTCTTGAAAGCCTCGGCGAAGACGGGGACAGTGGAATTTACGGGGTTGGAGATGACGAGAACGAAAGCCTTGGGGGCGTTCTTGGCGATCGCGTTGGCGATGTTATTGCAGATACCGGCGTTGACCTGCAATGTGAACATAACCGTCAACTTTTCGTCTTGATAGTCACATTATGGCGCTTAAAGAAGATCCACTCACTTTCTGTTTGGTACAAGGGACGTAGAGGGCGATTCAAGTGGTCAGCGTTGCACAATGGAGAGACTGAATGTGGCATATAGTACATACGAAGAGGTCATCTCGGGTCATACCAGGCTTTCGGGGTACACCAGCGGGAATGACGACGATGTCGGCACCCTGGAAGGCCTTGTCGGCGTCAGGCTGGGAGGCGAGGTAGCCGGTGACTTGGGCAGGGGAGGCGATGTGGGACAGGTCCGCAGCAACCTATGATGATATGCGTCAGCATGGGAGACCAGTCTAGCGACGAGGACTTCAGTGCGATGAAAATGGTGGCCGATCATGCACAGTCGACGCCAAGGACAAAGGAGGACATCATAGCTCCGAGCTCCGATCCCGCAGCTCAAACCTCCGCCAAGTCCGCTTCGCTATGATGAGCACAAGAACAGGGAAGACACCCACACCGACGGCGTTGACGACATCGTAAAGAGCGAGCTCAGTGACGATGGGGTTGAGCTTGAGGAGGAGGGAGAGGGGTTGACCGATACCACCTAAGTAGACAAGGAAGACGTGTCAGCTGTACGTAGGGAGCATGTTGAAAGCCCAAATCCCACTCCTCGAGCTGGGTTCGGCGATACTCACCGGCGGCACCACAAACGACAGCCTTGACCATTTTGTATAATTTCTATAGCAGAGCTTGAGAGCGAGGTCAAAAACGTAGGGTATATAGACTTGGTGACTGACTGAGTGTGTGTGTGTTTGTATAAGTTGCAAAGGAGGAAGAAGAAGATAGACTAGCACGTTATGGGTCGATTGATTGGGGATGACTAGCTATGCTTGGTAGCGTCAATACACGCGTTGTCAGTGGTCGATACACATATGGGGGACAATTGAATAATGGATGATGCTATGGTGGGGACCCACGTTATTTCGAATGCCAGGCAGGCCAGGGACCACCAAGGTGGTCGATTACCGGTCCAGATTCGAAATAACAACCGGCGGGATCGGCCACCATTTCGAATCGCACAGACCACCCGCAGACCACTGTACGAATACCACGGATGGGAATGACGTGGCATGCGACCCCGAGAATTGGCGATCAAAGCGAGAGAAGCACATTATTATCACTGATTACTGAGTCTACTTTGCCATACAGTACATCGCGGTCATCTCCGCCTGCCAGATCAGATCGCTCTTCCGGGTAATCACCAGCATCAAGGTCCGGCCGGATGAGACCGAGACCGACGATTGTTTAGGCGAAGCGAGCAGTAACATTTAAGTCACGAGAGATCGATTCAACCTACCTCATCTACGCGCTTGTCAGTCACCTACTTTTGAAAGTGCTATATAGACCAATCTATGCCCGATCGGTAGACAAAGTATCTCATCTTCTGTCCCACCTTCTACTATCTAAATTTACACCATGACCACCATCGCCAACATGCACAGACTCCGGCCTCTTCTGCGGCGAGGCCGAGTCCTGCGAATAGGGAGCATCTCTCAGAGGCGGATGGCGTCCAGTGCGTAGTACCCTCCTCATCCTCTCATCATCTTGTCATTGCTATGGTGCATGTGCTGACAACAGATCGCCTTCTCATCGACGTTGACAGAGTTCGCAAAGTACGACTGGGAGGTGGGTTGTATAATAAGCTAGCTCTCTGAAGACGTTCGCGTTCCCTCAGTCGCCGGCGATCAGCTGATCTATAAGCGCGCTTAATTCAGGATCCGCTGGACATGAAATCACTCTTGACTGAGGAGGAACAGGCTATCCAGTAAGTCACACCGTCATGTTACCCATCACATCGAAGAGGTTATATGCGCTAACCATCCATGCATTGCATGCTGTAGCGAGACTGCGAAGGGTTTCGCCCAAGAGAAGCTGCAGCCCAGGGTGATCGATGCATACAGGACGGTATGTCTTCACAAGGCCTGCGTTCATATCCACCAGCCAGTATCTGTTCTCGGAGCAGGCAGTTATGATCTCGCTTCGGCTGCAGCTGTGAAGCTGACAGCATTTCGACGGCGCCTGGGTCCACCAGGAAAACTTCGACCCCGCTATCATGAGGGAGATGGGCGAGCTGGGTTTGCTGGGAGCTACGATCCAGGGCTACGGCTGTGCGGGCGTCTCGAGCGTGTCGTACGGTCTTATCGCTAGAGAAGTTGAGAGGTCAGCTGACACGTTACATGGGTGACCTGAGACAAAGAAAGCTAGCTGACATCGAAGAACAGGGTTGATTCGGGCTACCGTTCGGCGATGAGTGTGCAGTCTTCATGTACGTCATCCAGCTCAACAAGCAGAACCTGCCAAGGTGAAATGGGAGCTGATACAGCGATGCAGTGGTTATGCACCCTATCAACGAATTTGGGAGTGTGGAGCAGAAGGAGAAGTATTTGCCTCAGCTAGGTGAGTTCGAAAACCAGCAGATGGGGCTGGAAGGAAGGGTTCAGCTGACATCTGATCGATCACAGCCTCGGGAAAGATGATCGGATGCTTCGTAAGCTGGAGCGTCACGCATGTCAGCTCGGCCATGACAGCTGATCCTCATTTACCAGGGCTTGACGGAACCCAACCACGGCTCAGACCCTTCATCGATGGAAACGACAGCAAGGAAGACCTCCGATGGCTGGGTGCTGAACGGCAGCAAGACCTGGATCTCGAATGCGCCTGTTGCCGATCTGTTTGTGATTTGGGCGAGGGTCGTTGAGAATGGGGAGAAGGGTAAAGTGAAGGGATTCTTGGTAGAAAAAGTGAGGAGAGAAAACGGATACTCCTCCAATTCGGCGAGGTCTTGCGTGAGGTGGCGAAGATTCCCTGCTAACAAGGCTGGCCGGCTCTCGCAGGACACACCTGGTCTGACTGCTCCAGCAATCAAGAACAAGCTCGCCCTTCGAGCCAGTATCACCGGTTCAGTATTCATGGAAGACGTCAAGCTTCCCTCCGACGCCATCTTGGCCAAATCTAGTGGGCTTGGGTCGCCGTTCTCGTGTCTCAATAATGCGAGATACGGTATCAGCTGGGGCGTTATGGGCGCTCTGGAAGATTGTATCGCTCGTGCAAGGGACTACGCTTTGGAGAGGTGTGTCTCCTCGCAGTTCACAATAACCGGTCAAGCCGGCGCACTCGCTCGTGCGGAGTATTGATGTGTTTTGTCGTTCGTCTCATCTCTTGCAGAAAACAATTCAACCGACCTCTCGCGTCATTCCAGCTGGTTCAGAAGAAGCTCGCCGACGCTTCTTCATCTGCTACTTTAGGTCTTCTCGGCTCCCTGCAGCTTGGCAGACTGAAGGACAAAGGCGCTTGGGCGCCTGATATGGTGTCGATGATGAAGAGGAACAACTGTGGAGAGGCGCTCAAGCACTCGAGAGTGTTATTGGATGTCCTAGGAGGCAACGCTTGCAGCGACGAGTGAGCTGAAGGCTCCGGGTCTTCAGGATCGTGCGTCAGCTGACGATGACTTTTAGGTACCATATCGGTCGACATGTCGCGAATCTTCAGGTCGCTAACACGTACGAAGGAACGCATGTGAGTTGACATTTGACACGTTGACCACAAGCCTGTCTCTCGATCTGGATCGATCGAGTTTCCAAATCGCACAGCAAGTACTGACTGATCTCATCTTATCACAGGATATTCATGGTAAGCCAACACCAATGCAGCATCGCCTCGGCCAGGTGCTAGGTGCGGTACCAGCTAACATGGTGTTCACCTTGCAGCTCTCATCCTCGGAAAGGCTATCACGGGCGAACAAGCGTTCGCCAACTAGACTTGAAGGCTACTATGGAGAGTCGATGGGGACAGAACGGCGCACGTGAAGATGAAAGGTTGTGAGATCGAGTAAGCAGTCAGCAGTTCATAGAATGTGATATAGCTAGCATCTATGCTTGGCGGATGCATTTATCATGCAGTTTTGTCTGCGGTTATATGCATCGTGTTGTGCTGTATGTTGTTGAGCGGACTTCTAATCCCGCTTTAGAATCTTGTATGTCTAGAAGTAACTGGATCTAGCAAGCCTGTTCAACCCTTGAAAAAGCCAGGTATAGCACATCTCATCGAGAAATCGTGCCCAGTGATGATTCCAATGCCATTCCAGTGTTCCGGCCGCGTTCGTCCTTTTTGAGTCCATCCTTCTAATTTGACTGTTCTTGGTTCTTGCTTCAACGCGCTACTTCAAAACCTCTTCACTACCACTCTTGGTATTCAGTCGATCCTCCATCCCAAAATTGATAGCCAAGTCATAGATACCCAGGAATACAGCACCTCCGAGCGAGATTGCGAAACACCTAGGCTGCCAGCCCCTGAACAGGGCTGACGGGCCCTCGTTTCGGAGGATCGCTAGGAGTCTCGGCGGGAACGAAAGGACGGAAGGAGAGGGTTGTCGCGCTTGAGGAGGGGGGATGGTGGTGGTAGCTGCTGATGCTGATGCTGATGGTGCGGGAGGCAAGGGTCCAGATGTCTGAGTGGAATTCTGATGTTAGCGTATGGCACAGGTAATCTGGAACACTTGAAAGCGAGATGGGTTTTATGAGCAGGAATAGGAGAACGATCAAAGGACTATATGGCCCCTGGCTGGATCTGTGCGAAAGCAGGCTACGATATCCGGCTGCGCGTCGCGTCTCTATCCTTTATATCTGTGAACAAGATCGCACTCACCCTAGCCTCCAGCATGACCCTCGTCTTGACCACGTCCAACGGTGTCGTCACCGCCGCCGCGAATCCGCCGGCCACAGACCCGCACAGCGCAGCTTCGTAAGACGTCGGTCGTCTTCCGCCGAGGTATTGCTTTGAGAGCACAGACTTGAGGAATTCGTATAGTGGGAATTGGATCGACGTGAATGGGATCTATGTATAATCCAGTATTGGTCAGATGGACGATATTTGGGTGTACAGTGTCCTGCACAAGGAAGGAAAATCACTGGTCTAATTCGGAGAAAGTAGGCACTCACCTCTCTCGCAATCGTTATACCGAATCCACGATAAAACCCTCTTATACCCTCAAACTTCATCGTGCTCATAGCCGAGTGCAGACTGCCTTTGCCTTGTCCATACGCGCCCGTCTGCGTTCGCGATTTTACGACTTCGGTCGGTACTCGGATGAGGCATGATACCTGATTGTATAAATGAGAGTACATGCACGATGTCAGTCACCGCGATTGGTCACGCTTGTATAGATTCATAGGCGAGGAAGGGTTCATCCGAGGCTGGGCTTGCGGGTGGCCTGATGTGTGTGGTGCGAGCTCAGTCACTCACATACTCTGCGCCCGATGCTGCGGCCATATGGTTGAAAGCCGGATTTTGGGCAAAGAATTGATACTCTGGTAATTTCGCTTTCAAAGCTTCGTACGTGACGAAGAATGCCGCGGCTGGTCAGGCCAGACAAGCAGACAAATGTCGAGGATATCAGCACGCACATTTCCATGGGAAGGCAGCGTAAGCTGTGTGTTTCGATGAGCTCACCTCCTGGAGCGCTTCCCATGCCTACACTCCCTACACCACGGTACACGCCCTTGAACCCTCCCGACTGCCAAAACCCGGCTGAAGACTGTATTCGCGTCTTGACTGTATCCAGAGGGAAAAACATGAAATCTACCGCCAAACCAGAGATCGCTCCAGCCTATATCATATATCGACGAAGGACTGTCAGCGTGAATTATTTGAAGATGCGTATAGCATACCGTTCACCTCCCTCTCCACGGCGCTGACGGCTGACTCGAGCGCCGAGCGTGGACAGAGAACAGTAGGAGCACTCACGACTAGAGCTCGCTGGGACGTTGGCGGCGGCCGTGTGACCACATTATTGTCTTTAGTGTCAGACATCTTGGCGTGGCTTCTTGATGCCTAAGATTTATCAAGAGTGACGCAACTGTGAAGTCTGCTCGAGATGTTCGTAGAACCGTTGATCGCCATTGCCTATTTCTATTTCTTTTCGGCCGGCTATGTAACTCGTATTTATCGATGCGAACGAGCTCGTCTCGATCATTCGAGGTGGAGGTGGTCGGTAGGGGGCAGGCCTACTTTTCCAAGCTGTAGATGTAGGCACGCGGGGCCTGTTGTCGTTATCGCTATCAACTATATGCATGTTACGGCCGGGTGATGCTCCATAGCTATGTTTGAGAGCTGTGCAACGGAATGGGAATCCCCCGAGCTCATAACGTCATGACCAGACGAGAGACTAGGAGACACAATTCGAGTGTAAGAATAGATCAAGACATCAATCAGACACATCAGACACTCGGGCTCATGCCCATATCCATACCCATTGCACAGCCGATACACCACCGACCACTGCGGCAACATCTAATCCTTACTCTATCCTCCATAAACCAATACCGATTCTCTGAATCATAATCGATACTGATTGATCGGACTCAGTCACCACCCCGCCCTCAGCGTCCGAGCTACCTCATGTACACGCCTCAAGCGGCGAGGCAGCAGCGCCTGGTGAGTAGCTCAGGTGGATCTGAGGTTGAAGCTGAGCCCAGAGCTGCGAGCTGTTCGCGAAGAAAAGACCCATCGATGATGACATACCCGACTGACTCTTGGAACCCTTGCTCTGTTCATCGTTTTGCAGCAATATGGCATAGGCCCCATGTTGACGCAGTCCAGCGTGGTTCACGCGCTGTGGAATACTCGATACTCCGCGGACCCAGAGTGAGTCTGCTTGGGAATCAACGCAAACCGAGCCTTGTCTGCAGCAGCATGCATCATCAGACACGCGCTTGATCAATATGTCTACACTGAGGTCGCGCGCTCACAACATTCTTTCGCAGATACGTCAAAGCCGTATTGCGATCCTATGTTTATTTCAAAGCAGAAAGACACAAGACCAAAGCGGAGATCAGCTACAAGCTTGAGATGCTGGAAAGAGAGGTGAGTAGTCCCGCAAGCATCGACTGATTCGCCGGGGCTCTACTCACCTTGCCATCCTTTGACGTTTAGTTTCCTCAACATGCCTCAAGCTATCGGGCTATAAGGCAAGAGTACGGACTACCAGCTTCTCGGGTCCTGCCTGCACCCCGAGTGGTCTCGGACACAAGTGCTCTCAGGCGTACACAGACATCGACGACTCCTTCTCGTCCTGCTGCAAACACCATAACGCGCACGCATACAACGGTCGGAACCACTTCGACAGCAGGTTCGAGCACGACCGCTATCAGACAGCAGAGTGAGGATGACCCACCTCCTCCGCCTTACACGAGTCAGGATCCCGAGCCAGAAGCGACTCGAACATTGCAAGAGCGATTGGCCATGGAAGCCGAAGCCGCCGGCTCTATCAACCCTGATTCCCCGCGGACGTCTACATCGCATAATCGCGCGTCCTCATCAGCTACGGACCAACATACACCCCCAGCAACAGCACCACCACATCTAGCTGCAAGCATTTCAAGCTCCACCAACCAAACTTCGCAAAGTCCTGAACAGCCAGCGCGCCCACCGAGCGATCCTGAGATGGCCAGAATATGGGAAGAGTCTCAGTTTGAAGAAGCTAAGAGGGCCAGCATCGCCGCGCAGAGAGAACAGGAGGAATTGGAAGAAGCGATGCGCATCAGTCTTGCCGAGGCCGAATCGCAAGGTCAAGGGACCTTTCAAGGTGAATCGGCTGAAGCGGGCCCAAGCAGTCATCCAGCTATCCAACCATCTCAAGACAGCCAGAGCCATGCTGGGAGCACGACCCAAGGTACACAACATCAATCAGATATGAGAGACTTGATCAGCGGGATGGAAGACATGGTTGTCCCTGGTCAATGGCAAGATCCCGCCTTGGCCAACCCCGCTTCGACATTACCATCCAATTCCACCAGTAAACAACAAGCGGGCAACAACTTTCTGGACAGGGACGATGAGTTGCCTGCTTTCGGTCAAGTACCCTTGACGCCGCAGAAGACTGGTTTCGTCCTGAAGAGCAAGAATCCGTTTCTTTCGCCTACTGAGAGGGAGCATCTCGCAGCAGAACAAGAGGACGACCCGAATTATTTCGATGCCACACCAGGATCGATAGACGGAGGACGCTCTGCTCAAGACAGCATGCAAACGATGGGATTCACAGACCGTCCGCGGATGCCTTCAAATGCCGGATCAAGTCACACGTATTATGCGCCACCTTCCCAGATTTCCTCCGACCAGCACCCAGCTCAACCCGGTCCTGACACATTCGCTCCTCCTCCCGGCCCACCTCCTGGCCATCTTCGAACGACGCCGACGCAGACTACGTCGCCGTCGTCGCGACCGTTACCAGCAACGCCAAAAGACCAAGCTCGTCGGGCTGACCCGATGAGTCCGCCACTTGAGTCACCGCAGACTCGTCCGATACAATCATACTACCCGAATGTGCCATACGCACAAAGTCAGCCCGGTCCAGCACTCCGACAAGCCTCCATCGCATCGATGAACGGACCACCACCGACTCTACCGCCCAGACCGAAATCGTTCGTACCGCCTGCCGGAAAGGAGGATGCGCTGGAGATGCTGAGAGAGTTTGACACAGTCTTCTTGGGTGAGTCACTACCGCTGGCCTTTTATGCTACCGTCGTACCCGCTCTGACCGATTGTGTACCCGGTGCTCCTATAGTCGACGACAGTACATCGATGGCCGGAGATCGATGGTCACAAGCCAGGCAGGCGCTCATGGAGGTAGCCGAGATCGCAGCGAGGTACGACGAGAACGGCGTCGACATCTACTTCCTCAACAGCAAACGAGTAGGAAAAGAACTCAAAGCTGCGCACGAGGTCGAAGATCTTTTCCGCGGACTTGAGCCTAAAGGAGCGACGCCAACGGGTATCCGGTTAGAAGCTATCTTGCGAGATTACATGTCGCGATTGGAACGATCCCAATTGGCCTCCCCTGGTGGATCGTCGGCAGAAGAAGGACACGGAGTCAAAGCTATGAACCTCATCGTTGTGACTGACGGCGGTAAGTCGATTGTTCCACGCCATTGTTGTGTTGCCCTTCCTGAGAAAATCTTCGGACAAAGCTGGAATGACAGCTTACAAATGGACGGGCTGACAGTATTCTCTCGTCCCGTCATTCAACGTGTCCGTCTTCTTGCCTCGGACCCGACACTCGATCGCGATACTCTACTGTCCACAGCGCCGACCGATGATCCGGAGTCTGTCCTGATAGCTTGCGCCAAGCGGCTTGATAAGGGTGAATACCCCTTATCTCAAGTCGGAGTGCAATTCCTCCAGATCGGCGATGACATCGAAGCAAGGGAAGCTCTGCAAGAATTAGATGATGGTCTTTCGTCGGCTCATGGAGTCAGGGATATAGTGGACACCGTGCTGTATCAAGGAGAAGAGATGAGTGCTGGACTGATTATCAAGACGCTGCTGGGCGGCATCAATCGTCGATTAGATCGTAGATCATCTGCTTGATCATTGCAGTGGACGAATTACTGTATGGCCATCGTTATAATCACATATCGGCATGCTATGCAATGCTACACTATGCTACCACCCCTGCGAACATGTAGTGCATGTGCCTGCGATTCCAGTGCTCTTCGAGTGCCATAGATATGATGATCGTCTCGGATTCACCCGCGAATTTGATCCCGTCAAAACATTCGAGAGAAGACCTCATGTCCGTTCATGGCTGGGAGCGCCGATGATATCTGATATGATCCTCAATAATCGCATTACAATTGCAATCCGCTTCATTCCTACTCGCTGTGCTTGTCTCCGGCCATCATAGGGAGCAAGGTCATGGCTGACTTCCCACTTCCTCGTTGACCAATGTCATAGTAATCGGAACGCTTTCGCTTTTCTATACCACATCGGACCAGAGACGTAATGTCTGCTACCTCGGCAGACACATGGGTCTACGACCACCTGCACCAGGTGTACTTCCATCCTCTATCCAACACATACGCGATACCCGATCCGAAAACCGGCGAATGGTCATACGTGCCTGCTGCCCAATTCCACGCCGCCTCCACCTCAACTTCACGAACGACGGCCGCTGTCAGCCCCAACGAGAACGGACACGGACACGGAAGTTCCGGTGGCGCAAATCTCAACGAGGAGAAAGAGGAAGGTGAGATCGAGGATGATGTAGGCTGGGGAGGACTGATGGAGCCTGACAAGCTCGCTGAGATCGAACGGGAGCAAGCACAAGCGAAGAACAGAGTCGGTGCTAGCAAGTCCCATCAGCACCACGGACAAGGTCCGTCTGGGTCAGGTGTAAATACACCCCTAGGTGGTCTCTTGGAGAAACACCCCGCGTACGGTGGGAATGGGTACGCTAGCAGCAACGGCAACGGCAACGGCACGCCCAAGGATACGGTTGTGCCGTACGATGATCCGAAATTGTACGCGTACCCTTCGACTGACGGCGACAACGACGACCCCAACGATCCGAACACAGGAACCCTCATCACAGGGGCAGGAGAAGCGTCAAGGCCCAACGAGATCTTACGACTCGTAGTGCTCTTCTCCGAGTGTTTGGGGAAAGGGCACGTCGCGCTGATTGATACGAGAGAAGGAGGAATCCAAATTGGTCGAGATCGGTGTGAGAGGGGTGCAACGCCCAGGATCAGGTGTAGAGAGATGAGGGTCAGCAAGACGCACGCTGTCATATATTGGGGTCAGGGAAGTGCAGAGTCAGATGGGAACGAGAGGATTCAGACTCGAGATCAAGATAGACCGAGTGGACTGGCGCCGATTCTTCGGGAGGGGACCGTGAAAGACCAAAACAAGGCTAAGGGAGAGGAGGAATGGTGGATCGTCGATCTCGGTGAGCGCATCTACCTACGGCTCGTTGATAGGAGGGGTTTTTTTTTTTAATTTTTTTTTTTTTTTTGAATCGTCATCGCTCACCTCGTTGTCTTCTGTACTTCAATAGGTTCTACCCACGGCACCTTCATCTCCCCCCCAACCGCCATATCTGCCGATCCGGACCAAGGAAACGATACTCCCACCACGGCGATGACGTCCAGAAAGGGACCGAAAGCACGCCTACATCGCCTTTCCGAGCCTAAACATTCCTCAAAGCCGTACCCTTTGACCCACCTTTCTCGGCTGACGATAGGCTCGACGACATTCGAAGTCCACTTGCATCCGTCTACTTCTTGGCCGTGCGAGGCGTGTCAAGTAGGCAAAGAGCACAATGAGATACCGCTCGACGATGGCGAGCCGAAGATTGCCCTGGCGACGACGATCGAAGGCGACACGACCGGGGAAGTCGACGGAATGCCAGAGTTTCGGAGTGACGTAGCTGGGCAAAGGTGGGCGATGGACTCGAAGCAGAAGCGCGATAACAGGGAACTCAAGCGTAAGAGGGAGATGGCGCTTCTTAGAGAAACGCTTCTCAATAAGGACTCGCCTGCACCGTCACCTGCGAGAACGGGAAAGACTAGTGGAAAGATCGCAACCATTGAGCCAGGATCCGACGATGCTATGCTGCCCGGCCCGCCTGCGAGAGAGTACCTCGATCGATCTGCTATGAGACGCAGATTACATCCGCCCTCTCCACCCTCGAGGGGTAGATCTTCACCAACAGCATCAGAACGACATGGCAAGCACATCAACCCGAATAACATTGCAATAACATCACAACGGCCGACACTAGCCACACCAACCGGGACAGGACCAACAGGCACGGTCACACCAGTATCCTCAATTGCGAGCGGGATACTAGCTGCTCAAGGATGGATTCCAGGTCAAGGTCTAGGCAAAGATCGTTCAGGTCGAGCGGATCCTGTGCAAGCTGAAATGCGAAATGCGCGAGCTGGACTGGGCGCTAAAGGCGGTAAAGCCTATACGGACCCTTCCGCTGGATCGGGTGCAGGCGCAGGCGCGGGAGGGGAAGGGGAGAAGATGGATTGGAAGACGCGGGCGAAGATGCGGCGATGGGATGAAGTTTCCAATGGGGTCTGATTGATGAGGGAAGCGACCATTCGAACTCGGTGCGTTGCGGGACAGACAGAGAGAGCCGTATAGAGGGAGTGGGGGCAGATATTAATTGAAGGCTATTTCTGTTTGCGGTCAATTGTTGTATGCGTCTACTAGCATCGGCTAGGGTTTATCGGGGCGTCACTCGTGATCTTAGCTGTACAGAGAACTGCCTGAGCATCATTCCCAAGGTCTATAAGTCAGAGCGATCCGTCATGCTGCGGTGGTACTGGCTGCGCAGGATGCTCAGAGCCACACGGTTGCTGCTACGGTATTGCAATTCATTGGTTGGCATGAAGATATACTGATACATCGAAGAGTATATCCACGAACGCGTATTATAGAAGTCTTCTAGCAAGCAATACGCTCATTTTGTCATCTAGCATTATAGTAGTGGGAAAAGGGAAGAACAACTGCGTCGCGCTGCAAGGGAAGTAAAGCTTATGACGGTATGGCATACCCGTTTCGACCATCATCTTGATGGATTTCCCCGCCGCCGATATTCAGATGGTCGAGCGCGGTGGAAATAGTCTTTGTTTCATTATCAGGTCGGACTTCCTTGACTCCGACTCCGACTCCTTCATCTACGTCCCCATCCTCGCTACCTTTCAAACGCCCTTCAGTATCCCCGTCAGGCTGGCTGACATTGTCAATGGGTTTCTGAACGCCGTTGCGATCTGATACGGCGGCAGGGACGTGATCTAGTATCTTGGGTATCACCGGCGGATCCAGCGCGTTCGGCTTCGATGTCTGCCCCGCACTCGCACACTCCCGTTCGCGCTTTGAGTTCGCATAAAGATGTGATCCGACTCCACCTCCGATGCCCATCCCCAGACCCCAGCCCCGCTTCGGGATCGTCAACATGTCCCATTTAGGCAGATTCTCCAGCCCGCCGCCTGCGCCTCCGCTCTTGATCCCGCCTGCGCCTCCTGGTCCGGCTCCTTCGCGACTGCTGCTGTTTCCAGCATTCATCGATTTACTGGGCCTGGTGACTTGTTCCCATACCGGAGCGATATCGAACAGATCTATGAATTGTTGATCGACCGCTCGCGATTTAGGCGACGAGAAACGCCGGTATTCGTCGAAGATCGATGTCAGGGACCACGATTGTAGACGCCTAATACAGCCTATCAAGCATCCTGTGCGGTGCTGGAGTAAGGCAAGTCGCATCAGCCGGATGCAAATCAGACATTGTTGATGTAATTTTATTTTATATCGGAATGGAGCGCTCACCTTGCCTTTGTTACAATGGATCAGCACTGGGTGGTTCCTCACGTCCAGGATAGCCACCAGTGCAGAGCATATTACGTCTTCAGGGATATTATCAAAAGGCTCCTTGTTGCCTGGTATGCCGAATTGCTAGAGCACATGCGGCGATGGGTGCCAGCCAGTCGTCAGTTTGGTATACATATTGACAGATGGTACGATCCAAGGCTGATTGACAGACGACCAAGGGGGGTCGGACTGCGCATACGTTATATACCCTTTGCAGGACGATTGAAGCGAAAGATTCACCGAATACTCACCATAAACTGTATATCCTGTGATTGGCACCATTCCAGGTTCGCTTCGGGGTAGTCTTCTAATACGAGCGTCCTGATAGAATGTGAATCGAGCGATTAGCGTACACCATTCCGACCCACCGCATTTTTTGACGTCGGCGACCGTCGAGGATGCCTCTAAGGAGAAAGCAAGGAGATCAAAGCACTCACAGAACCGTCTTCAGCCTCAGCGTCTCCATGAAGCCAAAATTCCTCTTCTTTGGGAATCCACACCTGTACACGCCCGGAGCGACCAATGCAAAGTTCTCCGGTGGGACGAGATCCTCTTCCAAATTCGGTAGAGCTGGAGGCGGCAGATACAGCGCATTGGGAGGCGGCACAGGTGCTGGATTATTAGTTGAGCCTGTACTAGTACTATTGGTAGCGGGATTGACTTCTGGCTCCACGATATGGATCTGAGTGGTAGTAGGGAACAGAGAGGGTGAAGGGGAAGTATTTGATGTTGAGCTGCCAGCTGGACCGGAATGGGAACTTTGCCCCGGTTTGGACCCGTATAGAAGACCCGATGTTGTCGATGGGTTTGAAGGGCTGGTAGTGGCGGCAGGGACGAGGTGATTCGAGAGGATCGATGCAAGGAACGGAGGGATCGGTACGGGGACTGGGTCGGCAGTTGAGGCGGACATCGCTGCTGAAGCTGATGAGAAGCGGTGAAGATTTCAGGTGAGACTTGCGTTGCTAGTCGGCTGAAGAGCGATGAGGCCCGAGGAAGAGCCTGGAGCCTGTCTCCAAGACCAGGCTGGATTGCTGAGATGTAAACCAGGATGATGTCGAAGACCGAATAGCTGGGGCTCAAATACCCAGAAGTCCTTGTCGGCGATAGACCTCCTTCTCTCGCTCCCTATGCCAGTGTGACTCCCTGCTGACGCGACTGATGGTCTTCACGACGATCCCGCGGATGCCTTGAAGCCGAAAAGGGCAAACGATTTTTATGGCCCTGTCATCTCAGCGTGGACAATGAGCGTTGGGTTCGAGTGATGTCTCTTTAGAAGACTGAGGGTGATACAGCTATTGTTTGAGCTCGGCGAAGATGGCTTCGCGAGACTATTCCCTGTCGTCGATGAGGGGGTCGGTATGATCTTTGATCACTGATCATAAGATGTCTGGTTGGCGGGTTGTGTCGTGTCAATCGAGCTACGAACTAGATATTCACTCAGATATCATCACCACGACGACTTCGGTGCATCAAATGTAAATAGACCAGCTTACCGGATGCCGAACCAAACTGACTTAGATACTGAGTATGCTCGGAGATTAGAAAACGCAATACAAGTGATCCTAATCGAATCGACGGACATTTGGTGATCGTGAATCGAGCTTTCTAATGGCAGGTATGCTCCATTACCGACGGAAAGGCCGGACTAGTAGTGAACGGCAATAGGCCTACTCGTAGGGTGTTTCATGTCTCCTTAAGCATGTCTCATGTTACGTCAGGGAGTGTTTGGTTCGGTTCGGTCACCGTACGACACACGACAATGCAAACGTTAACTCTCGGAGCTGCACGCGATGCGGGTCAAGAGGGCGATGGCTGGGTCTCACCAACTGCACATAAAAGATCAATCCGAGGCCTCATACGTCTATAACTCGACAAGGCGATCTATTATAGAGCTGTTCGCTTGACCCGCGCTCGTATCGCCTTCTGAACGCAACTCATACCAATCCATCGCAACGGGTAATCATGGGCTCACCCATCCACCTCGATCTCAAACCTCTCAAACCTGCCGTGAGCTTTATACGCGCCGTGCACCCAACATCCATGTCATACTTCTACTATGACCCACACCCGGATGACCGAGGCTCACATGAGGTGGAAGATGAAAAGAGTGAATGTTGACGCATCGCTATCTGCTTCTAGGACATACCGGATGCTGAGACCGAGGCGTTCGATGTCTTCCTCAACGAGTACTTCGAGCTCGGACTCAAGCTCGCGGAGAGTATGCCGTGAGTCTGGGCGCCACAAAAACCTTACCTCACATCCCGAATGTCGTTCATCTTCGAATGCACCGGTGGATGCACACGCTCGACCCGTAGCAAAATGTGGGAAAGAATGGTTCGCAGAGCGGAGGCGGAGCTGACTTGCGAGGCTCTTTCGATGGCAGTAACTGGAACCAACATTCTACAAAACACGACGGGACTGTTCAGATTCTAAACCTCACATCGTCTTCGTCTTTGAATCAGGTGTGTGTCGTTTACTTCCAACTCGCAGATGATGAATACCACTGACATGTATCAATCTTACTTGCCGATAGATCAAGAAGGACCTGGGTGGTATCAAAGACTATTGGTGTGGTCGTCAATCGCACCACGCCTCCCAAGCCCAGGCTCACTCTCAGACCGTTGCCAACGACTCTACCACTCACCCCAACGTCAATGGGCAGACCTCACCAGCAAAATCAAAACGGGACTCCGGCTCGCATACCCCTGCTGCACTTGTACGGAGTCTGAGCCACAGATTCTCAAGACACTCAGAGGACAAGCCAAAGGTGACTCCCGTTGTCAATGTCAACGGTGCTACGCTCGCAGGTGGCGATACCAGCGCCGTGGCGGATGACGATGGTGATGGTGATGGTGAGAACGCGGGTTTCCCCAGCGAGATGCAGAGACAGGCGCAGGTAATGAGCTCTAATCCTAGCGGTATATACGAGCGGTTCAGGAGGGGTCTGCTGGAGTATCACAGCGAGGTGAGTATCTATAGTTGACGCAGAAGTACCTATCTCATCGAGCTAGGCCCGCTGCTGACCATATACCGTCTCGCAGAACGAGCGTGAATACATCGAGTCAATGCGAGAGACCGAATGCCTCCACGTCTACCGGAAACACGTCGCCGAAGTCTGGCGGCTGACTTACCGGACCCCACCACCGACGAATCCTCGAACGTTCGTTGTCCTCCTCTTATCTCGAGAGCTGAAAGATGCGCCACGAGGCGAGAGAGCGTTCATGAACATCAGTATACCGTTCGATCATCCGGATTGTAAGGAGAAAACGGGCAACGAGAAGAGTCGAGTCAGGGGGAAATACGTTAGTGTTGAGCGCGTGCGCGAACTCGATGGTGGAGAAGTGGTCGAATGGAGAATGGCTACGTCCAGTGATGCAGGAGGTGAGTGAAACAACCGTGCCCGCTTCCGATCTATACTTCAGCATTCCTCTTCGTCGACTTGACATCCAAGTGCGCTCGCTGATCTAATCGGACTTGTTTGTTGATGGTGCACTCATAGGCAACATCCCACGATTCGTCACGAACGGTTCTTTACCAAATTCCATCTCTGAGGACGTGCCTAGCTTCTTGGGATGGATGGTCAAGCGCTTCCCTGATGGTGGGGACGTCGATTCGTTGCCTGTCGGCTCAAGGCACTGATAAGTGCTACAATTGCATCGGATAGTATCTCATAGGGACACAATCACCATCATAGACTATGTATCTGACATGCTGCGTTGGTATGCAGCGAACTTTCTAAGGAGATACGGATCCAAGATCCTGTTGATCATATGATTCTCTCTTTCAGCGGCGGTCATAGGACTGGGAGATTGTGGAATTCAGGGTGCGCTTCATATACTTCAGCTCGACGTTAGTCGGACTCCACCATCGTTTGAGATTAGATGGAGATCTCCGGTGTCGAAAGATACAAATGGTTTTCTATTCTAAGTGAAGCTACAGAGTGCTGCAGCCGATCACAAGTAGAATAGCGAGCCGAGTAGGAAGCACAGGTAGCACACATGATCGAATGATCGCTGGAATAATAAAGTTGAACGCAGCGAAGAACACTGACTCCCATTCCATATACTATTCATGCCATAAATTACAGCATCCAGCTAACAGAGTGACCTGACCAGCTGTCATGCTCTTGAGTCTTTTCCCCACAGATCAAAGCTCATCAACGAATCGGTTCTTGATGCCGAGCAGCTCAACTTCGAAGATGAGGGTACTAGCGGGAGGGATCACGGGCGGGTGGCCTCGCTCGCCTGTATGTGTGCGTGTTGTGATGTCACATGAATGCGAATGGACGGGCGGGGATTGGATATGCAGTGGTCAGCTCCTGATACCCCACTGCAATCAAGCGTAGAGCCAAGGACGTTGGGGCAGAGGCAGAGTTTGCCAAGACAAGACGAAGAAAACGCGCTGGGACAGAGATCCGTTGGATGGAACGGACAAGTGGGGATGACAGATGCCTCAATGAAGATGGACCGACACACTCACCGTAACCCATGTCAGGAGGGATGGTCAACTTCCTCTTCTCGGATACACACATGTCGAGCAAGCCTTGATCCCAGCCCTTGATCACCTGGCCCGCTCCGACTGCGCGAATCGGATATATTATCGCAGGTTGGAGAATCGTTGAAGCAAGACAAGCGGTACGAGTTGGAGCCGATCAGGCAATCAGCTACAATGCATTATCTCGATTGCCTGCTTGCCTGGGTATGCGGCTCTTTGATCTGTGCGACTCACGCGTAAACTCGAAGGGCTGGTTCCTGTCTCTTGACGAGTCGAACTTGCTACCGTCTTTCGCAAGAGTGCCAGTGTAGCTAGTAGGAGCAGGATGGAGCGTCAACTAGGAGCCTTCTCTCCTCCGATGGACGACCAGGTGTATGCATCGGCTTGGTAGCCGCTGAAAGGGGAAAAACAAAATCAGGTACTCACTGCATGCTCAGCTTGTCCCCGTTTCTAGTCTTGAGCGGGCACTCCTCAGGCTTATACTTGATTCCAATCTGGAGCTTGTCGCCTCCCTTGCTGGCGGCTGATACCACCGCGGCGAGGGAGAGCAACAAGCCCAGAAGGAAGAGAGGAAGCTTGCTGTTGAGGTTGTTTCCGTGCATCGTGCGCGATAGCGAGAGGTATGGAACCGATGGTGAGGACACAGATCAAGTGGATAGCTATTGTAAACTGAAAGAGAAGGACAAGGCAGTATGTAGCTAGCTCAGGCGCATCAGACGATCGCGCGTCAAGAGGTAAGTTAGGTACGTGACTCCACCGCGTACACGGTACGTAGAATAGAGGTGGCAGAGTCACGTGACTGGCTCAAAGGGTCTGAAGCAACATTTATTTTGATTGCTACCGCAACTTCCTCTACGGTGAGGCCAGTCGTCCACGAACTATAGCTACTCACAAGAGGAAAGCTACATGAGGTATACATCAATCTTGCTTCAACATCTGGCCAATAACAGATCACAAAAAAAAGACAATATACAGGATGTCCTACAAAGTCACCGCGCCGCCCGTAGCAGACGACCGCTCCGAATGCTCCTCAGCTTCTTCGGCATCAGACGACGACGACGACCGAGTCTCTGACTGGGCCTCTTCTTTGGGCGAAGCGAGGCAGACCAAATCGCTTTTTGACGAGACGGTCCTGCCCACGCCTGAAGCTGCTTTGGAACACGATGCGAATGTATGGGACTTTAAGCTCGGGGAGACTTGTGAGAAGTTCGGGCTGGACATGTTCGGGAGGATCAGGTTGATCAATCTCATTAGAAACGCTGTAAGTCAAGTCAAGTCACCACTGCCCGCTCAATGAATCTCCTGATGAATGAATCGTAAACGGGAGACCTATTCGCTACTTGTCAACTACTGTGCACCGGGTACCAGCATGACTTAACACTGATGCGTGACCTCCTGTCCAAACATACAGGGTCTGACCAAAGACCAGATCGAGGCTTTGAATCCTTCCGACGCTCTGTTCAAGGACGATAATCTTCTCATCCCCGTCATCCCTGATGACCCTCTCCTTCGTGAGTTTGCGTTCTGAGTCCCTCCATCCCGAACATATCGTCTCTATCCATATCCCTACCTGTACATCAGCTGAGCAAATCTCATCTCATGTCTGATACATGACCAAATACAGAGTACGATTTTGACGACTCATGGTCGGACGACGATGAGCTTGACCAACCTTCCACCTCGGCCGGTCCATCTCAGACCCAGAAGAACACCGCGATCCAAGGCAGCAGCGTAGCAGCGGACTCTGGGGAATCGGCTCATTCTGAGGCACAGCGGAGATTGGCGTCGCTCGAAGCTGAGCTCGAGAAAGCTCGAAAGGATCTCGCTGCTATGCAGCTGCTCGTATCAAAGACTATCGGCGCTGAAGATGACGATGATGCGGCGTCTCCTGGAGCAAGTACAAGTGCGCAAGAGCAAGCTGGATCAGCTGGTGGAGAGGAGACATCGGCTGTAGTCAAAGGGAAAGGAAAAGCCAAGGCGGTCGAGAGGGACGACGACACCCATTATTTCCACTCGTACGAGGAGAACGGTGAGTGTTGCTTCCCATTTGGCAGGAGGGCTTGGGAGGAGAAGGGGAAAGGGAACCGATTGTCTCGAACGGCCAAGGTTCTGGTAGCTCACTTTGTGTTTATCCTTCATCGCAGACATCCACGAGATCATGCTCAAGGACACCGTCCGGACCGTTTCATACGCCCGATTCATACTCTCCAACCCTAAAGTATTCAAGGACGCTATCGTTATGGACGTAGGTTGTGGTACAGGTATCTTGTCTAGTAAGTGGGCTCGCGGGTTACCATGATATCTGTCAAACCACCGCATCTGGTGATGTAATCTATCGACTAACTTGACGATCCGATGTTTCGTTCGGTATTATAATCACAGTGCTCGCCGCCAAAGCCGGTGCCAAGCACGTGTACGCCATCGAGGCCTCGCGACTCGCCGTCAAGGCCAGGGAAAACATCAACAAGAACGGTCTCTCGGACAAGATCACGGTCATCCAGGGTAAAGTCGAGGATATTCAACTTCCTGTCAAGACAGTGGACGTGATTGTCAGCGAGTGGATGGTGAGTGATTGGGTGGATTGGTTGATCGGTACCGAAGCAGTTGTACCGCAACGGAAGTACCGTCTCTGCAACGTCACGCTGCCGATGCATTCCATCAACGAGTACCCGGCGCTGATCAGCCTTCATACTCTTCCAGGGTTACATGCTTCTCTACGAGTCGATGCTTGACTCCGTCCTGGTGTGAGTGCTACACAGCCGATAAAATCCACAACATGCTACACAACAATCTTTCAGCTCAGCTATGGAGAAGATCTCATTTTGCCCTTTTGCCATTGTGCCACCGTGCTGACTCAGAAACCACACATGTCAAATTTCTATTTCTAGCGCAAGAGACCGGTTCCTCGCTCCATCAGGACTGATGGCCCCCTCCCAAACCCGCCTGGTGTTGTCCGCCATAACAGGTGACAGGGTATGGAAAGAGCGGGTCGCCTTTTGGCCCTCTGTCTACGGGTTCGACCTGAGCGTCATGCAAGGTCCTTGTTTCGGAGAGGGGCTCACAGAGGTCGTTGACAAAGAGGAGGTCGTCACTAGCGAGGCTATTGTGCGGGTGAGTAGCAAAACCAGACCAAGACGTCGAGGAGAGAGGCCATTCTTTTAGTCACTTTCGACCAAGCATCGCTTCTCGAACAGAGAACTTTTTGCTGCTCTTTGTAGCCGAAGGAAGCTGATTTTTGTTCCCATTGTTGGTCAGGACATCAACTCGCACTCAGCGACCATCAAGTCCTTAGACTTCCACTCCTCCTTCACCCTAGAAGCCAACTCTGCCGTCTCAGGACCTGAACCCACAACGGTCCGAGCCTTCTTGACGCACTTTGACACCTTCTTCTCCCCTCATTCCGGCGCGGAGAGATCGCACGTCCAGCCCTCTGAAGACGTCGAGATCCTCTCGTTCGGTGACGACGAATACGAGCGCCCCGTCCAGCCTCTCCCCCCTACCTCGAAGTCGAATGAGGAATCGGGCGTGCAGGTCAGCTTCACGACTGGACCCAGAGGTAAACACACCCACTGGAAACAGGTCGTCTTCCTCCTCCGTGAACCCATTGAGCTCAGCAAGGGCCAGCAGATCGAAGGCAAGTTCTTCTGTAGGAAATCAGAGGACAACTCGCGTGAATTGGACGTCGAGATCCATTTCAGAATTGTAGGCGGCAGCAAAGGGGGAGACGCCCAAGATGAGACATACACTGTCCAGGCTTACAAGGTCAGATAAATAGATGTTTTGATGACAAAGAAAGCATTCAACAATGATCGTGTTTGTCGTGATGCATAGCTGTGACTAGAGTGTGTGTCGAGACTCTCGTTCTACAAGAGAATTATAGGAACAGGTATGGGAAACAACGGGACAGGTAAACAACATGTATATGTTTGATAAGGGACAGGTAGGGTTATTTTGGTTATGACAGAAATGGAAGGTGACACGGGTGAGAGAGGCGGTACGAGCTGTCTATTGTCGGGATCAGCACAAGGAAAAGTACAGTAGACTTGATAAACCGTTATTGCTGCTACAGCCCAACCGCCTCATGGCGGGGAATTAACCTCCTCTCGCTTCACCTCAGCTTGCCATCGTTCAGAGCTTCAACAACTTCTCAACGGCCTCCTCGCAGACTCTCTTTCCATGTCCTTCACAGACGTAGTGCCCGACCTCTTCTACCTGCTTCCAGCCCACCAACCCTTCCTCGGATGTGACCTCCTGAGCGAGCACACGCTGGCCCTCTGCCCACTTCTCGTCGCTCTCGACTCGCTTCTTCGAGCTGATGACGATCGCAGGCTTGGAAGCGGGGTATGCGTGACCTGATTCAAGCAATGCTCTGAAGCTCGTGCTGGTGCGCGACTGTGATCCCATGGTCTCTTGTAATCTCGCTTTACGTAGCTTCTCACTCAGCCTAGCTGTGGAGGGCAACGGGTAAGAGGATGCCAGGATCCTCGAGAGACTGGTCGACCGACGGAGAAGGACCGAAGGCAGCCTGTTGAGTGAGAGTGGGGTGAGAATCGAGGGGAACAGCCGAGTGGTCAGACGAGAGAGGAAGACGGATGTTGACGGTTCGTCGAAGTAGGTGGAAGCTGTCTGAGCATCGAGATGGAGCATTGACTGAACGTAAGAAGGATGTCGCGAAGCGACGATACGTGAGACAAGGCTGAGAGATACGAAAGCTCGCATTCAGCCCTATACGCTAGATCAATATCTCGGCAAGAAGAAAGGTGGCTCACCCTCCGTACCCTTCGCCAACGAGCATGAACCCCTTGCCTTTGAGCTTGTTCTCCCTGGTTACGATTTCGCCGACTTTCAGCCCTTCCCAAAGCGCGTCGGCGATCCCACCCAGATCCGCGTTACTGAGCACATCCGAGAACCCGTAGCCCGGTCGATCCCATGTGCAGACCCGGCCGACTTTGCCTCGCTCCTCGAGGTCAAACAACCATCGACCGGGGTTCTCGGCGTCCTCGTTCGCCGGAGCTAGAGGCGAGGGAAGCAAAGCGAGAGATCCAGGCACTCCTGATGGGGAGGTATACACGATAGTGGGTAACGAGGAGTTTCCAGAGGTACAAGCTAAATGGAGGTTGATTGACCACGGAGAAGAGGGGGGTCGTACGCTCAGGAGTCTTGACTGGTCCGATGGGAGAGGTAAGGTGCCGTCATATGCGGAGATGGACAAGTCGACCAGGAGTAACTGTGGTATCGCATTAGCTCGACGGATGACTCCTCGTTTTCTTATGCTCAGCGCACACGCACAAGACACTCACTAAGACGATGATTGATCCTGCCAAACCGGCGATCAAGCCGAACAGCCCGCTGATAAATCCGCCCACTCTGCCCCAGAAACCTTTACCTTGTACACCTACCAAAGCCCTAGCAGTAGTTTCTTCACCGGCTCTTTCTCTGCCAGCAGCATCAGTGAGCATGCGACATATCCTCTCTGATTCTCTCTTCCTTGCTCTCCGCACCAGGAAATTGGAGAGAAGGGTGAAGATCAGCGTGAGTGCTGTCAGGGCGAGAGGGATAACGATGAGGGGAGAATGGGCTCGTTTTTGGCTCGGTGAAAGGAGAGCGATGAAGAGCACAGGTATGTGGAGAAGGAGGGTGACGAGCGTCGTAAGGAAGAAGAGGTAAGATGGGTGCGAGAACTGAACGGGCACATGTTACAGATTGTCAGCGCCTCTGCTGCGCCGATGGGTGAGAAAGCAGCTACCGCGGATCTCATGGATACACGTCTGGAATACACGTCTGGGACTCACGAAGACAACTCCGCCAAGACCGATCCAAGCGCCGATAAGCGCTATCCAGAACTCCGTAAATCCACTTCCTCTATGTATACAGAGAATAGTTAGCATGCGGCCGAGTTGCGAGTCCGAGGGGGTGGATTGATCCTTGGTGTCATAGCTGTTTTGATGAGGATTGCGACTCACCTGTAGGGTAGCGGACCAACGCTGAAGTCGAGGACGGTGTTGAGGAACAAGAAGAGGGCGAGGACAAGGGAGGCGAAGGTGAGGATCGTGAGGGTGAAAAACGTCGCCTGGATCGGGAGAGTGGTCAAGATTCTCTACAGATGATGTTGGTTGTGTCAGTCAGGCTCATCGATCTTGATTAGTCCACTCGCATTCCGAGCCGAAGCATCAACGAGATGCGAGAGTCGAGAATCCAGACGAATGGGGCGCGCAATTCGGAGCGAGGCGTGCCACACCACTCACCCTCTGTCCGGCTTTACTGACTCTTGGAGCCTGTTGAGAAGGCCCAGATCGTCCTGAGACAGCTCCATAATTCCTCACGCTCCCTGCTGTGCTCCTTCCACTGACGCTTCGTCCACCAACAGACGCTTTCCGTCCGTGCGGATGAGCCGGTCCTGCACCAGTACCAGTTCCAGTGCCATTGTGGGTGTGGGTGTGCGTGTGAGCATTCTGGCTGGACGGCGGGAGGAGCGTGGAGGACTCGTTTGCGGGGTGTTCGATGGTCGGTGAGGATGAGGCGCTAGATCGCGCCGAGGGCGTATTGGCCGCTGACATGGCCGCACTCGGTTCGATGTCTTGTTTTGCTTGCTTCGAGTATCGTTTGGTGTGTCAGTCGATCCCTCACTGGCGGTAGACAGAGGTAGCAGGTCCAGAGGTTCGCGAAACTTCGCTCTCAATTTGCTTCTGAGTGAAATAGCTGAATTAGGAGCATAGAGTAAGAAAGGCCAGACGAACAAAGATGAGAGATTGAGAGGGGTGAATATCTATGGTGACTCATAGCAGTACGGTGAGGTATGGCATGACATGGCATGGCATCATACGTCACTTTCGAGTGGCGCTAAAAAGGCTAAAAAGTGAAAAGCGTGCCTAGCATGTCGATCATCCTTGACCTTCCCCTGTTTACTCAAAGACAGCAATTGCGAAAAGCCAAAGCCAATGCAAATGCAGATGCAGCTGCAGCTGGTGAGGACCTATGAGACATGGCCTTGATGCATGGGTAAGTGCTGTAGCATGGCTTGTGGAATCTAGCTTCGTACCGAAATCCTACCGAGACCGCAGCCTGCATACATCGACGCTATGTTGTGACGACACCACTAGTCTCGCAAGATGCAAGTACATGGATGCATTCAGCGCAAAAGCGAGAGTCAAAAGTCTCGCCAAGAGATCTAATACAGAGCACCACTGTACACTGTAGTATCTCGCTACACACCGGCACCAGCCCACTCGCCGAACTACTGCCTGAACGAGCTTTAGGCGAACACCTTCTTCCTAGCCAGCTCATCCTCACCGACGTCGTCCCTGATCCTCTTCCTCCTCTCCTCCCTCTTCTCCTCGCCGTGTTTCCTGACTCTGTATTTCTCTCCGGCGGCCTTCTTGAAGCTTGCCCGAGTCGCGGCGGGCGAGACGAATTCTGCGTTCGAGTACAACGTGGGTCCGCCAAACGAACCCTCGAAGACCTTTATAGGCGTAAGGACGAATCGGGGACCGATCTCCACGAGGGAAGGCACGGGGGGTCCGTTGGCGACGAGTGGGTCTTTCTCGATGATCTGTAGTGTTTTGAAGAGAAGAAAGACGGTCAGCATCGGGAAGGATCAGTGCCCCAAACCTTCTTCGTTCTAACCCATTAACGTTGCAACCCGTGACACTCGAGCCGGCCGGATTACAATAGGTATTCATTCAGAACCTCTGTTGATGAGTTGATGAGAAACGCAGACCCACCTGGTAATTTCTGAACCAGATCTTGCCGTCAAGCGAGGAGAAGAGCAAGATATGGTCGATGAAGGGTTTAAGACGTCTTGAGGTCTTGGGTACGGAGAATGTCTGAAAGCGTAAGGAGGAGGATTTTCCAACACATCAGCGACTGCCCTTTTGCTACCGACCATCCCTAGCTTGCGATATTACGGATTCTCTTGATGTCGCGGTAAGGATCCATATACAGACCACTCTCGACCGTTTGGTTTCAGGTGTATCTTCACACACACTCACATGCGTGAAAACCTCCTTCATCAACTTCATGTGTTCATCCCCATCCCAAGCTCCGTCAAACGCCACCAAGCCCCTACTTCCTCTGAGACAGTTTCCAGTCATCTTGAGCTCGTCCATCGTGTGGATGTTTTGTACGTGGCATTTGATCGAGGGTCCGTTGGGCGATCGGGAGACCCACATGTACAGGTCTTCGTGTCGCCTCGCCTCAAAATACAGAGTGTTGGAGCATGAGTGCAGGTCGGCGAGCTCGTTCAGCAAGTGCAGGGACGATTTGGTGTCGAGCTTGGAGTCTGTGATGAGCCACACATACGATAGTGTCAGCTCTCGCGCACTTTAAGAATGTCGTCTATTAGTTCTTCGCGTATGGATGACTGCACACCCAAGACAATCTATTGTCTATAGGCTTATGCTCGTCGCATCTTACTTACCCTTCTTGGTGTGCGGGAGCAACACCTCCAAATCTCTCATGAGATGCCTCATACGCTGCGTGACACCCCTCGAGCACAACATGAGCGTCTTGTCCTTCCTGGGCTTGTATCCTTCCCCGTTGATGCCCTTCTTCTCGCTCGGTCCAGCTTCGGCATTATCAACGCCCTTGCCCTTGTTCTTCCTCTTCTGGATCTCGGTGGATGTTTTCAGCAGGGTCGCCATGGTGAATCAGATGCTGATTGTATCTCGATGTTACGTTCGTAATAATCTGCCTGCTTGTCATACAGTACTCTGGTGTTATCATATGAACGTTGAGGAGGATGCTGGTGAGTGTGCCGAGCACGGTGGACATGGGTCCCAGAAATCTTTGCACGAAGAACCAGAAATCTTTGACGCTACGCTGCTAAGTGGGTTGAGCAAATTAGCTAGAGGCGTGACTTACAATACCACGTGTGTTTCCGACGGAATGAAATGGGATTGTGTTGATTGTCGCAGCCCTAAAGATACCAGCCGCGTCGAGCACAAGCACAAGCTCAACTCGCTCTTCAACGTTTCACATTCACCTTTGACCCATCGCATCACAGACCCACTCCCACCTCCTTCTTGCATCACCTGGGCTCTTCTCTCATCCTTCATCTTTTCTTCAACGTTTAGCCTCATCGTCATCCCGCCAGTGCTCCGTACGAGATCAATCGCAGCTTGGTGTCCACGCTATAATATCAATCAAACGGTATCTTACGACCCCTACGAACCCCTCCACGACACGTCACGACGATCTCCACCTTCACGCAGCATCAGTCCTTCCTGTCTTCGCGGTCACCCGCACCTCAACCTCTTGTCAAGCAACGGTCTAGATTGTACACCCCTTTTCGTCTAGCCAACGCGCCAAGATCTTCTCCGAGAAGCCTGATAGACCCGCTCAGCACTCACAATGGTAAGTCGGTTACATCTTCGATTTGTACCTCGTACACGCGGGTCATCATGCTGCAATCCGACCAGGAGGTGTGTACTGATGGTGACCATTATCATTCCCTCCAGTCAACATACTCGACGCACAGCTCGTCTTCGGCACATGCAGATCCGGAGCAATTCTATGTGAGGCAGAATAGGATCGGAAAGGGCAGTTTCGGAGAAGTGTACAAGGGGTGAGTGGGGGTATGCACCTGATGCTTCTGACACCATCGAGCTGTGCTTGTACCATAGAGCAATACGATATGTTTGAGACTGACACGTATACGCAGCTACGACCGAAGAACATCTCTGCCTGTCGCTATCAAGATCATTGACCTAGAAAGCGCCGAAGATGAGATCGACGATATTCAACAGGAGATCCAGATTCTGGGTCAGCTGGATAGCGAATTTGTGACGAGGTGAGTGGATTGTGCACTGCGGTAGTAGCAGTGATACTCCACATCGCATGCTAAAAGAACGATGTAAGCCCTCCTGAAACACCTTCTAACGCTTTGAGTTTTTGTTCACCGCAGATATCATGGCTCATTCCTCAAGGGATCACACCTCTGGATCATCATGGAATACTGCTCTGGTGGATCATGTTCCGACCTGGTATGTGACAGCTTACCGGATCCTCACGACCTGTCAAGCTGATCAACTGATTCTGTGATAGATGAAAGCCGGTGTGTTCAGGGAGGAATACATCGCCATCCTCGCTCGAGAGCTTCTGAGGGGGTTGGAATACCTTCACGGCGAGGGGAAATTGCATCGAGATATCAAAGGTGAACTCTATCTCCTAGTCACATCGTCATTGTGCTGATGAATTCGGATCGGGTGATAGCCGCGAACATCCTGTTGACGGCCAACGGAGATGTAAAGTTGGCAGATTTCGGTGTTTCTGGTCAACTGACAGCGACCATGACGAAGAAGGTAAGCTGCTGCTTTCATCAGCTGGCGAATGCGAAGCTTATGCCTGATTGTGTAGAATACTTTCGTTGGCACGCCTTATTGGATGTCTCCCGAGGTGATCAAGCAATCCGGGTACGACCACAAGGCCGATATTTGGTCATTGGGTATTACATGTATCGAGATGGCCATGGGAGAACCTCCTTACGCGGACCTGCATCCAATGAAGGTGAGTTGGCGGTCGTGTTCCCTGGCACTGCGAGCTGCTCTGACGCACTGTCCATCTTTTCGTATCTACCAGGTACTATTCCTCATTCCCAAGAACCCTCCGCCGCAACTGGACGAGAACAAGTTCTCTCGGACTTTCAGAGATTTCGTCTCATTGTGTCTTCAACGTGATCCCAGAATGGTATGTATCTGGCCATGACCTCACTTTATTCAAAACGCAGTAATCTTCTTACTTTTTGACGCCGAATCGCTGACGGACTCGACTCTTGGCTTTACATGGATCTGCAGAGGCCCACCGCAAAGGATCTACTCAAACACAAGTTCATCCGTACTGCCAGGAAGGCTTCGTACTTGACCGAGCTGGTGGAGAGATACGAGAAGTGGAAATCGGAGGGTGGAGGGAAGAGCGACGACGGTGGACGAGGGGACGGAATGTCAGCGGAGTGAGTGAAATGGTTGTCAGGATGAGTTTTAGGTCGATCTTTGGCGGTAAAGATGCAATGCTGATCGGGACCATCTTGATTATATCGCTAGGCCCGGGTACGGACCAGCGTCAGATGCTCTTTGGGACTGTGAGTCTGCTCCTTGCCAAATATCATGCGGACCATCGCTGATGCTTGATCTGTCTTGATCCTAACTCATCCAGTCGGCACTGTACGGAACGCCCTACCTGCCCAGCCCGGTACAGTCTCCCGAGCGACGGGCCGACCAGTATCTCAAGGGCCAGGCGGTACACCTACGCAAGCCACGCCAACGCCAACGCCTCGGACTGACCTACCCCCGTCAATCAGCGGTCGAGGACTACCAACGGTACCTTCATCCTCGTCTGCAGCCACGATTATACCACCTGAAGCGGGTCGCGAGCCTGCTTATCAGACTATCAGACACACCCTTCCTCAGGGAGTCCAACAACAGACTCAATTGGCTCATTCGCCCCATCAGCATCCGAGGGAGCAGCAGCAACTCGCCCAGAACCAGCAGCAGCAGCAGCACGCGGAGATTCCGCCTGTGCAACCGCACGAGGAGGAGGGTGACGAAGACGTGATGCTAGAGGGCGTCATCATACCAGCGATCAACAACGTGAGTGGACTTTCAAACCAATATCTACTTAGACAACGCGTATTATCAGTGCTACGAGGATGAACGCTCAGAGCTAATGTCCAAAATGGGTCCACCTGATCAGCTGGCGACGAGGGTACCGAACGATCATGCTCGAGATTCCCTGGCACGACTCAGACAAGCATTCATCGAGGCCGAGCGGTCTATACCGGGCGTGGCGAGTGCCTTCGTCCTGGAAATCGTGGAGAACGTGGAACAGGTCGATGCCTGATCCAATCGTATCAGTGCTCCTCAAGTGTTGTATCAGAGAAATTTGTGTGGCCGGCGGCGTTCAGAGACAAGAAGATGTGAGCGGCTGCATGCTCAGCAGATGCCTCACCGGGACTGAAACAGTCTAGCGTGGCAGGGCAACCGTGACTTATAGATCGTACTTGTCCGTCCACCAGAAGATATTCATTGCATTCGTTTCGGCTTTTGTATAATTCGGTCAACAGCCCGCTTGTTCGCTTCAGTTTCATCCCTTCAATCAAAGTCCGGATATACGATATACCTCCATATATTTGGGCCGAGTCGTCGTGCATCTGTAATTCACGTCTCAGAATGCACTTGTCCCTTCACATCGTCCAATATAGCCGGGACGGGACAAGCGGGATTGAACGTAAGTCCCGTGAGCATGTTTCCCTGTTTGTATCTTGCGTGGCATGTAGCTAGATGTAGGAGCTATATGGTAGATGCATAATAGTCTCACGAACGAAGTTGGCCTAGGTATGGCCTGGCGGTATGTGAAGACAGGCTTGACATGTGTAATACAACATCATTAGGGATACTTGCCATATGTTATATATCGGTTTATCTACTAGACTCCATCGGGAAACCCAGCGGATTCATGAATCGGCTTCATCGACCTCAGCCCGCATTGCCCTTCCGTTCAGTCCATCTTGGACCTCTGACTATTCCACCACGCCCCGAATTTATCAGCGGCCACCACGACCGGCCCATCGCCGTTGAACACCCTCGCGTTCTCCAGCATGAGCTCGACGTCCTCGTCGATATGACGGGCTTCGCGGTATTGGCCTTTGTCGAGCTTGTTTTTGATCAAGCCCAGATCTCTGGCATCTTCGGGCGGGATGCTGCACAGTTTTGCAATACGATGTCGTAGGGAACCGTCAGCTTTCTACACATCTCCTTGCTGCACGAGAAATCTCGCCTCTACTTACATGTCAAAGTACTGAGGGATACCCAATGCAACGGGGTCGACTGCAAGCGAATGACAACAGACAAACAAGTGATCAGTACGGGAATCGACAGGCGCAGTCGTCGGAGAATCCGTCTTCCACTCACCGGCAGAGCGGAACCACTCGCTGAGCGGATTCTTGATGGCCTGGTTGATCATAGCCCCCATCGCTTTCTTTTCGTCAGGCGTCATCTTAGGCGAAGTGACTCGGGGCCATTCTCGCCAGTAGACGGCTGCCACCGCATCGGCACACGCCGTAATTTCGCCTGGCGGGTTGAATTGCCGACAGCTGCAGAGACGGTTTCACGACATAGTCAGTACTAATGACGCGATACTTCTGAGGTTGAGGGCTGTGTGTAGCAGCGTGTCCAATACGCACTTGGCAAATACAAGCTCAATGTCTTTGGCGAAATGCCCAAGGGTCTTGTACTTCTTCGCTTCCAGCTTCTTGCCAATCGTGCCAAAGTCCATCGGATGCTTGATCTCATCCAGATACCTGCCCATGGCTATGTCAGTGCCTGCCTCCCTTTCGTATCATAGATGATTGACTCACGTTGGACAGCCATCCATCTCTGGATCTACTGGCCGAGCGAACTACAAGAAATGACTGTCAGCCGCACGCCTCACGCAATCCGCTGCCTTCAGATATGGAGCTGGGCTCACGATAATGGCTGCTGGCTCCTTTTGGAGTAAGCTGAGCATTGCCTTGGCTCGCTTATACTTCATTGACCCGGTGTTCTGGACTGTAGGCGGTAGATCAGCTGGCGGCTGAGGCCGGCTGGGCGGCACGAATGTCGCCATGGGTTCAGCGCTTGGTGGCTGAGGTGTTGGCTTCGACTTAGAGGTCGAAGTCGAAGGGGCCGGTGAAGCTGAGACTCTTTCTGAAGACTGGGCCTTGCTGGTGGCGAGTTTCGGCCTGTCGCTGGGTGGTTTTGGCTTATCGCTCGATGGTTTCGGCTTGTCATTAGCAGGTTTCGGCTTATCGGATTCGGATGGCGGTTTAGGCTGATCGATCTGGGGTCTCGGTTTATCGCTGGTGCCGCTCTGGGATTTAGCGGTCTTATCGCTGCTAGATTTCGGCTTTTCAGTCTTGTCGCTCGGAATTTTGGCCTTGATCTTCTTGATGATCGGCTTGATATCCTCCGAACCAGGTACATTTTCCGGAACCTTTGCAATCGATGGCACAGGTGAAGGTCTTTCTGTCGCCTTCTCGGGCGACTTGATTCTCGGCTGTACTGGAAGCTTGATCTTCTTGGATGGGGGTTTCTGATTCTCAAGCAAGTCTTCCAGACCCGTAGACCGGGGGCGACCAGATTCCATAGCGTCGATCTCGGCGCCGAGTATATCGTCGAGATCGTTTTTCGACTTCGACGGCTCTTTGCGCTTTTTGGAAGGTTTGTCTTCCTTGGAGGCGGAAGAGGTAGTAGTGGTAGCGGCTGGGAATGCTGGCACAGGCGGTCTCTCTGGGCTTTTCTGACCACCATTCGTGAGCGATACTATTGGCAAGGCCTTCTTATTGGTAGCTGTGGGGAGAGGAGGCGGAGCCATTGGCGGGACGTGCTCAACCACCGATGTATCGATGGTAACGCTCTTGGGTGGCTTGACCTTGAACTTGACCGCTGTAGTCTTCGGCGCAGGTAAAGTAGGCTCCGGTTGAGGGTTGAGGAGGACAGGTTTGATGACTGGGGCGACAGGCGGAGGCGGTTGGGGCTGTTGCGCGAGTTGCGAAGCCTTGGCGCTAGAGCTCAGCGTGTTCTCCGTTTTGGACCATACTGCGAGTGGAAAACGTCAAATGAGTTCATATTCCTGACTTCAAATTTAAAGCATCACTCACGAGAATTGAAGAACTTCTCAAGCGCCTCCCCGGACTTTCTGACCGGACTCGTGTGAGCAACGTTGTATGTCATACAGTTGGAGATGATCAACTTGACATCGGCCACAAAATCTTGCCTGCTCGCGTACATGCCGTTGTCCAGTTTGGCGCGAATCGTCGAGAGATCCATAGGTTCTTTGATGATTGCCGTGTAGCTAAATCATCGATCGCAGAGGCTATTAGCATAGCTAAAACAAATCCGTCGAACATATCTTACTTACTCTGGTGCACCGTCTCGGACGGGATCCACAGGTTGGAGGAAGAAATGGCTCATCTTGTGGGCAAGCTGGAGATTCTGTCAGCAAGATGAAATCCGACAAGGCACGAAGGGTCGAGCACGACATACAAGCTTCTTCAACGCAATCGTGATAGCCTTGAAGTCCGAATCGCTTAGACCCCTCTGCTGCGGTTTAGGTACTTTGTCCTTCTTCTTGCTGCTTGTCGTTCCATTCGCATTCGGATTGAGAACGATCCTTGGCGTTGTGTTTCCACTTTGTGTGGGTTGAGTATCGACAATAGGGAAGCCGTAGCCTACGTTTGAATGATCAGTACACAAGATCCATCGTCTTGGCAACAAGGCAGTAAACCCACCTTCTGTATTGGGCTTGATCTCTGAGCTAGCCATGCTGAGCCTGATCTTCGGCGTAAGCATCGCTGGCGTCTCCACCGTAGGGGTTTGCAAGGTTATTATTTTGCCCGGGAGCGGTTCGCTAGTGCTCGACGCGATTGTCTCCGCCACTTTGAGCAGGGCAAGCCGGACGTCGTGATCGGGCAGGACAAAGCTCTCGCTACAATATTGCTATCAGCTTGGTCACGAGCACACTTTCGAGCATCGGTGCCACTTACAAGAGGACATCTTGGACAATTTGCTTGACGTCCAACTTCTTCCCATAATCCTTCCTCAAAGCCTTGACAATAGTATTGTTCTGTGCTTCGAGTCGCTTTTCTTTGGCCTCGTCAGATTCCTCCGTGATGTCGACCACGGCGGGCGCAGGGATCGCACCCGCGACTTCGCCCAGTGCGAGAGACATCAAAATGGACTCTGATAATCCCCGTGCTACGTGTCGACGGATTGTCAAAAAATGATCTGACTTGATCACTTCCACGAAGTACTTGTCCAAAGCGTTGGATCGGCCCGGTGGTTTGCACAGCAAGAGACCGTCGAATGCCACCATTCTCACGGGCTCGAAGTTGCCCTCTCTGCACGACATTGTTAGCAGTTGCTTCCTCACAGAGAGTTTGAGTTACCCACCTGGTATAGCTCAGCAGCACCCTAGCGTCATTGGTTCTTTGCCCAGCCATCACACCTTTGATGTACGTCTTTCATATTTGTTAGCGCACGCTCGATCGAGGATTAACTCACCTGCAGCCCCGCCTTGGTCACCAAATTATGATAACTTGGTACCAGTCGATCCATTGTCATCGCCCGATCCAGCGCATCCATTGCGTCTTTGAGAAGATTCGCCTCCGACTCCCGCTCGTCATCGTTCAACATTGTCTGATTACCTGCTCCCATTGTGAACGCATTGCCGATAGCAGTGATAACCGCCGCGAGATAGTACGAGTCGGACCACTGACAACTAGTGTTAGCACGCGGATGCCCCAACTATAAGACCCGAAAGGGTGACTAACTTCGTTCGCAGTGTTGTCATTCAGCCTTAAAATGTCGAGTAATGCGACCCGGACATTCCGCCACACTGTTCTCGTCGCGGGGTCTCGCAGGTCAGCCATGGCGGCGACCAGACTCTAACGGATCGTAATGATCAGCTGACATTTCGGAAACGACGGCGAGAGGGGACGCGCACCTTCTTCACGAAATAGTCTGCAAAATTCGTGAAATCGTTCGGCAAGGGTCGAAGCTCCATATCCGGAGCTTCGGCGTCTCGATTTGGCGGTGACGGTGGATGGCAGAAAAACGATTGGAACAGCTTGAGGACGAGATAGTACCCAATGTAATCACATTCCGACAAATTGTACTGTTGCGCCGTCCCAGCATCAGTATCAGAATATGCATTGATCGAAAGGTGATACATCGCAGTTACTCACTGCTGCTAGCGCCCGTGCTGCCTCCATTCTGACTCTAAAGTAGTAGTTCTTGACCAGGACTGTACGCGCCAATTCACTAGCGATCACCGGAGTAGGATATACCCTCATGTGATTTATCGCCTACCCAGCCATGTTAGTCTGCTCGTTCAGTTCACCGCAGCGCGGGGGAAAGGGCGGGACTTACTTCAAGCTGCGCTATCACATCCCTGTCTCCCTGTAGTTGAGAGACCCAACACCAAGGCTTCTCAGCAAACTCAATCGCTGCCAGCCATTCGCATTCCGGATCTACTCTGATCCACTCGTATCCGCCTCCTTCACCCATCATCTGATCCGCCTGTTCCTCTCCCCATTCCGCCACCCTCCACCTTCTTCGCTCCTCTTCGTCCTCCCAGGGTGGATAAGCGAAAACGCCAGCTCGATCAGCAGCTTGCAATCTCGCCTCGTCTTCTTCGTCATTTGCATCGCCGGCGGCTAGCGCGTCTTGCATCTTGTTGAAACGAGCCGCCACTTGACCAGACCTTCGCGTACGCTTGTACTTCGTATTGAACGGTAAAGGAAAGGTACGTTGATTGGTCTTGATATCCACCAGATGCTCGAACGGTGCACCGTCCGCTTCGTGAATACGCACAGTGAGACTCCCCTACGTGTAAAAGTTTAGCCGCGTTCGCTCTCAGGTTCACGAGGTGCGTTACTCACTTCGAAGAAATGCGAAGGCCTTTTCCACACTCCAGCCTTTTTCTGCTTTTCGCTCATGCCTTGTAGGTACTGGTGAGCAGGCTGAATCTGTGTGACACCAAATTCCACCAAAAATTTCTTCTTGACGAAATTTGTCCGGATGATCAGGCGAGGACAGCCGCTACCAAAGATCCACTGATCTTGGAATGTTTGCAAATCCAAGCCGGACACTTTTCGACACTGTCTGAAAAAGTATTGCGTTGATACGGTATTTCCCGACAGTTCGTCCGTAAGTGAAGCGACGAATATACGCGGTATTACTTGAGAGAGCCCGAGGGAGATGCCTGTTTTTGCGAGATGTCGATCGAGCATGTGAAGCACTAATGGAGCTTTGAGGTTGATGAACGCTGTGGTTGTCGCGTCGGGTGGGTCGATGATACCTGGCACGCATAACGGCCATTGTGATCCTTGATCTTGCTGCACACATCGATCGATATCCTTCTTGAGCCTGAATCTATACTCGTTGTTGCCGAGGAAATGACGGATGAATTGTGCTTGTATATATAACGCTAGACCGTTGACTAGCCAAGTGTCGGCCAGGGTCCGCTGGATGATGTTTACGCCGACCCACTGCTGGATAAGAGCGAGAGATAGGACTTGTCGGATCTCCATAGCTTGCTCGATGACGGAAGGCGGGTGCAGCAGATCAGAAGAGAGAATAGCCAGAGTCGCAGAGGTGGCGCATTGCGTTCTTGGGGTATTTACAAAGACCGTCTTAAAATCGGTGAAGGGGTATGAGCCCATCTCGGTATAGAAGGCCATTGCCTTAGGAAGCCATGAAGTCGAATGTATGAGCATATCCAGATCCCCGGGGAGACAAAAGGCGAGGATCGGCTTATGCGACTCTTCCGCTGAGACGCAATGCATTTCGAAGGGACCGGCGGCGAAGGAGATGTGCTGTACTGATGTCGGGTTGGTTTGGAGGTAGTAGAAAATGACTTTGTGAGGGTCGTGTGGGTGAGTGACCTATGACGCAAGCATGAGCACATCGATCTCAGATGTTCTGGTAGATCCTCACCTGTTCCATCAATTCTCCACTGCTCACTGCCGTCACCGGATACGCTTCCTCCCCTGGACCAGGCTGACCCCCTTCCAGATAGCGAGGCACGATAAACTCCAGTTCCCATGTGCACCTCTCCCACAAGCTATCGACACAAGGCGTCCAGATCCTCGCTGCATCATAGTCGGTCGGCGAGAGATACATGTGAGGTATTTGCTATATGTTCATGCTTTTGTTAGCGATGGCAAAAATCGTCGAGTAGACCAGAGTAAGAATAAGAAGATCAACAAGAAGGACAGCTCACGTATTCATCGCCTCCATCGCCTGGTCGTCTGAAAACGATTCCCTCGACCACATCGCCTCCCAGAACGAGTTGATAGTCGATCTGAACCTGGATCGGCGCGAAGGTGACATGCGATCCACCTTGCCCTCCCGGGTACTGCGTCTCGACCAGTCTGACCCATCCGCCCGACACGGAAACAGCCAATTCGCCTTCATCCCGCTCTCCCATGGCAGCCCATGTCCGTCTTTTTATCTCGGGATGAGACTTGATATCGATAGGCGGTTCTCGTGCGGGAAGACTCTGGAATGGATTGGACAAGGTAAAGGATGCTGGAGTCGGTAAGAGGGGGTCGAGAGATGTAGGCGAGGACAGTGTCACATTGTTGATCTGCAGTAACGGCGAGGCGTGTAGGTAAAGCGTCCGAAGCGAAGGGTTGTTGGGTTGGATTGTGAGGAAGGCAGAGGCCGTGATGATGCCTGAGAAATCGATGTCAAGAACATTCCGCTGATGAGAGAGCGTGAAGCCTCGCGAGGCGCTAGAATTATCCTCGGACATGACGACGGAACCGGGGCCGATACTCAAACGCCAGTAGCTTGAAAGAAGGGTCGCGGTACGTGCTATCAGGGCAGCATTGTAATCGAAGTGCCGATGTGGGCGGTCAGATCAGCTCACGATGAACCTATATATGAAGTGGCAATGTCATCGAATGATATTATGGATGGAATATCGAATGGAAAACGAATCATTAGAGCAGAGCACAGAGACAAGTCATGTTGTGACGGCTATCAAGAACGCGATCACCATCTATTTGCTTCCGTCGCCCTCTTCGTTACAGTTCATGGTGTCAAAAAGAAAAAACGATCCAGGTGTTCATGCATTTTCGATTTATACTCAGAGACAGTATACCACAATGCTTGAGGGGACAGCTTCTAGAACGCATGTGTTGAAGCGCCGGAATGCATGCGAAAACCAGACTCCAGACCCAGAGCTACACGACCATCACTCGTGTCAAATGTCATGAAATCAAGCTCTTGAACCATCCCTTTCTCCCAGCCCCAAAGATCACGCGACCTGCGCAGATGCCGGAGGCTCAGATAGCTGCTGCAAGTCTGCATGCTGGGAGAAGTAGCCGTCGTTGACCGCTGCCGGGGGAGGGGTTGACGGTCGAGGGATACGATGTAATAGACCGTATCTGTGATTGATTCGAGAATCAGAACAGGAGGGCAGACTCCAGTGTCAGCGGAGTCCAAATCATCGCAGGCAGGAGACCTCCTGTACCTGCAGCTATCGCGCCCATGCACTCAAGGATTCTGATGAACAGTGACAAGTGCGAAAGCGCGAGCTCAGATGAGGGATAGCTTGCTCACCCTATTCCACATCCTATCAGGCCTTCACCTCCCCATTGTCTCGTGGGATACAAGATGACTTCTCGAAGATTACTGCAGTGTATCAAAATGTCAGCAATACGTCACAAACTAGACACCCAGCATGGCCTATGCCAACCGGCCCAGAACGGGTGAGAGAGCACCGATAAGAAGCCAAGCTCACTCTAGATCAGAGTTGTACACAAACAGCCTCAACGGCTTATCTACGTGTGCCTCGATGAGATTATAGAAATCGTTCTCGGAATGTAGCGGACCCCCGGACCACGCTAAGACGTAGTCACCCCACGGTACAAGGCCTGCACGAGCAACGACAGTCCAGATCAGTTCATACCAAGTTCAAGGGAGTTTTCTTGACCCGTAGGGGAATCAAGACGAGGCACTTACCCGCCATCTGGATTGCGTGTACCAATGTAACCAGGGAGACAGGTCAACGTCGGCTAGCTACACTGTAGCTGGTTCGCACACCAGGTCTATGATGACCGAGATCGCAGACGTACCTCTGCAGGACTGCCTTCCAAGACATCGAGCACATGATACACACTTTCCAGCGCGTTGGCGGGATGACACACCCGTAGCGATAGACCAAGTAAAGAAGGCTTTGGTGATCCTGTCGATGAGGCGGTCGATGATATTGACATTGACGTCGACGTAGCTGAGTTAGGCAGAGCGCTGGGATCTTGTCGAAGGGCTTCTTCTACCCATGTTCTGCTCGGTACGAGGTGTACGTCTACGGCGATGAAACGGAACGAAGAGGGGTTGTTGTAAGCTTCTTCCAATTGTGCGGGGGCGTCCCGGAATGGAGTGTCCAGTACGTTGACCGCTTTTTCGACCACGCAGTCTCTCGTCTCCGGCCGTACTACCAGCATATGTTTTTGCCTCAGATACTCATGTAAAGCTGCCCACCCGCTCTCTCTCAAAGATGCGACACACTCACCTCTAACTTTCTGCGACTTGGCATTATATACCCTCAACCCGATGCGTCTCCCCTCATTCTCTTCCAATATTCTACCCAATTCTCCGAGCCCTCCTCCTGCGCTTATCGCACCTTGTCCAGCTTGCCCATTCGCATCGTGAGTATTGACATTACTGTAAGCCAGCGTCGAGAGGTCGTTTATATCGCCCTTCTCCGTTGAGATGCCTATCAGGTAGTCGAAGTATGGCTCGACCAGTCCTTCGGACGGGCTCGAATCTGCTACGCGCAAACAGTGGAGCGCGAGCGTTGGGAATGAAGAGGGAAGCGATGTTGACTGGCCCATGATCTGCTAGATAGAGTACTGGACTGGCGTTGGAAACTCTCGTATGAACTGATTTGAGAGGGTCAAGGCCCAAGATTATTATTATCGTTGATTTCGGCCCGAGTGGGTGGAAAGGGATCGCAGACGCGGTCGATTATTAGGAGGCGACAGGAGAACGCTAGGAGCCTCCTCCGATACTGGTTGACAGCTATACTTGTTGCCTGAAGGATCGTCTATGAAAAAAACACAAACACACAGTGCCAGACAGAGAGGATTTGTGCTTTCTGTCGACATGGAGACCACTGGCCGACGCGACGACAGACAGCCGTGCTCGTGCTGTGATGGCACCGATGATCGAGGCACCGCAGCAACCCATTCGGCGGCCAGCGCCGTCGGCCCTTCCTTCACCACAACGCACCAAAGGCTGCATTCTGATCACGGAGGTCAATGATTTTTCTGATTCATGCAAATGGCGCGAGCGCATATCTGTATACAGAGGAGGATGTTGGAGGACGGGATGCTCAAGTACTATCGTAGGTGAAACGAATGGCCGGGATATACCTCTACTCGTCATATTCAGCTCCAAGATTTGTACCTTTCGCATAGTCGATCATCTTCTTGACTTTCTCGTACACCTGACGACGAGCGGACGAGACGTAGGGAAATGGTACCCAAGTATCAGCTTTCACAGTCCTTCACGTGACACTCGTATCGTGGAATCATGACATCTCCTAAACTACCTTCTGTGCGCTACGAATAGGTATCATGCGAACTCACGGTGAATACAATAGCCTGACCTGGCGCGACTCGCAGTACTCTGGGTGTGATGCCCTTGTAGAATGCTTTAGCACCTTCGTTTCTGAACATCTCGGTTGTGACATTCTTCAGACGTGACATGGCTGTCTCTCCTGGTACGTGAGAAGCTTTTTGAATTCGGCTGAAGACGGATTATCCGTTTGCTGTCAGCTCAAAAGCCTTTTCGATAGACGACGGTTCAGAGAGCACAGCTTCCGAGGACATCGCTCGGAATTTTGACTTACGTCTTGATAGTATCGATGGGAGCGTTAGAAAAAGGTCCCATGGCTCCTGATACCAAGCCGAGGACCATAGTTTGCCAAGAAGGAAGAACGCCACTCTCCTTGTACTGAGGCTGGAAGTCGAGCGACCATTTCTTGAATTGTTGATATGCCGTGAAGTTCACGCCTGCACACGTCGGACAAATTCATTGGATGGGAGGAAGCACGTCTGCATAAGTGTCCTTAATGACGCACGCTGAGAATCAAGGGGTGTATGAGCAATTGCCCCCGACTCACCTTGATTCGTCGCTTGACGCAAAGCAGTCAGAGATACACCTCGATACAGCGTGGCGAAACCTTCTTCTCGAACGATGGTGAAAGCGGCATGGGCAGCGTTTCTGACAGCGATTCAGTTGTGGGGATCCAGCGTTAGCAAGTCACCCGGCGGCTTCTTTAGAATAACGGGCTCGACTTACCTGTACCGAGGAATGTCGAGCGGATCCGCCAAGGAGTCTGTGAGAGACAATGAGACAGCCCATCAGCATCCTAGCAGGAGAAAATGATCTCACATCGACTCGAATGTTGGAGAGTGAGCATTGCGACATACGTTGTTGCGCTTGCAGCCGGATCTTGATCACTTCCATTGGAGTCACAACAGCAACAGCTTCTGTTGCTCCCGCACCTAGACCGGCGATGAACGTAGCTCCAGGGCTGATCTTGCCATCCGAAGAGGAGAGCCATCCCTTGTACGCTAAGGTAAAGCCGTCAGCGAGTTGTGGGCCAGAACTTCCCTTCCGGGACCAGTCACAAAAAACCGCTGTGGGCCACACTTACTCTCAAATGAAGCGAAACGAATAGCCATCTTAGGTACGATGCCACTGATGACTGCTCCCAAGCCCTTGTATAGACCTAAGGGCGTTTCTCGAGCTGCGATCTGACGTCCGGTTGCGAAGAAGCCTAAGGGTTTGAGCTGGTATACACACGACACGACGATCACCGTCAGCTAATAGACCTTGACTCATACTGTTCGAACGCGATCGGTTTGTTCGAGAAGCCATGATAACGAGGAATGTAATGGTGTGGCAACCATGACACACGCCAGTTACTCACGCCTCTGGCTTTGCGGGATTTTGAAAGCTGCATTCGGACTTTGATCGTATCGAGCGGATGACTAGAAGAAGATAACACGCAGTCCAAGACATCAACTTTGCGTCCTCATTGGGTCGGTTCGGTCCCGGATTTCCCGTGGCAGCACCTCGTTATCCTCCGTCTTCTTGCTCAACCCGACTGTGTCTCCCTACAACAGTAGTTTGAACAAGAATGAGCCAGATCAATAGCCACAACAACCACGTACCATGCCATAGCCTCTGCCAATCCCGCAACACCGCCCGCAATCAAATGCGTACTGAGAGGTACTTTCTCCTTGACACTGGCCGGCTTTGAGCCCGAAGAGGTCGGAGAAGGAGAGGGAGCAGAGACCCGGTCGCCTGTCCTGCCTCCGCCGAAGGGCTTAGACGTTGAGGATGACATGCTGGTATTGTTGATGTGTTGGCGATGTGTAATGCTGGGGAGTTGTCGACAAGGGAGAATGTCCTGGACTTGACTGGGGCTGCGCTGTTGATCACTGACTGGATTGACGTCTGTAAGCTGCAGAAGTAGCTGGAGCTGGGCGGACGAACGAGACTCGTTCGTTAATGATCCTGTGCGTTGCAACGCTAAGAAAAGCAGATGATGACAAATGTCGGCTGCGACGCAAATGTCTGAAAGCAGCGCGAACTTCCTCTCGGTAATGGTCGACGTGTAGGTTGAGCTGGTGATGTCGCTTTAGACACAGAAAGTCCTTCAGATAGGATTTGATCAAGTTAAGCTTTCACAGGAAGGACCAAAAAAGTGTTCTTATGGCCTATTTATGTATCCGACCTATCTTCACCCGCAGCTGAAGCAATTCGACTCAATCGCTCAAGTCCTGACATGGTCACACTGACTGAACACATGCATGCACGAATGACCTTGCATCCTGCTCTTGCAATTCTCTCACGCGACTCAAGCAACTCTCATGCTATGCTAGACGTAAGCATGTTTTGGCTCAGGTGTTACTTTTCATGGCCAGTCCATAGACACCGACACATATTTTCTTGTTTGGTTTGGTGGTGAAGCACCCGGTCATGTCGTATAACCGGACTGATCGGATCTAAAGTCACCACGTCATACCCGGAAAAAGCACCAGCCCATTCTCAATCCACCTAACCTATCTTATCGGTTTTACTCGGTGACCATGAGCATCTGCGTACATATCGACTCGACATGCATGTCATCTGAATTGGACTACGAGTAGCGAGGATGACAACTTAGGGCTTGACTTTGGGCTGACCAGGTGTAGCTCGATGGAGTCCGGGATCATGCGAAGGCAGCAACTAATATAGGCTGAGAGAGCAACGTGATTTTATTGTATTGTGCGACGTACCTATCAGCATCGGGTGAGGCCCAGACCAGCACGGTACAGCTGCTTATAATTCTAGTCAAGCCTTTCTCGCTCCTCCATCTTCGAGGTGTACGTAGATGCCTTTCGACACTAGCGATGCAGCGTGAGATAGATCCGAGTACGCTCGGTGTGGAGGTCGAAAGGCAAACAAGGATGTTTAGGCGGTACACGATAAGGTAATTGCGATGAGAGCATATGTACAGGACGGCAGGGAGCCAGCAAGGCCTTCATTAGTTATGAATGGCATCAAACAACATGTTTACATTGCACAGGACCGTCCCGATCTACCACTCAAAGAAGAAAAAGTGTCCACACCGAATACAGCGCGCCATACAGAGGTAAGCAATTATTGACTATGATAAAACGGGACACCAGCCAGCTAAACCCAAAGATCACCCCTACCAATGACCAGTACAATACAAGCCTGTTCCTTTCTATTCCCAAGCGATGCTTCCGACTAAAATGACTAAGCGTAGGCTCACTAACAGCTACACTTTTGACCACTGCCCACCATATCTCTTAGGCTGACGCTATCACGCCGTCTGTTTTTCTTCCTTACCGACCCACCGAAAGCAGCGCTCAACCGACTACTGCTCCCCACAGCTCGTAATTGCCGCTCGCCATAACTAATGCCCGTACCTGCTGAATCAGGGTCGAGCGTACCTGCGTCGATCGCTGAGAGGATCGTTCGGCCCGCTAGCAGGAAAGGAGTCGTCACGTTCGCGCCGGTCAAAGATGACACTTCGACGAAGAGCAGGCCTATATGCGGACATGTCAGTCAAAAACGGGAAACAAACTTCCAGCAAGAACGGAGTATAAGCAGGGAGAACGATGCTAGTCTAGGCTGAAATGATGACACATGTTGGCATTATCAAGATAAAAGCCACTCACCATTCTCCTGCGCCCACCGACTGCCCTCAGCATAATCCACCTCTCTATCCTCCTCCTTATCTAGCTTATTCCCCACTAGGACAGCCACCAAATGCGGTGATGCGAGGGCTCTGCAGTCCGTGAGCCATCTAGATAGATTTACGAAAGATTGTCGACTGAGGGTGAGGATCAACATGGGCGTAAGCAAAGGTTGTCAAGATTATCCAGTCCAAAGAACATGATAAAGATCTCCACCAGCACTGATATTGACAGAAACAGTCAAGCTGTCGCATCGTAGCAAGAGAACGGAACTTACGATGTTATGTCATACACCAATATAGCACCCGCTGCTCCTCCTGTAAGGTGCAGACAACACGATAAGTAGCAGTTAGGCACTTCGCGGCATCGAGCACCGCAGCTTATCAGACAACTCACGATAATATGATCTTGTAACAGATCTAAATCTCTCTTGACCTGCTGTATCCCATAACTGCAATTAGTCACATACAGACATGTCAGCTAGTGACTAAAGCGAAAAGTCTGCTATCTTGGCTATTTCGTTTGCACTTTGAAGACCGTTTGTGCCCGGGCGCATCGAAGTCGAATACAGATAAGGATTTTGACGAAGCCATGACCCGTTCCGTAAGACTCCGTATTCAGATTGTGGGTTATTTGGCGTTGGTGCCAAGACGAACGCTCAGCTCGTGAACTCACCTGCAATTTGATATTCCGATCTCCTATTCTCAATGTTCTGCTCGAAAACTCGACTCCGATAGTATGCGCAGAGTTCTCCTTGACTGTGTGTGGATGTAGATAACGGAAGGAAAGACATCATAGTAGGAAAAAGGGCAGGGTCGAGAGATCCGAACAGTGATCAGCCTTACGCACATTCGGAGTCGAGCGGGCTCGGGGGGCTTGTGTCATGAGGCAGGAGACCAAGCTGCACAGGCCGACGGGGAATCAAGGATATGTGTCAATCTATCAGGCGCATGAGTATGACGTACATTGTTCATGTATACAATGATACAGCAAGCATGATTTCCCTGTCCCCGCTTCCCCTGTTTAGTATAGCACCACACCAGAAGCGTAAGTAATCTGACAATCTGCCCGAAAGCGTTGGGATGTCCATCCTACACGGCTCGATGAGCTTGAGCAGCGTGTCGAGGAAGTATGATTTGCTGAGCGTAAGAGCAGTCCGCGAACGGTCCGAAGGGTGCTTTGAAGGGGTCACTGTGTGTGGGTCCTATGCACGTACCTATTACGATGAATTTGAAGAGATAGTCTGCGTGTAACGGGTTGACATTGCCGAGGTCAGTATGCAATGCAAGATCCGATCGAGGTAGCAAAACCGTCCCTTGTGACAGAAGCGATGGAAGCTGAGGTCACACCCGTCCCGAAGGGACTATCGTGATGACGACGGAGCAAGGTAATAGAAGGGGAAGACTGGTCGGAAGTGGACCAGGACAAGGACAAGATCAAGGACTTACCGTACGCCTCGACAAGCTCCGTGCCTTCATGCTCCATGACAAACAAGCGCTTACTCTCGCTCTCTATCACTATATCCTCTGTACGTTAGACCAAGTGGTCCCCAGTGTTGATCCCGATTGATGGTGAAGCTGTTTAGCGGGTGAATGAGCGATCTTGCCTCCAGCTGCGTCTGGATTGTGGAGTCGACCAGATCTGTAGAGCTTGCGCCTGATGCTTGCGAGCGTTTTCCGGCTATCGTTACGGAGGTAGATGGCAGCGGTATTGTCTCAACTGGTGGATTGAAGATGGACTGTCCGTCTATAGCAGAGGCGCATTGATGTAAGGAGCCAAAGCATAACAACATGAGGTGTGCACGCTCCTCGCACTCCATGTCTGACCGCACCGCACACCGAATCACCGTACCATTTGTTTTCGTCGTAAGAGCTTGATCGAGAGACTTGTCGGCCATCGCCGCTCCACCGCTCTGCGGAGTATCACAATCTGTGTGCATTGTGCATCGGGGTTCGTACTGTGTCTTATCTGTATCTGTAATTTATCCGTATCTTTACATGGTCAAGCTAACACCTTATGTGTGAGGTCAAAGCATTGATATCCTCTTCCTGCCGACGCGTTCCCTTGGATCCCCTAGATCTGATTGGATACTAGAAGGGCATCTCAATCCTCGACGATTTTCATCGCTTCCGGTGACGATGAAAATCTCTGCTGCAACCTTGGCCTTGCGCCACTCGTTGAGCCTTTCTAAGCCTTGAGAGCCTTTTGACTGAGGGTGATCTTGTCACCCAGCGACAGGGCGATACCTTGCGTCTTGCTTCGTATCCTGACGTGTCCCGTGATCTGGCCATCTTCTGTTCGCTCGATACTGGCGTTGGCCAAGGCGTCTTCGCCTGCAGCGGAAATGGGCCCGTCAGCTATCATTGGATTCTTTAACGCTTCATGTAACGTTGACATTACAGAATCCAAACGTACCGAACAAGCTCTTCGCCGCCAGGTTGGCGGACAAGAAGTCACAGTCTCCCGACAAAGCAGCTTCGGGGGTGAGAAGGGCCATGTGGGTCGATTTGAGCAAGTGGTCGAGGTATTCTCGCAGATCCGAGATGGACGTCTGGACTGCCACCTTGTTCTCCCACTCGAACTCTGTCCACATTGATCGGAACTGAATTCCCGAATAATGTCAGCAGGATCCCATGTGAATAAAAATTGGAACGAGGAAAGGCTAGCTCACCTGAGCTTCGTTGACGTAGTTGGGCTTGATGAAGCTCATGATATCAACGTGGATATCGCTCATGACGATAGTCACATCCGCATCTGAAGCGCCTTGCTTCTGGTACGTAATGGCGCCGAAGATGACACCGGTCTCGGTGGAAGATACCTTGACGGTAGCTGACAGACTGTGGAAGCCGTGAGGCGCAAGAGTAACGGGTGCGGGTCGCTCAACGAGCTTGAGATCTCCAAGGGTGGCGAAATCGACCGTCAAGTTCTGCATCGTCTCGTTGGTGGTGTTGACGAGCAGGACATCGAGGATGATATCATATTGAGAGAGGGTGACGACCGTCTCAGCGTAAATCGGATCAGAGAATCCGGTAAGCTGTGAGATTCGCGAGAGCTTGGACACGAAATCGTCCTTGACTTCGGCAGTACCGGTGGCGGCTACCAAATCGTCAAACTAGACGAACGAGGAAGTAAGCAATGATGCCCTGTATCGAGCGAGATGCAACTTACGTCATCTACATCGCCCAGAGTTGACTTCTTGGAAAGTTGTCGGAAAGAGATCAAGTCGTCGGCCTGGATTGTAGCCGTCTTGCTCTCTCGCTCCTTCTTCTCCAAAGCTTTCCTCTACATTAGAAAAGCGGACATATTAGCTTGTATATACCAGGACCGAAGGCGATCAATAGCTTACCTCTTCAGTCGCTACCATCTTGGCGTACGCTGCCTTGGTATCGTGCAGGAACACATCATGCAGAATCTTTGACGATTGCAGCTCCGCCAGCGTCTCAATACAGTTCATGATTCGTTCCTGGGAATCCTCGTCGATTGGTACCGCGACAAACTTGGACTGTCCCACTCGGATGATCGATGTCATGATAAGGATAGTCTCGGCTCGTAGCGTATTGATCGCTTGAGCGTCGGTGCCGGATTCTGAAAATCGAAGGACCAGCTTGGCGAGTGTGGCAGCCAAAACCGAGGCGGTGAAAAAGTCTCCACCAAGGATTAAAGCTCGAAGAGGGGGCTTTGTGGCTGCCCGGACTTGCTCCAATCGCGCAGCCTGAGCCGTGGACGTGTAGACAGTCTCGGTGGCGTATGTGCCGTCGGCAAGCACTCGCGTCGTGGTGACAGCCTTGGGTTGCTCCTCCTTCTTGTCGACAGACGACTCGTCCGCGGTCTCGGCCTCTTCGAGAAGTCGCTGGATCGCAAGCGTAAGCCGGGTTTCCTTCGCATAATCACGTCATTCGACAGCTTACCTGTTCCGACGCGAGAATTGGAATCTCGCCCAACACCTTTCGGATCTCCTGAATGGCCCGCTTGATATCGGCGGGCTGCTGAGCATACTCTCCAACAATCCACATAGCTCCCCGGAATACCTTGCCAGACTTGATCTCGCTGAAGGTGGAAACAAGCTTGTCCGTAATGGAAGGTCGAAGATCCGGGAACCTCTCGACGACCTCTCTACAAGTGATCCAAAGAATTGTCAGCACTGCCTATTGGTGTGTAGCGCAATCCAGGGGAGTAATAATCGACTCACCGGACGAAGGAGATCACATCCACCGCAGAAGGGTTATTTGAGTCACCAAGGAAGTCCATAAGTACGTGGACAACGTTGGCGGCGACCTCGGAGAACTTGATGGCACACGAATGTATGCTCTGGATGAGCAACTGCCTGTACTCGAGATTCTGCAAAGAAGACAATCATCAGCATTTTGTATTCGTGGTGATATGCGGAGCAAACGTACCTTATCGAAGTCTTGATCCAAGGTGCTTTGCAACTGCTTCTTCAAGAACAACACTACATCTTCCACATTTCGGCTGGTGACCATCTCCAAAGCGATACCAAGCGCTTTTCGTTTCACTTCCATATCGGGGCTATCACTGGGATCAGCAGATGCTTTTCGCCGACCAGCAGAAGACGGTCAAATAGCTTACCTCGACAGCACCTTGAGAACGTCCATGACCATCCCATCCAATACATGCTCATGCTTGGATCGCAAGTTGTCGAATCGATCGAGAACGATGAGCTTGACGTTGTTGTCGGCCTCCTTGATGATAAGTTCGGCAAGAGCAGCAGCAGAGGCTATAGATGCGGATCAGCTTTACCGATCTCCGATTGCGAAACTAGGCAGAATACTCACCTTTGACAGCGGCCGGGTTCTGAGTGAGAGTGGTAAGACTCGTAGCGGCCTCGTACTTGACCGCATGAGAGGGTGAGTTGAGGAGTTCGAAGATACATCGGATCCATTTCGCCCGGTGCCCACCCTCTGATCTAGCCTCCTTCCTGACCAGCTCAATCACGGCCATCTGCATCAACTCGTCCATCCCTGCGATCTGGTCAAAGTTGTTGAGCAAGTATCGCACGGCTGTTGGTTGCGAGATGTTGCAGAGCGTTACGAAGGCGTTTCGTTTGCATGTCGAGTCGGATTCCTGCGACATCCAGCACATTCAGCGACTGCATCCATCTTTGTGCGACTTGGCAACTTACGGCCGCAAGGAAGGTGTCTAACAGTTCCGGAGCGTCGGGGATCAGATGTTCATGGTCCTGGAAGATTGTGTATGTTGCGAAGACGGCGTTCTTTCGGACGAAAGAGTGTCGGTGTTCCTATTAGTATATCGGAGTCAGTCAGCCCCGCCACATAGTCTGTCCGGCTGGGTGTGATGTGCCAACCCACCAAGCATGATCGAACTGTCGGTACCAATGGCTCGAGGAGCTCGGACTCCCTGATCTTCTGCAAAAATCTCAACGTCGCGCCTCGGATGTATTCGTTGGGATGTTGCTAGATGGTATCCACAGTATAAGTCTCCACTTTCTGCTGAGCGATAATGGGTGCTCCGAACTTCTTGATATTGAAGCTCACCAGGTCATTTCGGATAGCGTTACTGTCATCTCCACACGGTCAGAATATGATTTCAAGCTTTACTTCCTAGATCGCGCTGATTCAAGGGTACTCACACTACCAAGATCATCTCCTGCTTCAGCTTGCCAGCATCGTCCAGCTTAGGACAGATCCTACGTTCCAAAAGGTCAACATGGCCCACTTCCCCGCTTGTCGCGACTTTAACAGTGATACACTCACTCCCAATAGAAGTGTAGCATCTTCTTGAGCTGCTTATTTCTTGATGGCATGACATATTGGATGATGGGCATGAGAAGAGATGGCTGTTACGATCAAATCAATTGCGTCCGCACGCAGTACGAAAACATCAGCTGACTAGCACCATTACAAGCAGGATCTGGTCGGATCAGCTCAACTTACATGTCCTTGTCCGTTAAGCGTGCTAACGATGATCCTTCTCATGGTCTCCAGCTTGACTTCATCCGACCCCTTCTGCAGAGCGTTCCGCAAGTCGGACGAAGAGGGCGCGTCAATGAGATCATCGTGGACGATGGTGTAGCACGTCGCGGAGGGGTTCATGGTGCCGGGTTGAAGGCTGCGAGGTCGTTGGCGCCCTGGCCCTAATATGAGAGGTTTTAGTGGGGCGGGCCAGCGAGGCAGTCGTTAGGAATCAGGTTGAGGACGGGTCCGCAAAGGGGAAGAGGAGACGCTATGGATGCTGTTGATCTACTTTGGGCTTCGGTTGATGGGTGTCTGCAAGCGCAAGTACACGTTGTGGACGTTGATAGTGACTCTGGATGTTGTTCTGGTGGTGGTTGTGGTAGTGACGGTGATGGTGACAGCGAGGCAACCAGTCTCAACGCGTCAAGCGCAAGTCTCAAGCTAAAGCGTGGTTGGTGGTGTTTGATAATGCCACAATTCGGGAATATCGGAGAAATCAGCTTAAGTGATCAGGCTCGGTGCATTCCGGCTCGCAGCCTCAGCTCTAAAGGTCAGCTTGTATGTAGCATCCTCTCCTGCGAAAACGACCAAGTGCATATACACAATTCGAACGAGTATCATTAACAATTATCCATATACCTAAGCTTATCAACTCTTGCTATTCTCAAAAGCTCACTCGAAGGGCATTCCCTCTCTCTCCCCCTTCCGCTCGTAACGCACCGATCCGCTTCTCGACCTTTCTTTCAGCTCTTCACCCGGGAAAAAAATGGCTACTCCTACCGTCAATGTGAGTGGGGCGAGATGAAGATACGGACAAATATCACGCAGAATCGCGCGGCGCTTGCTGTATTCGAGACGGAGGTTGTAAAGCAGATTGCTAGCTTTGCGTGGTTTCGCGGATTAGATAGTGTATACGGAGAGCCAGGGCGAAGCTGACAGTCGTGTCATCTTGGATGTTTCGACATTCGCATCTACGCGTACAGGTCGTCCGATGGACCGCCCTCCTCACCGGTATCACCTACGGTATCTTCCACCAATCCACGTTACAAGCCAAGTACGACGAGAAGAAGGTGCGTTGGGGGTGGCTTCAGGATGACCACTTGTCACAACGTGTGGATACTTTGGGGGACTTGTCGCTGACCGCTATATATGTTCATGTTCATGTTCTTCGCTGCTAATCTATCGATAATACGACATCCATTGATCTTCGTTGATCTACACACTCTGTATCGGACCGGCCCGAACGATACACAGATCGCTCACGCTGCCCACCACCGAGCACACTTGATTGAGGAGGCTCGAAAGGCATACGCTGCGAAGAAGACTGCTGAGAAGTCGGGATCATCATCATGTGAGTCGGGAAAGGGCCAGTGTGGCTGTATCCCTTGATCCCTTCCGAGGCGTGGGTGATCGCGGGCGGACTGGCACAAAGGCTAGAGTGGCAGAAGGTCGCGGGAGATTAGCGAGTTTGCGGGCGAGGTCGGAACGACACACCTGGAATAATGTTGGATCCCGGAGAATGTCAAGAAGACGAGCGAGATAAAGACGATGTTTGTTCCGAGACCATCTTTGCTTCATGGGTCGGATCAAGTCTCCCGGGCTTCACATCACACAGGTCGACGAGGTAGGGGCTCGGGAAACCCTTCATCCCGGCTCGAATGATCTTGTCCTAGCTTCGGCTTGTCTCGCTTGGACTTTGGAGACGTCAACAAGTCTCACGTTTCATCAATCTATGAAATACCACGCTGCATCTGTCTGTTGCTGACGCCACTATCCTACCTTGTATTTGCGCCGAGCAGTGATCACCGACCCCGAGGACCCCAAGTTCGACCTGGAGAAGGTGATTGAATCATGGACCAAGGACTCATAGATTTCACGGTTGGAACGATGGCTTTACCTCGACTCGGACATATATATCTCTCGGCTTCTTCACATATCATTGTCTGTTTAGAAAAGATGAACCATGCAATGGTGTGATAGACTGTTGCATCCGGTGTCCCTCCGTGCATCTGTAAAGTCGAGGCCGTTGTTTATAGGTCTTCACATCTCGCTGTCCGCTGCTTTGAAGTCTCGTTAGGATGACAATGCCACTTACGGGCTGGCAGGGATAGACGAAATGTCGTGACATCATAAGATTCTCTTGACCAGTTTTACACCCAAATGAGGGAAGGGGTCTATCACCTGGACGAGACGCGTCTGGCACACCTCAACCTCAACCTCAATTCCTCATGTTGCCCTCCATTCTCCTCCTCCCTCACCACATATCTCGCCAAGTTGATCCACATCTGCCCGCGTTTTTCATCCTCCGCCAAAAATCAACGCATATCCCTCCTCAATACTCTGTCGTATACGCGTGCAAGAGCGGGAAGATAATTTAGATACATCAGCTTTCGTCTGTAATCACTGACGGTAACCCTTCCTTCCCCCGTTCGTCGCCTGTTGAACCAATCCAACATGGCACCTACCGAGCCCATCGAGATTGACGATGACGTCCCCGCCGGCGAGGATAGTCAGGTGATCAACGAGGTGAGCTCAATGTTCGCCTGTCCTTGACATGCATGCTGACTGTCGTTGCTATGTATCGTCTTTCAGGAATACAAGATTTGGAAGAAAAAGTGAGGCTGCGCCACGGCACGCCAGTCAAGTACAGGCAGCTCATCATACGTACAATTCGCAGTACCCCTTTCCTGTACGACACTGTCATCACCCATGCTCTGACATGGCCGAGCTTGACTTGCCAATGGTTGCCCGACGTCTCGACGTGAGTGCCCGCCGTTCCATTCAGACTTCCTAGAGAAATCGACACAGATCAATCAGCTCCTCCGTAATGTTCTGTGAGACAATGAGACGGAAAACCCTTGTTAAATATGGGCTGACTTTGCGTACGGTGGATCAACAGTCAAGAGGCCGACTACACTCGACACCATATGATCCTTGGTACTCATACTTCCGGCCAGTCGAATGATCATTTGATCATTGCCGAGGTTCTGCTTCCGTCTGGAGGATTAGAGAGTTCTGGCAAGGAGGTCGCGGAGATGTATGACGAGGACAAACAGGGTGAGTGGATCCTACCTCACTGCACTGAATATAGTACAGATATTCTCGGATGTCGTGGCGTCGCCCCGCTCAGGCGGAAGAGCACGGCATGTACAAACACGGAGAGATCGCTTATTACCGCCTTGACGACTACTTGCAGAGGTCGGCTCATACACCAAATCACCTGCTCGAATCAGGGCCATCCAGACCATCAACCACGAAGGAGAGATCAACCGAGCTCGATACATGCCCCAGAACCCATCATTGATCGCTACCAAAGCTGTATCTGGAGAAGTGCTCGTATTCGACAGGACAAAACATGAAAGTAAAGCCCCTGCTAGTGGAGAGTGCAAGCCTGATATCAGGCTCCAAGGTCAGACCAAGGAAGGGTGGGTGTCATCTTCTCCTAAGCCTTCGATACATTGTCGCTGAGTCGAATGAAGCTGACGATTATGCGATGGATGTTCAGTTATGGCCTTGCTTGGAGCCCCCTGAAAGAAGGTCACATTCTCAGTGCAAGTGAGGATACCACCGTTGCCCATTGGTAAGCTTTGGCGGTGAGACTCAATGCCAACTCGTGAAAAGGCTGACTGTTCCACAGGGATATCACAGGCTACCAGAAGAAGGACCCGACGTTACAGCCACTGCGCATATACAAGGGTCACACTGCTTGCGTTGGAGTGAGCTTCATTGTTATGATCCTCCTGATGTATCACAGCTGACAAGAGTCAAACAGGACGTTGACTGGAGTCACTACAGCGACTGGATGTTTGGCTCCGTGGGCGACGATCGACAGATCATGTTGTGAGTCGATGTCACTCGAATCGCCTTGGGCGGTAAGAATCAATGTGCTGATATCCATGTCGCTTTCTCCGCATCTACTAGGTGGGATACTCGAAGCGAAAATTCGCACAAGCCTCAATCCTCTACTGCAGGCCACACTGCTGAGATCAACTCGATCGCTTTTGCGCCGAGCAACGAGTTCCTGGCCTTGACTGGGTCCAGCGACCATGTGAGTGAGATCCTGCCCTTCGGTTGAAGAGATATTCTTCTCGCGTGTGCGACTCTGGGCGTACGAGAGCACATGACAAACGCTCTACAAGGAATACGGCTGCTGATTCTGCTGCGTGAACTTTCTGTCTCTCCAGACTATCGCGCTCTGGGATATCAGACGGATGGATGTGAAATTACATTCGTTCGAGGCACACACGGACGACGTCCTCCAGCTCGCATGGTCACCCCACTCTCCTCTTCACTTCGCATCCGCTTCCGCCGACAGAAGGGTGCACATCTGGAACCTGGACTCCATCGGCGCCGAACAGACTCCCGATGACGCCGAAGATGGACCCCCCGAACTTCTCTTCGTTCACGGCGGACACACGTCAAAGGTCAGCGATATCTCCTGGAGCCCTAATGCCAAATGGCATATCGCGACGACGGCAGAGGACAACATCCTCCAGGTGTGGGAGCCGAGCAGGCACATCCGTGTGCCGGCTCAGGCGGACGTCGATTCCATGGACCTTGAGTAGAGTGAGCGCGTGAATGCGCAGAGGTTCGAAAAGGTTGTGGCTTAGATTGTCTCTCAAATGGGAACAAGGTATAGGCGTGACGAATTGAAAGTCATATCGAAGTAGGTGAAAATTACGGCCCGTTCGCTTCATCGGGCGTCGGTCGCGATAGAATAATACAGCTTCACGAACAGCTTCTCATGCAAACATGCAAAACATGACATGGAGTACTAGCTGAGTATATATCCTGATCCCCGGTAAGGCTGGGTACATACGGCATTCTGCATGGGAAGTACGTTCACGTATACGTATACAAACCATTAAGTGCATATCGCTTAGAGGACGTCAGCTGGATCTCAGGTCGATTCAGCTGGCCAGTAAGGTTCACTTGTTCTAGCGGTAAACGGGGATTGAGGATCGGAAACTTACGATGCACAAGCTTTCAGCTTCTCTGGATTGATTCCAGCTCGAGGCGGAGATTTACGCGAGATTACATACAGTCAGAAGCTCGGTACCATCAAATCCGAAATCAAGATCATGATTCCAGTTGCAATAGCGTTATTCTGTACCCCTGGCTTACATACTTCTCTCTCGATCTGAAATCAGGCTATGTTCAGGTGCCGTCACAGAAGCTTTTTGGGGGGACAAGGCTAATCGTGGAACAGGATAACAGCATGACATAGCAAGAGAACCGCGGGAACAGCTGAAAATGATGACGATGCGATTGTGCTACTTATTCGCTTCTCATACGCTTCTTCCTCCTGGTGACGGCTCAGCCGGATAAATCTTGGTATCTGTGAGACGCTTAAAGTGACACCATGCATTTGGGCGCTCTCACCCCGCTGCACTCGCACATCTGAAAGGTGCCTCAGCGACAAGCCTGCAGTTAAAAAGATGAAGCAGAACCTGTATGTGAACAAAATTCTTACAGCAATCATTTGATGTAACTGGAACCGGAGTTGTGCAAACACGAATCGCACTATCAATTACAGTGTGTGACAGACCGGAAGCCGTCTTCTGCCGGCACTGGGTGATGCGTGCATACGTCCACCATCGTGTGGAGGTAACGCATGTATCTATCTCTACACGTTCGAAGCGCGCGCCCGATGGCGCGGTCGGAGATCGTAGAATTATCTGCGGGTAACGGCATGGGAAAGGGGTGTCTACCTGAGCTAATAATCTATTCTACTCCGCGCAGCTTAAAGCTCAAGAGGCGTACCTGGTCGCTCATTTATCGAATGTGGCGTCTTAATCTCGCGCTGTCTCCCTATCTCTCTCTGTTTTGTATGTGCTAATTACTTCGTGAGCACCCAGACAGTCACACCGAATCAACGATAGACGGGACTTTATTCCGGGCATTAACGCAATGTCCGGCCTCACGATGCTGTGCTGCTTGTTGTGACAGGGGCCCGGGGGTAGTCAAGTCCATGAAGGGGTGCAGGGTCGTAAAGGGTATTAGGAGAGATTCCAAAGTGGAAAGTTGATTGTCAGCACCAGGGTTTGGCCGTAGGCCGAAAGATGACGCAAGGAACCCGCCGTTCTTTACTTCAGCGTGGCATCCCCCGCCCGACGGCCCGACGGTGGTGGTACCTCCGAACAAGCGGTCTTTCCGCAACCTGCACTGCGGTTTTGACGGATGGAAAGCCTTTGTGAATGCATGATGAACTGTTATCGAAGTATCAAAAAAGCCACAGATGAGTGACCATGTCGTTTCCTTCTTACACCTCCGGGCCGGCTGTCAATGCAAGATCCTCGATGCCGAGAATAAACGATAAAGCTACATGCTAAGTTTTACGTTCGATGTATAGAAAACAGCCATAACTTACTTCTCGCCGATCAAACATAAAAAGCCTTTCGCGGCACGGTGTGGCAGCTAGATAACCTGCGTTGCCTGACTGTAGTCAGTCGCCGGAATCCAGAGATTAGCTCAGGTATGCGTCACTCACTCTCTCACCCATATTCCTATATCTTGTCATCTTGTTCTGTCAAGACGCGCTGCGCTGGTCAGCCTGCTCTTGCAGCTAAAGGCATCATTCAGGTCAAGTGCATATTTCTCACACTTTCCACAAGTGCAGCGAATTGAGTAGGCAGGTCCAGGGTTCATGCATACGTACCCCCCAACATGTTTGTTCCTTGTCATCTCCGCCCATGAGGATCGACCTCAACTGAATCAGGAGTAAGGGCTTTCGAACTAAATCTCCAGAAAAAGATGGGATGATGATGGATGATGCATTGGTAAGAGATGAAGAGATAACCTTACAGGGACAAGCTTGTCACATTTGACGGAATTAGATCTTGCAATTGGTGCATGCATGAAGGCCGTTCCATTCGTCCCGTTCTCATCATAAATTCTGGGCTTACTGGTGCTGCTAGGATGGAAGCATGGAAGCAACATGAAGTCGATGAGGCAAGGCAGCATCACCACTGAGGAATGTCTGTCGCGTTTCCCCCCTTTCTTCCGTACCGTACCCTCTTCACCGTTCCCATAAAAATAAGTGAACCCATATTCAGGATCATCGCCCTCGCGAGCATATTAGCCGCCGCCCCCGTGAAGCTTGAAGGGGAGCGAAGATCGGCGGGCCTTTTTAAGCGTGTACTGAGAATATGTTATGCGCTCGGTAATCAATATATTCGACACTTCCGCTTACGTGCAGTGGTACACCTCATAGCCTCCTCATCGGTGGTCCAAGTCTCTCCTCATGCACTCCAGTCTGTATGTCTGTACTTTGTACTTTTCTTCGCCTCCAGACAATTTACAATTTCTCGAATCCTTGACGTCTAATTCTCTCGTAAACCAGCTGCAGTCAGCCTCGGCAAATCTAGTCCAGTTTACAGTACTCGAGTAGTGATTCAGCCCGACCGCAGCAGTGAGACTGATTGTCTTTGCTACACCGACCCACCCGTAAAGTGCAGGCTTTCAGATCTCATTTGTTGGCTTCGATAATCGCAACGGTCATCACATCATCAACATTATTATACTATACTTGGATTCCGGCCGATCACGTACCACGACTTATCAATCCCAGCAATCAATCCCAAAACTCAAACTTAGCATCTGGAGACTTAAAGACGGGAATCGGATAAAACGTATATTCCAGCAACCAGTCACAAATTTACCGCAGCATCCCATAGGCCTGCTGGTAAAGGTCTGTATCACGCACAGAATCGAACTCAACATCGGTATCCACTCGCTTCGTTAAGGTTGGGCAGGTACACCGTCGTCATACATCCTGGAAACGAGTAGAATTGGTACGCGTGAGATGGATCACCCATCCCAGCGATATCGGTTGTCCATTCGCTCTCATTAGGCTTATATCGCCCCTCGTCGTCTTCTTCGGTAGCTTTCTCACATCTTTCCTGCTATCGCCCTCAATCTTTGGGCGCCGTTAACGACCTCTCATCAGTCGGGCAATTGCGATAGCCGTTATCTCAATCTGATCGCGCTCGATACCCGTCCGCTTTCGATCTTGAAGCGCTAGCATTAGAAGGGACAGAGATACGGAGAGAAGCGAGACCCAAAGCGTTGCCCAGGCATCGTACGGATGAGGCGTCGACGAAAGCATCATCGCCATAGCCGTCGTCATTGACGTCTCGATCATCATTTCCCCCTCTGCCCATATATACCGTGAAAGCAACTCCGGTGCTAGCTCGAAAACCTCTCTCAATTGCAACAAGTTCGCTGGGGAACCGCTATCTCGCTATAAGTCAAGATCTCAAGACTGGCCATATACCTCTTCTAGCCAACATTTATTTCGTGACCAACCCTCATTCCGGCTCACGGACCATTGCCTGCAGAAAAGGCTTGACGGAGGATGGGTACAGTGTTAGATGCGTCTGGCATCGAAATGATGAAAAGGGCTGCGATCCCCCCTCCGTGAGTTCAGATTCATTCAGACCAAGGCTCATCCATTTCATGAAGCTTATCGTGTCGTCTGGTGTGATACATACTCTTTCTCGGACGGCTGCAGATTATATGAGCTCAAAGTCAGGCAACAGCCTGAGAGGGCTAGGTTATGCTCGTACAAGGAGGAGAATGAAACAAGTAAGTCCTACTCCTGCTGTCAGACGATGACTTCGACCGGCACTCGTATATCATGCTGATACTAACTTCAATCGCCTACAGTCGATAGACGGCCTGTCGATCCCCCTCCTGTCGTTGAACTGCGGTCACATCAGATCTCGACAGAGTGAGTCAAGTCCCTGCTCTTCCTGTCTTCTCCCCGCTTCTGGAAACAGTGTCGTGCTGTACACTGACGCAACATGATGTCTCCCTGATCGGTCGCATAGACACCTGCTCGAGTCTACCTCATTCTTCATTAGGGCCAGCATCGTTTCCGCGACGGCTGTACCGGTCCCCGTACCGGATCATGGACGTCCATCGGTAGCGGAACCGTACTATTCGGCGATCAAGACTCCGACCGGCGCCGACGCAACGACGGGTGAAGTGGTGCAGACGCCTGAAAAGCTCAAACTGTTAGATGGGCGACCGGTCGCTCTGTGCATTTTTGCCAAACTTAGCGTGAGGGTACCAGGAGTTTTCAGGTTGATGTTCACGCTCTACGAGACAACGGGGTGAGTCGAGTCATGGTCATAGTTATCAGCTCATGCGTACAGTGCTATGGAGAGCTCCCGTACGGGAGCTTGAGCCACCCGTGTGGTCGTAGGGATTTTGTGTGCATGTGAATGTCTGCTGACGGCTCTACCAACTTTACTTCTCAATCGCGCCTTGCTCTATCTTCCTCTTCCCACCGAATTCTTGACATACTCACGCGAGCAGCACTGGGATCATCGAATTGACCAGGACCGTGTCGGACCCATTCGAGGTCTTCTCCCCAAAATTGTTCAAAGGGATGCACGAGAGTACACCTTTGACTCGGCATCTTGCCGCTCAAGGACTAAAGGTCAAGCTTCGAACTGATACGAGCGTCGGAAGGCAGTGAGTATCTCGCGCAAAGTCTGTTCAGCTCGGTCTGCGGTTGTGACCGTTTATGCCGCCGGTTACATCGTCATGTCGAAAGCTTGTTCTGACACCTTGATCTTTCTGGCGGGTTCTTTCGTTTTGCGGTCTTATCAGAAGCACTAGCCGTCGTCGCACGCCAGCTGCCACCACGCCCACTCACGCCGCTTTCGATAAGGCAGTTACGTCTTCGCCCATGACAGCAATGTCTTCAGGTGTCGCGAAGAGCCAATCCGCTCAGACCGCGACAAGCAGCTCGACTCGGCATTCACCGGTAGACTCGCGCTCGTCGTCGACTCAACCTAGAAAGGTGATGACAACGTCGGACCGATCGTTGCTATGGAAGACGCCCATGGAGCCGTTTGGGCATGCGAATGAGCAGGCCATTGCCGGCCCTGGGCCGACAACAGCTGGAAAACGCAGGTTTGTGGATGATGGAATGATTCCTTCGCTGAAAGATTTGTCGAATAATTTTGACTGGACCCGTGAGTCTTCATTCCATTTCGGAACAGTTTTTACGTTCGACATGTTTCGGCTCACACACTCACTCTGTTCCCACAGCTACTCCCCCAGCCACAGATCTAGCAGCTTTCTCACTCTCCCGCCACGGGTCTCCGGCACAACTCAATCAGTACAGACCCGGCCCTCCCGCTGCCGGGACTAGCTCTGCAACCATTCGCCCTTCGTCGCCGCATCGTCCCGGACCAGCACCAGTATCGTCTGAATCGGGTGGACCATACCATCCTTCACAGAACTCGGCTTCCACATCGTCATCACAATCATCGTTCGGTCGGTCATCAGCGTCATCCTTTGCGGACGCGATTGCCTCTCCTTTTTCTACCACAAACCAAACACGGCGGTCGTCCAATTACACACAGCCTAGCTCTTCTTCTTCGGTATTGCCGTCCCCTTTCCCCCGCCTGAATCTAGGATCAGGAGACGATGGCATACCTATCTTGCCTCTTCCCAGCATGTATGCCTCGTCTTCTTCTCGTCCACCCCCCTTCGTGCCACCAAGTGTACATCAAGTACTCGAACCGCAATCCCATTCACCTGTGCATTCACGCCCCCATTCCAACTCGCCATCATCGTCTCTATCGAATCCAATCTTTCATCAACCGATGGCTTTCAACAGTCCCGATAGCATGGTCCCTTCACCCCGACTACCGGTTGCTGGGCGTGCCCCGTTCGACCCAGGGGCAGAGATGGTGCACGGGATCTCGCCGCCGATGCAGGCGATGGACAATCGCTACATGCCGGTCCAGAATCATGGTCACTCACATCATCCCTTGGGACCTGCCGAGTCATACGGCACTCATCCTGTAGGGGCAGGAATATCGATGCCTCCACCATCGTCTTTACCGCCAATCCGTCCGCTCACTGATGCGCCCCTGAGGGATTATAGTAGGGGAGGCCGTTGATGGAGGCGAAAATACAGGTTGTCAGAGAAGATCGGGATATGGATGGGATCTGGGAAATTGAATCCAGATAATGGACCCAAAGTTTCAGAACTGCTTTCTGATCCGAGATCATCTCGCTCATGCGTGACTTTGCATAATGTCGGCGCGCCACCTTGTTGGTTGGGTTCTCTCACCAAGTGATTGTCTGTAACGGCTTGACTGGTCAGATGTCAGATGTTATACGGAATCAGAACCGGGATCTGCCAGTCTTGGGAAACAGGTTCAGTACTAGTACCCGGACATTATCAGACTTCCTTCGCTACTGATCGCTACTGATCGCTACGCAACCAGACACAGCCAATGCTAAGTCTATAGAGTAGCCACCGTCCTGGTCTGACCTCTGATTTCGTGCACGCGTACAGCCTTTTTTCGGTCCTTTGATCCGCTGCTCCTACAAAGTGCAATTTCCTTTGGCGTATCATCCCCCGACAGAGCGATCGGCCGATCCACCGCTCCTGATTTTGCTTTTCTTTGATTTCATCATTCGCCTAAGCAAGGAAATGCATTGTGCTGACCATTTGCTTGAGCCTGACGGGACCGCAAGCTAAACACAGAGCCGGATATAATCTCGCCGGGATATGATGATGTATATGTGCGGTAGTCTTGCTGACCGTCCCAAGACTTATTGCGTGCTAAAACAGCTACTAAATCGGACTTAAGGCGACATACAAGCCGCCGGCAAGGTACCCGACATCTCGATCCCCAAATGGCAGTCATCCATCGCACAAGAACGCCGGTCGGCGGAGTCCAGTCGATCCTCATCGTCCTCTTCCTTGTCGTAGTGATGTATCTATTCTTGAGCGGAGGTAGAGCAAAGGGGAAATCTAGCGCAAGCTCCGCACCCACTTACAGCGCTGAACGGGAGGATGGAGCAAACGAACGGAAGCATGCGGAGTTAGCTCGCAGGGAGAGAGGCAAGGATCGCGGGCGCGAGAAGGGAGAAAAAAGTGGTGAGAGCGGTGAGCGAGATCGCCCCAGATCGCGAGACAAACGTAAAGACAGCAAACACACGCGCAGCAAACTTAGCGACAGCTCTGCATCCGCACTTGGCACGGACACGGGGCCCTCGAGAAGCAAGGGCAGCAAGGAGGATGCCAGGAAAAAGCGGAGCAAGAAGGAGGAAGAGCGAAAGAAGCGAAAAAGGCTGGAGGAGCGAGACAAAAAACCACCAAAAACAGATGACAAGAAGAAGAAAAGCAAGAAAGAGGCTGCGGGCGCTGAGCCTGCCGATATCGATCCGGCGGATCTGTGGGAGCAGCCCCCCTCGGGATCTACGCCACCTCTCTCGCCGGTACCGAATCACCGTACCGCCTCGCCCACCAGGGGGATCTTCAGGCGACGAAACTCGAATGACGAACTGCCCAAATCAGCCAACGTCGAATCCAACAACCGTATCAAGTGGACCGATCTCGAAGGTCACAGTAACGATGTCGTGACAAAACACTTCAGGAAATGGGGAGAACATACCGGTCTGCGCAATGATAGCGGACAGCCATTCACTCACCGTCCGCCAAAGCCTGAAAGTGGTCCGAAAGGCATCAAGGAGAACCCTATCCGATACTCGATCGCAAGTCTATCGTCGAATGCGACGCTCAAAATCCCTTCAGAACTTCTGGAACTTCTGAAACAGGCTGAACAGATAGGCAAGGCAAACAGGGCCGATGCGCAATTATGGCAAGCTGCATTGCAAGACTCTTGGGATGAGCAACTGGGTCCCGTACCGCGAATTGCTCAGGAAGTGGCGATGCAGATGGCACGATTCGTGACCAAGGAAGATGTCAGGCTCCTCCATGCAGCGATGGCTGAACGTCAAAAATCAGACGCCAAGTTTGACAAGGCTCGAGATTTTGCAAAGTTTCAAAAATCCCTCGGTGTCAAGCCCGAACAGAATTCTACCACATACAAGTATCGGCTGATACTCGCGTGGTATCTCGAGACCTTGAGAGCGAAGAAGTACATCGAAAGGATGCAGGTGCATGATGAGCCAGTGAAGATGGCGTCGCACGAGACCTTGGGTAAATTTGCTCAGATGCTAGGCTGGATGGAGTATCTCGCCACATTGAACAAGCGCCAGCGAATCTTTATAGGCCTCGATTTAGCGGGTCTTACGATGAGAGCCCAAGCGATGAAAGAGAATGGAGGATACAGGCTGGATCTCACGGTCTTCTTACCTGGAGGTCCTGTTCAAGGGGACATGGACCCAGAAGCCGATTGGTATTTCAGGTGTCTCGACTCGGCCCAGGCATTCCGAAACTTCCGCGTTGAGATCGCACAGCTGTTCGACAACACCGCAATCGACGGTAACTATAAAAATCCTTTCACAAGGCGGCGCCTGATCTTTAGACCCGGCTGGACGGTCCATGGCGTCAATCAGGAAAACCTAGGGAACAACCTGGCGGACAAGTCGGTAGCACAGCGATCAGTAATCACGAGGCCACCCAACCTGCTGGAATTGCCCGAAGACATCATGTCGAGGGCTTCCCGCTTTCTTCGCGGGGCATCAGACTCGGTGCTGATCAAGAAGCTGATCGCGCAGTTAGGCCCCGGAGAAGTTTCATGGCTGCATCTGAGGCAGTATCAATGGGACACCGCTACTCTGACAAGGCAGAACTCGACCTTTACACCAACGACTTTTTGGCTCAGCTGGAGGATGTGCGGCGAAGGGCTGCAAGATGACAAAATCGAGGACTTACAATACGAGATGAAACAGGCTGCATACGATTTCATCCGTTTGGTCGATCTCGGCGGCAACATACCTCTCCATCTCACAAGACCGCCTACCTTTCTCAATATCTCTGGGTTTCCTGCCATACAAGTATTGGTCTTGGCCTATGTCCCTTCTGGGCAAAAGGGAAGCACGGTAGAATTGATATTACAGCCCGAGTTCGGACTGTTGAAAGAACTGCTCAAGCACCGAGAACCGACGAGGCATTTTCGAAGGTCAGCCTCCAAAGCTGCGTCTGTTCATCTCGATGGCGAACATGAGAGCGATCGAGCAATTTCAAGCGGATCTTCACAGGTTCTTCCGAGGCCTCGTTGCGCATTATGTCCGCCAAGGAAATTCGGTCCAGCAAGCCCAGGTGGATGCCAGAGCGTTCGCGCTACACGCACTGGACAACGTGCATGTGGTGGATGAGAGCCAAGCGGGGAATGTCACTGAAGGCAAGGTACCCAAGGGCATGAAACTCAATTTCATACCTAATTTCGATGAAGAACCGGGCGGACACGGAACGAGCAGCAGTGGCGGTGGCGGCGGCGGAGGAGGAGGAGGAGGTAGCGGTCCACCGCCCAACCCCTTCGACAGGCTTGGTCCACCCACGCCTGCGCCGTTGGACGGTGGTGGGGCAGCAGGTGCGATCCCATCGCCCGGAAGCAGTAGCTTCAACAGTGACGACCTCGTACACCGTCCGCCAACCCATGGACAAGCTCCACCAGGATATGACCCCGAGCATCCCAGCCAGCCTCCTACGCGTCCGCAGGCACCGCCACCTGGCGGATCAGCGGGGCAAGACCAGCCTGCGCCTATGCCGCCCGCTGGGCCGGGCTGGTCACCAGGCAATCCTGTGATGTCTGGCCAGCCTCAGCCGGGACAGCCACTTCCACACGCACCAGGCAGAGTTCCAGGCTATGGATCTCGGATACTGCCATCGCCTACCAATATCGCCAGGCCCGGTGACCCACCACGTCCTCGTCCGCCCGCGCCGCAGCCTCTCAATATCCCTCCACAATGGTCGAACAACCCTCAATCACCTGATGTACAAGCTGCTCTGGCAGCTCAACAGCAGCAGCAGCAGCAGTTTTACCAGCAGCAACAACAACCAGCATCGGCGGGAGGAATATCTGGACCTGGTTCTCGGCCCAGCCCGGTATCCGGTCAGGAGTATCAATTACGCGTACCAGGGCCTGGTCCAGGTCATGGTCACCCCGCACCGTCGCCAGTGTACCCCAACGGACGATCGCCTTCGCCAGGTAGGGGCGGGATTGCCAGGCCTGGTACCCCCAAGAAAGCGGAACGGGTGGGATTCTCGCCTGGGCCCAAGGATGGCTTCGGTCCGCCCTCGCCGTTCATACCCGGTAGAATTTCGACTCATGATGCTGCGCCGCCGCGTAACCCGCCCCGACCTCCTGGTTCTCGGCCAGTGAGCAACGTCCCCGAAAGTCGGCCCTATAATCCTGTCAGCGAGGCGGACCTGAGGAGAGCTGATCGCCAAGCGAGACTGCAAGCGGACCAACGGATCGCACAGAACAAGGCTGCAGTCAATGAGGCTGAGGCGCTGGAAACACCTGCTGAGAGGGAAGCGAGGATGAGGAGGGAGGGACCGATCTTGGACGAACTCAGAAGAAGGCGAAGAGCTTCCCAAGGGGTATCACCAGTCTCTAGACCCGGTCCACCACCTTCAGCCGGAGGCAGAGGTAATTACCAGAGTCCGACTGTACAGGACGTGAACGACGACGAAGATGTGCCGATTGTGCACAGTGCACTGACCAACGCCAATGCAGAGAGACGATACTCGGGCGGGAGAGATACAACGTAGCGACGATTAGAAGAGCGATTCCCGTAGGATAGATGATAGATCGTGACTGAATTATCTTAGTCCACTATGCATGAGCCATGGGGGGTGACGAGCTGCGTCGAGAGAATCAGACAGACGTCGTATATGCTTCAAGTTGCACGCAGGCTTGTATGGTAGAATGGTCACACGACCAAAGCTATGAAGACAACGATGAGGTGATGATGCATAATGCCCCGGCCTTCGCCTACCTCCGCTTTTCAAGTTGCCAACCCAATTGGACCGAAGTACACCTCGTCATATCATCCCCTATCTTCGACCTCACTCAATTATCGTTTCTGCAAACCATATTTTCAAGTCGCCCGTTCCCACAAGCAGGCCTGGCTGAGTCCACCGAACTCGATCGCGAGGCTGACGGACTGCACTGCGTATAGCCAACAGAAGCACCAGTCGTCTTCGGCCAATCGGCAATTGATCACCATGAGGGCCGTACCGCTTTCCCTCCTCTCGCTCTCTCTAGCCGTCCCAACTCTCATTTCGGCTGCCCAACTGCCGCTTCAAGCCCCGATATCCTATGACCACCAACATACCATTTCTCAAGATGGCGTTCACCCCGGTGCGGAGCGATACGATGGCCAGCAAGTTTGGAGGGTCGATTGGAGCGGACTCGGAGAGAATGCCAAGAAGGAGGTTATGAGCGTCATTGAGGTGTGTAGTCTTTGGACTATCGCTCTTACATCTCGTCTAATCTGGTTTGTTCAGCGATGCTTGAGACTGACCTGATGTCTTCGATCCCTGCATTGCATGTAGCTCCTTGACCTGGACGTATGGCACACCACACGCTCATCACTTGACGTCCGACTTTCGTCAAGAGAAGCCGAAGTCCTGTTGACTTACCTACCTACTTCGGCATTCAAGCCATTCATCCCCGATCTTCAGTCACTCGTCGATCTCTCATTCACAATAACCCCTGACGTCTACGTCCAGACCGAGGACGAGAGCCTATCCGAGGGCGCGTCTAAAGCGTCTGACGAAGTCGACATTGAGAAGAAGCGAAAGAAGAACAAGAAGACCAAGCCTACTCCCAAACAACCTCAGATCGACCCGTTCAACCTGACTACCATCGATACTCCGTACCACGACGCCTTCCACCCGATCGAAGACGTCTACAAATTCGGCCAGGTCCTCATTTCCACTTTCAATGGCAAAGAAGGGCTGGACCTACGAGAGATCAATGTTGGCAAGACGTACGAAGGGAGGGATATCATAGGGTGGACTGCTAAGATGACCGATATTAACGGAAGTCAACCACAGGATCTGAGTCGAAAAAAGGGGAAGCATGGTAGAGGAAGGGAAAGAGAGGAGGATGCGGAGAATCCGTTGGAGTTGGAGATCGTTGTCCAGGCGGGCCAGCATGGCAGAGAGGTGAGTCGGCAGTAATAATACTGAACCTGCCATACATCCTCTGTTGAGTGGCTACGATCTATGCGCTGCAGAGTCGGAGCCGGTTTACGACCGTGCTCAGCCAGGCGCTGACTCGAGATCCCTTATGACGCTCCGCTCAGTGGGTCGGCCCATCTTCCGCCCTTTACTTCCTGCACAACCTCATCCTTCACGCCACGTCGCACGATGACTCCGATTCTAGGACTCTCCTGCAGTCGTTCCGATTCACCGTGATTCCGAACATCAATCCGGATGGTTACGAGTACAGCCGACAGCATAGCAGGCTGTGGAGGAAAAATAGGCAGGACGTCGGCGGCAAAAACAAGAATTGTGTTGGTGAGTGCAAGCTATTCCATGTGCTTCGCTTGGGGCAGAAGGAGACCGTCGAGCATCTCATCGAGACCTTCGGGTCATTATACTCTAATCACGCAAAGAACAGAGCTCTCGAATGCTTCCGGAGTGAGGGCTGATCATCAAATCATATACCTCATCTGTCTCCAGGAATCGACCTGAACTCCAACTGGGGTTACAAATGGCGACCGTCGAAGCACTCTAGTCCATGCTCTGAGACGTTCCCGGGTCGAGAAGCTTTCGAAGCGAACGAAACCAAGGCGATTTCTGAGTATCTGCTCGCTGCTGAGTCTCGGGGCAGCAGAGTCCGAGCCTTTGTCGATTTGCATTCGTACGGTCAACTATGTGAGGCACTCGCTCCATTTCGGCTTGATGATTTCCACGGCACAATATGATGCTACGAGCATGGACTCCTCCTCACTTGACCCATTGCTGACATTGTGAATACCCGTCCCCAGTTATGTTCCCCTTCGCCCACTCATGCGACGACTTCCCTCCCGATGCCGAGATGCTGATGGAAGCCGGACTGGGTGTAGCCAAAGCCATGAGGACCAGGCAGGGCCAAGGGTACGAAGCGGGTCAAGCTTGTGATCTGACATACCGGTGAGTGATGGCCTCTGCGTGCAGGATCCCTGGTATCCGTCGTAAGATCTCAACGGGCGCGAAGAGGATTCGAGGTGTGCAAGTCGCTCAACAGGCTGGGCATCATGCTAAAGAAAATTGTGGCTGTGGCGCAGTGCACCCGGCGATGCCATCGACTACACATATGGAGTGACGGACATTCGATGGTCGTATTCTGCCGAACTTCGGGACACCGGTACCGTGAGTGACATTGTCATGTGCTACGAAAGACCGGGAAGTCAGTACTAATCCTGACCTGCGGTCTGGCCTGCAACGATTTTACAGTACGGCTTCATGTTACCGCCCTCTCTGATCCGGCCTACCGCGGATGAAGTGACGGCAGGCTTGTTGTACCTTGCCAAATTCATCTATGTCCTCGAGGTGAACCCGCCCCAGACGCCTCGGCTCGACAATTGATTGCGCAGGACTATGAAGACGTGACATGAAGCAAATCGAGTGGAATACATGAAGACTCAATGTTAGGAAACGTATCAGGAGGCTTTGATCAGAAGTCTCCATGTCTGAAGGAGCTGCTTTTGTGTTAAGTGGCGAAGAGGTTACCTGTAACTATGTCAAGCGGCTTGAAGTGGAATCTGACATAAACGGCGCGGGGAGTCCGATAACACCATTTACGAGAGCAAGTCCAGAGGTCGAGAGATCTTGGTTAGGGCGTTATGAATCCAGAGGTACTCTCGCGACAGCTGGTAGTAGTTGTATATTGTACGGATACACATGTGTGACCTGGAAGTCTTTGAGCCGAATGGAACATGAATATAGAATGTCTGAGCACGTTCGCCGGCTTCTAGTCATGGCGATGACGGAGTCGGCAAAGGCAGTGTTCACCGGTCCGTATTGATCATAGATTGACACTCCCATTGGACATGGACATTTCCACCGGATGTGTGCAATTATACGGGCTACATGTTGATTGTATCGGCTTCGACTGCAAGGTAGCTTCATGATTAATCCTCATCGACGATGGTGATCTTCGGTTCCTCTAAAGCACGCGGTCCCTCGTCTTGACCGACTTCCGGTACTCCGACAGCCGATTCTTGCGTAGGCCCGACCTCTTCCTGTCCATCACTGGCCTCTTCATCCTCGCTCTGCTCATCCTGCTCTCCAGGTCGTTTAAAGACGACTTTCGCGCCTCCTTCCAACTTTCTCTTCCCTATCCCACCAGCCGAGGCGGCCGCACCGTTACCGTTCGAGCCGTTGGGATTTGATGCAGAGGCGGAAGGATCGTCTTTGGCGGAGCCTGAGCGGCCCGCTTTTCGCTTTTGACGCTTAGCGCGGTTCTTGGACGTCTTGGCTTCGGCGGCTGCTTCCCGCTCTGCTTGTCTTGCGAGGAATGCGGCACGTTCTTCTTCCTAGAGATTCCACATCAAATATGGGAGAAACGCAATCAGCTACCGCTTGTGTTTCGTGATGGGAGAAAGCGAGAACAGATCCAAAGCCATGCTGATGGAGATGATTTCCTGAGAGATCGGCTCTGTCGCAAGCGTCTGCCTTCCGGGACAAGACCGCGACAAGCAGCGAAGGCACTGCGCACAAGAAGAAACGCCTTGGCAACAGGGCTGTGAAAATGAGTGTACTCACCGCCCTAGCCTTCTCGTCCATAATCTTCAATCTCTCATACTCTCGCCGTCTAGATTGCTTGTACACGTGGAACTCGCCCGAGCCCGCACCTGCCGAAGACCCTTGCACATTCTTCATCATCTCCCTTGGCGCTCTCAGCGTCTTCTCTTTCGTCGCTGTGGGTAGCTGAATGTTTCGTTCTGGGTTCGCAAGGAGCTTCTCGACCTGTGTCCGGGTAGTCGGCACATCATTGAGATTCACGATGTCAGTGTCAACCAAGGAGGGAGCAGTGGAAAAGTAACATTGAAAGAGCCGTTAGCACACTGTTTTCGTCTATACCAGACAGCACATGGCGATGCGACGTCTCAATCGGGGAGTCCTCGAATATTGCCCAATGCCCACTCACCTGTCTCCGCTGCTGATCCACCACCGAGTTGGTGGATTTCTTCCTCGAGGGGCCAGCTTCGTCCCGCTCCGGTTCTAGGGAAGGTTGCCTCATGGGCGGTGAAGCTGATCCTTCGCTTGCGATAGGCATTGTGTTGATTTGTAGGTGTTGTCTGACCGGGCTGTTGAGTGAAAGCTTGAGAGTCGAGATATGCAGGTGTGTTGGGCTTCGGTAGGGGGAAATAAAGATGAACTGTGGTCTAGTTGCGTAGAAAGACCGCTTATGCTGATTGTTGAATCGCGTCCAGCTACATGAGCCCATAAGCGTCGATCGCAAGTGCCACACTTCGGAAATAGCTTAAATTTCCGTTCAGCTCTAGTGCACTACGGTCAGCAGTCAGCAGTCGCCTTTGTTGTCGCGCCATCCATCGTATTCATCACTGTCGACGTGCACGCGCCTCTCGCTACTCCTGCTGTAGCTGCTGCTGCTATCGCTATCACCGTCGCTATCGCTGTCGTCTTCCTTGCTTACACCCTCCATTGTCCTCTTGCTCCTGACATTAACATCAATACAACGTACTATCATCGCTACAAACCAAGCTCACAAGCTCATAGTCGCGCGCGTTTCGTACCCCTCAACAACGTACAACGTTCTAGCCTACACTTGCAATTGGTCATTCGACCTCGCCACACGATCTCCACACGCCACGCATCCACGCTCCCACGCACGATTGGACCAGACCGGACCCTACGACCCTACGACATCACGGGACGTGTCAACATTCAGCCAAATAGCTATCCTTTCATCGATTGAAACTGAAGCTGAACACATCATCAACAAGACACCGCGCATATAAGCTCTTGACATCGTACATCGTACATCGTACATCAAGCGCAACGCAACGCAAAGCCAAGCACCGCAAGTATCGGAAATAGAACAGATTCATAATCATCTATCCACAATGTCGGACGGATCAAACTACGATTATCTCTTCAAGGTAGGTTGTTGCCCCTGTCGCCCTCCCTGCCGGCCACCAGAGAGCGACTGTTGTCTTCTTCAGGCAGTCGCGTCCGAGGATCGCTTCATGCCTAAGATACCCGCGTTTGAGGAGAAGAAGAGTTTGAGCTGATCACGGTGTTAATCTCGACAGGTGGTGCTTATCGGTGACTCGGGTGTTGGTAAATCGTGCGTTTTGAGTTATCAGCACTGAATTACTGCAGCTGGGGTTCTCCTAGGACTGGATGGAACCACAAAAGCTTTAGTAGAGAGAGCCATAGTACTGATACACCACATGTGCCGTCGGCGTCGACCTTGCGATCCAACAGGAACCGTGAGTAAATCCCTCTCGGGATATCACCTTGTCCCGAATCCCCTTTTGCAGCCCCGGCCTTACTCGGTATACCCTTACTCCGTATACGAGAACACGAGAGGCTTACTCAGTATGTCTGGTGTGTTTTTGAACGCAGTTCTCTCGCGATTCACGCGAAATGAGTTCAACCTCGAGTCCAAGTCGACAATCGGTGTCGAATTCGCGACCAGGAGCATCAACGTAGATGGGAAGACTGTGAAGGCTCAGATCTGGGATACTGGTGCGTTCGGTTTCTGTTGGACATGGATCGTTGCCGTTGCGCGACTGTTCCGTGCACCTGCTGGATCAGCCAGTATACCTCTGTATGCTCTGTCGTACGAGGGATGACCTTGGTCGTTACCCCATTTCTGCGTTGTTGGCCTGATCTGGACATAGCATAGAAGCGTGACTGACTTGTCTATATCTCTCCGTGCTCTTGCTACCTCTGCGGTTCCATCTCCTCTCGATAATATCGATTCGCTTCTGCACGCGGTTGAACCACTTTACTCTACAGCCGGCCAGGAGCGATACCGAGCGATCACATCAGCCTACTACCGAGGTGCCGTCGGTGCCCTCTTAGTATACGACATTGCTAAGCATTCGACTTACGAGAACGTGACCCGATGGCTCAAAGAGCTCAGAGATCACGCCGACGCCAACATTGTGATCATGCTCGTGGGGAACAAGAGCGATTTGAAGCATCTTAGAGCGGTTTCAACGGATGAGGCCAAGCAATTTGCCAGTGAGTGTCTGTTCCTGGCCCTATCTCAGACGCGCGTTGTCTTTCGATGTCCTTCGGCGAAAGAAATGCGGATTCAGGGTGAAAGGTATCTTGATAGAAGGACTACGGCATGCTATGGGACGGCTCCGACTGTGTGGGGAGATAGGGCAATAGCGGGAGCAATGGCTATCGCTCTTTTTTTCAGTTGACATCGGTAGGGCATGGGAATTTTGCTGAGTCTTCGTCACCCCGCCAGCCGAGAACGGCCTCTCATTCATCGAGACTTCCGCCTTGGATGCGTCAAATGTCGAGTCTGCTTTCCAGAACATCTTGACCGGTGAGTGATATTCGTCCGCAGGTATCCAAATGAGGGTAACGGAAATGTACTGATCATAACTGTGACTTCCCTCCTCAAAACTATCCTTGTGACCGACGATCTCATACACCTTATAACCCTCCCCGCCCCTTTTACAATACCCATAACGGAATCCTTCATCGCTCGCAGAGATCTACCGAATCGTCTCATCCAAATCACTCGAGTCATCCGGAGACGTCATCAAGCCTTCAGGAGGAGAGACTATCCTGGTCACCCCTACCGCGGATGACGGCGGTGCCAAGCAGGGCGGCAAGTGTTGTTAAGCGGTGGGTGATGGATAGGTGGGTGGCGATGACAGAAGGATGGTCGAGAGGCAGCTTGTCCGACTTTCCGTCAGATTTGGCGTCAGTCAGCCAAGCTAGGTGGTGGCTTGGGAGATAAAGCCAATTCAAGTCTTACATCCGATATGATATGGTATGGGGTTGTTATGAGCTACAGTCAGGTCTAGGTTCTCCGTTTCGGTTCTCTGATTTATATCTCATGTATATGTTCTTGCGTGCGCCTTTTCCGGATTTCATCTCGTCGATGGTCGATGATCTTGTCAACCCAGGCTGGACTTTTGACTGTATACTCGTCTTATCTTGCCTTGGTTTGGTGCAACGGGTATAGATAGCTGCACTCTTATTTTTAACGGCGAAGCGAAAGATAATTGCGAGGAGTCACTAGGTATATGATGGAGGGGATCTCTCCGTCCCAGAAGAGGGGAGAGGTAGGGAGGAAGGAGGGCTCCCGCCGCGTTGCCTCATTATTGTTTCTTGTTGACACCTCGTGGATCTGTCGTTGTATTCTCAGATGACACTTCCAATCAGCCTGACCGCGAAAAACACATATACCTCAATCGTCAGAGCCGACGCGACGCACTGGCCCGTCCAAAACCGTCTGATATTCATTCACCTTGACCACCGCTGCTGAGCTGCTACACTCCTACACCCGCGCCGGCGACACGACCTCCACCTTGACTTTCCACTCGATCAGTTTCGAGGTTGTGATTGTTGTTGTCTTCGTCTTTCCAAACTCTTTCCTGCTCAGTATCTCTCCTCTTCTTCCTCATCCGCTTTATAACTCGATTTCGAGTCTTGAGAGATTATGCTTTAGCAGACAGAGATCTTGAGAGCTCGTTGAATCTGCTTCCCGTCGCCGAAGACCATCTCCCTCTATCACACTTGGGATTTTTCTCGTACTTACTAGGTGAACAGCTGAGATATCGGCACGTTCAACGTATATCCTCTTCGCATCTAAACAAACGCTCTCTTATTCAGCTATCCTTCTCCAAGGCGATCAGCCATATACTCAGTTGAATACGTCACCATTCGCATTCTTTGCAAATATGAGCCCCTCGACCCCTTCATCCGAAGCTGGACCTTCAACACCTCGCCAAACGACCTCAACTTCAACCTCAATCCCAAGGCCTAAACCAGCAGAGCAATCTTCGTCCTCGCTTCAAGACAAGACTAGCATGAATGACGGAGCAAACAGCGATCTGATCGAAGGCAAAGGTGAAGGCCCAGCCTCGACGACTGCGCTGAGCGTCAACCTCAGTTCAAGTCCGAGCCCGAAAGTCAGCAAGAAACAGACTGTAGATCAGCTACGCGAAGGTTTGGCGCAGCGAGGGCTAGATACTAAAGGCAAGAAAGAGACTCTCTGGCGGTGGGTGTGGCTGTTCCCTTCTCATGACTTTCTGATTTTCACCCGCCCCTTCAGACCTCGTCCAGACTGAGGATTGAGTTTGCGGTATTGCATCTTGATATAATTGGTTAAGATTGAACATCCCGCGAGTTCCACCACAGGAAGCTTGAAGCCTGAAGAGTCGGGAAATGATACAGGACCATCGCTGACGAGATTGTATGCTCAACCCCACTTGCGCATTCTTCTACGTCCATCAGCCGCCTCGTCAATGCGATTCACCGCGCTTCACTTCGCGATCCACCATCAGACGATGACTCAGACTACTTCGTAGATGCTGACACCTCCGATGGCGATTCCTCAAGCACTCCAACAAAAAGTTCAACAACGACGACGGCCAGGCGCAAAGATCCGCTAGGCGCTGGCGCTGGTCAGAAAGTGCTCAAGCAGCCGTATAAGAGCTTCTTGTGCTTCGATGTCGAGGCTACTTGTAGGCCTGGTAAGGAGTTCGACTGGCCTAACGAGATCATCGTGAGTGTCTATTTATCTCCCTACCCTTCTCTGTAAGCCCCCAGATTTGGGGAGTTGTCTAGTCTAGAGTCATCGTCATGTGCATGTTGCCCAGTTGCACTGACTGACGTTTGCATCATCCGCTGCTTCGCGTATCAGGAATTCCCCGTCGTCCTGCTTAGATGGGCAGAGCCAGACGCCAAGGGCAAGAGGAAGCTCGAGAAAGTCGATCACTTCAGGTCATATGTCCGGCCGACCTGGAGGCCAATCTTAACTGATTTTTGCAAAAGCTTGACCGGTATTACGCAGGTGAGTAAGGACATTACCCGATCGGAGATCTGAAAACCAGCATCGTGGCAGATAGCCAATTTCTTGCTTTCGGTGACGAAATGAGCTGTTTGCTCACATTGTGAACATACAGGAAACGGTCGACGCTGCGCCTGTTTTTCCCGAGATGTTGAAGGGGTTCGAGAAATGGTTGGATAAGTGGGACCTCAGGAATGACAAGGGTCTGAATGATGCTGTATGGGTGACTGATGGGGTGAGCTGGCTGGCGATCTGAACTCAGGTCAGATTGGATACATAGCTGACGGCCTCATGTTATAGCCCTGGGATCTCAGGTATGCCGCCACTGTACTAATACTTGACGAAAACAGCATACTGACTTGTAACGCATCGTACAACACTTTTGACTCGCCTATAGGGACTTTGTAAGTCCTCCCCTTGGAAGCAATCGTCTGCATTTCTGTTGCTGAACTCAATATCCCGCAAAAGGTTCCGAAGCAGCTCCATATCACCCCGATAACCCCTCATCCGTCTTATCTCCACGGCCCATATCTCAACCTCAAGTTCGCCGTTCAGGCAGTCCTATCCGAAGAACATCGGCGTCATTCGTACGCTTCTGAGCGACCGAATAGGCCACCGAATAGACGGGCGTTATCCGCTATCACCACCCAGAGACTGCCCAAGGGGGAGAAGACCAAGTCGGGTAAAGTGAAAGACGTAGGAAAGAGCTTTTACTTCAATATACCTGGCATGGTGGAAGCGCTCAATTTGGGCGAGTTCGAGGGGAGACAGCATTCAGGATTAGACGTGAGTCAGCTGAGTGCGAAATACATGTGATAATGCTAGAGCTGAAACTCGGGAGCCTGGTCGTAATCCTTCCCCAGGACGCCACCAACATCGCTCGTATCCTTATCGCTCTGTCCGAAAAGAACGTCGTGATCGAAGCAAACGGAACCATTCAGCCCTTGGGTTCCGGAAAGCGATATCCATGGATGGGCCAGAAAGGCGAGATACTATGGGAAGACTGGATGAGCACCAATAAGGAGCTCGGAGCACCAACGAGTGGGGGCGTGAAAGAGGCCAGAGAAGCTACCGGGAAAGATATGACAGCAGCCAAGGTCGATGTGCTGCAGAAGCAAGGAGTGGAAGAGGGTCTTGAAAAGTTGACTCTGGGCGAAGAGGGCTTTGTTCACGTCAGTGGTGTCGGTGTGGTGGAAGAGGCAAAGACGTCGAAGGGACCAGGCAATCCTGCTATTGAGACTATCGTCTCGAGGAAACGAACGGCCCGACCCGACATGGCCGAGAACCTGGATTCGTCCTCCGTGCCAACTGTAAAGGCAGCGGCTCCGGTGCAGCTCGCCTCACCTATCGAGGCATCGACGTGAGCGCGTCCAAGAGGCGGGGCGGCATTTCTTGAAGGAGGGAAACACTTTATCTTTGCATCTAGTTATCAGAGACTATCATACATATATCGGGACACCCATCTTATCTCATCTCATCACATCACGCCACATCGCATTCTGTCTCCCATGGTATCATCGCACGTTCACTCTTGTATCAGATATACTTCAGTTTCAGCGGCCGCAATAGACACATTAGCGCAATGTCCCTTCATTCAGCACCTGTCTGCTTCACCACTATACACCCTGCATCTGTGATATATACCTTCCTTCTCTTCCCGCTATTCTCAGTCATGCAACCTTGATTAACTTTCACCTATCATCGTTATCACCAAGACAGTGAGATCTCATGAGGTTTGGCGCTCTTTCCATCTAATCTGGTCAAGAGAGACACGAGCCCTTCTTTTTCCGTTGGAAGCAATGTCTTTTTCCCTTCTAAAGATGAAACGTGAGCCAGGCGCACCGCGATACATGTCCTCGCAGCTTGCTTTCCTGGTAATATGGACATCTGGACATCTGTTCATATTTCTTATAGCTATATGAGGTCCTGGGACCTACTAGACCTGCTTTGCTCGATCGCTCAGGGCGCTCTCAAAGTGAGCAAAAGTATCCTCCGGGGCCGGAAGATACCCACCATTGCTACCCCTTTCCTTTCATTGCATTTTGACCCTCACAAGTCGACACCTTTGAGGATTCAATCATCACTGCCATCGACATCGCATCGTCATCTCTTCAACCTACCTTTGTAGTGGCTTCAAGAAGGTCCCATATTAAATCGCATCGCATCGCTTGGGTCGCTGTCCAGTGGCAGTAATCACACAGTTCTGTCACTTGTACACGCAAGATATTAAGGCGCAAGAGCACATCAGATCGTGCAAGGCAGACTAAGGCAAGCTCGGTCTCAAGTCAATCTCATCCAGTGACATGAAGCTCGACATACCCGGATTCCGGATATAATATTTCTTGCATAACAGATATCGAGAGAGGAAGAGCTAGAGGGATTCCGAGGTTTGTATCTCCCCACTTCGGCAGCAGGAAGATGAGCGATCCATTGCTCATAGCCACGCCCGCACCACACGCTCGCGGCGACAGAGCTGGCGGTGTCGCTACCGATTCGACTGGAGTGGGCGGTTACGACTCGGTAGATCCAAGTGGGAAATACAAGGGCAAGAATTTCGACCCAAATTACAGGGCGAGACACGATCGGCTCAACGAACGCGATGCTCCGCATGGCGATGCCTATGGACACGGACACGGGTATGGGCGTGGACGTGGGCGTGGGCGTGGTCACGCACCTGATAGAGGTCATGGTCGTGGGCGAGGCCGGGGACGTGGAGGAAGATACGGTGATGAGCGAGCTGGACGATTTGGTGGTCAGGGCAGAAGCAGGAGCAGGAGCAGGAGTAAGGAACGAGACCAGCAGCGTGGTTATGGAAGAGACGCTGTCGCCGGTCGAGACAGATCATACCATGAGTCCCAACTGCCCCAGATTCCATCTCAGTCGCAACCGCCGTCACAGCCTTACCCTCCTCCCCAGCCTCAGCTTCGCGAACCACCTCGTGAGCTCCCCCAAGATCCTAGACGACGTCCAGCGCCGTATGTCGACCAATTTGACCAAGCAGCTCTTGAAAGGCCATCTGCCGTGTCACCCCATCCGCAAGATACACGATTTTCAGATCGAAGCCCGTATTCTGCTGTAGACGCATACAGACCGAAGAGACCTACAGAAGTGAACGTGGGGCTTGACACTGCGGACAGGGGTTCACATTCTGGAACGCTAATCATTTCGCCTGCGCATTCGCATTTGCCCACGCCGTCACTCACGTCCACTTCGACGGCGTCAACGTCGACCAGGACTGGCAAGGTCCAGTCATCCTCTTCTGAGCTGCAAGCGCCACCACCTCGATCCGCAAGTGCGACTGGCGGACCTTCTGGTGGAATGCCAGCAACGCTAGATTCTCTGGCCAAATTGAGGCAGTTTAAAGCGGAAGTGGAAGCTAGCAGGTCTGCTAAAGCTGGCCTGAACGCAAATGCAAGCGCAAGCGTTACCGCCAGTGCACACGTGAACGCCAAAGGGAGATCGGACACAGATCCTCAGTCCAACGTCAACACTAATAACAGTGCTGGTGCCGCTTCAATTGCCCCAGGATCGACTGCAACGACGTCAGGACCGCTACTCACCTCGGGTCGAGGTACAGGTATGGGAATGGAAGAATTTGATACTTCACAGCTTGCCAAGATGGCCCAGTCGTTCATCGAGAAACGACAGAAGCAGGTACAGCCTCAGCCTCAGCCTCAGCCTCAGCCTGATACTGGGAACTCATTTGGCGGCGCCAGTGCCTATCAAGGAAATAGTGCTATCACGCATGTTGACAGAAGTCAAGGTGGCACGCAAGCGCAAGCGCATCTCATGTCAGGAGCAGACAGAGAACAAGAGCTGAGAGAAAGACTCAAATCTCGGGCCAGCAACACTTTTTCAAGGTCACCTCAAGCTCAAGTTAGCATCCAGAAGCCGTATGATCACGGTTGGCAGTCGATCGCTGAAACCTATGGCTCACTCGTAACGAATAAGAGTCCGCCCAAGGTGAAGCACCTGCCGCCATTACCGTCTGATCCCCGCTTCACACGACGCGAAGTGAACGATCGTTCTCGTACTGAGGTGACCGGGTCGAAATATTCGACTGGAGTGTACGCCGCATCAGCCGGCGAGACCAGTACACCTCGCAACAGGGACGGAGACCCAAGAGGAGGGGCAACATACACGGGACACCAAGGCCACGAGGGGGGGCCAAGAGATGCCCGCTACGATCAACGCGATACAGCGAGAGACCATTACGAGCCCCTTTCTCGCCAAGGCCATGAGAGGAGACCGAGCCAAAGTGAGAGCTGCGAGGAAAAGAGGCTTACAGAGTGCGTGTCGTGTTATACCTTGATTCCAGCGTGTCTGATACTGTGACAAGGTCTCCTTGTCATAGCTATCGAAGGGACATTAACGTGGATCGCTTGCTTGTTGGGCCATCAGTCGAACCGCAGGTGCGCCAAGACCACCTTCTCCTGCATTGCCGTACGCCCTGCCTTCTCGGCCACGGCCCCGATCTCGATCTCGATCCCGATCTCCACAGCGCACAAGGGACACGTATACTCGTGCAGCAGCAAATCCACCTGGCAACCGTACAGGGAACTATCCGGAAATCGGATCCCCAGCGACTGCCGCACAGAGATGGCCTGTCGGTGTCAATGATCGATCTCGGAGCAGCTATGATCGTGATGAAGGACGCACCTTGAACCGAGATCCGTATGAAAGCTACGCAGCGAGGAGGGGACTGCCCACCGCATTTAAGGGCGATATAGTACCTGCTTCCCCGCATGCCCCGGTGGACCGCCGAGAGCATGTGCCAAGCCAACCTCCCAGCGCTCGAGAAGATCCTCGTGATTATGGCCATACTGCCCGGGGCGATGCGCGATATCCCGATTCAAGCTCGAGCTCAAGGGAGCTCGAGCCCATTCGCGTGCCGTGAGTTTCTTCGACTCATTGCTAGTTCTGTCTAGTCCCATCTCATCGGGCATGACTGGCCTTACTGATTGCATCCGTATCTCCTCTCGGTAATTCCCACCTCTCGCACAACCACGCAACAGGTATCCAAGAAGATCACCTCCACCCGTCGCACGGAGACCTCTATCGCCGTTGCGACCAACACGTGTTCAAGCGGACCAGAGGGCTGCTGACCGGACATACGTGCGTGACCCCGACCAGCCTCGTTGGGCTCATCCGCGGGTTCCTTCAGCATCATCGGATGTCGCCCGCCTTCCTCCTTCGACAGCAGCAACAGCAGCGCCAGCACCGCCTTCACCTCTGGAAGCGATAGGTCTAGATACGAACAACGTTGTCGAGACGCTCGCTGCGCTCAAGGCTCAGATCTCTAAATTAGAGAAACTCGTACCCGCGGCGTTAGCCAATGCTGCCACTTCTTCCACCATCGCAAGTGCTGGTGCAGGTCCGGGTGCCACCACTGCGGATAGAGGGTATCCCAGACCGTATTCGTCTGGTCCTCCGCTTAGGACCAGATCTAGATCTAGATCTCCTGTGGGTCATCCCAGGGGCTATCCACGACATCCACCTCCGCCTCCCCATGCGACGATGAGAGGTCCGCCCTCGCCTCGACCAGAGCATGGGCGAGATCCACATCCAAGACATGGCTACGCCGCTGGCCCTGGCTCTGGACCTGGCTCTGGTCCTGGTCCTGGTTCCGGGCTTTCTGGTAGGCATGATCGCGATCGTGAGCCTGGGTATGATCACGACCACGAAAGAGGATACCACCATGATCATGAAAGAGGACGCGGACGAGGACGCGGTAGAGGTGGGGGAGGACCGAGAGGTCGAGGCGGTCGCGGTGGGCGTGGCCGAGGCAGAGGATATGGAGCGGCCGATGCGATCGCGCAAATGTGGATCACAAAGCAAGAAAGCAATGTGTGAAGATTCATAAGGAAAGGGGAACAGTCACACAATCACCAGGGATCCTGCAAACACAGCATCCTTCAATTTAAGGACTGAACAGGAAACGGAGGACATGAGTGTACTGGGTACTTGTGCATCATCCGTTTGTTTGCTCTCGTTTTTTCCATGGACGGAGGCTATCGGTCTCCGGCTTCGCGAGACCCGTTACGTATACAAATCGGTCAACCTGTCTTTCATGAATGTCATTTCATGCATTGTGCATACCGTGTTGCACTTGATGAGTCGAGCAATTTTCCTAGGCGCTGGACAAATTCGTACGATTCTGTCAGCTATGTATGTATGTTGGCCATCAGTGATCGGATCCGACTCTCGTCTTTTGCAATTTGAACGCCCGCAGCTTGACCATCCATCGACTTCCAACTGGCGACTTTCGGCGGCAGGCGGCTTAGGCGGCTTAGTCGGCTTCATCCATGTTGAAGAAGCAGGCGGGCACGCAGGAAGCAGCAGATTCCATATGCTCGTATCATCAGCTGTTGAAAGAATCCCATTAAAGCTTATAGATGATGCTGCGTTGATAAATGGCTACAAGGTATTAGAAGGAGTATATTAACTAGCCTTCGCTGTATATATCTATCTATCTATCTGTTCTTCGGGATCGGCTCTCGTACTCGGCTTCGCCGCCGGTCCGTCCGTCCAATTCGCTATCCTTCATCCCTCGTCTTTGGTTTCGAGACCAATACGACCCGTCTGTCCTTCCATAGATCTTACTAAATACAAGATTGACGCCGTGCCCCAAGTATCGGGTTTCAACGTGGATCAGCCCAGCTGCAATGCGGACCAGACTGACCATGCAGGGTATCGAAAGAAATATGGTGATTTTGTGGTAAGGTATAATGCTGTATTTATTGTTCTGTGTGCAATGCAATGTGTGTGTGGCAGGTTGGCGACTCCCTCCCTGCCTCGTTGTAGAGTGTAGTGAGCCCCATTTACTGCCTGCTTCGCAGGTTCGATCAAGGTGATTCGGTCGTCCAAGCCGTCGGTAGGCACGACTACGGCAACATTTAAATTCTGTTCAATCGTGTCGATGGTTGTTCCCAACGAGCACTTTACTCCTCCAGGCCTCGATGTCCAGAACACCATGGTCTACAGGATCGCAAATAGCAGACATCAGCCTATCGTTCCCGCGGAATCATGTTTCAAGAGATCCAAGCTTCACGATAGTACACTTGGGGTAGAGCTGAGATCGGAAACTTACGGTCGATACGCGTCGCCGCTCCAGTATGATCGGCATCGCATTGAGAAGCCGTATGGGACTATAGTTTACCATACGCAAGAATCAAGTAGCAAGTAGGATGTGAATCAAGGTCAGCTACCTATTCACGACACAAACGGACACAATCGCAGATTATCTGATGAGGAATGCAACTCACACTCATAGCCCCTGGAGCCTTGTCTGTAATGGTCGGCCATCTGAAGCAGGTGGGTGACCTTGTTGCTGTGAGTCACACCAATAGAGCTACATCAGCACGCGTTCCTTAGACGACTGAGACGATTCTGTCGGTGCCTCGAAGGGGAGAAAGCTCACGTTGTCGTCAGATGCTGTCTAGCGTAAACAAGCCCATCCATAGCCATCTGCTGGAGCAGCTCCGGTCGATCCAGATGATACCTCAGCGCGGCGTTTATCTTCTCGATGTTCCAAGTCGTCTTCAAGGGTATCACGAATTTCGATAGGGCTTCCTCGTGCTCGGTTGGAAGGTCGGCTGCTATTACGCATCCCGACAGTAGAGCTTGGGCGTACTGCGGATGATTAGATGGGCCAGTCAGAATCGATTGCTCGCACTGATCCACAGGGCGTGCAGGCATGGTTTTGTCGAGCAAAGAAGGCCTCGCTTCACAGGCCCACAGGAAATTATCCTAGTTCGGGAATTCGGGTGTACTCACTTTACGGATCATCTTTCGCTCAAGACTGGCATCGAAGACACAGATCTTAGACTCTCGCATTCCACGCGCGAAGTCTTCCCGCAACTTGAGATGCGTCTCGTAGTACTCGTGGTTGAGCTCGTAGGTTTCGAGCGGATCATCGCGTGCTGAAGAGGGGACAGATACGGTGTATCCCGGGTGAGGGTGCCGGGTTACGATGCTCTCTTCGAAGAGAGTAGGGTCGCGGTCTTTCTCCCTCAATGCATCGGTCACCGTCGTTCGGATCGGGTAGACTGTTCCAATAGCAGAGTTAAGATCAGCATCTAGTCGTGGTCCGCCCTCGATTAATGTGCAAGGTACCCACAGCTTCCGTCATAGCCGAAAACTTTTGCATCTGCCGTCTTCTGCGACCAAGGCACAGGATAGAAGTCCCATTCGTTGCCCTAGAACATCAGTAGCATTGAACACAGTTCAGCGATCCAGCCAAAATCGATCAGGCCGACACAGACTACCGAATCTCTTTCAATCTCGGTAGGCAGGCGAGTCCGCTCCTAGACTCACAGTGTCAGGGCTATGTCCAAACAATCCCATCTCCCACTCAGGGTACTTCGCTTTAACTTTCTCATATTCGAACAGCTCGAGCAGCTCAAAGGCGTACTTCGATACGGTGATGTTGTTGGCTTGCGGATACCACTCGTACGAACATCGCAGTTCGTGACAGTCACCCAGTTGTCTGGACAAATGAACGCTCAGCTCGAGCCAGATTTTTTAAGTAGAACATATAGCTATACGTACTGAATCAGGAGCGCGCCGCAATCGAGTGCGTCGACATGAGGGTCTGTCTCTTTGTATATATTGCTGCGGTTCAAGACGTTAGACGTGCTCATCCAGCGCTTTAATGAAGATATAGGAGACTCACGAAACTGTCAACACCACATCAAACTTGACATCCATATTACATTCTTCTGGCACGCCCTCTTGCCACTGCGGCCTGATCCACTGGTCAACCGATTCCTCCTCTACCTCCATATCGCTCTTTTCGATAGGCGACCTCGTCACTTCCAGTCTGCGCGACATCCGTTCTTTCCTCTCAGCTGACTTCCTGCTTTCTTCCCGCTCCTGTTGCTTGATCGATCGCTGTGTTTCGTAGTCCGCTTGAGAGGCCTCGAGTTGAGCGAGTCGGTGTGCTCTTTTTCGGATGTTCGCCGAGAGCGGGATGGAGCGGTCGTAGCCTGCCCATCCTGGTCCCCAGACATCGACGATGATTTGCGGATGGCGCAGAGCAGCGTCGACAATCTCGTATGTATGGGTGTTCATGCGTTCGAGGTAATCCTTGTAGTCTATACATAATACCAATCCATCATCGCAATTGATCAGCTTCACCCCATATGACCAATATAAGTCTCAGAGCGTATCGGCAACATGCAATTGACTCACCAGTCAGGAATAAGAACCTCCGCTTCTCCACACCTGCTGGTAGAGTCGCAGGACGATGATCAAATGGACTTCGCCCAACGACATCCGGACTTCCCCACCAAACGGGCCATTTGTCCGCTACCTCTGCTATCAGAGCTTCCTCATCCGCAGGTCCCCAGACCTGCTGGTTAGACCGGACTCCAAAGTCTCTCGTCCATCGTTTCTTCTCCTCTGAGCGGGTCCCGATGATTTCCATCCTGCGTTTCAGCTCGTACTCCTCTCGTAGCACAGCCAGATTCGTCTCCCTGCCTAAAGCGTTTCTAACATCCCATTCTCGCAAGCTCAGCTCTTTCTCCCATAAAGCCTGTCGGGCCTTGTGCGATTTCATCTCCGTCAACAACAATACTGATAACAGTACTATCCCAAACGTAAGCGCGATCTGAGTTGATTTCCGCCTAGCGAGATGCACGAATGGTAGTGACGACCTTCTTCTTGGTCGGAGGGTATGTAGTAATCGTTTCGAACTGATGGCGAACGAATTGCTCCGACTAGCTGGGTATTGTTCTTGTTGTATAGCATATTTGGGCAAGGCGAAGCCCGTCGCCGTGTGGACGCTCACGCTGCTGTCGGAGGTGTTAGAAGACCTGGAGCTTGACGATGTCCTCGACGACGAAGACTCTGTGCGATCCAGCGCATGCGAATTCGGGTATGCAGCAGACGATGAGGAGGATGACGCGAAAGAGTATGAGTTGAAACCATCATTCGTACATTTCGGGGAGATGTGTTGGTCCCCTTTATCGTCGTATGGTCCAGCCATGATGGATGATTCGGTGTTCTGTGGGCGGATTCGAGCGCGATTAATGAAGCTGGGGCGGATGTCACAAATGAAGGTCGGTCAGGGTTAAGCTCCAAGCGCAGCTGGTCATCAGCTTTACTGAATGAATGATTGACAGTACTGGTTAAAAGCTGATGATCTATGATTGTTCGAGATAAGCTTAATGAGAAAGTTGATCCCGGATCCAGTCGTGATGATCAAGCGTGATGTATATATGCATGGATCGGTCGGCTTGGGGCTTGGCACAAGGAATGAGGCGGTACGTGTGCGCGCTAGCGTCTTGCTCGGCGTTGTGTTGTGTTGTGTAGAATGCGGTGTGTTGTGAGGTAAGAGCGGTGACACTGGTCGGAGTGCCGAAAAGTAAAGTGGATAACAAGGTTATCGGGGCGGCCGTAAGAGTCGAGTTGATTCACAGGGGGCGCTTGTTCGTGTATGCGTGTATATGAGTCTATCGATCTATAGTGAGTCTATCAAATGAGCAGAGCGATCGTGTATATTGCTGCTGTAAGAGTTGTGATAAAGAACAGAATGGATGCATCCATGATTCTGAGAAGCCATTGTCTGTTGTGACTTTTGACTGAACTGTGGATCGATTGAATCAAGCGCCCTTATCCCACCCTATCTTTGCTGTCACAAAGTTAAATCTTCCTCGCTTGGTTCATGTTACAGTATGGGTTTGCGTGGTCTCGTCCGAATTTTCCGTATGTAAACTTACTGTATGCGCAGGGCTGCTGCGCCTCTGACCCAAAAAAAGCTTTTGTGAGACCCGTTTGAGGGGGAAAAGGAGAAGATCAAGATGCCGTAGGACAAGCTTGAATTCCACGAAATGAGGTAATGCCAAGACTCGGCACAAGAGGGGAAACAGCAGAGAAGAAAGCAAAATCACAGTCAGCAGTGCGGCTGCGGCTCGGAGGATATCCCTCTCTCGGCGACTACCCTGATGCTGAATCATCCTTTTCCTTTCGGATAAGAAGAGCAAGTGTGTATTGTATTGCAACTTCGAAACCGACAGACGACATGTCCGCTCGCCGAGAATCCATCACGGGATGCATGCGTGGGCTCGGATCGGGAGGACTTGCCCCTCCCCCGACTATCATCTTCTTCGCCGAGTTCTTTTGCTCGTTCGCCGAGGGGGGCCAGGGGACACCGGTGTAATCTCCCTCCCTTGGAGACGGGACGGAGCCGTGACTGCGCCTAGTATAAGACTCGCGAAACCGAAAGGGTTATCTGCAAGACAGATGCCTGCGAAGGAGAGGCCGAGCAGGGGGAAAGAACTTGTGCACAGTACCAAGAAGGAAGCGCCATAGCCAAGCATGCTAAGCTTTAGCATCTTCTGATGTCTCTTGCTGTGCATCGCAGTTACTCGGGGTGTGCATACCTGACCGAAGCGCTTAGCGCCGTGAACCCCGTAGCTCATCGCTAGTTGTCCGTAGCTCCGTAGTCTCCTGTTCCTTGGCTCGCATGTTTTCCGTAGCGTCGCGTTTCACCCTTTCTTTTGTTCCCCTAGTCCGCTAGCGCGGCGCAGTCATGTCAGTCCTTCCTTTATTGTTTTGGTTTTGCTTATCGTCACGTCTTGCAGCAGCATGCTCTGCTACAGCTCGCAGTCTCATACAGGACGATATGCTACATGCATCCATCTAGGCGACAGGAGACCGATCGTTCAAGTCTTCGGCCGGCGGTAAGGTAGACTTGCGCGGTGATAGAGTGACCATCCGGTCCTCGTTTCGGCACGGCACGGTACAATCGTGAATGGGGAGCCGGGCGAGAAGAAAGGAATCAGGTAGGTCGATGTATCAGGAATAAGGAATAAAGGATACTATTATTGTACTCCTGTAATGACGAAGGAGGCTTTCGCTTTTCTACGAAACATCAAATGCCCAAACGGAACCCTTGGAGGTAAGTCCGGTCACACGACACGACCACGCAACCCTTTTGACGATCCTAACGTAAAGGGTTTTGGCAGCAAGGGTAAAACCCATAAGTAACTTACCCTTCGTTTTGGTGCAACGTCGGTCATAGCATAGCATGATATTCATGATAGTCGTTGCAAGACGAAGTAAGCAAATGGTCTCACTAAGAGCGGTGCTTCGGTGCTAATACCGTCCGTTAAAGATAGAGTACGAGTACAACACATCAAGCCCGAAACCAATTCAATCCGGTCCGTAATCTGCGTTACAAAGCTAGTCACCTCACCTCATTCCCTGAGCATCTCACAGGACTGAGCCTGAAGGCATGGATGCCACCATTGATGTCCTTTCTGATGTGTGCCTGGAAGACCACAGCACGCTGAGCGCTGTGTATATGATATATGACTATGTGGGCATGGGCGGTGGGAAGCCATATGAGGTCCTCGAGTCCGGATTCCGTCTCAGATTCGGCCTAGGGCTCGGAACTCCCCCGCCACCCTTTAACGCTGTCACAGCCCCTCCTAGGGCGTTCGGAGTTTTAGTGTTCCCGTAAGGAGTCTGATTGGGTCGGCTCGAGCTGATATATGATGCGGGTCGCCAAGCTTGCGCTGCTGCTACATCACCCCTGCTACCGCCCATTTCACCAGAGTCGGGCGAGTCATGGAGGATTCCACCCCGTATTGATGACGGTCTGAAACCTGCAGCGCCAGGTGTAGATACCCCCGATGAAGGCCCAGATCCGGCGTTGTCGTCGACATTCTTCTTTGAGCCAAGCTTGTAGATCCTCTTCCGTTTGGCTTTCACAATTCCTGCGTCGCCCGCTGCCGACCCGGGGCGGCTCGTATTGAATCCACCGTAACCGCCGCCGCTGCCGCTGCCGCTGCCAATGCCTCCTAGGCCTGCGTTGATTCCTGCTTTGCCTAGATGGGGGAAAGACCGGACCGCGATATGCTCGTGGCCTCTCGCGTAAGGTGATAGTGTGTGTGCCGAATGACTGAGCGTCGCCAATTGAGATACGCTATTATTCAGCGGCAAGGTGATTCCGCCGGGTCCGATATGGCGAGGAGGGAATGAACTGCCGTTACCTGGACTGGTGCCTGTTATCGAGGGCAGTCTATTTCGCGGCATTGCAGGCTTAGACGATATCGACATCGACTTCGAGGATGGTAATTGCGATGAAGCGAGCGTCGACATGGTATTGGACCTCGAAGGGCCAGTCCCCGTTCCCGTACCAGTACCAGTCGCCGTGCCCGTATCGTAACTAGATCCGGAGGTTCTCGCAGCGCTTGATGCAGCTGCATTCGACTGTCTGCGAGAGAGCGAAAGGGATGATTGATGAACAGTCCTGTAGCTGTTGTTTGGCGGAGGGAAAGCAGCGAAAGATTCTGAACGAGGTAAGCCGTTGAGCGCATGCTGCTGATGTACCGGAGAGGAAAGGAAAACGTCCGATCGGGAGGTGACCATTCGTCGTAAGCTTGACGGCCCGGCATTTGACAGCGGGGGAGACCGCAGTCCGGGTGTGATGGGCGTCATTGGACCCAACTTTAGGCTCTGCGAAGGATACATTAGCACGATGACTTCGAGAGTTCATATTAACAAATAGTACCACTCACGCCTATGGTTGACGACGCTCCACCGACTGAGCTAGCCCTCGCTGTGATACTGCCCCCCGTAGCGGTGCCCGCCGGACTGGGCATAGCGCCTCCCGCTTCTGATGGCGCCCTGATCTGGCTCTGAGTATGATACACCCTCGGCCGCGTAATGACTCCTCCGCCAACTGCAGGGAAAGTCTCCCATTCTACTATTTTCTCGTCGTCATATCTCGATCCAGCGGCCGATATCATGGATTGACGCCTTGATTTTCTGGCTGGCGTCTGGATCGCCCGCAGCGACTCATCCATTTCGACCATATCGAATGATCGCGTGCCGTCGTCGTCTTCTTCGTCCCAATCCCCATCACTGACATCTCCTCTGTCTTCTTCGTCTTCATGTGGTATAGGCATCGACATCAAGGACCCCAGACCCCTGCCACCGCCTTCTCTCGCTTTCTCCCACAGTCTGCCAAACGCTTCGTAGCCACTATGTGTGGGTACTCCCTCAGGTCGCAAGCCATACGTCGGATCGTAGTCTTCGATATCGGGGAAGGTGGTATATGACGTCGGCGATTCCGATATGGGATTTGAGAGCCTCCTTGCCCGATGGGCAGCTCTCGCCAGTGCTTGACGACGTGGTGTGAGATTGATATCTTTCTGAGACGGTGGAACGTAAGGCGGGAAGATCTGAGGTTCTGCAAATGGGTTGTCGCTCTGATCTTCCTCTTCTTCTTCTTCGATGATGTCTCCTGATCCCATATTGTCCTTGTAGGGCGTCTCCACTTTCCCTCCGACGCCTGTGCCGTGAAACCATCTCTGACTCAATCGATGAATGATACCTGGCAGATCTTCTCTGAACATCTCTCTCAATTGGCCTTCAATCTCCTGCTGCAAGTATCCCCTGATCACTTCCACCGAGTCGAAAGTCGACGAGACGTCAACGTTCTGCAGCGGATCATTCTTGAACACCAGCGTGATCCCCTTGGAAGCTGATACGACGAGGATGAGGATCGCCCTGAGATGCAACTTCGACAGTCGCAGTGTCATAGGTACCAGTAACGGTTGCGACGCGAGCAGCGGAGTCGATAAGGGTAATGTTGACGAGTTCAAGAGATTTGGATTATGCGATAATGGGTTCGCTTGGACCCTACAGCGCACTTCGAGCCATGCGTCGCCTGTGTAGCCGAGTCTGAGAATACCTCGAAATCGGTCGAGGGACAGATCACCAATCTCGAGAAGGGTGAGCGTGGGCGGCTGCGGGTGCACGTAGAATATCATCAGTCAAGCAGCAGATGTGGAGACAGTCGGTTACCGAATCAGACTTGACTAGGCTCACGGTTTCTCCCATACTCAGCTCGACGACCTCGATCCTCCCTTGGATGACCGGCGGTTTATTCCCCTACGAACAACGAAAACCCCATTGATTAGATCAGCTTAAGCCCGCACGAAGAGGATACAAGACTCATCCTCCTGCAATGTTTGAATAGTGTCCAGAGTTTGACTGCATGTTGCGCACCTTGTTCAGAGCCGCCTCGAGCATCGCTTTTGCATCCTCATGGAACGCAGGCGAGAACGCCGTCGACCAAGATGGGAAAACGAAAGACATTGTGGGAGATGTAACGTATGGTCAGGCGGCTCGATGCGGAAGAAACGTTGACTGGGTCAAGTTGACTGAATCTCGTTGTCTAAGATCGTAGCGTCCGGATTGTCAAAGCGATGATGATCAAGAGTCGGAAATGTCCTTTCGTATGTTCACGACGCGGGTCGTTACCAGATTGTAAACACAGCTTCGACTTTTTCACAGTCGTATCATCTTGAGAATTGGGTATTGATGCTCGACACTGGTACGGTGCTCAATCTATTGTCGATCGCGTGTTGGCTAGGAGATGATAGATACAGACGATGGTGGTGACGATGGTTACAAGACGTGATATGTATGTGAAGAGACGATGATCGACATATCTACTGGGATTTCTGCTTTGGTTGCCATCGCATTGCGTCTTTCCCGCGACTTTTCGCATCAACACGCACTAATCACGGCATCGGCACCATAGTGACCAGAGGATTCAACCGTGGGAAGGTTGGGACATTTGCAGGAACGCGTTTATCTGGCCGAGGTCATGTATGCGATGGTCATAGTTCATGTTGACGAATTTGATGAAGGAAGGAGGATATTTAGGACATTTAGGACATTTGTCCACACGTCCATACGGCCACAAAGGACACTTTGCTTCTGTCCATCCATCAATCACCGTAGACCTCACTCCTCTTCCCTTTCCTTTCCTTTCCTTCCTTCCGTTCTCCTTTCTTCCATGGCTTCATAAGGTTATTCATCTTGGTCGAAACCGATTTCTTCATTCCGCCTTGTATGCTCTCAATCCGACATCCCGGCTCTATACCTTGTCTTCCCTGGTCAGTGTCCACTCACGGCCGGAGCTGAAGGAAGAAACTGGACACCTCACGAGACCATGCCCAACTGGGCCATCGACAATACGGCTGCTGCTGCCCCTCAACCTAATGCTGCCCCTCTTCCTCCGACCAGCATTCATAACGCAGGACACCTGTCGCACGGTGGCCCTTCGTCCCCATATCTCCAGCAACAGGGGTTCCCTCAGCTGAATCAACCTGTCCGCGTCAATCAGCAGCACCAGCCTGGACCGTCGGCTGTCCATCGTCCAGGCTCTTTCTCAGGTTCGAGCTCTGGATCAGTGGTACCCATGCAGAGAGCTACAGTCTCTTCGTGAGTGACGTCTCTCGTGATGGCCTTCATCACGTCTCCCATATGGTCTCTTTTCCAAGTGTCTAGCTGACTTGAAAACATCCTCTTTCCTCTTGACAGTCCCATCATCCTGTCCCCTGATACCCCAGCCATACCGCAGATGCCCCAACACGGGGCAATTCCAAATTCTTCTTATCAGAACCCTCCTGCTTCCGCTTCAACTCAGCTTGGTCAGGACCCAACCAACCGTCCTAAGTCAACTCCTCTGCCTTCCAACGTGGGCGGGGCAGTGGTCAACGCGACGATGCAAAGTGGAAATACCAGCAGCAATGGGCAGCAAACGAACGCTCTCGCTGGACCTAGCCATAACGGGTTTGCAAGCTACGCGCAACTCCGACCCAATAATCCTCCGTTACCAGGCTCAGCACCACCTGTCCATGCGTCTCTACCAACATGGCCGGCCACGTCGTCATCAGAGGACTTGTATCTTTTCACCATACAAAACGGCCAGTCGGTCACTTTGAAGTTGAACTCCGAGTTCAAGAAGAAAACGTTCAAATTCCAGCCCAAGGATGGTCCGACCCGAGAGGTATCCGCGCTCGACGTCCTGCGTCAAGTCGCGCCGCAATCTACCAAAAGTGATCTCGAGATGTCTCTGCGCGACTTTAAATACCTTCATTCACTGGGGAATCGAGTCTTCTCACAACAGAATTCGAGTAATCCTGAACAACATCGACACCCCAGCAATCCGGAACAGACTCAAAACTCGAGGAACACTGTTCAACAACCCCCACCGCATACTATCGATCATTCAGCGCAATCACAGCCGGCTGTTCCGCGAATAGGAGTGTTTCCTACCTCGAATGGATTCCCTACCAACCCTAGGTCGACCTCCTCGCCCCACATTCAACCTCAAACGATGAACAGCGGGCCTCCCTTGCGAACTTCCAGCGCTCAGGCCACGACAGGGGCTGTGGTGAGCCCTGTTGTGCAACCTGCGGCGCCTATCGCAATGTCAAGACCTGACGTAGTCAGAATACACGAGCAATTCGAGAGGGAGATTGCGAATGCGGGAGCCTCCATTGCTTCAGGCTGGTGAGTAGATACTGCTGGCTCCCTGCGATCGGCGAACGTCGCGGGTATTGACCGTCACACTTTCGGGCTACAGGGAGCAAATAAGAGCTTCGACTAGCTCGGTCTTCGTCAACCTTGCCACGACTCTGGCTGCGCCCACCACACCTGATGCCGAAGCGCTCGCGCAAGTCCAGAAGAAGCTAGCAGAGGAGACGCAGAAGACTGCTCGCTCCCACCTGACGATTCTCAGGCTCACCGACAGCGAAAGCAAAGCCAGAGCAGAATTAGACGAAGCCAACAATCGCATCCAAGCAGAGATCGACGCGAAAGCGAAGCTCGAACTGCGGATCGCTGAGCTGAAGTCGGGCTCTCAGGAATCGTCAAGGCTCTCGACTCAGGCACATGGTGAAGCTGAGGAGCTACGGAAACGTCTCGAGCAACAGACTCAATCAAATCATCGATCCATTGCCGACTTGAAGACTTTACACGCCAAATTGATGGCTGATATGAAACTTGCTCATGAAGCCGAGGTCAAGTCTTTGAGAGCTCAGCTGGTCGGCCTCATCACGCAAAACAAAACGTCGTCGGACCAGGAGATCGAAGCGGGAAAACTTCGGGACCTGTTGAAACAGCGGACCGTGAAGATGGCCGAGTTAGAGAAGGCAAAGAACATAGAAATCCAAGTTATCAACAACCGACATCAGACAACCATTACCGATCTCAATAAAACGATTGCACAGGTCTCAAAAGCAAAGGATATCCTGACGCAGAAGCTGAAGCTAAAGGAGGATGAAATTCGGGAGACCAACGTGAAGCACCAGGGCGAGATCGAGGTCTACAAAACCAAGCTTGCAGCGGAAGCGGCGTCTCCTACCGCAACCGGGGTATCGCCAGCCGAGTATGCGAGCCTCAAAAACACCCTCGAACGGATTCTCAGCAGGTATCAAGAGATTCACACGCTTTTGGATAGACCCCCGTTGAAAGACACTCCCGCCTTCGGTCCGGATTTACAGGCCCGAGCCGATCACTATCTGGAGCAGATGGCTATATTGGTCAAACAACTCCCCAGCAAGCCTGATGACAGTGGCTCAGCGGCATCGGCATCGGCATCGCATGAAGCCCTCCAGAAACTTTTCGCGATGACCGCAAACCTCCAAAGGCTAATGGGTGGCGATACGGTGGACGAGCCAGACACTCGGACCGACAGAGAGAAGGTCGATGCTCTGCTCAAGATCATGAAGGACATCGGCGTCTACGCTCAAGCTAAGACCAAGGCTAGCGAAGAGACAGCGGAGCAGGTTCGAAGTCTCACGAGCGAACTGGCAGGGGTGAAGGTGGACCTGGCCCAGAAGGAGAAACAATTAGAAGAGAAATTGCAGGCGCTCGACGCTGCCCAATCCGAGCTGAAGAACAAAGAGGAAGAATTCGCTGAGGTGACGGCTTACTCGAAGGGTCTTGAATCCTCGCTGGACGAGATGCGAGCGGAAGCCGCGACTCTGGAAGCGCGTCCGAGGCTGTCTTCTGGCGAAGACGAGGGCGACACCAAGCGTGAGGTTGACCAGCTCAGGTCAGAGCGGGACAAGTTGGCGAAAGTAGTGAAGGGGCAGGAGAGCGAGATTGAGCGCCTCGAGCAGGACGTGGAAGCGGAGAGGGAGAAGGTGTCAACTGCTGAGACTTCCCTCAAGGAGGGTATGAACGCACAGTTCGCTCAGCAGGCCGAGGCGCACAAGCTGGAGAAGGACAATGGGGATCTCAAGGCTGAGAGGAACAAGTGGAGGGAAGAGGCGAGAAAAGCCCAAGAGGTGCGTCAGACTCAAATATCTTTCAATCTGTTTGTGTTTGCCTTCAGAGCTAATGCCAGAGCCGCTTGCAGCAACTTCGAATGACTACCAAAAATCAAGTTGACATCAAGCCTGACGTTGTGAGTGGTCATCCCAAAGTGCATCATAGTCGGTCAGAAAGAAACCACTACTGACGCAGGTTCCGCTCCGCACGTGTTTACAGACCGAGATCGAGAAGACCAGCGCTTCAACAAAAGCCCTGCAACCGAAGCCGCCCATGCCACCATCTGCCCAGAGCCAGATCTCATCGCCCCAGTCAGAAAGGCGCACTCTCCCATCCTCGCAATTATCTTCCGCTCCGGCATCCGAGCCAACTCGCAAGCGAATCGCACAGACACCTCTGTTCTTACCCGGTAATGAGGATGATGAGTCACAGAGTAAACCCTCGCGACAGCCCGCTTCCTCTCAGGTCTCAGAGACTGTTCCTCGACCTGGACCCGGTCCTGCCAAGAAGAGACGGCGAGTCATGTCTGAAGATGGTGAGTCAGCAATCTCTACATATCATGCGTTCTCCTTCAGTTTGATCGGTACTGAGGATTTGTCCGTAACAGGTTCGCCTAACATCGAGATCGTCAGTCTGCCGATGAGTCGGATCTCCTCGGGCGCAGGACCCTCAGCTACAGGGTCAACTGTCGGCAATACGGCTATAGCGATCGACAGGAAAGAAGCTAGTGCCCCGACATCTGAAGGTGGTGGTACAATTAGGCCAGTGTCCAGGGAATGGATCACGAAGAACTTGGGTATATGTATCCAGAAGACATCTGTCAAGGGCAGCGCGGACCTTATACGATGCAAGTTATGCTTGTGAGTAGGGTCGATTTTACTTGGATTGTCCATTACAGTGTGGGATCTTTCGCAAGCTCCATTTCTGATCAATTGATATGATCCTTCTACTGCCCCATTCACCGTTAAACGAATGTTGGCTGACATCGGATCTTTTGCTGCTCATCTCAGCGTCAATGAGAAGAAGGCGGCATCGGCTGAAGGGAGAAAGATCGATCTGGAAGCCACAGAGCCACTGCCTACCAATTGGTCGAGACCAGAACTGATCGATCATCTCGCTGGGCACCAGGAAACGCTGAGGCGACTGAAAGATAAGCGGGTTCGAGAGGGCAAGGAGCCTCCATCGCCTTAAGACCTCTAAAATCATTCAACTATTCCACTGGACCCTATTCTTGACATTCGCTCGGCTTGTCATTGGATGCGGAGGTTTCGAAAGAAGAAGTTGAGCGGCGGGAAGGACAGAGGGACTATGACCCAACCCAGAATCATCTCGGAATACATATCTGTTGTATAATGAGGAAGGAGAGAGATATTTTCAAGTTATCGAGGTGAGCGAGCACAAATCATGGTATGGCACGACACGGCACGACACGACACGACACGAAACATGGTTGGGCCATCAAGGGCGCAAGGGCCCAGGACGGGGCGTAAGGCATCTATCTCAATATGGACAAGCATCAAGCAGTGGGAGTACATACGCTTTGTACATGATCCGGCTCTTTTATATCATTATCATGGGCAGTGAGAATGCATTGATGACCAAGTGATTAATAGGACCAATGGATGATGAACGGTCGCGTGACGATTGGTATGAGGTGTGAGAATCAGAATTATACCGCGGCACGGGGATAACCGCAAACGTCAATCCTCTATCTCTCATGTTTTTTGCCGTTCCTTCGCTTTCTCGTTCTCACAGCCGAATCGGTTCCATCATTGTCATCTTGCTTTGGACTACAAGCCGGCCTCTAGTCCTGCCTAAAGCTCCTTCTTTGCTCTCACCGGTCTATCACGATGTCATTCTCAAGCACATCGAAGCGTGGTGCCTCTCTCGCCAGGAGACTGGTCTCGACAGAATTGAATCTCAGCACGTCCCACACACCCGTTCCCGCTTCTGGTCCTTTCAACGCCCGATCGATATCTCACTATTCTACGAGACGGGGTCAAGGCGACCGCCCGTACAGGTTCAGGCTCGCCTCGATCTCACAGCAGCAGCAGCAACAACAGCAACGATCGTTCTTCTCGTTACCGGATATAACAAAGCTGGCAAACCTCGTCCCGGGATCGGGATCATCCCCATCGTCATCGTCGTCCAACCCCGAGGCGGGCTCGACAACGCAGGTACTGGGAGGAGGAGCGAGCTCCATCGAGACGGATGGCGAGCTACAGAGATTCCACGCTAGGAAGATCTTACCGTGAGTCACATCATGCTTTATACTGAGATCGGGACCGAAGCCAAGCGTCTATAAAATCACACATTTCCACTCATCTGGCTAAACGGATTGATCGCGGAGGAAATCGAGATCGACTTATGAATCCCACTGACACCGGATTCTTTTATCCTCACGCCCCCGCAGATACTCGCAAACGCAACTGTACTCGCTCGTATCAGACGTCCCGTCTTACTCATCCTTCATCCCGTTTTGCAACTCGTCAACAGTCCTCTCAAGACCGGCTTCTCTACCTTCCAACACTTCATCCTCAACGTCATCGAGTCAGCCGCTCAAAGGCAGAGAATGGACAGAATGGACGCCTGGGACGGAACCGTTTGAAGTTTTGGCTGAGCTCGCTGTAGGATTCGGAGGTTTGGAAGAGCGCTATGTCAGTAAAGTGGTTGGCAAGCCCTTCGAGAGTGTCACGGTGAGTCGTCGTCTTCCAACCTACATTTGATATTGCATCGATCAGCGATCAGCCAACTCTATCGCGGGTACCAATCTCGGTATGCTAATTTCGAAGACGTTGTATACCTCTTCAGGCAACCGCTACCAAGCAAACACCTTTATTCAAATCTCTCATAACACGCTGGTCGTTCGCACCAGCATCATCCCAATCACCTCACCCTTCATCCACCCCCACTTCCACTCCAACCTCTTCCACCTCTTCCTCGTCAAGTCCCGACACACTAGTAACACCAGGACAACAGAGCTCTCAAGACCCAGATGTCGGCCCGACGCTCCTTACGATCGATCTCGCTTTCAACTTTGCCAACCCCTTACACCGAATAGCGAGCCAGGCCGTCTTGCCCAAGGTGGCTGATAAGATGATCGAGGCCTTTGAGAAGCGGTGTCTCAAGGTGTATGGAAAGGGGACTCAGTGATATAACGCAGGTTCATCATTCGGTCTGTTGATAGCTCCGACCTTGCTTAGTCAGTCATGCAAGCTCCTTCCTTTCCAACCACAACGAGAAAACGATGACCTTTTTTAATTTGCAAATCCTTTGAATTTAAGCTCCGCATAGATGACAATGGACGTACTGATCTGAAATTTCCATGGTCCACTCATCGAGGTCACTTCCTTCCCTTCCCCTCAAATTGCATCGTTAATATACGAGAGAAAGTATTTTCTAATGCCGCTCACAACGAGAAAGCGAGGACATCTTTTTTTCCCCCATTCTCTAGCCTCGCGCGGAGTGACCTTAGATCCCCACTTTTATGATGGTCCGACACTCCCAAGCCTTTCATAGAGGTAGCTCCCTTCCCTTTTTTTCCCTTTCTCCCAGAATGCATCGCCGCTCTCCGGAGATAAGCCCCTTCGTTCAGAGCGAGAAAGCGATGAAATCTCTTTGCCAATCCTCTCAGGTTCGTGCATAATGACAACGGCAAGGTATTTGGACTGATTTGGCGGTCCGACTTCTCAAGGTCCTTTGATCAGGGCGGACTCTTGCTCTCCTCCTTATATTGCATCGCTGATGTATGATTAGAAGCACCTGCTCCACACGGTCTTTTGCAACGGGAGAGCGATGACAACAGCCTTCTTTTCCAATTCTCTTGGGTTCTCGCAAAGGATAATGGGTAAGCTGAGTACTGATTTGACGGTCTGACTTCTCACGATCCTTGCGTGGGAATAGTGACTCATCTTTCCTCTCGCTCACATTGCAGTACTGATACATGACAAAAAGTACCCCACACTGTATGGCTCACATATGGTATATAAGGTAGACGAGTCCAGGGATTCCTGATACGCTCGTCCTCGTATCCCCTGCCAAAGACAAAAGATCGCTACGAACCAATCATCCAAGCACTCACTCGCACCTGACCTTTCCTCTGATCCATCACACCACAGCAATCATGTCAAGCGAGGGAGACTTCGATAATCAGAGTACCTCTGGCACTCGCAAGAGGGGATCACTGGCTGAAGAGGATGTTGCTGGTCGCCCTCGGTGAGCAGTTGAAGTGGTCCTCTTGAGACTTTGCGACAGGTTCTTAGTAAGCTGACGTACAAGATATCAATCCTGCGCGCTTACAGGAGGCCTCGCAATTTCTATTACCCTCGTTCATTCAATGATCCAACGTCAACCCTTCACTCACTTGACTTCACCACTGTCCAGGGAGAAGAACCGCTCCCGGCACAAGACTTTTTCGCGGACGAGTATCAGTCAATTCTTGGGTCGAACCCCTCCGTTGACGTTCAGTCTGGGGCCAACGAGTGGGAAGCTACAGTTTCATCCGAGCGACAGCCATCCGACAGTACCACTGCTTTTGCGTACAATCACATCCCGTTGCAGTCTCAGTCTCAGCCACCTGGGTGCGCTCATGATAGCACCGGCACCATAGGCTATCTGGGAGCGTCCGAAGACACCCAGATCGTGAGGTCGCGGGCGATATTGGAAACTACTAAGCCCGCCTCGACAATGGCATCCGAGATATCAGCAGAGGCAAAGCGTGAGAGGAGACTTCAGAAATTTCGTGACAACGTCTTGATCACCAAAAGGGACGCTTTCGATGCTGGCCAAGAGCTAGAAGCCTCTCTGTCGGAAATTCAGTTGGATACCACCAACCGCACTTTCCTTTCTGATCAATCCAAGTCAATTCGTCAGATCATTGATGAGATGCTGACCGTCGAGGATGTTACTGGGACCGGAGACATCAAGATTTCCACAAATGCCGACAAGATTCTCGTCATGAAAGTGGACGACATGGGGAAATGGACTGAAATATCCGCAATTGACCGGACCCCTCGCCTCAGCCTCAAGGATAACGATTGGTATCCGATATTGAGATGTCGTCAACGACTACCAAAAGCACAGGCTAATCGGCGTCGGAACGCACGCACAACAGACGATTGCAGGCGCGCAGCAGTGGAAATTACGAGTGACGCATCGGGGCTTTGGTCATGCGCGCCGCACGGAGATGATCGCCGTTTCAGAGACCAAGCGACCAGAGCAGCCCGAGCAGCCGCGCGACGTCGGAACCAAGTAAGCCGGTATCTTGAAAGACCTTGAACGAAGTAGACTGCGAGCTGCATCCGTCGATGATTTACATTGGTTGCAAGGCGGGGTAAAGCAGTTCTTTTTTTCTCTTCGAAAGGTAATCGTCGTCGCTTATTGCCATCTTCACGGTCCGCTCAAGACCATCTCTTGTACAGTAGAGTCACTCATCGTTTCTTTCCCCCTTGACCCATTCACTTTCTTGAATACTCACATCTTGCATTCCCAAACGTTTACTTTCTACCTCTCATCTTTCCATCTCCAGAGTCGCTTCTCTAGCAATTAGCTGTGCATAGTATTTTGGAAGTCCGGCAGGTGATTATTTGTCCATAGAGTCGAGCGCAAAAGTGATTGACAGTATACAAGCATTGATATGAAGTGCGTGACTAGTACGATCGCTGAAATACAGCACGGACAGCGGGAACCCTTTTGCTCCACCTCCGCCGTCCGCCGTCGAGGTCGACCTGGGGAGGGGTCTCGGTCACAATCATGGCTATCGGTGCATGACTTAGAGTACAACGTGGGTATATATGACGTTATGATCCCATCTAGGTAATCTGTCTTTTAGTTTCCAGCTTGACACTTGGTCTACTCGCTTCTCATTTCTGCTCAACATTCCTCCGCTTCTCTCCTCATTCTTCCTCGCTTCTCCCATCGCCACGATCGAGTGACCGTTGCACTCTTGTCTCTGTTGGCCACGTACATGACTTATTACACGGGATCTATTACGTACTCTCAAGAGGTATTGATGATCAGATATGATTTCTTCGGCCTCAACCACTGCTAGCCCCTATTTCCGTTCCTTGGCCACTAGGCAGACTCCAATGTTCAGAGTCGAGCTTACCGCGTTCTCCTTTCCTCCTCCCGTCTTTGCTCCTCCTTGATCCCATCCTTGCCCTTCTCCTTCTTCCCCAATCCAATCTTGCCAAAGGCCATACTACCGCTCCTGCCCAGCTTTCCGCCCATCCCGCTCAACCTCCTGCCCAGTGATCCCCCGCCTGCGTATCCCGAGCCGGTCGATGAACCGGATACGGTCCTATCGCGACCCGACGCGGAAGGTTTTCTGCCCAATCCAAGACCCAAGGCGGAGGACGAGACGGACGATGAGATGGACGACGCCGGGTTGGATTGGGACGGTGGGGATAGTTGCGAGGAAGGGATCGGCTGAGCGGAAGTGGACAAAGGCGCGGGACCAGCTGCAGCTGCACCTGGAGCGATAGGGCCCGACGGTCCAGAAGAAGCCCCCGTGGATGCTGAAGCAGCCGAGATCGATGACATGACGCTGCTGGACATGGTGGCCGGAGTGAGACCATTTCCAGTCGCATTGGTCAGAGACCCATTCCTTGCGCGTGCTTCATTTGCAGGCGTGGGGGTGGTCTGATCAGACGGAGGCGGCGTAGGAAGACCTTGGACACCCTCCGCACCTTGCCCGTGCATTGTGGAGGGGACATTGACACCGAGACCACTGAATGTCGTGCTGGACGTTTGGCTCGTGGACGGCCTGGACGAAGTAGGTCTCGGCTCCGACGATGCTGAAGTTGGAACCGAATGTGCCGCAGAAGACGGCGTCGAAACGCCATTGCCGATCATGCTTGATCGCTTGTCTGATTTCTCTTTGCCCGTGACGCGTGACAACCACTTGCCACCTTCTTTATCCTTGCCACCCTTGCTGCTTGCGCCAGCTATAGATGGCGCGACGGACGCAGGCGTCGATGCGGATGGGGTCGGCGATGTCGAAGCAGTGTTGAAGCCTAATTGGCGATCGACGGCTTGACCCGGTGTGGTACCGTTGGGCTTGACGGCCGGAGACGGAGACACAACGGACTGGCGTTTGACAAGTGGCGGAGGTGCAGTCTGCGCTGGAGCAGGCGAAGATGTCGTCTGAGGGAGAACTTTGACAGGGGTTTCTGGCGAAGCGGGTATATTCACCTTCAGGGGTGCCCTGGGCGAGGTCGCGATACCCTCTGCGAAGTCGATCAACTGATCATTGTCTTGACCTGAAGGGCGTGTCGAGCTTTGAACGGTACCATCCACTTGCGATTCAGGCGGAGGTGTAGGGATTTTCAGACCGAGACTGGCCAAATCAAGATCCGCAGCCTGGTAAAACAGTACGTAGCCGGCTCCGGATGGGTAGTCGCCAAAGTATCGGAACAAGTCATCGTCGTTGATAGGCTCGATGTTCTCATCGTCACACATGAGCCACCGACCGGCCGATCGAACCAGGGTGACATAATGTCCGTGATGCGGGCCGCTGTGAAGAGGCAGAGCGATCAGCTCCCTGCGTCTCAGATTTCTTGGATTATAGTCGATAGGTGGACTCACTTTCCGATGTGCACGACGACAGAGAAGAGCTCATACAGCCTATCGGGATCGTCCATATCATCGGTGGTATTCGGTAGTCTGAGCTGAGTGGGGAAAGGTACCCGATAGAAGAGTTTGCCGTAACGCCCGGTGGCTTCCTGGTATTTGAATCGCTTGAGATGCAGAGCTAGGACATTCGGCAAACGCTTGATTTTCATCCTATGCGTCGTCACCAACTGAGTCAGTGCCAGAATCCTGACATTAAATGACTCAATAACTCACCTCTTCTCGGCCTCCTGAAGACCGCAGCATGAGTCACAGTAGAACTTGTTTTTCTGACATAACATCTCACTGGCAGAGAACTGCCTCAGGCACGCTGTGACCGAAGTATGCTGCTCGATATCGATGGACAGATCCAAGAAAGCTTCGTCACGCTCAGATGTCTAGGGGTTTGAAGCGAAGGCCGATGCTGTCAGCTACCAACTATGAACAATGAAATGTGTCAAGCCCAAGCGAGGACTCACCGTTTCGCAACTCAGACACCTCGTCTCGTTGGTCAATGTGCCTTCGAATAAACTCTGCACAAATGTCTTGCCCGGCAACTTGTCTTCGGTGATTGATTTGCCTTGAGCCTTCAAATGTTTGTCCACCAGCTCAATCTCCTCTGCTACCTGGTTCAGCAGCCAGCCGAGAAACTCATGGGCGTCCTGCTGACTCATCCCCTTGAACATCTCGTTTTCCCTCTTTACGACTCTCAACAGATCCTCGGGGCGCACGACTCCTCGTCCCAATTTACCAGCTTGCCAGGGACCACCGCTTCGGGGCGCTGAAGGGGGTGGCAACGAGGCAAGCAATGGCGGACCCTGCGGAGCGCCTGGCGTGAGGGCGTTGGCGGTCGTGGAAGCCGGATTGGCGGGATTAGGAGCCGGAGCAGTGTCGGGTAACAGGGAAGCAGTCTGAGCAGTGGCACCGTCAGCATCCTTATTAGGCTTGGATGCGACGGGCTGATGGGGCGGCGAATGGCTGAGATGGAAGAAGAGAGTCTGGATCGTTTGGAATACGGAGGGCGGTGGTTGGTTTGGGTCGGGTTCAGGAGGTCGGTAGAACATTTTAGGTTCTTCGATCGTGGGTGAGGTTGGCTGAGGTGGTGATTGAGCCAATGCCGCTGTCTGGGTTTGCAACGCTCCAAGCGTGGGCACCGATCCTCCTGTATTAGTCGGCCTCCTGCCCAAGGATGTCCAATTCCTCTTCTCCTTGCCTCCAGGACTCATCGGAGTAGCAGCATCTCGTCCCAAACTGGACCCTCCATTATTGAAAGAAGCCGATTCGAATGGGTTACTCTTGTTGAGCCCAGACGGGCTAAGAGGTCCAGTTCCACCGGTAGCAGGACCTCCGAGAGAAGGAGAGATCGGGATGTCGCCATCTCCCGCAGGCGGACCCAAGGCGGTAAGAGGTGGTCTTACGTCTGGGTAAGTCTCGACGAACCGTCTGAACGCATCGCAGGCGTAAAGAGCCTGCATCACCGAATTGCAGTAACAGGTGTTTCCGAAATTCTCCAGACCGAACAGCAATTCTCCAGGCTCTTTGGGCTTGTTGGTACCACCAATGCTCGGTCCAACATCATTAGCTTCCCATGGATTGGAGAGCACGGCGGAGGCGGATGGGGAAGGCTTCGGATCGGCTGTGCCGTTGGCTCCGGCCTTGGGCGTTCCGAACGCTCTACGCAGTCGTGACATGGCGAAGTCAGGTTGGTACGCAATCGGAGTCGTCTGAGTCGGAGCTTGCGGTGTCAGGTCGAAGTCAGCTTGTCGTGAAGCCTATATATATGACAAGCTGGATTCAAGAGATATATAGATGCTAATAATAGTCGAGTATGGAGGTTATATTTGCTGCGCTGGGTGGGTCCGGTGCGGGGTGCGGAAGAAAGATCCGCCAGGAGACAGGACGCGTACGGTGTGGACTGACAACGGCGAATTCCGGCGTGAGCGGCTGCGCACCCAGACAAGAAGAGATGCGATCGAAATCGAAGGTGCCCGGGGTTCCTTTGGCTGGGCTGATGTATAGGCGATGTCGCTATCTCAGCGTCAATGTGATGGAGGGGATGAAGGAATGCGTTGAGAGACTCGGCTATGTATGCACAATGAGTGTATCAGAGTGAGACGTGGTATTTGGTATAGGTATCGTTGTTGGCATGCATGGATTTGGTACTGGCTTTAGGGTTGTGCATAGGGCAGGTACAGGCAGTGTTTAGTGGCCTGTAAGCATGACAGCATCCATCCCAACCCATCCCCATCTCATCCCATCCCAACCTTCGGCCCGAGGTTCCTGTTTCTGCTTTTGGGTTTGCTCCTCTGCTCTTCTGCTCCTCTGCAACATATCGTTCAAAGTCGAAGTCACGGGATCAGCCTCGTAAGGCAATCCACTCATTACTCACTGTCTGACTTGACCCTTGAGTTCCCGTCAAATGCACCACCCTGCGCACCCTCTTTTTACCCGTACAAGGCACAAGATGCAGTCACAATTCGCGGGGACCCCTGAAATCCTCGTCAGGATACAAATCATTACAAATTTATATAATTGTTGATGGACTCCGGATTACAAAACCCAGTGTCGATCGTAATGAACAATGACAAGCGAGGGGAGAAGAATGGTGCGGCTATTGGTGATTCTGACGTAATCACGTAACCTGAACGTCGCATGGTGCATGTGCGAGTACCAGTGGTGTGTCGCAGACACCGATTCAACAACGCAAGCAATAATCGCAACCGCCATGGCGATAAGGTGAGAGACAGCTCACTTAGGACTATCAGACTTGTCACTTTCTGTCAAAGTCCCATACATCTTCTTACCGAACAACTGTCACTTGGCCTGTCTCGCTCGCTCCTGTCTATACACTACTGCCGAACCTGTCAGCCCATCTTCCCCTAGCGACTTCGACCCTCGAGCTGTCCTCCAACATAGCTACCTCCACCACGCCTTTCGACGATGTATCATCCGCCGATAATACCGCTCAACAGTCCACCACATCGACCTCGGACAAAAGACCGCCCGCCTTGGCCATGTCAATGTCCAGCGCGTCAGGATTGAGAGCGCCTCCGCCGCCTCCTCTGGTCTCAGCTAGCTCTAGTGGTAGTATGGATGGTTTCGGAAACGGGATTGGAGATGTAAATGGGCGATCGTCGCCGACACCTTCGACAGACTCAACATCCATGCGCACCCGTCAACATTCCGATTCAGTATTATCTCGACATTCAACAGTTCACTTCGATCTAGATGCGACACCCACCCAATATCCCTCTCAGTCAGCTCTGCGACCCACTAGCGGACATTTGTATCAGCCCGCTCACCCATCGACCTTGCACACTTCGACAATACCTCCACCTCTCAGGACGGCACCAGCCCTTTCCCGAGATTCTTCCTCTAATTCGATCATGAAACCGTTTCCTCAAAGTCCGTCTACCTCTGTGCATAGCTCGCCACATCTTCGTCCGATCTTGCCCCGGAGCAGATCATCTCAAGAAAGAAGGGTATGGTCCGAGACCCTTCCTCCGGCTTCTCATCGATCAGGATCGATGCTTGCCCATGGAAAGCGCGTCTCGAGAGTGACAGGCGGCTTCGAGACAAGCACGGACGAGGAAGACACGACGGAAGACACGAATGACATGGGAGGAGGGGAGACGCCACGCACACCCTCGCTTTCGGAGACTGTTGAGCCACCCGCAAACGCGATGGCAGGCCCCAGTCGACCTCGAGCTAAGAGCTTGCTTACTTCGGTGGGCAGGGAGCGGCAGGTGTCGGATGCTAGTGGAGGCAGTCGGGATGCTAAGAGGAGGAAAGAAGATCCTGCTCGACCGAAACGCAGAGATAGCTCAAGACAGCCCATGTCGCGAAACGTTTCAACGAGATCCACCAACTCTCCTCCTAAGCAGTCTGGCCCGCTGCCAACTTCTAGATCAGACTCTTTCTTCGGCATGCACAATAGCTCCCCTCGATCGACTCGACCAAGCAACGGGCGACCATTGTTAAACGAGTCCGCGACGGCCGGTCCGAGCAGATCTCCGTCTAGCAAGATCTCGAACCTTGAAAAAGTGAGAGAGCTAGCTAGTAGCCCTGAAGGAAGCAGGAAATCAAAGGGCAAACAGAAGGAAAGCACTCAACGTCAAGATGGACTGGCAGCGAGCCTGGGACTAGGCCTCAGCACCGCTCAAGATATGGCTCTGAGTCCAGGTGAGCAACTCTTCGGTCTTTCAAAATGTGCCAAATCATGCATCTGGGCTGACATGTAACCATTTCTCATCAGATCAACTATTTAGTCTGCTTAGTGATTCTGATGTCAGTTCTGCGTTACGGATGATGAATTCGCCCCATGTGCCTGCAACACGCCCGCCCCATCTGAACGAATGGTCCAATTCGGCCTTCTTCTCCCCTCCTACAACTCGACCAGGATCTCCCGGCATCGAATCGCCTAAACACACCTCTCCTTATCTTGTCTCTGCGCCTCCGGCCTTGACAAAGTCAGAAGGGCATGGAAGGGAACGGACCATGTCTGTAGCGAGCAGTGTCGCGCCTCCTATACATTCCACTTGGAATTCATCGCCCCGTCTCCGTACTTCTTCGGACGCTCAGCCACCACCAGAAGGGTTTGGAAACGCCAGAAGAAGAGCGAGCTCGAAGGCTGGGATGGTCCAAGACGGACAGGGCGGACATGTACCGTTCACGCACCACGTACCGATGGTCGCAGTAGAGGACCAAGACACGGATGATGCTTCAGCCACTCCTACCGAAAACCTGCCTGCTATCAGCGAGGATGCCCCAGCTCCTGCTCGGACACCTGTGGACGGTATCAAGGCCAAAAAGTCGGAGAAAGAGAAACGAGGGAGATTAAGCGGGCTGTTTCATCTGGGGAAGAGGAAAAGCATCGAAGCTGGCGTCCCCGAGGCGTTGACAACTCACAAAGACCACAAGACGGATGCACAGAAGGCTGAGGAGAAAGCACGGGACAGAGAAAGGTACGAGAAGGATCTGGAAAGGAGAAGGCTTGAGCAGGAACGTAGGGACGAAGAACTCGCGCAAGGTACGCCGTTTACCGCTGCAGTTGCATTGGTATATCATCAGCTGAGCCAGTCATTCATCGTATTTAGAGCGCCGCTTCCGAGCTCTTACCCAAGTCGCCGCTCATCCTGCGTCCGAGCGTATGGCCTATCGCGCAGGTTCTCACCTTCGAGCCTATTACCAGCACATCTACGACGGTATCGATAACCCGCCCAAATTGAATCATCTTGCCATACTGCGATGGCGGATCAAGACGGACCAGCAGAACGAGGCCCGACGCAAGTGGGAGCAGGCTCAACGCGATAACGATTCATCGAAGAGTCGGAATTCGACCCAGCACCACTCCTCACCTTCCAATGGTCATGTCAAAGGAACACATTTTGGCGAAAACGTTCATTCTAGCCCAATGAGCATCGGCTCCTCAACAAAGTTCAACGGGCTCCGGAAATCGATCGAGAGCGCTCGGTCGACCTCTTTTGGATCTCTGCATCGAACTCGAGACCTTTCGAAGAAGCAAGACGGCGAATCTCGCCGAAATGGATGGAATCTCACGGTGCAAGATATCGACTCTTATAAAGCTTGTGATGGCACTGTCAACTACTTTATACCCCCTCGACCGATACATCCTGACGTGGAGGTATTAACGGAAGATGAGGACCAGCCAACATCTCTGATGCCCGCTCGCACCGAGTCGAGGAGAGACGATACGAGCTCTATGGCCGGTAGTAGTCGAAAGGATCACACGTACACGCGTACAGGTGTACACACGGCGTCCAACGCTTCCCTGATGGAGGTAGAGGGGGTGCTCAACGAGAACGAGGATCAGTCCAATATGCTATCGAGATCAGCATCTATTGAGACCGGGCGGGGTGGCATCAACAAGAATAGGGTAAGATACCTTGCGATGACAGCGGGAAGTCAGGTAGCTGATAAATCTCTTATATAGCACTCTCACCGCTCTCACCAAAGTTTGAGTGCTATCGGTCAAGGATCGATCACACACGCTCTCAAGCAACCCTTCGAAAAACTCAGTAATGTGGCCAAGAAGCAGCGTACTGCGCCTCCTGCCACTGTTGAGGATCGGGCCGAAAATCAAGATCATGCTCATCTTCGCCCGGAATCCCGGGCATCCCAGCATGCCCGGCTTACTAGTCATAATGCCACTCCCATCGTTAGCAAGCCCAGTCGGACGACAATGGAACCCGTTAGCTCTCGCCAAAGGGATCAAGGATTCTTCCGCCGCCACAACAATCCCGTACCATCCAACGCTAATGCCGGACCAGATTCTTATACCGACGAAGAAGGAGCTAAGGATTTCCACCTTAGAAGGCTCTTTCTCAAAGGACAAAGAGTTCTGGCCTCATTCGATGACGTCAGATTGGCGAAGCGGTCCGAAGCGGATCTGGCTCGCACAAGGCAAGATGAGAGGGAGCGGGAACTGGAGGCTCTCACGGCTGCATTGTCTCGCGAGACGGCGTTTAGGGAACGACAAGCCGAAGCGACTAGACGTACACAGCTCGAACTCGAGGCTCAGGAGAGGATCAAGCGGTTGGAGGACGAAATATACGCAGAGCGCGTCGAGTGAGTGCCTTCTTCTCCATGAATCATACCAGCTGCGTATTGACCCTAGTGCATAGGCACCTGTCCACCGCCCGGATGAAGCTCGATCCGATAAATTCGTATCTACTGTTCATCGACGAGTCCATCAAGCAATATCTCCAACAAGTCGATTTCATGATAGAAGAAGCTAAAGTGGCAGCCGACGTCGATCTCAAATGGGACTCGGTCGACTCCCTGCGTACACGATACCCTTTGTTAGGCAAGAGTCGATCACGTAACGAGCCGGAAGACAGGGACGAGCATCGCGATATGGTATCTCCGCTTCGATCTTTAGGGAGCCATGACAGCGCCTCTGATTCAGCTCATCGATCGCGTTCAAACTCTCTACCTAGACGACAGCGGTCACTACCCCAGACTCAGAAGTCAGGTCAATCTGATGTCTTGATGATCCCGCGTCGGAAGTCGACGTTCAGACCGCCATTCAACGCCCTCGACCCGCAACTGACATTACATTACCGGCATCATCCTCGAAGGACGTATCTCGACCCTACGGGAAGGGAACGTGTAAATCCTGTCAGACAGGCTGAACTGGTGATTGCATTCGGTATCGAGAGGCTGAAAGATATGGGTAAAGAGAAGGAGGGTATGAAAATCGAGCTGGAGAAGATGGTTGGAGATATCGAAAGCATGATCAAGCAGAAGGATCTGGTTCGGGCCTGGGTCAGAGAGGTCCTCGAAAAAGTGAGTACATCCCGTCCGAACAAGCTCGCGCTCTGAATAACACATGTCCTGCGAACTGGGTATCATAACCAGCGGCCGCACATGGGCTCCATCTCAGTGCATTTTCCTCCTACCTTTTAGTGCTGACAAAAGCCTTTTACTTCTTACTATTGCCCTCCTATCTTTATTTTCTTCTCCACAGAACATGTCTCGCAAGGGCAGACTAGATCGACTGAAGAGGCAGGAAGAATTGAGCGTGACTCCGTTCGGCTCGATCCGTCAATCGCTCCGTCGACTTCAGGATCCGATCTACAACTCGGCGGCTCAATCAATCGGCTGGGTACTCCGAATGACCTTTTGGATGTATTATCAGGCGAAAGCGGAGCTCGGCGCCTATCTCTTCTTCATCTCGCCCATGTACTGGATTTCAAGGTCGCGGTCCAGATCGCGCCCGCACGCGAATGTCGATTCCAATGCGCGCCTGCATTCGAGGGCTTTCAAGTCGAATGGACGGATGAACGGGACCCACGAATCGCGCTCCAGATCTCTCAGGGCAGATGTAGACATGGACGACGATGACGATCTTGCCTTGGCGCCTTCTTCCGATGCTCGTCTGCTACGGAATAGCCGAGTTACTCAACTACGGGGCGACAAGAGACGCTCGGAACGTGAAAAGTCACTCGAAGAGGACCATCAACATGGAAAGGAACATGACGGGGGCTATGAGTCGTCGTTGACGGTCCCGACGGATGAAAGGACAGAAATGAAGCGCCAAGCCGAGGAGAGGGTCCAAGAAGCTCGACAGCAAGGCAGACGGCCCGCACCCGTATTTGGGATTACAGTGATACTGTCGGTTGTCACGTTTGTTTTATTCTACACCATGGGGGGTCATAATTGATAGCACCATGTTTTTGCCTTCTACTCTTGTTTTTCAGGCTTTCTCTGTAGTCTGAGGTCAGCCTCTCTTAATTCATTTCGCGATCTTTCGCAACGCCACTAGATCCCGGATCCATCTTTATCGTCATCTTGAGTTAATAAGGATATTTCATCTGGTTCGTCTTGTCTACCTCTAATTCATCGTATATCATCGCTTCATTCACCCTTAATCACTTCCATCATCCTGATTGAAGTCAACCGATTGTTACTCGAGTACAAATACTCAACAGCTATGTTGTATGAATAATGATCCTTGCATCGCATCGTTCTCTATGCGTTGTGTGCGCGATATACAACTGACTTGTCGACGTTTCATTGTTTTACGTTGCATACCAGCATCGCTCCCTATCAGTCTCCATGACTACTCGTACTCATCCGAACTGGCTTGAATCATCCTTCTTCCCTTGTTCTAAAGATTTTACCCAAATACGACTTCTTTTTTCGTCTGCTGCTCCCTCACTAGCGGATCAGGTGACGTTCATCCCATTAAGTCATCATGTTCTCAAGTCAGCATATTGGGACTACCGCTCCGCCACAACATCATCAGACTGTTCATACAGCGCCCGTCGTCCATCTTGCCGTTCAAGCGACTTTCTCGGCTTTCCAGACTACAAGGTCACCAGAGCGAAAACTGAATCAGCCGCGACATTCCTCAAGGCCAATCGATCCCCGAAGGTGAATCGGGCCGCTATAAAAATCGCTCGTTGAGAAAGCGTGTTCTCGCTGCCGAACTCACAAGAAGCATACATATTGACCCGATCAATAGCTTCCCCATCCTCTCTAATATCAATAGGCTGCACCCTGAAGCCCGCCAGCTGAAACCGCTGGATATACCACGGTCTCTTCGCAGCAGATCGCCAGACCGCGATCCCGCCGACAGCTAGCACGCGATGCATCTCCTGGATTTCGTAGTCCAGCTCGGAACGGAGATGGGCCAAGGCTTTTTCGGGGGTCGGGTCTTGGGTGTCGGGCGCGACGGAAGTTGGAGGTGGAAGGCTTTGGTCGGTGGGGATGGGGTCGAACCCTGGATGGTCGTGGCAATAACGAATATATGAGAGTACCGGATCAGCCTCGTCCTCGGTAGTGATTGCAGCTGATTTCCACCAGAGTAAAGACTCACAGTCCATCGAGTCCATGACAATAATCTTGGTCAGGCTGTTGTCTGGGAGTCCTCGGAGCACGCTGTAGTGAAGGGTCAAAGCGTCAATTCCTGAAACAATCTAACCCACCAAGTCGCTGCATCGAGCGACGCAAGAAGTAGATCTTCCTTTTGCACCTCACCGGTGAGATCATGTGGATCTGATGGAAGACGTCTCACATATACTCACTTCAAGATCGTATCGGTATGGAGCTTGAACGCGTTCGTGGCTTGACCATTCTTGAGCGCCTTGAACCCTTCCGGTCTGAGGTACGAGGGGCATGAAGAGCGAGTGTATCTGCCGTTTAGACAGAGGAAGAAGAAATAGTTGTCATCCTGGTAAAGTGGCAAGTAGAGGCACGATCGTAGAAAGAAGATATCAGCCATTAGCCAATTCGACTGTTTGCACAATTTCGACTCTACTCACCTTCAAAGTGGTCAGTTTTGGGATTGGGTCAAGAGTCGCTGTGATGTAGTCTTCAACCGTGCCATCCTGCAGGAAACAATTCATCTGGTTCACAGGGACACCAAGAGCGTGCCAATTGAACATGCTATAATTCCCCACAATAAATTGATTCATTGAAGGATGTCAGCTCATTCACCCTTGAGCGATTCTGAAATTTGCTCACGGCCTTTTGCGAGATATAGCTATCTCGTTACTGAGCGGAACCGGGAGGAAGGGTAAAGTTACTCACGGGTTGCCCAGAAACAGCTTTACCATGATCCTACCCAGAAAGACAGGTCGGATCCTCTTTCTCCAAATTCGTTCCTGCTCGTCGACCGAGCTGGCCTTACATATTTTCTTGACGTCGCCTGAAACGCCAGCGAGGAAGAAAGCGATCTGGGCTAGACGGAGGGCCCAGCCTGAGTAGCCTCGGAAATAGAAGTTGCGGGAGAACTGGCGGTGATGCGTCAGCCAGTAGGCGTATGCGTGGCTGATCACAAATGGGTTCACGTCAGGATGATCAGCTTCAGAGCTTCATCTTTGCTCAACAGTCGTAGGTGGTACAGAGACTGTAAATGCCTTGTATGGCTTCGACTTCGACATCAGAGATTACAAGTCTCGGTTCAACGACTTACGATGAGAGGAACGGCGAAAGTTTGGTGGTCAGGAGCTTCTTGAAGTTCGGGTGACGACCTTCGCCGAACATGAGCCAGAAATCGTGGTAGTCCAGGGCTTGGATGGCAGCAAGCTTCAGCTCGAGAATGTGGGCTTGACACGGGTTCATATCTGGGTGTATAACGGAGAATTAGCGTTTGGTTTACAGCTACTCAGGTGATGCTAAGCTCCAAGCTTATAGATTGCCCCACTCACCGACCGCATGGATACGAGCTGGGCTAGCAGCCAGCGCATAATGCAGGACGTTGTCGCCCGCGCTGGTGATAGCGAGAATGTGGTCGTCCCTGTTGATATGCAGCTTCTTCACGTCGACAGCGGGGTCTTCCCATGTCTAAAGCGGTATCGAGCATTAGCTGAAGATCATCGTGAAGTATAGCGCGCTCAGCACTGTCATGGCAAAGTCGCTCACCCATCCGTAGATGTGAGTTCTGAACTGCTCGTGAACCTTTTCTTCCAGGTATGGTACTCGCCATGACTGCCAAGCCCAAGAGCCCTTGATTCAGCACAACGCAGACAGGATGGCTCGTCGTGCGATTCGGCTATCTGGTACGTACCTTTCTGAGGTGATAGTGGAACGGACTGAGGGGTGCTCCGACATCGTATAGGGTCTGATTCAACTCCGTTTCGAGTTTGCCGGTGGCCTTCTCCCCAGCTCCTCTTACAATACTCGGACCTAGGTCCAAAGCGGGCATACTGAAAGTCTCAGGACTGAGGGGAGGAGCTCCGAAAGGTGAAAGTGGTGTGAGTAGACCGCCCGTAGTCTGACCCTTGAAGTTTCCCGCTTCTTGCGTGAAAGCTTTCAGGTTGGCCGTAGCGTCTCTCGCTCGGGAACAACCGAGGAAGACGTAGCTGCGAGGAATGAACGCGCCCTATAAGCACACGTGCATCAATCCCCTTCTCTGTCCATCCCTTTATCGACACGAAGAGAGCACCAGAGCCAGCTGTAGAAGAACAGCATTGAAAGAAGATCACTTACTATGGGATCTGGATGAACCACGAGCCGAGGAAATTGTTTCGTGCGTTATACGTCTTGATAGTGCCCATCTTGTACTCTAGGTAATCTACAATCACGCAATGGGAGTATGAGCGCGAGGGTCAGACCACTCGACATCGTATGTGCCGTAGAGATAGGTCATGTCACACTGACCTCGCCTGGAAGCGTGTAGCTGGACATTGTCAAGCGAGAACCAACATTCCCAAAACCACTTGGCGATCCAAGACACCCTCTTGCTCGCTGTGCCGATCGCCTACAAGTCAACGTCGTGCAAGGGAGGTCGGAATTAGCTTTCTGACCCGGAAGCCTTGCCTTCGGATCCAAATCCATATAGGCGCTTGTTCCTCTTAAGAAGTTGCGATCACGACCTGATCTGATCCCACTCACTCTCTCCTTGTTACCTGGATCTCTCGAAGTGTAGAAATCGACGACCCCCATTAGGCCTCTTTGCGGGTCTAGAACTTGGTCGCACCTATCAAGAAGCTGGTAGAACGGCGGGATCTGTTACACACATCGTCCAGTCAGCTTCTTCTGTGAAATTCTCTTCTGATTCCCTAGTCGCGATATAACGGTGCCCCGAAAGGACTCTTGTGTCCCTGTTTCGAGGCCGCAAGGAATTTTTGGAGACGGGAGTAAAACTCACCATGGACAACGAATAGCTCATTGTAATTGCCCTCAACGAGCCTCGAGGATCGATTGCTCCGCTCTCCCACTCGGGCAGAACAAAATTGCTGGCATCTTGACATAACACGTGGACGTTCTTCCATCCCCGAGCCTTGATCCGGGCTCGGGCGACCTCAAGTAACGGTTCGCAAAGGTCGATTAGGTATATCGCGTCAAAGTAGCTTAAGGGGAGGTATTCGTCCCTAGATCGACGAATTGTGATTGATACAGTCAGCTATCCATGTCAAAAGGACTGCTAGCAACTTCAGATCCCAAGCGAGAAGAGCTGAGCCCTAGTGAGTGATTGGCAGCAGCGCCCTGGGAGGGTAGCATCACTCCGTCACGTACATCTTCTCAATGTTCCATCCCGTCCCACCACCCAGATCGACCCAGATCTTCTTCTCTCTCCCTCCTGCGGCTCCACCGCCATTCCTGGTGATCTTCTCCGGCTGAGCCCTCAGATGACTCGCCAGGAGCTGCAACATCGTCTCTCTGCCTTTCAAGAGCGCCGTCCGCGTGTTATCGTACAAGTCAGCTTGACCCGCATAGAACGCCTCCAACCGAGCCTTCTGGGGGTTGTCGTTGTTCTGGTCGCCATCAGCATTGTCGGACTTGATGGTGTGATGAAAGAAGGGCTTGATGAAGCAGTTGTAGGCAAATCGCGCGGGCGTCTGCAGTCGCGTATACAGGATCAAAGGAATTAGGAGAAGCGGAAGGAGGATCTTGAGCATCGTAGGAGGTGAAGGTGCCATCTCTTCCATCTTGGTCTGTACTTTCCTACCATTTCAGTAGCAAGTCGGACCACATCAGCTTGTTCAGAGGTGATCCGAGAGCTACAGGGGAACAGCACGACACCACTACTCACTGAGAGGTGAATACGGTCACGCCTCCTGCGATGAGCAAGAGCGGAACAGCGTTACTCCGGCTCTTGGCGGAGGGGATCTCCATTGTGGTCGCTATTATGGTGAGTCAAGTATCTGAAGATTATACGAGAGTCTGTCAGTGCGAAGGATCACACCGATACAAGGGGGCTTTGAAGATGGGAAGAACGCTCGAGTGAGCTGGGCTTGAGATTGTCAGGAGGATTCCAGTACGTCGCGTTTGTATGTCATATATCCAACAGTATCGGCCGGCTAAGCACCATATTAGGCATGACCTAAGCCATATATCTCTGCCATACAAACTGGATTGTCGGATCAAAAGATCACCGGTCCGTTCGCGGGCCACCGAATGCTCCAGATCAAAGCAGAAAGCCGCTACGGGCCTGACTTGGCGCAGATCCGTGGGCTTTGTGACGCGCTACATGGGCAGCATCATGCACATGCATGGTCTGGCGTGTGTTGGACGGTAGTTGTACGTAGGTAGTCTTGGTATGGTTGTTCTGTGAGTATAGTGAGTATCGGGAGAACGTCAGGATGAACGTGCTTTGTGCTGGCTTGAATTGGTCGGATCGAACGTGGGTCGGTGGCAAAACCAAGCGCGTTCTCGAGTGCATCGGGACAAACCGACCGGGAAACGTTCGTTAAGTTAAGTCCTTGTCCATCTTTGCCTGACACATGGAAGATCGCGGCTGCATAAGCACCGAGCTGGGTCAACGCTCTCACTATGCAACACACAGTAGATATAAAGATGACTTGGGGGGAGCGACTGCATAGTCCGATTGTCCGCCGTATCATTGAGTCTCGTTCGAGGCAGCATCTTTGTCTGAAGCCGTTCAGCCGTCGTCACAATCTCGTTAGTTGTACAACCGTTGATCGCTGTCTTCTGTCTAGCCCGCCTGATCATCATGGTATCAAAATAAGGTATACGAAATCCCACTATGCAATCCTGATTGATGTGTTAATGATCTGACTTCTTCATCTGACTAAACGCTTTGGCCATCTCCCTCAACTCCGTATTGAAGATTACACCCTCAGCATCCTTCTTCTCCCACCCGCGTCCAGCTGCCAGCCCGATGCTCGCTTTGCCGAGGTCCGACGCGTCAATCACGTATTGAGGTATAAGAGGGTTGAGGACCGCTGACATCCATTTCAGACCTTGTCCGTACCAATATGGCATACGAGGGAGGTGCTATACCATGAGCAGTTCGCGTCAGATCGCGCACTTCAGATGCTCAAAGGGAGAGATGCCAGATTGGAGGCATGAAGGGCTGCCACCATGTACTGATCCGGCGTTCAATGGGCTTGGTTTGACTCACCTCTGGGGTAGGGTTGATCCCGCCCGGCCTAAGGTTGACAGCCTCGAACTTCCCTTTCGAATTCTCCGCCAGTTGAAACAAGGCTTTCTCCGTCCTTCCTTTCACTCTCGCGAACAATTGAGACGAGTTCTCGTCCTGCTGCGCCCCTTCGCCTGAAACGTATATGAACTTGACTGGGGTTTTAGGCGTACCGAGGGTTGAGAAGGCTTGGGCGAATGTAAGTGTGTAGTCGTGGGTGATTCTGCCGAACCGTTGTCTCCGATTAACGCACAACTCATTCGTAATACGAGCAATCATGATTACAAAGCAGGAACAGAATAAGCCGACTTCGCTTACTCACCTCGTATACTCCTCCTCCTTCAACCCTACTTGCGAGATCCCCAAAGCCCAAATACAGCTCGTGTACCCATCGCGCCTAATCTCATCGACCAGTCTCTCGGGTATCTCGTCAAACCCTTTCGGATACTCGGAAGAGGGCAGCGGAATATGCTTCACTTTTGATGAAGATTCATATGGCGGTCTTCGAGACAAGACCAAGATCTGAGAGATGGATGGAGAGGCGATCGCTTCCGTGAGGATGGCTGAGCCAGCTGTGGACAGGTCAAAAAGGGGCCAAAATGGGATCAAGATTGTCACCCAGCGTTACAGATTATAGGACGGCCAATGATATGTCGATGCAAAGTGTGAGCGCACTTACCATTACCGGTCGCTCCGGTGATGATGACCTTGGACATGGCTTGAGGATCAGGTTCTTTCGCGTGCGTTCAATGACTCGCCTGGTCGATATAGAAATTTAGCCGAAAACCAATGAGAGATGGATCGAAATCGACGAGGGTTATGATGATCCCCGCCTGCTTTATATATAGCTATGCATATTGATGTTAATTACAGAGCCATGCCATGGCAACCGGTGTTGATAAGATATGAGGACACCCCGACGCCGAAGATACCAAGCGCGCGAAATCATGCCCGACGGCCTTCGGTCACCTCCTCGTCCCTGCGGATCCCGGACCGCACGCAACCCTCTGTTGACCAGGTGCGGACACCCAGGTCATTAGATGATGTTCCCGGAGCAATTAGTCGCGCCGCGGTCACAGTCGAGCTGAGCCTCGGCAGATGTTCTGGGATATATGAAGCGTTCATACTATCGCGGCAATCAACAGCTATCCCAAATATGACCGGCGCTTGGAGTTGCAAAGAGTCCGGAGCCGAAGCGGGCAACGCCGATCGAATGTAATGCTGGGAGTTCGTAAACACAAGAGCGAGGTCTAGTCGTATGCTTGATAACTCTGGGATAACGACTTCAAAGCTTACTGAAACGCAACACAGCAAGGACTGGACATCCTGAGATGTCCGAGTCGGCAGATCGAGTGGGCCCGAAGACTTTCGGCGCAACACATCTTCTGCCTCCAAAACCAGGGTCGAACCTTGCTTCGGCAAGCGCAACGCTGGCATCGTCTTCAAGAGCGTTCCACATTGCACCTCAACATGAAGGATCCCAGGCGCTGCTGCGACCTCTGGATGATCCACCTCAGATTTTGCTGATCCTCGTTGGTCTACCAGGATCAGGCAAGACGACCTTCGCCGAAGCTTTGGTCGCATCTTCCGAGAGGGGCGATCAGCATCATGCGGGGGATGCCTTGCTAGGCAACGGACATAGCCCTGTACGATCTGACGAGCAACAAGAAGGCCTCGACACGACCGCGGACGGTCTCGATGGAGCTGAAGGTCACAGAAAATGGGTACGAGCATCTCAGGATGACGCACCGAATCGGCGGCGGCAGGAATGCGAGGCGAGAGTACGGTGGGCATTGGGGCAAGGTTGTAATGTCATTGTTGACAGAGTGGGATTCGATCCTGTGTGAGTGGGTTGGTCCAGGACTACGAGGAAGCAGAGATATCCAAGAACGATCTTTTGCACTACACTCGAGTGTTAATTGCAGTCCGAGAACCACTGATCCTAATATCGATTATTTTTCGGGCAGCCAAAGAAGTCATTTCATCGCCATAGCCGACTCCTGGTACCCACGCCCGAGGGTATACTGCCTGACTCTATCCGTTTCTCACCCGACCCTCGAGTCGCGTCTCTTCTCCCGTGCTTCTCATCCAACTATCCCAGATGCTGAGACAGGCCTCAGAGTCTTACGACAAATGGAATCACAGTTTCAACCGCCATCATGCTTGCCGGGTCAAGGGGAGGGCTTCGATCGGATTTATACCCTACCCGAGACGGAGCAACCTGTCGACGGGGTGTGGGACCGAGAGAAGCTGGCCGGCATATTGAGAGATATCGAAGGAAGAGGGCAAGTCGAGATTGGGGGAAGAAGAACGATATCGCGGCCGGTGCCAGCCTCGATGGGACGTGGCTCATACAATCCTTCGGAACGCGGCAGAGGGAGAGGCAGAGGCACTGGAAGCTTCGGAATTCGGGGCGGACACGAGAGAGGCGGTCGAAGGGGAGGATTTAGCGCGGACTACGGGAGAGGCTCTTGGAGAGGTGGACATGGGCCTGGATGGGGTCATGTCAGCGGTCGCGACTCCGGACCCCATCCCACTTCGACCGAGAACCAAGGGTATCCTGATCGTCCGGTGGATCGCTTCGGTGCGCCAATTCGGTAAGGGGATGTATGAACCACTGCTCGTGGGTTCTCGTCCTCGCGAAGATCGAGCTCGAACCCGCACTCCACCGCACGATCAAATCGTCGATCCAAGCGTCAGCGTTCCGCCGTTTCTAAGACACAGGTTGTGCGCTATCCCATCTTTGCCAAGCAAGGAGACGGCAGGTGACTGGGCTTGTACGAATCGGTACTCCCACAGATCATGCCCACGACGCCGGTGTTGAGGCGCAGGCGCATCGTGCCTGTCATTTCCTCGATCACGACCTGGCTGCAAGATCGGTCTGACTGCAAAATGATCAACGATCTGTATGCGGCGAAATGAACCTTGTAACTGTACTAGAGTCTAGAGATAGATAACGGGTTCACATGTCATAACTGCAATCCGTAGTAGCAATCACATGGTTTTTCTCTCCGAACGATCTGGTTCATTCATGTCTCATGCTCATATGATTGTATGTATCTGTGTGAACAAGTAATTGACAGAACACCCTTCCAAGAGGTGATTCGAACTTTTCGTCCGTCAATGGCTTCGAACAATCTCTAAACGCTGAGAACGAAACAAGGGAGGTCGGTTCATGCGCACATGATCCACCACTAAGTCCACCTTTCGCCAGCAGTGCAACGCTTTTTTGCTCATCACTCGCCAACTCCGTTATCGTCAGTATCAGAATTTGATGGTGGATTCACGACGTAAGTCCATCGTCGAGGCTATGTTACTTGAAAGTGCATGCAAGTCTACGAGGATGATCCAAAGCTCTCGCGTAACTACACAGCTATGCTCAATCGGTCCTTGTATGATCCGCTTAGTGTTTGGCAGCGGTCTGTTTACCTCGAGGTCGCTCGGTGACAACACTGTATAGCGATCATCAGCATGAACCTCAAGTGAAGGAAAAGAGATGTCGTGATTTTGCTGAATATGCAGAGCGAGACTCACGACTTGTTACCGTCCTTGTCTTTGGGTCGTCTCGTCCTGACGTGCTGCAACAAGCCATAGATCGATCGAGGGTGCTTGTTACCCTTTTGTTTACCTCTACCACCACCGTGCGCGTGGTCGACAGCGTTCATGGCCACACCTCGGACATGTGGTCGTTTACCGAGCCATCGGGATCGACCGGCTTTACCCAGCGATCGTGATTGGTGTTCTTTGCTGTGATGCGAGAAACGTGCAAATAGGGCATCATCAATGATTGCTATCGCTTCCACTGATGGCTGGTACTCACTTGCTTACGACACCGACGGTGGCCGAGCAGCCGGGATCCAGCTTCCTGACTTCTCCACTCTGAAGCTTGATGAGGACATAACCGTTCTTCGGCAGCCTGTTCCCCTCCGCGTCGAAACCACCTCCCATCGTCAGAACATCCGCACCACCGATAGCTCGTCCGTCCGCAGACTGATGCGAGACGACCTGGGCGAACGTGCCCGCCGATCGACAGAGCTGCATCTTGCCGTCCGTTGTCATGGTCAAGTTGTGCACTTGCGTGCCGGGCGGGATGAGGAACAAGGGCAAGACGTTTCCGGGCTTCAGAGTGACCGTTCGCAAGAGACCGAGCGCTCGTCGCATCTCGGGCGTGTCGGTAGCTCCTACTTTTGAAGAAGACACCTTCGATGCCGATGCGTTTCCTGACAAGGCGGTGGTTTGGTCGAACTGCTGAATGAGACTTTCGGGTATACCTTTCCTGTAAGATACGACAACATCTCCCGCTCTCAGACCTTCAGGTGCGACAATGTAGCTCCACCCAGCTTTGACAGCCTCCAACGACTTCTGAGTACCCCTGTTCTCCTCGTCGAGCGCATCCTCGGCCTGATCAGCGCTAAGAGCCACTACGCCAGGCTCGGATGCCGATCCCCTCTTCTTGATGAGAGCGATATGAGCTGATCGTCCAGGGTCATACTCGATCCGAACGACGTCGTGCTCGCCTCCCTCCACTCGGTGGAAGTCGACCGTTCGCAGCCTTCGCTTGTGTCCTCCTCCAACGTGTCGGTTGACCACTCGACCGGTATTGTTTCGTCCTCCTTTTCTTCGAAGCGGCACGGTCAATTCTCGAAGCGGTCCGCCTTTGTGCAAGTGTGGGTGGAAGGGGTATATAACGTGTCGCAAAGACTGTCGAGGTGTATCTGGTGATCAGTTCCCGATTTCGAGTAATGTAATCACTCTTATGGGTTTGGCGTCCAGCATATAACCGAGACATCTCAATCATGGCCTTGAGATATCATATCGGGTTCTGTCTTGAAACAAAGGCGTGGGACTAGTGACGACACTCACAGGGATGAAAGGGTAACCTTTTCCGGTATATCTCTTCAACATAGCTCCCTCGTCCTTCCTTACGGGCGGCGGACCACCGAACATCATCTGACCTTGCTCATCGTTCCGAGGAGTCGAGGGCGTAGCGTAGCTTCGAACAACGACGAGTCGGGAAGTCGAAGCGAGGGAGGTTCGGGTAGCGGAACGAGCTGTGCTCAGCGCCGATCGAGGAAGGGACGCCATAGCGTTGTGTGGTCTAGCGATAACTGATAACGATCGAAGATGTACACTCGACTGAACTATAAATGGAATATATAAGAAGAGCGAAGTGAAGAGGTCGTCGGACTTTTCGATTTCGACTTGAGGCAGAGGTGCGTTATGAAGATTCTGACAATTCTCTGACCACGTGGTTCTCACGGCTTTTACTGTACGCGCTGAATTTCGCTGGAAAACTGGCTTGAATTCTAGGATCCTGAAATCTCGCGGTAATACACCAATGTCGTCGACGCGGTCCGACCTCGAGACCGAAGTCGAACCCAAAGTTCCATCTTTCATCCTCGCGCTTCATTTCTGTTCTGCTTCATCCCCTGTTCTGCTTAACCGATCTCATCGATAGGAAAGCACATCGAGATGGTAGCTATCACTGTATCCGTCCCGGGTAAGCCGACAGTCAACCTTGACTTTGCTGGTAAGCATCCTGGAAACGTTACGGTCAAGGACGTCAAGATTGCTGTTCAGGCCAAGTTCCCCAAGGTGAGTATCGGACGATTGAGCTGGAAACCCCCTTCATGTGTGGTCCGCGAAGCGCGATCTACTCGAGTGCGAACGTCGCTGAACAGTCCTTCACTTCTCTCGATTCAGCTTGTGCCCAACCGACAGCGACTGCTCCTTCCTTCGACCTCAGGCAAGCCCGTCGCTCTCACCGACGAGTCCCAGACTCTTTCCTCTTACAATGTCGGCGAAGGCGCCAAGCTCAAGCTGAAGGACCTTGGGAAGCAAGTAGGATACAGAGTACTTTACCTCTGGGAATATGTGAGCTAATCACTTCTTTCTTTCAAGTGTTAAGGAATCCACTCACTTCCCTCTCCTTAACAAATATGAGCTGATCTTTGATTTCGGGAATGTACAGGTTGGACCTATTTTCCTCAACCCTCTCCTCCTGCACTACTCTCACCTCATCTGGGGTCAGTATGAGCCGTCCGCCCTCCAGCTGTGAGTAGCTATCTTTATACTGTCGAGATCTGTTCTCAGCTAAACCATTCTATATCTGCAATCTGCACAGGGCCGTGCGAAACCTCATCGTCATCCACTTCATCAAGCGATTCCTCGAATCCGCCTTCGTCCACCGTTTCTCCAGAGCGACTGTTCCTCTTTCGTTCGTATTCAGGAAGTGAGTAGAAAAATTACCCGTCGGTCGCCTTTCTTGTAAACGTCATAAGCTTATGCGGTTTCCTACTATAGCTGTCTTTATTACTGGGGTATTTGCGGCTTCCTCATCGGAACCACGCTCTATAGACCTGGCTATTCCGCCCAAGCGCTTAAGGGCACTCTGCTCGATAACCCCAAGTGGATCGGCTTCTGGACTATCTTCGAGCTGGTATGTTAGCTGTGAATCGCATCTGTATCCTGGTGCATTGCAGCTGATCATATGCCCATTTGGTCTTGCAACCCACACAGACCGCCGAGCTGCTGAACCTCGGATCTCATCTCCACCTTCGATCGCTCCGACAGCCTCCTGGCCAGCCCAGAAAGTACCCGACTGGCCTCGGCTTCGGTACTGCCGTCTGCGCCAACTACTGGTTCGAGCTTCTCGGTGTTCTCGCTCTGGTCATCATCACCTTCGGTGACATTGGCAGTGAGTTGCTTTGGTTGTCTCGCCTTACTCGTCGCATCAATCCCCAGTGACTTCCTGAGGTGCTACCAGCTTCGACTGCCTGTACATTGTAAAGGAATAAAGTTAACGTCTTTCTCGCCTTATCCTCAGCTGTCGTCTACCTGCTCATCGGCGGCTCTTTCATGAAGACCTGGGCCGACCAAAAGTACGCTCGATACAAGAGAGAGTTCGATCCCAAGGTTTTCCCTGGCAAGAGGTACAAGCTTTTCCCTCCTATCTACTAAAGATGTACATCGTGTGAAGACCGTTAGAGCCGGTCGGTGGTAGGAAACAGAAGGGTTGGGGGTCGTTGAGATTGGGTAGGCGACCATGAAGTGGGTAAAAGTTACGATCAGTCGCGATCGAGATACATATCATAATGAGAATCATCATCATCATCCATGTGAAATCATATTCATGCGATTCAAGAAGACTCGCTGTGATCAGGTTGTGATGCTTCAGTTTTAGCCTCACAGTCAGCGGTCAGCACGATTCATGACGACAGAATGGTCTTGACCACCTTGGACAGCTTCGTGACAGTGCATTACAACAGGATACAGACCTAGGACTATGAGTACAACGACAACATATTTTACACTAATCGCTTTCATACCCGGCTAGCAGTCCACCCGCTAGGCTAATGCCACTACCAACGGATGATGCTGTGGCTGTTTCTTCATTCCCCTTCCTCTTTGCAACAGTGACAGCAGGACTGGACTTCCCAACAAATCCACTGAGTACATCGCCCTTGATCCTTCCCTTCACCCTGACTTTGTCCAGTCCGAAACCGCCAGCCTTGCTTGGTGTAGAGCCTGCGCTCGCAAAAGACGTATCGGCGAACGGATCGTATTTCTTGACCGTTGTCTTACGCAGTACCTCCACCAGGCTCGGTGAGCCACTCCCGTTGTCGACCAATTTCCCCTTGCCTTTCCCGTGCAAGTTGGGATGTCCTCTGGGTGTCGGTGTACCTCGTACAGCTCTCACAGAGCTTTCGCCATCGTCCGGATTCGTGTATGAAGGATCTACCAATAAACCCTTGTTCTCCCTTTGAGCTACCCACATCTCCCTTCCCCTCTCGACATCCTCTGCACCGAGATCCACATCATCATGCAACCCGAATCTGCTCTTGGTATCCTCATCTCTCCCTTGTTTCTCCAACATCACCTTTTTCTCCTCTCTGAAACGCCTTCGGAGTGCCGATGAGATAACGTAGGGGTCACCGTTGAGACGTTCTGACGCGCGTGTGAGCTCCGTCAGCCGAGATGTCCCTCTGGCTGCCCATTTTTGCTGGTCGATGGTCTTTTCGACACCTTCGAATGGGTCGGCGGGTGGTAAGGACGCTGAAGGCGCTTCGGTGTCTGTGAGGTCATGAGTCAGCAGAAGCCCACATTCAGTCGAGGCTGGTCCAAGCCATGATGGGACTACCGGTGGCAATGGTCGGGTAGACGAAAGACCCCTGCAACAGGTGTGACTGATTGAACATCGAGGGAGACTTGTCGCCGCTGAACTCACCATGGACCGCAAATCCTCCATTCTCCTCCGGGTCCCAGTCCTCATCCTTCTTCTTTGCTCCTTCATGAACCACATACGCAGCGTTCTATAGTAAATGTCAATGGTGAAAATGTTCGTCAGCTATATTGAAGAGTGCATGTGGAGACATATAGTAATCATCGTGAGATGTGCAGCAAGTTACTCACCTTGGGATCTGTACGGATCTCGAACCACCCGTCACAAAGATGACATTTACACTTGAAGCCGTAAATAGGGGTGGAATAGTAGTTTCCTACTTTACTCTTCCGAGCATTGTAACGTACTCCAGCTCCGATATGGGCATTGCAGTGACCGCACCAGATATTGAAAGGCAGCTCGAACCTAGATGTGATGAGATATGATCGTGAGCGGCCTGGGTTTCTCTTTATCCACCGTCGGATTGGATACTCACCGAACGATCAATATCCCTTTATCGATATCTTTCGCTCGATTTCCAAGAGCATGTTTCTTCCCCTGGTACGAGTTGAGTGTCGAATTCTTCTTGGGATCATAGTCTGGCGGGATATATCTGCGTTGTCAGAGCCAATGTCAGTGTTTGCGAGAACCCCACAAGTGGAGGAAGAGTCGAGTGATGATCGAGATGAGACATGAACCAACCTGTTGAGCCCCTGCATCTTGCGCTTCCCTCAATGCTCGCTGCGACAAGCTGTCGAGAGTTGAGTTACCGCACGCCGCTGGTCGACGACGACAAGTTTGTAGAGGAATCCAATGGCGAGAATGCTCGCGAGCAGATTGAAAGTCAAAGAGTCATGATGAGATTGAAAGGATCACGACGAATGTCTGAAATTCGCCGCACGGTTATCGACACTCCGGAGATTAAGCTGATTGCTACTACAGGTGTTCGCCCGTCACCACCATGTCACCATCAATGACTCCACTTTGAATGCTCGGATACTCCACTTGTTATAACATTTCCAAGCTAACAGATTCTCATCTTCGGTCATAGAACTGAGAAAGTATCGCATCCCGTCTGCTCTGCGCAATTTTAAGCTCAGTATCGCTCGGTTAGTACCATCGTGGGGGACCAGGTGGGAATCCCGGGTGCTGAAGTTTTTGGCTGGACGACGGCCGCTTTCATCAAGCTGTCGAAGCCCCTCTTTCCAGAGCCTATTGACATCGAGCACTTGGGTTGCGATCATGAAGAATGAGTGGTGCTCTGCCCACTGTGTTCACACATGCTTCTCCTTTCTGTCTCGAGTGGGCTATTGCTGTGATATCCGTCTTCGTATTGCCAACACTGTTAGCTCCGAACAGCCGCGACCGTCAACAGTACTTCCTCCTTTCTGCCGACTTCGACATTCGCAACAAACTAGCTGCATTTGCAATGTCTCGTTTTTGGTGAAAGGTGGTCGAATTTGCAGAGTGGCCCATTCAAGCTGCTATTTGATGTCGACTATCGTACGTCTTGACGATGTAAAAGGTAGGCTACCCTTGTTTGTAAGAAGGGTGCAATCGGGGTCTCTTCATGGCTTCTCGCTGGCGTCATCTCATAGACTCTCTAAGCACAAAGGCTGACTCACACAGACTCAAGGGGATGATTCGACTCGGAGTCCTGAGCGAGGTCTCCAAGCTGCAGCCCAAGCTGTCATACATATATATATAAGCGTATGCAGTCCCGCTCTTTCAGACTGATATTAGTGACACATACTGTATGTCTCACTTCACCTTGTTTTTTGTTGACTTTCACATCTTACCGGAATATGGACAATCAGCATCACCGGTCCAGCAACTGGGGCCCGTCTGCAGCCAGTTCCGCTGGATCACAGGGGACGCAGCTTTCCTTCACCCATCCCACGCAGAGGTAAGTGAGACCTCACCTGCTGGGTATGTCATCAATTCTTGCTAGACTCGGCTGAACATTCCCAGGGCTGACAAGGAGTTCGTTTTCTTTGCAGCGATCCAGCTGAAACAGTCAGTCCCAATTCTTATGAGCCTGTCGATACGTATTCTCAGCCCGGGCCGATGACCGATCAAGATGGTCAGACGATGTTGAACTTCTCCGCGTTGCAAAGTTGGCTTATACATGAAAACCTCAGACACCCTTCTGTTGACTCTGGAGCCACAGCCGTACCGTCAGACGTAGAAGCTCAAGCCTCTTTTGGTGATGGAACGGCAATTTACCAGGGCAATTGGCCCGTCGGCTATGCCCCTGCGAACGACCCTAGTGGGATACGTCCAGCGGATGTCTCCTCGCAACAGGTTACCGCGAAATACAATCCATATCCGGAACGATCGCAGTGGACGGTAACAAACATCGGTCAGGACCAATTCTCCGAGCCGTTTACGACAGACTTGCAAGGTGATGCCACATCGCATCGCGGCCTGTTCAGCCAAGATGGTTCAAGCACAATTTCCTTGCCCCGAGATGGGGAAGATCATGTCCTCGATCTCGCAACTGCTGCCTCAACGGATTGTGATGACCCGAACGCGAAACTGCCTCATGCATTTGAGGAGCGCCTGAGACAGCTCGCCAATGGGCCGAGTCCAAGTCTGCCTCGATTCGACAAGTCTTATGAGGCGTTTCGGGCTCGGCACCGAAAGCTCAGGAATGAAGTCGAGTCATATAAGGATCTGACAACATCTAAAATCTATTTCACCGACACGGATAAATGGCTTCTCTCAGAATGGTCGCAGGGCATCGATCCCATCGTGGATACGGACCGTGTTGAAGTCACCAAAGACCCAGGTGGGGTCACCATCCTGCGGACCAAACAGCGAATCCTCACTACCATCAGTCATGGTCCCGGGAATGGAGTCGAAAACGATAGAAATTCTAGCTCTGGCACCCTTCCATCGGCCGATGAATCCATCCTCATCTATCAACCCGACGCTGAAGGTCTGTGGACGCACTTGTCAGCGGCTGAGAATCTGACGAACATGCCCCGGGGTTGGGAACCTGTACTTCAGTGTAAACGCGACGCACGTCCTCATCGTGCTGCGACAGCCAGAGCGTTGCATGATGTTTCGCCCTCTTCCACCTGTCTTCATCCGGGCGCACAGCGCAAACCGCTCGCAGACGGGCTCGTGCCAACATGTATCCCCCACCACAACATGGTCACAGTGAGGAACCTGATGAGGGTCCGAAGGAGTAGAGGGGCCCGCAAGGGATCAGAGGTGAAAGCAGGCAAGATATATAAACGGACCTGAACGAGGCTGCTTTGCTTGGGGTTCTGTCCTTGAGCGGTGGAATGCGTAGATTCACGGAGAGCGTGTTCGTAGTGGTTGTGGCGATTGTGAATTACTGAGCCTTACATACAGTACACATTCTTACAGCGGTGAATCCCGAGTTGACTACATGGAGCGCTTGACATCGTCACCACTCGCAGGGATGACTACCATGAATGTTCAAGTCATAGCTGGCATGGCTCGCCCAATCGTCAGGTTCGGGCCATGGGGGACGACAAATTTCATAAGAGCCGGTCTGTAAACTTGATCTGCCTATCGACAAACTGCTCCGAACAGGTTCTTCCCACGCCCGATTTTGAGCAGATCATGTATGGAATGCTCGCAGGGGAAGTCACGAAGCAGCCGTCTTGGGCAGCTTTCCGATGAAGGGCTGAGATATCAGGCATAGCCAATTCTGCGCACTCGCACGCCCAATTATAGTGCCCTGTGCGGCAGGAGAGCACGGTATCGCCTTTGCGTCTCCGTGACGTCGCACTGTATACATTATGCATCGATTTGATCATCAATAGCACAGGTCTACGTCCCGGCATTCTGCACGTGGCGAGGACGTTATAAAAGGAAACCCAACCTCGCTTGCAAGAGGGGTCGATCGCTGTCGCTTCAAAATTTCTCACTGGCGTCATTGTCATCCTTGCATGGAAGTACTGCCCCGGTCACAAAGGATGACCGACACAGCTCAAGGAAATGATTCGACTCAATTACCTGAGAGACATCTTCACGCTTCAGGTCAAGTTGTCGTATATAAATGGCGCATGCAGTCCCCGCTCTTTTAGAACATTTCTGATAAACACATATCCTTCACTCCACCTTGCTTCCTGCATCGAATTTCTCATCTCGCGACAATATGAGTGATCAGTATGACTGGTCCAGGCAGTGGAACCCGCCTATGACCGATCCTGATGAGTCACAGGAGACGTCGTTCCCCATTCAGAAGTAAGTGAGGCATTGGCTGCTGATTTGCCATTTCCCGTCACCTCCTGCAGGCTTCTGTTGGACATCTGCAGGGCTGACAAGGAATGCTACCCTTCGCAGCGATCCAGCTGCAACAGGTTGGACCGGTTTCGATGAGCCTGCCTATACCGTTCCTCAGCCCGGATTGACGACCGATGCAAATCGCCAATCGATGCCAATCTTCACTCAATATGATCAGACGATGTCAACCTGGACTCCATCGCACAATGGGCTAGAATATTACGACTCCGGACAACCTTCTTTTGGAGCTAGCTTAGCAGCTGAGCCATCAGGCGTAGGGGTTCAACAACCCTTCGGGAGCCAAATGACACTTGATCCGAACTGTCAGCCCACGTATTTTGCTCCACCATTTGACGCAAATGATCTGTCAGCGGATCCAAACTCGCTTCATGCTACCGCGTACCCCGGGTTCGATTTTACCTTGGGACAGAATACAGATTGGTCAAATATCGGGGCTTCTGGTACTGGGGGACATGGAGTTGCCGATCTGAATCAGATGCAGTGGACGCTATCAGAGAGCGATCACGACCAGGTATTCGACCCGTCAATGACAGGCACGCAGACCAACACAATCCCTCGCCAAGATGATACCAGCCAATCCAGCATGACAAACTACCGACCTCACCGAGTGTCACACCTCGGCCCGGCAGACCTTCAGTTCGTTGCGCTTGAACCAGACCGGGCCCAGGTACTTCGACCCGTTACAGGACCGGGGTGGTATAACCCGAACCGCCACCTGTCTGACGACGCGCAGCAGCGGCTGAGGACTCTCGCCAGCGGACCATCGAGGAGCACGAATACGCAAGATGCGTTTTGGACTCGATATAAGAAGTTCAGGAATGAACTTGAGCCTGGGCCGCGTGAAGGATGGACTACGTCCAAGATATATTTCGGCCCGACTGATAACTGGCTTCTCTCCAATTTGGACACCGGTATCGCTGACATCGTTGACAAAGATCGTGTTCAAGCCACCGAAGACGGTGGAATCACCATCTTACAAGCCAAGCCCTGCAGCAGCTGGCCGGTGAACCCCAGCCACCCGGAACCGGAGACTGATTTCGAGACCCATGGGAATCCTACCTCTGGCCCATCTGAATCGGACGCGCAACCCATCCTCGTCCATTCCTACGACAACAAAGGTTTATGGACGGGCGTAACAGCCATTGACGGATTATCGAAATTGTCGAGCATGGAAGGAAAATTCACCCCTGTGATCAGGTGTATCCGTAACGAGCCTCCTCATCCTGCTGCAACAGCCAGACCATTAAAGGATCTCGTGCCCACTGATACATGTCTTCATCCGGCAGGCCAGCGAAGGCCTGTTATAGTACCGCTGAAGCCAGAGTGTTGTCCTCACTACAACATCTATAATGCGAGATCCTTTTCGAGAAAAAAACGGTCGAGAAATAACCAGACACGCTCCAATTCCTCAGGGGGGACCAGGGCTTAGGGTACGAAAGCGGCCGTGAAATGGGCTGCTTCGCCTGGCTTTGAAATCTCCCCATTCTGACCGAGTGGAAGAGCCATTCGACGGGTAATGTCTTGCAGTGGAAAGCTTATCGCGTTCGATATAGGAGTGGACATTGTGCTCGTACTGTAGAATAGAGAGATTGTAAGTCTAGGGGAGTTGCGGGACTCGTACACATAATCCGAAAGCAGGAAGTGCAGATTCAATAGTCAAGAAGGCTTCAGATCGTATCATATCAGGAGATTTCTGGAGCACGCGCATTTGTGTAAAGACTAATCGGTCCAGACTGATTTTGAGGGTGGTCGATGTTGCGGTCCCGGCCTCAGCCCCCTAGCTTGACAGGTGAACACAGTGACGCCATTGCAATACGTTATACATCGATGTGTCCATAACGACTACAGGACTATGTCCCGGCATTCTGCACGTGGCGAGGCCTCAGACCCGCCGAAAACCTGCCGGGCGAAGCAGAAGACATCAAATCACTCCCCGTCACGCTCAACGCTATCTCCTGCGTCTCCGCATCACCATCCGGCAGCGAGATCTCCCCGCTGGGACCCTGCTTCTTGGGCAGCACGGGGTTATCGCCATGTCTGTTGGTGCAGCTCGTACCGCTGATGCCAGAGTTCGGGATAGCAACGGTTTGGGGTGTTGTTTTCTCCTTGATAGTCGATTGGTCCGCTTGGCTCGAGGTGGGGAGGCCCTTTGGTCCAGGAGCGACAGAGTATATTACAGTCCCCACTGAATGGTGCAAGGGTTGTAAGCTCAAGTAACGCAGAGCTTCTTGAAAATCCGCAAAGATGCTCTGTACTACAAACGTAGATGGCAGTGAAGTGCGGGAGTCGCGTGGGAAAAGGTACTCACTCAGGACCATGCATCCTCCAGCGGCCAAGCCAGGCGTCATCCCGCTCCCATAATACCAAACGCTTATACCCAAGCTGACCGCCTTCCTGACCGTTAGAATCAAGTTTACAGTCACGGCGTTAACGCGCGATGTAAGCCTGTTGACGCCTCTGACGCAGATACCTTGGGTAAGGATGTTGAGCAAAAGAGCGAAAAGGGCCGAGGGTATCACTAGGTCTCGCCACTCCAGGGAGCCCTTGAAAGATGAACCGGACCTTTGATTCGGTGACGCATCGAGAACGAAAAGAGCCGAAGATGACGGTACTGGTAGAGCGAAAAGAGCCATAGGTGGGGATGAAGCGAAGGACTGATATGTCGAAGAGATCGTCGAATGAAGTGGTAGGAAGAACGGTAATGATAGAGCATGCTAAGCAAACACGAATGTTGTTAGCTATCTCATCTCGTTAATACGGCCAAATAATTGACTTACGCCATAGAACAAGGCTTCTTTCCACTGCCTACCATAGACCTTATACGTCTGTTCCTGCCACAAGCCCAGCAGAGCCGACAGAAACAGGGCCAAAGCCAGTAAAGCCACACCCGCAATGTACTCTTTCTCGAAGGAAACATGTGACGACGTTGCGGGAGCATTGCTCGAGGTTGATATCAGACCAGATGAAGGTGAAGTCGATCGTCGAGGCGAGCGACGAGGGGCTGATGCGGTCGCGAGAACGATGCCAGCCGTGATTAAAAGTCCTGCGAGCTATGAACAAATGCATCAGTACAGATGTTCACCAGGACACCACGAAGACGCGAGATGAGACGTAGGCAAGAAATTGTGCGCCTCACCATTTGGCCAACTGAGTAGCGTCTCTTTCCGATAAATCGCCCAACCAGCATCGAAACACAAAGGCCTATCACCTCAAGGAAATCAGTTTCCGTACATCAACGTGCCATACCACGGGTGGTGATTATGAGCCCTGCTCACCTCCGCTCCTGAAGATGATGTGTATCGTCACCGGTATCTAGCGGAGGGAATATTGTCAATGTCAGCTATACATTACGAAAGGCCTCTGATCTCGAAGTAGTAGCTCACCTTCAGCCCGAAAGCATAATTATTCACTATTAGTTGATTTTCAGGAAACGTCGTTAGTTGCGATTGTCGCGGTATGTGCTGGATCGGGAATAGGAATATCATAGCTTCTACTCACTCAGACTGATAGCCAGAAACAAGACCACTTGTACACCCCATCTGCTCAGCGGGACCTTCCTATCTTTCAGCCGAGGGTAAGGTATTCTGAAACCCTTGCTTGGACTCGACCTCGACCCCGAAGATTGTATTCGTTTTTCTGGCCGACGCCATTCAAGCTGCGTTGAGAGGTTGGTCATAGCTACATAGACGAACTGGGCGAATGTGAGGAATGTGCCTGTCATCGTAGCAGTATCAGCCGAGACCGCGGCCAGCATAGTTGAGCGGGACCCAGCTGCTCACCAGATTTGGGATGATCCTTCAAAATCCCCTCCAAAGCCCATACATTGCTGGGTCGTACGGGTACCAACCACCATCAGTATGCAGCTTCAATGGCATGTTTCGGAGACGCCGAGAAACGAAACGTGAATACCGTCGAGATACTCACGAGCAACAGCCTCCGAAGACCAGCGACAGTATCATGACCCATTCTCCGGCCGTACTTTGCAGGAAAGCGGAGACAAGGCTGGTGTCGACCATGATCCAAGGCTTTGGAAGACACTTCTATGCGTTTGGAGAGGATGTAGACACCACAGCGATACGATTCTGCTAAAGGTTGTAGTCTGGCTAAGGGCTTGAAGTGTTCGGGCCGATAGCGGCGAGTCTTCAAGGCAGATAGAAATCGAAGGAAAACGAGATGACCTAGCCGATTATTATCCCATAGTGAAACGGTGATTGCGCAAATCGTTTCGGGCGTCGACGACGCAGTGTATCAGTCAACAAATGAGTCAGATCTTGCTTCTGGAGCACTGATACGAGGTTAACGTGCATCAATGTCGTTGAAAGGAGCCCGCTGGACAAACATGTGTGTATGGTCATGCCATGTCCTGTCATTTTATCATCGACCTCGCCGCGCTACGCGTCATGACGACACGGCTGCTTCGGCGGTCATATCATCGAGCGGGGGTTTAGCTTTAGCTTTTTGTTGATGCTCCACGTGGGATTGGCCCTCGTACCCTCGTGCCTGAACGAGCTCGGTGGTGAGTACTCGGTGAAGCTTGGCAAACAACATTTTGCGTTGGCGTTGGGCGTTGGCATTGGCATGAGGATAGTCTGCCCTCCTCTGTATCTGTACTATCCGCTCCTTTTCTGCTCCGTCGGCCCTCTTGCCATAGACGGTAGCTTCACCTTCGGTGCGAGACATACGAACGACGCAACAAGGAGCCGACTCATATCGTGTGTCGCCAATCAACAGGTGAATGACTCGTGTGTCACGTCACGACGCGATGGTCATTTCTGTAACCACGCACGAGACGATCGAGTATCACACAACAACCATCAACGGACGAACGCTCACGAGAGAGGAGAAGACGAAAATCATCGTCATTGAGCCATTGGCCGTTAATAATGTCAGAACGGATACCAACATCCAGGATGGCGTACTCCGCGCCAAGAGTGGGCCACTGTCAGTGCTCGTCAACCATACAGGCAGAGAGGAAGTGGACGCTCGGAGCAGAGTGAAGGTTGTGTTGCTTCTTTGGGCTATCTGGGCTGTATGGATCTGGTGGTACTTTGGACGATAGTCATGTGCGGACGGACCTGAGTCCAAGCTTGTGAGAATATATCGGAAGCACCGGGTTCGCGTGAGTACTCAGTCGATATGTATCACCCCGGCTGAGGGGCTACCAAGCCTTGACACCAAAGGTGGGATTGCCGCCCGATGATCCTCTACTGTATACTGACGAGGTCGATGTCTCTGCTCCAGTAGGTCGGCGATCACAGCACAGCATACAGCACGTCCCTGACGTCCGACGAGCGTGGTCCTATCGGCGCCCGTACCAGGCCCTATAACCCATGACACTTGCGCAATGTCGCCATCAAGGAAGGCCATGGCATATGTGTGAAGCTCAATTTCCACATGGATAACGTAGCCAGCTGTTCAACTTGGACGCTTCGATGGCAATCCCGGAAAACCGGTACGGACCCCGTCAATCCCGGCCGAAATCAACTCATAAAGCGGATAGACCATGAAAAATGGAGAGCGCAAGAGACAATGTATGGATTCATGTCAACGTTCTATGCAGGCGGTCCTGTACTACCGTATCAAAACAAAAAGTCCCATCAACAACGCATGTGCGCCAGAAAATCCTTGCACACCAACTTCACAGGATACTTGGTCGTTCGTCGCTACAGCTTCTTCTCCATATCTCGGCCTTCTTCCCACATCGTCCTACCACTACAGGCGCATACGGTCTTCTCATTGCCCCACGCGCCGGCCGACCTAGCGACTACACCGGCAAAAATCTTCCCGATCGTCGAGGACCCCGTCTCGCCATTACCCGTGCCAACCACTGCCACCGCCGAAGTCGGCGCAGCTTCAACGACACAGCCTCTTCCTACCCATTCCCACAGCTCGCCGTCAACTTCCTTGAACATATCTCCGTAGCCGTCTTTGTCGGGCCGTATGCTGCCCAAGCTAAAGAACGGTTTGCCGGTACTGGAGGGAGGATTTACCATGTTCCCTGTAGAGGAGATATAAACATTCCAATCCCCTCCTTGGACTTCGCCGTTGCTGTGGCCGTTGCCGTTGGCGGTGCCATTTCCATTCGAGGTTAATGACGAGGAAAGACCGACTCTAGCCGGAGGTGGCAGACGGACTGTCAGATCCATCAACACGGTCTTTGGGGCGATTTGCACGAATCGGCAAATGCCAAACACCTTTTGCGTGTGCTCTTCCTCGTTCATACCGGGTAACGGCTTCTCAGGAACGGCTGCCGCTGTCGGAGATGAAGGTGAATTGGCCAAAATCGGATTCGAGGTGGAAGCGATCGAAAGAGGAACGGGAAGAGGGGATTCAAGGATGGATATGGCGGCTGTTGAGGGTACATTCGGAGACGCCGAGGATGAGCCTCGGACTATCACTTGGCGATTGGTCAATTTGAGCGCGGATAAAAGGTGAGATGGAGGTGCTGTGAACATGGAAGCATTGATTAGAATCAGCAGGGAGCCAAGGATTTGATCACGTAGTCGTAGCCGTTCACTCATACAAGGGAGAGAGCGTATGTGGTGACGCAAGAGCTGCTATGCAGAATGCCGAAGGATGCGCTGTTCCTGTTCGTGCATTGGTTTTCCCCGGATGAAGCATGCACCACATTTTCCGGCTCAAATAGTCTTTCACTCACTTTTGCCAGTAATAGTCACCCTCTTGCCCTCTAGATCGATATCATATCGCTCGATGCCTGTTGCACGAAAGAGGGATCAACCCGATTAGCTAGCTAGTCGAGATGTATGTATGACCATGAAAGTCCAAAGGATCCGTGATCCACGCACCAGGGATATCTCTCAAGGAGCTTTGGACAGCATTGACGCACTTTAGTGTAGGGCGTCAGATTGGCATCTCGTGAGCTTGTGCACATTTGAATTTAGGTGGCCTGGCGATGACTAGGCAGATTACGGGGAATTCGTTATAGTTTTGAAAGTATCGCTCACATTCTGGCAGGTCATGTCGACCGCAAATTCGGTCTGACCAGACAACAAGGAAGGGCGTCAGCATTGACGTCTGTCCTCAGTGCTTCGTCAAAGCGCTACAAATCGCAGAGTCTCCTTTGGGCTGCTCTCATGTCTAGACGACCCACCTTGAAAGCGACAGTAGCGAGCGTCATTTCGTTCGTGTATCGATTTCTGACAGCGATTGGTGGAGTATCAGAAAGCTATCAAATAGGATAGCTAGGAGTATCAGTCTGCGAGGAAAGGAAAAGGAACGATAAGAGTGCTAAGTATTGGGAGAGAATGTTTGCTTGAACAATGGTCTCCTTGTCCTTATGCTAGGTCAGCTACGAGCACGCCCGAAATTCATGAATCAGCAATGTCCGTAAATATCACCTCATCACCTCATTCCTCGGGTTGACGCCCCGACACACATCTGTATTCCGCCTCCACTTTGTTTCGGCGACCTCCGCGCGGAAGGAAACCACGTGTTCACACCATAGCGATCGAGCAAACACACGTCAACTGGACGCGTCTTACGCAGAGGGAAATCAAACATTACTTGCACCGGCAAGAGATGGGACGTCATGCCGTTGTTGTCCAGCATTTGCTCTTCCTCTTCTGTTCCGTCATCCTCGACTATCCTCGGTATCATCTCCGTTCTGGCGCTTGAAGGCAAAGTCAGCCGGCGAAGAGATCGCCATGGCCGACGATATCCAGAGCTGGATATCAAAGGCCATCGTTGATCATGACACGAGGCATGGCGCTAATCGGAGTATCCCACTCGAGGGCCGATATGCCCAACTGGTCGAGGTGAGCCCGAACAGCTTCTATCAACCCCTCGTAGGAAGATCGCCTCGTGCCCATTGTATAAATGCACATCGCTGATGATGGTTGGCTGCCACAACGTTGCAGTTCTCGTCGTACCGTACCCCGCTTGATCCGAATGCCGAGATCAGAGGAATCGCCTCTGACAGAACCCACCACGTGAGGGTGAAATTTGACGTCGAGGCCACTGACGAATTCGAAGAGTGAGTGGTCCGGCAGATAGTGAGCAGGTGGCGAATCAGAGCCGCTGGGCATACCACAAAGCACGAGTCGCCGACAATCTGCAGTCGTCTAACTCTTGTGACCGGTACTAGGCACAGCCTTAAGTCGCATATGGAGACTTACGCCCTCACCGCCTCGTTTGCAGACCTCAAGCCTCTTTGCCATCCGAATCACTGACATCCCATCTCCGGTCCATCTTCCACTTGCAATCATGCATAATCCATCTCGAGCAGCCTATCTCGTCAGTGAAGAAGAAGCCCTATAACCGCCAACCACATCCATCACCGTATCCGGACTTGCCGAGGGTACTACTCGAAGTGAAGAAGTGGACGGTCGTAGGCGGCAGTAAAGATGATCCGGTGTATTACGATAAGACGGCAGAACTGGGTAGAGGCTCGGCGGAGGGTGAAGGGAAATTGCAGGAGGTGCTCAGGAAATGGTGGTTCGGCGAGTGAGTCATAACCTATCTAGCGGACCTCAAATCACCTTGTCCACTCGATATCGTCTGGTGCATTTGGAATTCGTCGCCATTGATCGCACCGCTTCGTCCGACTCCAAAGAACATCTGCCCTTCATGAACTATGCTGATTGATGATTTGATTCTTTCCAGATCAAATTCTGATCCCTCGCAGAACCAACCCAGCTCGATGGAAACACCGTCCCGGAACTCCTCTTCCAAGCCAAAACCGCTGATATCATCTCCAGTCTCCCCATCACACACCATCCCGCAACAGAAACTCCAGATCCTTCCAACCCAACCTCAAGCTACTAGTATCACTGCGCTTGGTCCTCACTCCGCTGCGGCTGCGCCCGTGCCAGCTCCAATCAAAGTCGACAGCGAACAATCAATGAATATGATCCGAAATTTCCTCGATCCTTACCTGAATTCTACAGGCGGGAAGAAGCGAACAGTACCCGACTGGCTATTCGAGACTCCAGAGGAAGTCGAGCGAATGCTGAACGACATCAGTATATTCGCCCTTGACCTGGCGACATCTTCGCAACTCAGGCGACGATACTCCAGTACTTCCCAATATAGCCCCATCCCCATGTTGAGCGACAAGAAGGGTAAAGGCAGGGCTATTGTACCTCTGACCGAGGACTACATGCAGGACATTGGAATGGAGTCATCTGATTTGTTCAACCCAAACGGTGGTATCGCACCGATATTCGAAGATAATTTTGACCAGACGGCCAGTATGGCTTCGACATCTCGCCTTCTACCTGCCGTCCACACCATCCCGCCCGTGGCCCGCACGAGAACCTTCGTTAACCCTCTGCCGCCTGATCCAACCAAGTCTGTGGAGAAGCCCCGAAGCGAGGACGAGGAGAGCGACGATGGGATCCCCATACGCCCCGTTGGCGGGAACTTGAAGAGAAGGAATGACATGTTTGATCCGCTCGCGATGCCCAGCTCGTCGCCTGCTCCACTCGAAGACGTAGACATGGATGAAGAAGATCAAGATGGGACTAACGTCATGAAACAAGATCATATCGGTGACAACGGCGACGGCAACAATGTTCAGGTCGACAAGGTTATCGAAGAGGACGTGTTTGGCACCGCACAACGTAAAGGAAGAGATGGAAACGCGGAGACGGACGAAGACGATCTATCGGACTACGAGAGACGAAAACGTCGAGCCAAGAGGTCGAAAAAAGCGGCCACTTCTGATGGGACCGAGCTACCGCCACGTCTTAGGAAGGAGGAAACGAATTCTCACGTGAAGAGAAGATCCGTATCAGTCGCTGTTCAAACGGATCAGGTTGTCGATGTCGTTTCTGGGCCAGCTGGCTCGACTATCACCCAATCTGTGCGCACCGGAGCACATATTCTTGTGGATGACAGCGATCAATCCCTGCCGCATCCTTCACAAAGCCAACACGTCTCCGATGAATCTGTGGATAAAGACCGAACCAAACCAGCTCCAAATATGACGTATAGCGAGAAGCGTGAACAGCCTGTTCTCGGACCGAATACTTCCCAATCTCAAGCCTCTCCTGTCTCGATGCCGAATCGCACACAGAGTGATCGAGGCCACGATGCGGATATTTCAGGCTCTCTTGAGGAATCCATTCACAACGGACGCAAGCCCGCAGACCAGCCCGATATTCAAGCAGTCCCTCAAGTCAGAGCTACTCCCTCGCCTGATTTATCAAAGTTGAGACGTACGCGATACCGCTCAATCGATGGTCCCGATCAACCTGATGACGATACAAGAGTGACCAAGAAGCCCAAGATCGAACTTGCTACCCCGCTCGCCATAAACCGAAATGGAATCACAAGTATCTCCACACCTCAAGCTCAGCACACACCTGCTTCCGCTCAATCGAGCGGCCGGAGCACCAGAAAGAGCTTCCTCCAATCCATACGATTCTTCCGCTCGACGCCAGCATCTCCAGCTACTCCCGCCTCGCCGACTGCTAGACCTGGTGAGGCAGCTGCAAGTAGTCTGAGTCATGGAGATGACTCTGCTACCGGAGGTATAGAGCCGGATTCACCGGAAAAGCGTGCGGGCGATGGGGACGACGGTAATGAGGATAAGAGTCCGGGATTCTTTGCGAGGTTAGGAAAGTGGGCTGTAGATATGCCTCACTATGACCAGTCAGACAACGGCAGCGATGACGATGACGAAGATACTGAGATTCACGTCGAGGAGGAAGACGAAGGTCTACCTCGTACTGAGGCCGAGTCGGAAGGGAAGGTCGAACGAGAGAGTAAGACTGAACACGCAAAGGAGATCAAGGCGGAAGAAGAAGAAGAGGACGTCGAGATCAAGCGTGAATCATTGGAACCCGCTATAGAAGGCCCGCGCAAGAGAACGGTGGTCCGGATCTTCGAAGCGATCTACATCTCCGACTCAGACCTCGATGACATCTGCACTGATAACGAAGCAGATGCAGCGGATGACGACGATGGTGTAGACGATGATCACGGCGACGGGTTCTGGGGTGACGCTGTAGGGACGGATAGCAACGCGAACCGTAGCACTACTGACGTCTCTGCGAAGCAAGCGAAGGTGTCAGCAGACGACCAAAAGGATGGAGCCGACGAGGAGAAGCATGGCGGCATCTTCGATTCTCATCGGAAGGAGAACCCCAACCTCGATCAGCGGATAAAGTCTCAGTCCCCTATCAAGCAGCATCCCTCAATCAACAGGCAGAATCATCAAGAATTGCGATCATCGCCACCTATACCACCGCATTCAGACGAGCTTCCAGAATCTCACAATCGCCCCACCCCTATGCCAAAGCATCCTCGAGCACGATCTTTTACACCTGCAACCATGTCCACATTTTCATCACCCATCAGGTCGACCCAAAAGCCATCGTTAGTGCACGATGAGCCCTCGCAGCCAGCGCCGCTGATAGAGGAATTAGGCGGCAGAGCGCGGAAGCTCGGTGGGTATGAGTTGGATCTCAAGATAGATGGGCTGAGCGAGAAGTTTGTCCAGAGGGCTTTGGACGCTGCTCTGACTGCTCGGAAGGGAAAGAAATCCCAAAAGTAAGGATTGTACGGGGCAAGAGACAGGCGGAGTGGCCAGATGGATTTTGAGGTGGAAGAAGAGATGGGCAGCATTCTGAAGTGTAGCTGTGATCGGACGATTGGACTGGGCTGGGTGAAATCAAACGCGTAGCTTTGGCCTCAGAAGGACTAGTCCCTGGTTACATAGCTCGAAGCATTTGCGATTCCTGCCTTGTTCCATAGTTGTAGCATTCGATGTTGTATAGCAATTTCATCAGGTCATCATATGACCCGCATCTGTAATTCCCACGCACCATGTCATGCCAATTTCATCGTTTCCTCATACATGCAATGCAGGGCAGAGAAAAGAGACGTATGGACAGCGCCGTGACCGATCGAGTGAAGCATGTCAGGGCCTTTACCAGACTGTATGATCTGTCTTTCATGGAGATACGAGCAACGGACCATTCATACTGCCTGTATGTGTATACCTTGCAGGTTATCTATATGAGAATTATCGTTTTAAGCAGGTTCCACATATATCTGCGATCTCCTGCCTCCGCTCTGACTGCTCATCGCCGTCGACTGATCATTTACTTTTTGAGCCTCTCAGCATACTTCTCCCAGCCCTCTTCCTCGAGTTTCCCAACTTTGACCAAGACTTCCTCCTCGAGCTTCTTGGAGTACTCCTCCGTCGCCACGTTCAGTGCGGGGATCGAGGTGCCTAGGATTCGGATGGCGAGAAGGGCGGCGTTGGTGGAGTTGTTGATTCCCACTGTCGCGCAGGGGATTCCACGCTAAGAGGATGCATCATATGACGCAGGTGCCAATGGTAAGATAGTCAGCAAGAGTTCTGGTACTGCACGCTTTTGACAACAGCCCGTGATTATAATATGGCAGGACGCAGGTTGATGATTTCCGCCGTGATTTGCCTCCAGACGTTGGAGCAGAAGAGTCTTTTCCCCGTACAAAGAACAACTTCAACAACTCACAGGCATTTGCACGATGCTGTAAAGCGAGTCCACACCATCCAGGACACTCGCCTTGACAGGCACGCCAATGACCGGCAGACTGGTCTCACTGGCAACCATACCTGGCAGATGAGCCGCACCTCCCGCACCGGCGATGATGGCTCTCAAGCCCCTGCCAGAGGCGGCCTTGGCGTACTGGACCATCCGCTCAGGCGTTCGGTGGGCGGAGGTGATCGTCAGCTCGTAAGGGATCTTGAACTGGTCCAGGATCTTGGTAGCTGGCAGCATGACGGGTAGGTCTGAGTCTGAGCCCATGATGATACCCACGAGGGGCTTGGCATGCGAGTGAGCAGGCTCGGGAGCGGGGGGCGCGATGGGGTCGATCCACGATTTATCAGCATCGGGCTGGGAAAAGAGGATCTCCCTTAATCTCTCATTCAGCTCGGCATCCGACTCGGCAGTGAGGGTGATATGCCCCATCTTCCTGGCTTTGCGACTCTCGGCTTTCCCGTACAAGTGCACAGCCGCGCCAGGTACAGATAACGCCGAGTCGGCCATGTGGTGTACCGGGTCCATGGACGAGCTGGACCCGAGGATGTTGATCATGGCTGCTGAGGGCACTCGGAGCGAGGTGGATCCGAGAGGAAGAGAGAGGATAGCTCGGAGGTGATTTTCGAATTGCGAGGTCAGGCAGGCCTCGATGGTGTGATGGCCTGAGTTGTGGGGTCGCGGGGCGATCTCGTTGAGAAGAAGGGAGCCTGAGGGGAATGGGAATTTCAAGTAATTAGTATGCTTATCATCGTAGGTAGATACCATGTAAGATGATACCCAGCCGATGTGTTGTATGGGCTAGAAAAGGGGTCAAGTGTGAACCGCACCGCGCACTCACCATCTTCCATCAAGAACATCTCCACACCAAAGATACCGGCGCCTTCCAGATGGCTTACGGCCTTCTCAGCCAGCTCCCTAGCCCTCTGATTGACACCTCGGTGGCCTCGCAAAGGCGCCAGGCACACTCGCAAGATACTCTCCCTGTGGATCGTCTCCACAGCGTCGTACGACCTGACTTCTCCCTGCTTGTTCCGTACGACCATGACCGCTACTTCTTTCACGAACGGAGCCCAGCCCTCGGCGTAGAGCGGTCTGTCCCCCAAGAAATCGAGAGATGCCTTGATCGCCGCCGAGTCTGTTGATTGCAGTGGGGAGTTGCCTCGTCCGTCATAGGCTAGCGTCTTCGCTTTCAGCATCATTGGCAGACCAAGTTGAGAGGCCACGGCTTCCACAGCTTTCTCGGACGGGTTGACTCCCAGCTCTGCGAAGGGAGCGACGGGGATGCCGTTGTCGGCGAGGTACTTTTTCTGAGCGTATTTGTCCTGGATGAGCCTGATCGTCTTGGGCGCAGGTTGCACTTCACACAACCCTTCATTCTCCACTTGCTCCAGAACATCGGCGTTCACATGCTCGATCTCGACAGTCAAGACATCGCATTTGGCTGCCAGTTCCCTGATATGCGACTCGGACGTGAACGGGCCGTCGGGATGAGAGTGAGGCTCGGGTGCGAGAAGAGTCTGCTTGGCGGGAGTGTATGATCCCGAATCGAGGATGAGCAAAGGGATACCGAGGAGCGCAGCAGGGTGCGTCAGCATTCGGCCCAGCTGGCCTCCACCTACGACACGACACGACGAACGAAAACGACCATGTCAGCTATGTCAGCTACCTATGTTCGCCGGGCGGGATACCGAATCGTACATAGAATGCAGCTTACCGAGGATACCGACAGTCTTTCTAGGCGCCATCGTTTTTGCTCTGTTTTTTCAGGTATGAACGAAGTGGTGATAATACACAAGACAGTCAAGAAATCAGGTCAGAAAACGGTCAGAGGAGATTGTTATTGGTGTCGGTGTCGATGGGGTTAAACGGTAGTACTCACTGTAGATTGCTGTTATCAAGGAAAAAAAGTTAACTCGCTCCAGGCACGGACACAGTTCTAAGCTGGATTAGAAGCATATTGTAACACTATTAGGAAGCTATCATTACAACGCTTTCCTAATCTGCTCGATCGTCTCACCGGTTATCCCCTGGCCCGGTTACAGCGTCCCAAAAGATCCCAGAGCACCCCGTAAACATTCCTAGATCCTAGATGCGACAACGACACATTATTGCATTGCTTTGACTTCATCTTTCTTGCATTCTACTTTGAGATCATCGCGGAGTCCGATTGTGCAGACGGGATTTCGACTACAACTTTTCCACACTAGGAAGATGGGCGCCAAGGACGGCAGATCAAGCTCGGGATCAGAGCTGAGCTCTGTGAGGTCCCCTCTTCCCCTCGAGAGACTCGTGCCGTACCTCGAAGCCAATATTGAGGGGTTCAAGGGCCGGGTAGATGTCAAGCAGTTCAAGGTTAGCTACATCATTACCATGCTCCGCAAGTGGTCAGATGTGACGTAGCTTACCCGTATCGCTGTATCGCCTTTCGCATTTCTCAGTTCGGACAAGTGAGTCGTGTCCGTCTCCTGTTGTGACTCGTAATTGTATCGACTGATGATGGTGCCCCCTACTGCAGTCCAATCCAACATACTTCCTCACACCTTCTTCGCCTTCTCGAAGCTATGTACTCCGTCGAGCGCCCTCTGGGCCGTTGCTCTCGCCTACAGCACACAGAGTAGACAGGGAATACCTGATCCTCTCTTCCTTGAACAGGTACAATGAGTGTGTATCGAGCGAGTACCAAGTGCCCGTCCCCAAGGTGTACTGCTTATGCGACGACAAGAACGTCGTGGGCGCTGCGTTCTACGTCATGGAGTATGTCAAGGGGAGGATCTTCACCGATGTGCGGTTGCAAGAACTAGGCAAGGAGGAACGCTGGGCATGGTGAGTGTTTGTGCTATACGTCTCGCGTAAGATTGTCTAATTTTGCTCTTGGCTTGGACAAAGCTGGAAGTCGGCCATACAGACCCTCACCAAGCTATCCAATATACCACTCGCCTCGCTGAACTTACCTTCCTCTTTCGCACCCTCACCAACGGACAAGCCGTACTTCCCAAGACAAGTGACCTCCTTGCTCAAAGTATCTGCCGCTCAAAGTGCAGCGCAGGACAAGACATCAGGGGAGCAGGTCGGAGAGATATGGGGTACGAGGGAGATGAAGAGATGGTTCGAGGACGGTGCGAAGGTGTTGGCGGATGTTGAGAGGACAGAGGGAAGGGGAAGTGTCGTTCACGGGGATTATAAGCTGGATAATCTGGTGGGTAAGGAGGAAGGTTAAACTTAGCTGCTTCGGTATCAGTCGCTTCTTACTGGCATATCGTGAAGCTGAAGCTGACAAGCGTTGCTGCTCCCTCTGACACCTTGCAGATATTCCATCCAACCGAGCCTAGAGTAATAGGTATCCTAGACTGGGAGCTCTGCACTCTCGGCTCACCACTCGCCGATCTCGGAAATCTCCTTTTACCATTCTCGTTCAAGCCCATCTCCGATGCTCAACGGAAAGAAATGAGGTCGTCATTATCCCCCAGTACGGACGATACCAAAGGCAAAGTGGGGGACAGCGATGGTGGAGGCGATGAGCTGACGCTGCTGCTGGGTCTGAAAGGGCTGACTAGCGAGCAAAGTGGGCTGCCCCAGCGCGAAGAGCTGGAACGGTGGTGGGTGCACGGCATGAATCAGGGGCTGGCTTATCATCGGGATAAAACCAAGACACAGGTGCAGAAAGACTGGAATTGGCCGATACACGGTATGGAGTGAGTAGAAAAGGGCCTGACCTGGCTTGACCCCTCAGACATTCGTCGAATCAGACCGCAAACGCCGACAAGTTGTCAAGACCAATCCGTCTCGCCAATTCGTCCATTCCATCAGTGTGGCAATCAATATCAGAGAGGATGGATGCTGACTTGGCTCGACTCGATCTGGTTCTGGTACCCTTCTCAGCTGGGTCCGCTCTTGGATCCTCTTCAGGCTCGCCATCATCGCTCAGGGCATAGCAGCCAGAGCGGCGCTAGGTCAAGCGAGCTCGGCAGATGCCAGAGCGGACAGTAGGCCCGTCTTCGATTTCTTCGGGAAGATGGCATGGGAGGTGAAATTGGAAGCTGAGAGAGAGGGGAGGGCCAAACTGTGAGATGGAGATGATCCGAAAGCAGGTCTGGACGTTATCTTGCTAGCACCATGGTCCATTGCGTTGTTGGCTTATATGTATGCAAGGTATCTCAGGATCCTGTCGGACCTTCGTTCTTTGTGCTATCTAGACGTATCCGTCAATCTATATGCAAATGAGGTCTTTCTCTATGGTCCAAAGCTGCAGGTGCTGTGGCGTATGTACATGACAATGCCATGAGAATGGATAGCCCAAAAACCCGCTGCCCTTACATGAGACGAGCTTCGATCTATCTTCTAACCTTCTATCCAAGTCTCTCGATCACTGCCGACCTGGCCGGAACGCTGTCCATCGCACCTTGGTTCTCGACGCAGATCGCACATGCCTATAGTGTCGATAACAACGGGTAGAGGACATTCCGTCAGCTTCCAGATTTCTTGAAACCAGAGTCCATCCGGTATGCCCCAAGAGGTGAAGTAAGAATATAAGTCGGATCAGAGGCAGAAAAGGTTGGCCGATGGGTGGCTGGATCTTAAGGTAATCCAAAGCTGCAGAGTCATGCACGCCCGCGGAATAGAACGGAATATGGACCACTATACTCACCGTCAAACACGTCTTCAGGACTGACTCCAAATCACCAGCTCTGGACTCCCTCTCCATCAGACCTGCGACGAAATATCCCGCGAAACAGTCGCCCGCGCCCGTTGTATCTTTGAGAGGATTTACCAGCTTCCCAGCAGGTAAATAACCCACGCCCACGCCGACGCCCACGTCTTTTCCTCCTTCCGATTTGGTCGTTGGGTCAAAGTACAGTATCCCCTTTGATCCGAGTGTGCAGATCACGCCCACGTTTTGGCTGAAGAAGGAGTTTCGGTGAAGAGCCAATATCCCCTTTTTGGCATCTTCGATCAAGTTGGCAGAGTTCTCGTCCAACGCTCCAGCTTTGGCCTTGCCATTTCCATCTGCAGCAGAGTTATCAGAGAAAGCCAAGAGGAGATCGCCCAATTCGCCCTCGTTCACGATGAGCCACGAGAGGTCTTTCCACGGGAATTGGCGCAGCTGGTCCGGTGTGAGCATGGGCGAGGGGTTGAAGACTGATACGACACCTTGCAAGCCGGCTGAAGTGAGGTACGAGAGTGTGGATGAGAGGGGGATCTCATTTTGGAGGAGAAGGTGGGCGATGCCGCTCAGATCCGGTGGAGTTGAGGTCGAGGACGAGGAAGGGGGTATATGGTAGTTTGCTCCGGCGTGTAACACTAAAGTCAATGGTGAATACACGCCAGTAAGCTCTGTGGACAAGAGTAAATCCCCAATCCAGTCCCTGCAGCTCACCTATCGAGTTCTCGCCATCTGCCGCACTCTGGATGATAGCTCGTCCCGTGAGCTTGCAGACGATCATCATATCAGCGATGATCCCGATCCGGCCAGAATCAAGGCTACGATCGCCAGGTTGAAACTTAAGACTCGCAGATGGAATATCGAAAGAAAGCAGATATTCGGGGATGTTCGAAAGCTCCCGCCTTACTCACCTCATCATCAAGCACTTTCAGCCTCCCTACATCCACACCACCTTTCTGCAGCATCTCCTTGACCCATACCCCATCCACACCTACACAGCCATCCAATACGACCTGGCCGCCTGCTCTCGCTACAGCGAAAGCTTGGTTCGCGCCTTTCCCGCCCGCTCGTTTGGTCAGCGAGGTCGAGGAGATGGTCTCGCCTGGCCTGACGATGTGCGGAAGATGGAAGAATTCGTCGATGTCTGGGTAGAATACAATTGGGTTTGTGTCGGGTCGAATTGCATTGCGATTTGAGGCAGGGCGATATCAGCTTTCTGTTCTCATCCGCCGAGGTCCTTCCAGACCGCGTTGTGCTCCCAGAGATGCGGTATATACGAAGGAAACGCATGAGCGTCACAGGAGGAAGAGCAAGAGGGATCGAGCGCTCTGCTACATGATGAAAATGTTACGTGAAACACGGGGACTCACTGATAGACCCTCGTACGAGGCATTTCGGCTGAGCAGTCTGCGAAACAGAAGGCATGTTGATTGTTCTGACAGTGATACGAGGGCGGTATAGCGTTCAGAATGAACTTGACAAGTACAGGGCGGATTGTCGATTCGAGCTGTCAAAGCTATGGGCGGCGAGCGACTGTCTGCCTAGATCCGCGAGGGTGTGAGCTCCTGTGCGTTCACTGATAGTATGTAGTTGTGTGCGAGTCGAAAGATCAACAGAGAGCAAGCAGAAGTCCAAGGCAAGTGAGCTGTCGTCGAAGAAAGAACGACTTTGCCTGTCGCTTGGCAGCTTCAGTAGGAAATTGACGATACATACCGTCGATAACAGTCGGCCCAAGCCGAAATTCGTCGGTGACCGATCGCTCAAAGCTGTGAGCTGTTTACCATCTCAGCAAGTAACTTAGGCTAATTTGTGCAGCCTGAAAAGCTCGTGTGAGCAGCTCCTTCTCCCATGCAATCACGCGGTGCTAGTATTGAGATGCTAAGCTGAATGGTCAGCTCTGTATATAAGCTACAGCATGGGCAGGCACAACTGCGATCGAGCTGATTGTGTCAGGTACACAATCTCTTTTCCTGACCCCGGGTCCAAATTTTGCGGTCCAAGCTCGGATCAGGTCCGAACTTCCCTCAGCCAACCAGACGATGTATTTCTATGAGCCAGAACTTGAAAGTTCACTTTTATAGGCATGCATATAACTTTCACAGCCAAATCGTTCACTTTCATGCATCTCATATATATACATAGAAATTTCATGCACGTGGCGCTAAGTGGCTATGCATGGCGTTTTCCCATGCTGACCATCTATCGCGTCGCGATTCTTATTGTTGGATTGTTTTGTCACTCCTTCTGCTCACTTTCTCGACCTGCTGTTCTCATTGATGATCCGCACCCCACTTACCCAGCCTGAATCATCATCAACCTTTGCCCCTCAGGATGAATAAGCGCCAAAGAACCTCGTCGTACGGTCCGCTTGTTGGAGCCGCCTTCCCCATCTCCGCCCAGCAAGTGTCGGAAGACGTCATTGCAATAGGTGCCCTCACGAGGCCGAAAGGAACCCTTGCACAATATCGCACACGCCAAAGGAAGTGGAGAGAATGGTGTGCGACCAAGCACTTTCCCACAGGGTGACTCACATTGCCCTTCCTTTCACTTCCCTGACAAGCGATAACCTGCGCTGACCTGCGCCGGTTTGATATTAGTGACCTTGTAACACCATCGAACCTCCTCCTTTTCATTTATGAGTACGTCCTTCTTCTCGATCCGTCGGAATCGTCGAACCGGCCAAGAGGCGCCTGCACGCCAAGTGACGGAATCCCGAATATAGATGTTGGGCGTGAAGAGGATGAAGAGGATGAAGAGGACAGTGAGGACGATGACGACCTGTCCCTGGCCAGCGTCGACCTGTCCCTTTGGACAGCGCTCTTTATCAGGTTGCTCCTGTCCCTATACCCACCAACGATCGGATTGGTGAGTAGTTAGCACTTCCCGCATCGTTCATTGACTCTAGTGAATGTAGCCCAAATATTCCGACGACTACGGCAATGTCGATTCAAACCTCAATCCATTGAGAATTATATCTCTGCAATCATCGACCTATGGAAGACACAACGAGCTCTTGGAGCCAATACCCATCAAAATCCACGGTCTGGCCACATATCCACTCTAATGGGAGCATTCAGAGCTGTTTCACACGCCCGTGACAAGGCGCTATATGTCGACAAAGGCAAGCGTGAGTATCCTTTTCATCTCCAAGCTTGAACAGGCAATAACGGAATGGACTATCACAGACACTGTACACGACGGATACGCCAACAACAACCAATTCTCTCTCTCCATTGAGTCATACTTCAAAAGAAGCACGTTCTCAGGCATGCGAGACATGGCGGCAGCCATGTTTGGCACGTATGGACTTATGCGAGGCGATAACCAACGACGATTGACCTTATCCGATCTTGGCTCCCAGCTCTTGCCACCTACAGAAGGTCCTACGCCGTGTCCAGTCATTTTGGCTATAATGAGAGAAGGTAAAACTAATCACAAAGGACTCATGCAGTACTGTGCTATGATGCGAGCTAGCGATGTGTTTGTGTGTCCCGTATGGGGTCTTGCCTCTTATTTCTTTGCCAGGTAAGTAGATGACATGCTAATGAACCGCTAATACTGACCCAGAATTCACTAGGTTCCACCGTTCCGCTCAAGTCCTCCCTCATAGTATGACCACCTTTCCCAGTTTTGAAGAGCGGTCCCATTGGTATGATCTTCCCGTTCTCTGCCATGAGAAGAGCCCGACCAAACCCGTGTCATACCACACTCAAGCCAACGCTGTGCGTAATGCCCTCCACGCCGCCGCGGTCGATTCGTCCAAAACAACCCACGCAGGCAGAAAATATGGAGCTCAGCTTGCTGAAAACGGAGGAGTGTCGTATGAGGAGATAGCAAGGGCAGGTGGCTGGGCGACAGGCGTTATGGAGACAACATACCTATCACGCGTTCCTCGTCAAGCCGTCAGGGCCATATCAGGCTTCCCGAAAGAGGGTGGCTCTTTTACCTTCCCAGAGCAGTGGACGTCCCAGAGGAGCTGCAGCGAAGGTGTTTCCCGAAGTCGAGCGATGGTGAGTGCACTATTAGTGAGGGCATGCTGACCTTAGCATTCAGGCTCTCTTATCTGGAAGAGAACGCCGCATCAGATCTGTCGCCGTCCAAGAAAAAGAGAGCCGCCTCTCAGAAACGGGACATCGCTGGAAAAGCTTTCCTCAAACTCCTCAAGACCCTTCGTGGGACCTTTCTTCAAGACGTCGTACACTGGCGTACAAAGTACCCAGACCACTACTTGTGGAACGATCCCATTTTCTCTGATGCCCTGTACTTGAGGTACGAAGAAAATGCAAAGCTTCAAGCCGAGGAACGACTACACCAGCTCCCCTACGATCTCAAAGCCTCCAACCCTAGGATGTGTGATATACTCGAGACAATGTCGAACGCTCACCTCCAAAACCAGAGGAATTTGACCGCCCAACTTCAGTCCATCGATACCCAGATGCGCCTCCTAGCAACACACCATGGCTTGTCGGAACAATCGATGGGTGTTATCGTCAAAGCCCTTGCTGAACCTCGCATGATCGTCGTGCCGCCCCTCCTCCCAAGCGCAAGACTCAGTGCAGACTCAGACACTCACACGGATGCCGCCACCCCGGGCTTACCCCCATCAACCGCGTTCGCATTGACCCACGACCACCAGCTCGTTCCTAAGTTCGAGATGTCCCGTCATCTAAAGTCTGTTGTTGATCTGTGGCGAGAATGGTCAGAAGGCTTGAACGGCCGTCCAGCTGTCCAAGCGGTATATGGAGTCAAAGGCTATCGATTCGAAAATGACTCTGAGCGGAGGTTCTATGATGGGAGACGGAAAATTATATCGGTGGTCGAACGTGTAGCCGTCCGGAGAGGTATCCCACACTTCGAAGCGGCGCAAGCGGTCGAACAATGGCGTATACGAACCGGCTGCAATTCGCTCAACGCCCTCAAAAACAAGATCAAAGATGTTGCCGATATCCCTTTGTACACTATATGAGCAAGTCAAGTTGTAATTGTCCGGTTGGCCTCAGCTCGGATATTGCGTGATCAGCGCAGACCTGCGCTGGTCGGCGTTTGTATGCATGAATTATTAGTTCTCCTGTGAACAGCTGGTGTCGTCTTCTCGGTTCGTGAGATCTGGGTGAGGTCAAAGCACAAAAGCGATTAATGTTACTGGCCTTTGTCGACATCCTTTGAGTTTGACGAGCTCGCTTTGAGCGATAAGACGTTGTTTGTTCTGCGAACAAGACGAACAAAGCGTACTAAGGTCGCTTCGAATCAGTATCGTCAAACGTCCTTTGCACGAATGCAGCGGAGTGTGTCCGGTTGAAAAGCAGGTGAAAGGACCCTCGATGCCTCTCTTGTGCTATGTTAGTACAAAAGACTGCGAGATCGGGTCCTTTGAAGGACAATAGCTATCTTTCTTGAACGGATTGGGAAGGACAAAAGAGGTCAAAGCACAGAAGAAACGTTGTCCTTCTGTATGGCGCAAACAAAGCAGTATCACACCTGCAAAAGTATGCATCGTATGCTGTAGAGAATATAATGGTATATATGGCAGTATGAAATGGGACATGAAAGTACACGACCATCAACCCACAGTCATTTACGCACCTACTGCTTCAACTTGACGAACATACCAACCAGTGAATCGATACCAACATGGCAGCCAACTCCAACGACGAAGCCACTGTCGTCGACAAAAGCGACATTAGTATTACCTTCTCGGATGCATACGACAAAGCCGGTGCCGCGTACTCATGGGATGGTACAAGCCCCTTCAAAATGAGGTACTTCCCTGGTAACAGCAAATCCACAATTGCCGCTTTACCTCAAAAATTGAGACCGAAAAAACCACTTCAACTCGAGAAAAATGAATCGTCACAACGAAAACAGTTCAGGCAAGCATTACTTATCATAGCAGAGCAGACCTCGGTAGTTCGTTCGGGCATATCGATGTGCGAGGAGTGCAAGCCCCGTGCGGCGTCAGGCATTGCAGCCTTTGGCTGCATCACTAAGTCCCTAACTGGCGGGAGGTGCGCCGAGTGCTGCTCGAAAGGAGTGGAGTGCTCTTTGTCTGTGTCGACCGAAAGGAAGAAGAAGATTGAGGGGTGGTCGCGCGACTTGTATAAGGTCTGGATTGAGGGACAGAATTTTCAACGTTTTGTAGGAGAGATGGGTGAGTAACTACCTTCACAATACTTGTTTATCCCATGAAAACATTAGCTTGCCGCCGAATGAAAGAGCTGACCACTGATTGAGTTGCAGAAGCCGCTGCTGCCGCCGCTGCCGCCTCTTCATCCTCGTCTGCTCCGACACTCGCTCTCGTTACTCCAGAAGCCTACAAGGCAAAATTCAAGACCCTTGTCGACTCGGTTGGTAAGATTATGTGCGATCTCAACCCTGACCTGGTTGAGGAGGCCGGACTTCCCGACCAGCAACCTCATACGCCCGTCGACATACCCCTATCGATCTTCCTGCCACTCTAATGCTCCCTGCCTCGCGAATGAAAAAGAGAAAATTCCAAGCCGCCCAAGAACTAGGATCTGACGACGAGGACGACATCATCACTTCTCCTACGCAAGTGAACAGTGGTGCAGGACCATCCAACATCGGTCAAGGTGGCGGCGAGGGTGGTGGACAAGGCGGTGAAGGAGGAGGTGAGGGAAGTGGCGGTGCGGGAGGCGGCGAAGGGGCTGGCGGTGACGGTGCCTAGACTGTACAAAATGTGCTTCAATTTTCCATAGACATCACGGTTCAATACGCCTTTAAGGCATTATACATATTACTTGATACATTGGATACGATATATGAACGAGTGACTACCATGACTACGGCCGACCAGCGCCAACCAGCGCTGGTCGGCGCTATCGCACCAAACGAGCTAAAACGATATGGGTGAACTTAAGTGAGGGGGCGCTTTTTGAAATTTTACTTGGACTGCCACTAGGATCCCGTCCGGATCTCTACCAGACAGGTTCGATAAATGTGCTTCATTTCGATGGGCAGGACGCGTTTGGGTTTATGATGGAGGTCAAGTCAGGCATATCCTGATGGCACTCCATAGCAGCGGTATGTAGATACGGTAGACCCGTGTATGGCGGTGATACATGAGATGTCGTAAGTTACAACATGCGAGAACGATCTCTATTATGGGTGGACTATACGAATGCACCATTATACTTTATGGATCACTGATTCAATGGTCTTGCCCAGCTCCGTATTCTGCATCGATGATGCGCGCGAAGTTTGCCTGGAGATATTATCAATTTTTGAGTAAGGGGAAAGGTTATCACTATGTTATACGGTCACGCCAGGCTGAGTGGTGCTGGCGCTGTATTTAGGAGGAGCATCCTCCGCGTATAGGGGGATGACGGTTTCTTGACCACCCGCTCGGGAGCGGTTGTAAGGGTTGTATGTAGCATTTGGAGGAACGGGTAGCGATTCGGCGCCTATACAACAACAGTAAAAAAGATGATGATCAGCTATAGCCCTGGCTCACGGAAATCCCAGCGAGTGCCTTTCCATCTGCAAGGAAGAACAATGAAACGGGGGAACTTCACAGCGATAAAAGCCGATTTTATAATACCTTCAAAAAAAATCAAACAGGATAGTAAGGCTGGCACTCACCATAAGCAGGCAGACTCGTAGTACTGTCTCCCCCCTGAACCCTCGTAACCCCGCCAACCCCTCTCGCATGGTAGTTCGACCATGACCCGTTACCATTGCCGTTCCAGCTTCTACCAGCTTCACGTTCGTGGTCGTGAGGATGCGGCGGGTTTAAATGAGATGTGACATCGATCGCCACGCTCCTGAGCGTCGGTCTGTTCTGGTTCAGATCTTGGATCTGAGATGGAAGGACCGAGGGGTCGCGCTTCGCTTGATGCTGTTGTAGGCGATTTCGATATAATCGGACTGAACGACGAGGCGAGATGAGATGAGGAAATGTCAGCTTAGTGCATCGACGGTCGATCGGTACATATATGTATCGTGCCGCAAGCGATGGAAGTGGATGAAAGCTGGAGAGCTGCGCGCCAAGATCGACTCACTCAGAAAGACGATCAGAATCACCACCACGAGAATGAAGAATACCGCAACGCTGTTTTTAAAAAAAATGGTCGATCACGATCAGCAGTGATCTAGTACGCATCATACAGATCGATGAAACCACTTACTATAGCATTATATCGGTGGAGCTAGCTGGTAATAGATGAGCGTAAATTCGAGTGGTGATGAGCAGGACTTTTGCAGTAAGAGATATGATTCGAGCGACAGGAAAGATGATCCGATCTTATATCGCTCTTTATCTACGCCAAGATGCGATGATGGGAAACATTACTTGCTCTTACTGGTTGCTGTGCAGTAAGTGACGCAGTCATTGACCTCACCTCCACAGTGACTAACTTTTCTTGTTGCCACCGCCAAAGATCGCTTCCGGCGCCGGCCGATGGGATGCATCGCGACTTGAGTTACGGGTGGCGAAGTGATATGTCACGTGACACACTGTTCAACCGCACTACTAAGCGTCACGATGACACGGTTACGGTTACGGTTCCGGCCACTATAGCAACATAGCAACACATGTTTGTGATCCCTACTGGGCCTTTTCCTTTGAACTCTCATCTCATTCACCCAATCATCGACAGTCTACGATTCTCGTTCTCGACATCATCATCATCGTCCTCATCGTCTTTCGCGTCTTTCGAGCCGGCGGCGATTATCGATTCCATCACCATCACCATGGCCCGGCTTGACGACCCGCCTCGGCGCGGTAAGGGCGTTTGCGCGATGAGGGGCAGTTGCGGACGGACTAGCATGTTTGGCGCAGAGCTGCCTTGTCCAGATGATGGAGATGCTACCAAGGTGCGTTCGGGCCAAAGAAAACGACTGATCAGAGCTTCTCAGGACGTTGTCAAAGCTGACGAGAACGTGAGCTTGCTTCGCACCGCGGGTCGAGTAGCCCGACCAGAAACTGCTTGACCTCATGACATCAGTCTGTGGTCCTTCTTACACCCTGCCTGACGCGGTCTGCTGCGACTACGACCAAGTCTCCACTCTTTCCGATCGTCTCCAACAGGCCGCACCTCTCATATCGTCATGTCCTGCATGCGTCAATAACTTTCGGTCGTTCTACTGCGACTTCACCTGTTCACCCGATCAATCGACGTTCTTAGCTGTCACCTCGACGCAGAAGACCACCGAAGGTAAAGACGCCGTCAAGGAAGTCAACTATGAAGTCAGCTCTGAGTTCAAGCAAGGGTTCTACGACAGCTGTAAGGACGTGCAGTTTGGAGCTACGAATGGGTTCGCGATGGATTTAATAGGTGGAGGAGCAAAGAATGCCAGCTCTTTTCTCAAGTATATGGGAGACCTTCGACCTGGATTAGGATCGCCTTTTCAGATCAATTTCCCCGACAACGACGACTCGTTGTACAGCCGGACACCGCTCAGTTGCTCCGACGCAAGCGACATAAACGCCCGATGTGCCTGTGCGGACTGCCCTGCCGTCTGTCCAGAGCTGCCATACGTGAAACCACCTTCTACCGGCAAATGCCATGTCGGAGCAGTCTCCTGCTTGACCTTCTCCTTACTCATCATCTACTCTGTAGCGATCTTGATAGGTCTCGCCTTCTATTCTTGGAAACAAGCTGTCCGACACCGACAAAGACGGAACGAGCGACATGCTCTGCTTCATCCCCCTCAGTCTCCTACGGCAACCAGCGGTCATACGAACGGGCTTGACGGGCTCATGGGACGAGGCGGTGACGACTCAGAGTCTGGTCCTAGCGGCTCAATCCATTTCCGGCTGGGAAGAGGAGCGAGTTTGCTCGACCCTATGGAACACCTTCAACCGAAGCAGAACCACATCAACGCGGCTCTGCGGCGTTTCTTCTACCGACTCGGCCTGTTCTGCGCCAAACGCCCATCTCAAGTATTTTTCCTCACCGCTATCGTCGTCACAATGCTCAATATTGGATGGAGGTTCTTCACGGTCGAAACGGATCCTGTCAGATTATGGGTCGCTCCGAACAGTGAGACGGCTACGCAGAAACACTTCTTCGACGAGACGTTTGGCCCCTTCTACAGACCAGAACAGGTCTTCGTCACTCAGCCGGGAGGCAGTCCGGTCAATTATGAGACTTTGGACTGGTGGCTCAAGGTGGAATCCGAGATTGGACAGTTGAAGACGGAATCAGGCGTCACCCTCCAGGATATCTGTTTCGCCCCAGCCGGTCCAGGCACGGCGTGTGTCGTCCAGTCCGTATCTGCCTGGCTTGGCGAGAGCATGGAAGAGTGGGGAGAAGATTGGAGAGACCGAATTACGGACTGTGCTGGTCGACCTGGAGAATGCTTGCCTCCTTTCGGTCAGCCTATCGATCCTAAACTCGTGTTGGGTGGAGCAAAGGGGGACTGGCTAAACGCTCAAGCCTTAGTGGTCACGTTGGTTGTCGATAACTACAACGACGATAGAGTGGCGCCAGCCGAGGAATGGGAGCGACTCCTGAAGAATTATCTGACTGGCTTATCTCGACCAGGAGTGGAGATCAGTTTCTCGACAGGTATCAGCTTGGAAGAAGAGCTCAACAAAAGCACGAACACCGACGTCAAAATCGTCGTACTCTCGTACCTCGTCATGTTCCTCTACGTGTCTCTCACTCTCGGCGGCGGTCTGCCCCCGCATGTCATCCAAGCATTCGCCTCTCGTATATGGAGAGGCATCGTCCGCCTAGGTGTTTTGCTCCGGATCGTCAAATCGCCTCCTACCGAATATGGCACCCCTTCGCCCGATTTCTCCATCATTCCCACATTACTCTCGGTCAATTCGAAATTCTCTCTGGGTCTGTTCGGAATCGCCATCGTCCTGGTTGCTGTTTCGTCATCCGTCGGCCTCTTCTCCCTTTTAGGTGTCCGTGTCACGCTCATCATCGCCGAGGTTATTCCTTTCCTGGTTCTAGCTGTCGGAGTGGACAATGTCTTTATCCTCGTGCACGAGCTTGAACGACAAAATTCCCTTCATCCCTCTCACGGTGTCGAAGACGATGCTGCGTCAGTCGACAGCGACGGACCCCAGCCTAGTGGTGGTGGCAACTCTCTACCTCCAGAAGAACGAGTCGCCAGAGCAGTCGCGCGGATGGGTCCTTCTATTCTCCTCTCGTCCGTGACGGAAGTGGTCGCATTCGCACTAGGTGCGTTAGTGCCTATGCCAGCCGTTAGGAATTTTGCGATCTACGCCGCTGGGAGCGTGTTCCTGGGCGCCGTCATGCAGGTCACGGTATTTGTATCAGCCATGACCCTAGACCTAAAACGTGCAGAAGTGAGTCCCAGGTTCTACTTCACTCTGGATTCATTCGCTCTCGCCAAAGGAGATAGCGGAATCCAGCTGATCAACTGGTTCAGGCTATGCGAATCGACTGCTTCCCATGCGTCCAACTTCGACCTCCCATCGGCCTGTATGATGATTCTGCGCCTGCAGCTGAGGGTGTTGTGAACAAATTCATGCGGACTATATATGCGCCGATCTTGCTGAAGAATGAGGTCAAGCAACTTGTGTTGGTTGCTTTCGGCGGGCTGTTCTTGTTTGCTACGATTGGTATCCAACATATCACGCTAGGACTTGGTGAGTTGAAGACAGTCAGATGATCTTGCTTGCTTCGACTGACTATCGCGATCTTGCGTAGATCAACGGCTGGCACTCCCGGCTGAGTCATACCTTGTCCAATACTTCAACGCGTTGGATGACTACCTCGACGTTGGACCCCCGGTGTACTTTGTCGCACAAGGCGCGGATGTTCCAACTCGACACGGTCAACAACAGCTGTGTGGGCGATTTACGACATGCATGGACCTTTCTGCGGCAAACACCCTGGAAGCTGAGCGAAAGAGACCTGAGAGCTCCTTCGTAGCATCCCCTCCGGCTGCATGGATCGACGATTTCCTCCAGTGGACTAACCCGACTTTCGAAAGCTGTTGTCGAGTGCGACGACGTGATCCGACTGTCTTCTGCAGTCCGCGAGACTCCGAACGGCTATGTAGGCCTTGTTTCGAAGGTGAACAGTGGGATTCGACGATGAACGGCCTTCCCGAAGGTGCCGACTTTATGCGATACCTCCAGCAATGGTTGATCTCGCCAACCAATGAAGAGTGTCCTCTTGGCGGTCAAGCTGCTTACTCATCAGCTGTCAAGCTCGCTCCTGACAACACGACCGTCATCGCCTCTCATTTCAGGACGTACCATACCCCCTTGAAAACGCAGGCGGACTTCATCAACTCGTTGACTGCTGCTCAGCGGATCTCGGCCGATATCACGCGTCGGACAGGAGTCAAGGTGTTCCCGTACTCGATCCACTATGTCTTCTTCGACCAATACGAACATATTGTTTCGACCGCTTTCCAAGTCATCTCACTCGCTTTACTTGCTATCCTCGGTATCACCTCTCTTCTACTCGGCTCATGGAGGACAGGCGCCACGGTAACGTTCACTTGCGCGCTGGCGGTGACAAATGTCATGGGCATCATGGGGTACTGGGGAATTTCTCTCAATGCCATCAGTCTTGTCAACCTTGTCATCTCGCTGGGTATCGCGGTCGAGTTTTGCAGTCACATCGCGAGGGCTTTCATGGGTGCCGGATCGGGACTACCAGTTGATAAAGAGGTTGGAAGGAGGGAGAGGGATGAGAGGGCTTGGACTGCTTTGGTCGATGTCGGACCTTCGGTGAGTATCTCTAATCGCACACACGAATTTCGGACCGTCTCAACCTCCGGTATCCTGTCCTCGGTAACAGTGCTGTCAAGTGTTTAGGGGTTGACTTTGTGACCATGCTCAACCTTTAGGTCTTCTCCGGAATCACCATGACAAAACTGATCGGTATTTCCGTTCTCGCTCTGACCAGGTCAAAGCTCCTGGAGGTGTATTACTTCAGGATGTGGCTTTCGCTCATCCTGTCTGGAGCACTGCATGGTCTCGTGCTTTTACCCGTTTTGTTGAGCTATACCGGTGGACAGGGGTATAGTCTCGAGGATACGGATGAAGATTGGGTTACGAGTCAGATGAGGCGGCCGTGAGTGTGATAATACTGTTTTCTTTTTCTTATTTTCTTTCCGATATATACACTGGCCCTGCCTATGAATCCGCTTGCTAGCGTTGCCGGAATGGCTGGCAGAAGAACGTAGTCGCTGACGAGTTGATGTTATATCAATACCAATCAGGATGGACTACGAGTACGCGCCGTTCGCAGACACCGACTCGATGATGTCGGATTAGGCTTTCGAGCGCTTAACGAGGAATGGAGGTTGGACAGAAGAAATGAACAGAGGCTAGAGGATACATACATGGTTCGGAGAAACATCTGGTCGAAAAGGAAGCACAGACTGAGGTATTGACGCGTGATAACAATCACCTGGAACTTTGGGAACCGCTGGCATACTGTAAGAACGCATCGAATATACATAAGGAGATCCTGTCGCATCGTCAGACGAGCATGTATTTGCATTGTTGATTAAGAGAGTCGGATCCCTCAAGGTTAGTCTGACCTGGGCCAAGTGCGATCGGAGTGTGTCAGGCCGAAGATATAAAAAGCGAGAAAGCGAGCAGATGAGCTCGGTAAGCTTTAAGCTCGTCTCGGTTATCTCGCACCGCGTAGTCATAGTCAGTTATCTCGTCCAGGCACGGATCAATAATAATTGGTGTTTCGTTGAGCGAAGACCAAACCGACCAGCACAACAGCACAGTTCTCTCTATTGTGCTTCCTTCCAATCGCTCGCATCATTTCCATCGTCCGTACTGTGCTCTCTCTCTCCCGTGATCGTACTCTACACCGTTCGCCCTTGAACGTGTCACACCTCGCCCTGTGGAGCTTGCCCTTTGGTCTGACAGCACACTTGTACTTGACACCACTCTTGCTTGGACTGGCTCAATATGAGCGTGGAAGACCTCACTGCGCTCTCTTCGGCCCTGGAAGCTGTTTTGGACTCTGGTGAGTCCCGCTCTTCGCGAAGCAAAAGCATACAGTATTCTCAGCCGCCAAGCCAAGCCGAGACTCGACCTAGGCTCGACGTGTGACACAGCTGATTCATGGCGTACCTCTCTTCCATACAAGCAGAGGACGGAGGCGAGACTCTAGCTTCGACAGTGGAGGAGTATCTAGCGCCTTCAGGACCGCTCACCAAGAAGCGTGCCGTCTGTGAGACGCTGCTCGAACTCCTGCAGGACCAAAGCAAGGGCGAAGCGTCTCTCGAACAAAGAAGGGTATGTAGTTTGCCATAAGATCAAGATCAAGATCAAGAATTGGACTCGACTTGAGGTGCATCCCATCAGCATGTGCAAGCCGGCGGATTGCTGACAAGACCACGACTTCCCTTATATGTGATATGTACCACGTATGCAGTCTTCGATCTTGGGCGATACATCCCTGACCTACACTCCCCTCTTACTCCCGCTCGTCCTTCATGTTCCTCAGGCAACAGACCTGTTGCTGCTGATAGCGAGACACTCGAACCCGAAAGAGACGATCCTTGCGCTCGTTGAGGGTGTGCAATCTATCGTCGATCGAGCGGAGGGCTTCACCGTCAGCGATGATGAAGATGAGGACGAGGACGAGGGTGATGGTGCCGATGCAGCAGAGGGAGATGAGGGGGTGGATTGGGCTGATCTTGTGATGGAATATGAGGTGGTGCTGCGATGTCTTGTTATTTGTAAGTATCACTCGTCAAATCTGGGATTCAAATCTTTGTATCTGACACAGCTAGGAGCACAACGAGAGAACAAAGATAGGATTGTCCAGTCAAGTCAGACCAATCTGATCGACACCTGCTAATACAATCATGAACGCCGCTTTCTACCAGGTATTCCCCGACTCACCACCTCGAAAAGCACGCCCACGTTACTATCGATCGACGAGGCACTATCATCGTCTCTACCGATCATCAGCCATCAAGCAACCACAAGCTCTGCCCGGCAGCTGTTAGGGCTCATGTGTCAACTTGTCGATGTCGCTTGGAAGTGGGTCAAGGCTACAGTCGATGTAGGCGGTGAACAGCGGGTGAGGCGGTTTACAGCTTACGCTTGCCAAGCACTCTGTGGTTCACACGAATCCAATCTCTCTCTAGCTTCTTTCTCGGAAACAGATCGTACTCTCTACACCATACTGATACAACATCGCCTGTTTGTACAATAGGCGATCCTCTCCAATCTCCTGTTCATGGCAATCACCCTCCTCGGCCACAAGGTCGATGCCAAAATGATCGATCGTTGGTTCCTGACAGCATTCCCGAAGTTCAAGGGCTTGCATACTTCAGTCCATGATGGACCAGGGGGTAGCAGCTCCATCTCTGGAGGGTGGGAAGAAGGTGCTGAAGTGCTGCATAAGGCTATGGTGAGTATTTAATCGGTCTGCGTTTTCTAGTTCCAGTGCACCGATCCTTCCTGGGCGTATACCACCATACGCTATACGAGAGAATTGTCTCTACCTGTTTTCTCTTTGGGGGAGTTCTAGGATGGATAGTACGACGCTGACATATCATGGTACCCAGGCTACAGTATCCGCGCTAGACTTCAGTCTGACCGATTTGCTCAAGCGAATCATCGACCCGACAAGTCTCTCTATCCACGCCTCGCTGGCGTCCCTCAACCTTCTCGCCTCGACTTTCCTCACGGATCCAGACGCTTTCTCGGCCTTTCTGCCTTCTCCCATCCCAGTCAGTCTTCTGGACGATAGCATGCCCATCTTATGTGCTGCTCTGAGCGGATCAAGCGTAGATGCTGGAGTCACATGGACCTGGGCACTGGTCAATCGATCAAAGCAAGAGACAGCAGCGGGCCAGAAGGGTTTGATACTGGAGTACGATAACGCCTCTATGCTCATCGAGGTGAGTTCGTCAAGAAATGTGCGCAAAGCTGGCTCCCGCTGTCTCATTAACGTTCAGTTGGACTCCCCCCTGCCCACATATATAGTTGCTCGTGCCCTTAACAGCACAGCACCCTTCTCCGACCACCCGGTTAGCGCTCTTCAAGCTGATCGGAGCGATAGTCGACCTGCAATCATCTGCAACCGACCAGATTGAGCTTTTTAGACAAGTGAGTTACGTTCAGGTCGTCGTGTCCCGCCGCCGATAGTGCTAGTGAGGCTGAAGCTGACATTTGTTGGTTCCCATAGCTCCTTGAGCCTGCAAATCCCTTTGAGAACATCAGGATCCAGTCTCTCTCGTTGCTGAGAGAACAGCTCTCTTCCCACAACGCGTCGAATTCTGGACCCGTGAGCTCGGCTAGCAGTGATCGGTCAATGGAAGGATCGAGATGGCAGAGAGCTAATGATATTCGCCCTCCAAATCACACGTAGAACAATGTTCGGATCTCGACGCTGCTCGAGGACTTGGGATCCGTCCTATTTGCTTTGCCCTCGGACGAAGACCCAGACGACTCGCCCTTCAATCTCGGACCCGAAGACCTGATGGCTTCTTTCTATCCTACATGGTGGACCGAGGTGCTCTCGCTGTTATGGTTCATCTCGAACCTCGCACCTCAGCAGCAGCAGCAGAAGCAGGAGCAGCAGCGACAAAACCAAAGCACGAGTATTGATACTGCAACGGGGCCGGCCTTTGGGCCCTTTGGGGCTTCTACGTCTGCGAGGATTGCAGAATGGATCAAACTCATCGAGACCAAGTTGAATGAGGTCCAGCGATATCTCCAGGTTGGAGTTGACGGCGATGTCAGCGGGGACGGTCACGATCACGGCCATGTGGATGTGGCTGTAGGCGGAGTAGGCGGAGAAGCATTCATGGTGATGCGATGGGAAGACGCTTTGCAGCGTGTGCAAGCGATGAGCCGACTCCCGCTGTAATGCGATATAAGTAGGTCTATACTCGCTCCCCTTTCAACTGATCAGTTCGGTGAAGATGACAGGAAGAAAGTAGACCAAGCAACCGTCCATCTGTCTTCCTCGGCTGGAAAGACACTGAGACGACCATCGATACCTTGCATTAATTGTTTATACCTCCATGCGATGAATCTTATGTGACATGACGTGCACGTCTTCGAACTTCTTTGCTCTAGAGGTCGAGTCGATCTCGTTGTTGATATGCACAATTGCATGGCATACAATCGGATCAGATCAGACCTGATCAGGTTGACCAAATCAACGTACGGAAAGAAAAGAAAGTAAAGAGACGAGACGAGAAAATATATAGTATAAAATCCGGATCATGCGAGAGATTGCGTTTTGCTGGCGGAAATTGAATTTCCGCTTTTTTGGTAGAAAGTTGGACTTCAGATCGACTCGACTCCGTTCACGTTCACGTTCACGTTCGCGTCACGCTACGCTACGTTGCTTCATCTCATCTCATCTCATCCGCTCCGGCTCCACACTGCTCCTTCCGCACGTTCCTTCAAGCAGCCGCTAGCTTGATGCTTAAGCCTGGGCGGGCTCGTCAGCAGCGGGGGCAGCGGCGGCCTCCTCGCCGTTAGCGCCGGGGCAGGCTGAGGCGATGTGGCCGGCCTGACCGCATGAGTAGCACTGACAGTCCAAATACGCAATAATCAGCATGCGAAACTTTGCAGGCTCCTACCGGACGGAAAGCCCATACGACGGGGAGAAGAACTCACGGTTCGGCCCTGCTCCTGGGGGCACTCCCGGGAGATGTGTCCCTCCTGGCCACAATTCTACATCGAGCAGAAGCAGGAGAGAGCAAAGCACACATCACTCAGAGGTCAGCGCGAACGACCACGCAACAAAAGAAAAGACAAGAAGGGCTGGTAACAATATCATCACGTAGGACTCACGTAGCACTTCTTGACACCGCCGAAGCCGCCCTGTCGACCGCCGAACTGCTGTCGGCCGTTACCGCCTGAAGGGCACTCTCGGGAGATGTGGCCTACACCACCGCAGGTCTGTAACACGGGTATCAGTGTTGAAAAGCGCAGGTCAGCAAAACGCAAGATTGAGAATTCGATGGAGCCCGAGGGGAGGTATCACTCACGTAGCAGCTCTTGCCACCGAAGTTGGCGTAACCACCACCGTAGCCGCCCTGGCCCTGGAAGCCTTGGGCACCGGACTCGGGGCACATTCGGGCCTGAACAAGAGCGAATTACGGATACCAGGTTAGCGGGGGGCTCAATATGATCGCCAGAGAATCAGATTTAACTCACGATGTGGCCGGGCTTGCCGCATCGGTAGCACTCGCCACCGGCAGCACCAGCACCGGCAGCACCGCCGAAGCCGCCGGCAGCGGGGCCGGAGGGGCAGGCGGAGGAGATGTGGCCTTCCTGGCCGCAGGTGTAGCAGGCCTTGTTCTTAGGCTGGGGGCACTGTAGGATCGGTAGATCGCAAAAGCAGAAAACATCAGTATACTGAGAACTGCTTGAGTGTGATAGGAGGATCGGCCATGATTGTTGCATTGAGGGTGAAGCGGAAGAAACGGAAGAAAGCTCACGTCTCGGGAAAGGTGACCGGCCTCTATAAAGTCGAGTCACACATACAAGAAATCAAGTAGATTAGTTACCCGTTCCAAATGCGCGTAAGCAAAGAGCACCGTGGAGACAACACTTACGGCCACAGTTGTAACAGGTAGGAGCCTGGGCGGGGCAGGCAGCGGCAACGTGGCCCTCTGTGTATAAGAGCACATAGGGACAGAGTAAGCTTGCGTCCCTTACAAAGAGGACGGGGCGTGTATGTGTGTGCTTTGCTTATGTGCAATATGCTATTGTGTCGATGTGTGCGCGGTGCTTTCGTCAGTAGTAGATCAGTGTGTGCAGTGTTGCAGTGTGATGGACACAGAGTGATGTGCAATGTCAGTGTGGGCAGGTGCAGCAGTGGAATCGATTGCGAAATTTCGGAAGGCCGACATGGTTTAATGAGTGATGACCCGAGAAGTGTCGAATGTGTCGGTCCGATAAAAATGATGAATGAACGGTCGACACGATAAATCTGAAGGTGGCAGGAGAGACTGACTCAAAGACGCAGAGCAGAGTGATACAACAATTGATCATGGCATATACACCCAGTGATGCACTGATGGCGTGTTGTTCAGCTATGTACGAGGGATACTACTATAACGCTTCGGCTTTCGCTTCACGCTCCCCCGCACACAGCAATCACGACGACCGCGACGACCACGACCACAACTGCACTGCACTGCACCTGCCAGCGCACTCACTCACTCACTCACTGCACACACTCATACACACTCGCGCACACACGCACGACGCACACACATACACGACACCCAAAGAAACACCCACTACAGATACGCACGCTGGCCACACTTGAAGCAGGAAGAAGATCGAGCGGGGGCGCCGTACATTGTTGATGATGATCTGTCGGGTTTGTTGTGGTTGATGTAAGAAGAAGAAGTGGAAGCTTCGGTAGCTGATTTAGAGTGACGATTGGTCAGTCCAAAGCTCGGTTTGCGGGGACGAAGGTTATTTGAAGATTGAGATGCGGCACGTCTAGCGAATTCACGAACGACGATGGAGGGGAACATATAGTGGGAGTATGGACGAAAGGGGAACGGGCAGGGATTTGCTATAGACACAGATTCGGCGAGCTGATTGCACTCACTGTTTTGAATTTATTAGTTGAAGAAGAAGGAGAAGAAAGAAGGAAGGAAGAGAGAGCGGCGAAAACCAAACATGACAAAGGCTGGGTTGGGTTGGTGACAAGCAGCCTATGCAGCGATGCACAAGCATCGATCAGGCTGGGAGAGAGAAAAAAAAAAATCTCAAGCAGACAGGAATTCCTATAACCGGGTATTTGATCGGAGTTATGAACCGGTTATACGTGTGGCGCTTATCCCGCACTTTTCAAACCCTGACTCTTCACTACTTCGTACGGTGGCACATCGCCCGTTGCTCGTTGCTCATCCCTCATATCACTACTCGTAGTTCTCATTGCCAATATGCCATGCATAGAAACGATGTGTCGTGACAAGATCACACACGAATGCAAGTGAAGACCATACTCGGTCTGAGCTCTGAGGGGTATTTTACAGGAAGTATCTGAAAACAGGCAGGACAGATCAGCATAGCTCATGATTCACTTAAAACGCCGCATCGTTCACCTGTCTCCAAAGTCACCCAATCCAGGTACGATGTACGAGTTGCTGTCGAGACCTTCGTCGACCCAAGCAGTGATCTGGTTTGAACATAATGTCAGCCTACACCGGCCCGATCTTGACCATCTCTTCCCGACTTACGATTCTAAGCTTGGGGAACCTGGTGCAGACCTTGTTGATGCCCTCAGGAGAGGCGATCTGAGGCAAAAATGTCAGCAAAAGGTGAATGTATCGTATGAGCGAGAGACATTCAATAAACATACCAAGTTGAGGAAGAGGATCTTTTCCTCTTGTACTCCGTGGTCAAGCAGGACCTCGATTGCCTTGATACAAGATCCTCCGGTGGCTAAAGGGGGGAAATCAATCGATCAGCCGGATTTCTATCGAGGAGTATCACCGTTCGATCACTCACCTAACATGGGGTCAAGGAGCAGCACGAATCGCTGAGCGATGTCATCCGGGAGCTTGGCGTACTATGAGAGGTCGAAATTGCATCAGTACTGATATTGATGATTGAGGTCAAACAAGGGGGATTTTGACAAGATGTACTCACGAAGAGCTTGGGTTGAGCGGTCTCCTCGTCCTGTATGCACGATGGACATGTTAGAAACCATCATTGGGACTTTTAGCGGAATGCAAACAGAAATATGATTTGAAGAAAGGAAAATATACGTACCCGTTGAATGAGGATCTGTACATATATTTCAACGAGATTGAGTACCCGAGCGGCCGGTTAGCATCTCATTTCTTCCACATTTCAGCATACGGGCATACAGCCAGCCCACGGCCCGACTCGTCCCCTGACCCCATCATTCCGCGCTAGTTGACGTATGATGCATGATGCACCATGATGCACGAAATCGGATGGTATACATAAACGACTGACCTTGCCAATTCGGACTGATGCGCGCAAGGTGAAACGTGTCAGCGTTTCTTGCGCCCACTCCTGACAAGACCAGGCAGGGCGAGGCGTAGTTGATGGATGTCGCGCTTACCTGATCGACAACAATCTCGAAGACCCGCCTCCATCGCCTATGACGAACCGCATGTCACCCACTACTGGGTCAATATAACTTCTATCGCAGATATGCTATCATATATGTTGTTGACGACGACAATTGATCATCTCACCTCGCCCGCTGTATTGAACCGAAATTATCAGCCAAGATCCTCAGATCACGATGCATCGAGCACGAGCACAAAGGAAGGAGTAATATCGAATTCTCTTTATAGCTCACCTCGCATAATAGAAACACCACATATCCTTCCCTGGAATGCAACACCGCCGTACTCCTTGCCTGTAGGGGTTATCACCTTCTTGTCGATCACCGGGAGATGGTTGAGACCTATGCCATATTACATGATGTCAGCAGATGGTGGCTTGAGCAGGCGTCACGCCTGCGGCGACCTAGCCCGGGAACGACGTGGGGGTCGCGCCACCACTGACCTTCCTCTACCAGAAGCCTGATAATCCTGTCTGAAGTACTACACGGGTTTGTTCAGCTCATGCAAGTCCGCCAGCAATCGATTGTGCGAACCTACAACACAAAGTCACCTCTACGCCCAGAAGATGTTGTCAGCGCAGCCCACGCTAAGTCCGGACATGTCGGAGCTGGAACTCCCATTGGTCGTCGTGCTTATGTAGGAGCCCGTGAGGACGCCGTCACTCACCTCTGTGTCTTCTCATCTCGGATGATAGTCAGCAGCGACTGGAGTTGTCTCGTAGGCGCGAGGACGAGGGCGTTCTCGGGGAGCTGTGCCTTGTTGACGTTGCTGCCCGAGGCGGGAAGGCAGGTGGACACGGGGTTAGGGGACGACATGGCGAGTCAGGTTGATACCAATGATGGTTGTGATGTACACGTCCAGATGTAGACTGTATGTATGGACGGGACAAATAACGAGCTGAACCGAGGGCAGTTGATGTATAGTGAAGCTTGAGAGAGAAGGTCAACGCTTGTGCTTCGCCAAAGGCGCTGTGACACGAAATGTGAACCGTTATCTCCACAGTGTAGTAGTAACTGTTATCGATCTCCCGTGAGCTGGATAATTTCTTCCTACGTACAGTGCGTCCCAGCGCCAAGCGTAAGTAGAGGTTCACCGGAGGGATCACGTGATGCAGCTTGTAGATGATTAACTTTGCCACGTGATATGCGCGCTAGCTTTATAAGCTTGCGAATGATCGCTAGGCCCCGATGATCTCGGCTTGAACTGCCTGTGGCCCGTGTGGGTGAGATCGGGCAAATCCGAATGAAATTTACATGACATCTTCTCGTATGAAAATGCGCCTAATGCGCTTAATTTGATTCGTGTCGGTGACCGCACCGAAGCACGTCGAGATGCAATGCAGCAAGCAGCGTGAGTATGCACATCAGCACGGCATGGCGCGCAGCCGAGAAGGGATCTTTGTCGTGCTTGGCTCCCGTTGGAGAAATGTACAAATTGGAGATGTGTGATAATAAATGATAGGACTTCGGACGCGATCCGATGAAGGAGATGGAACGAGGTGCAATGAGCCGACGGATGAGATGATCACGCGCAATAGAATAAACGTAAATTCCGATCTGTTTTGGCGATAACTAACTCACCACACACACCTCTTGACGATGAGTCAGGTAATTTAGCTGTTTTCTTCTCCTCTTTCGATTTTGCTCTGTCACCTTGATCGTTCGATCGCTCCTTGTACATACTTCTTGCTTGGTACCCAATTGCATACGCGCTGGGCTGTCTGGACCCTATCAACAACGCGAATAGAGCGTTTTAGGACTTCGACAACCAAGTCGATTTTCACCAAAAGTTATCGTCGATATTCCACCGTACATTTCTCGACACTGATAATCGCCGTATCGGGGTCGCTCCAAGCATCGTACCACCGATCTGCATCAATATCTTACAATCTTGGATATCTCTGGATAAAGGAATACGCTGAGCATCGGGATCATTTCGGCTTACGTCTCAATTACCCCGAAGCTATACGCTCACAGAACACTTGTGAGGGAAGGAACAGAGGGAAAGGTAGAACCATCGACAAGTGGCTGCACCGAACATCGAAATCCTGCCGACGGGTAACCATTCTCAAAAACAAGCGGAGTCACTGCGACAGCCAGGAGATGAGCGCAACGCAAAATCCAATTTCGCCAGACCCGGCAGTGGGCGCCCCTTCGTCCGATGATGATCGTCGTGTGTTCAGACAAGGGGACGAGAAGGACCTATACCCACCCCCGACGATCGTAGACGATGACAACAGAGGACGTAGGGGAAGTGATAGGAGTGGGTCAACGCAAATACCGTCGCAGTCTCCTGTCAGGTTCGGTGTCGGCAGTACAGATAAACCGAAGAAGAGAGGGAAAGGATTGACGGACGGTGATGCCGGTGAGTCTCGATAGATCACTTAACAAAGCAATGCATATAGAAGGCCTGACATTCCCGATCTTCTGTAGACGTGCCGGATATACCGGATAATAACCTTGCTCTGGTTATGCCTGCGTAAGTATCCTCCCACCAAATCGAAGGGCCAAATTATGCCTCAGCATTGACCAAGTCACCTGTTGCAGCATCGGATTAGTGCTCTTCCTATCAGCGCTAGACCAAACAGTGAGTCTTTTTGTAACCTTCCCTGACTACTCTTATGAGTAGACTGTATTCTTTGCCCCTTTGCATCTCGGCTCGGCTGACGGGTCCACCTATGTCTGTAGATCGTTGCTACGGCCCTGCCAACTATCGCAGAAGATTTACACAGTACGCCATCGCAGTACTCCTGGGTCGGAACGGTGAGTCGCCTAGAGCTCGGAATGTCACTACTGCATCTCAAACGAAGCGGATTTCGAATTCTCTCCTTTGGACGAACGCACACTGACTGCTGCCCTCGTGATGCTTCACGCTACACTTTACAGTCATACCTGCTAGCATCCACTCTACAAACGCCGATCAATGGCCGAGTGTCAGATATCGTCGGTCGAAAGCCGATGTTATACGTCGCGATCATCGTTTTCACTGTGTTCTCTGCCCTGTGCGGTGCTGCCAAGTCGTCAACCTGGTGAGTGGAGTTTGACCGACATTAACGATCTAAGCGCCTAGTCGAAAATCGTATAATCGGTTTTCGAGATTACTGATCCAATCGCTTCTACTAGGTTGATCATAGCTCGAGCTTTTCAAGGACTGGGAGGTGGATCAATCATAGGATTGACGTGAGTGATGCGTACCTTGTACCTGAGCGTGAAGGGAATATACTTATCTGACCATGGGCCATATAGTTCCATCATTGTCTGTAAGTGCAAGAGAGAAAGAGCTGCATCAGCAACGAATGCTGGTCAGTGACTTATGGTACTACCTTCTCTCATAGCCGACATCGTTCCTCTACATAAACGAGGCACATATCAGGGTCTGCTTGGTTCAGTATGGGGTATCGCTTCTGTTCTCGGTCCAATTCTAGGTGAGTCATAATGCTGCACTCAAAATCACTGCGCGGAAATGGGCTGATCATGCGACGATGTAGGTGGACTGCTCACTGAGCATGCGAGTTGGTGAGTCCATTGTAGACTTCTTACATAGGCGTGGTCACAGTAGAACTGCTGATGACACCTTATTTGCTCCATAGGAGATGGTGTTTCTGTAAGTTGCACAATTTGGCCTCTATGCGGAGTGGATGAAATTTCTGTGAACTGGGCTGACCATCTACGTGTACTCCACTATAGACATCAATCTGCCTACCTGTGGAATCGCCTTTGCGTTCCTTGTCTTCACATTACATCTGAATCCGCGACGCAAACTAACATTCGCCGAGTTGCGCCAAACCTTCGATTTCCTTGGCCTGTAAGTGGGCGCTTCCCTTACGCACCTGCTTTGTCCGTGAACGGGATATTTGTTATTGATCAAACACCACCTTCTCTCGTCAACAGGGCCTTGATCATGGCTTCATCCGCTATGATCATCGTTGGGTTCTCGCACGCTGCGGACTATGGGTTCGACAAACCCGCATCGTACGGTGTGATCATTGGCGGCGCGGTGACGTTCTTACTGGCTGTAGCAAACTTTTTGACCACCAAAAGGAATGCGATTATCCCAGCTGTGAGTCTTCGGCGGTCTCGTCATCTCCTGACATGATGAACCATTGCGAGAAGTTTCTCTTAGTCTTGGTATCGGTGTCGCGTGGAAATCAAGTGCTGATCTGACATACGCCGCAGAGACTGTTCAGGAACAGGACGACAGCCTTCTTTCTCTTGGGGTCGACATTGCACGCGGCGGCCTTCTTGTCGTTCAATTATCTCTTGCCGGAGATGCTCCAGGGCGTGAGTGCAGACGGGGTCACTGTGTCCTGTGCATCGGGGCGATGCTGACTGGTGTTGCAACTTCAAACTTTCTTGTGCAGCTTCTCGGCGACACCCCTCTTGACTCCGGTGTTCATCTATTGCCATTTGCTTGTCTCGTCTCCTGGATGACCGTTGTCGGTAAGTCTGTCCGGCGATCCGGACTTCCAAAGATGAACCATTTGAGTCCACCTTATTGATTGATATCACCTTCACGCGCTTTAGCTGGCCTGGTCAACTCAAAGCTTCGAATCGTGCGACCCGTTCCATGGGTAGGATATTCAATCGCGGCGATTGGTTTCGGCCTGTTCTACAAATACTTCACCTCAACCGTGACGCTCGCTACGCTGGAGGGGCTCTTGGCTCTGGCTGGTATCGGTTGCGGTCTGAGTTTGCAGACGCCCATGCTGGTCATTCAGAGTGCTATGCCGTTGAAGGACATGGCCGCTTCTACGAGTGCTTGGTCCTTGACCCGTACGATGGGAGGCAGTATAGGTGTGTACCTCCCATTTCAGTCGATACGTGCAAATGAATGAGTTACGCAGCCCCAACCACTCTGCAAGGAGGTATGTAACAATAGCTGACACTACTCTGCGCTCTTGGCCGCCCGTCACTGTAGGCTTACCGATCTTCTCGGCAATCCTCAACACCGGCCTCAGATCCCGGTTCTCCTCGCTGGAAGGCTACGGCACGCTGTTCACCGTTCCCGAGTCAGCGTCCGACTACAAGAAGCTGCACGAGCTGCCAGACGGCAGTATCAAGGATGGCGTGATGGCTGCTTTCGCGGACAGTTTCGGCATCTGTTGGATTGTAGCCTGTGCTTTCTTCTTGCTTGCTTTGGTGGTGCGTACGAATCTTGACATGCGGGGATTTACCTGTGTCGGACCGAAGGATGTTGCGGGAAGAGTACACTGATGTGGGAATACCACAGTCTCGATGAGTCTCTTGCTGACTGTGTGCTTTGACATTCGCAGGTCACACTACCAACGCGATCATATAGTCTCAACAGAGCCCGAGGAGACGCCGCAAGGGAATTAGAGAACGGCACAAATACCAACGCCGAGCAGGACCTAGAAGCGGAAGGCGCGGGTGCGGTAGCGGGACAAGGCGCCCTTGCGGAACAGGGAGAATCCGCGCTGGGGACAGGAGCCGCGCCCGAGCATTTGGGTGTCACGAACGGGGATGAGAACGAAAAGGGAAGGAGGCTGGACGCGCCGCCGTCTAGCGCTAGTGATCTCTCTGAGCGGACTGCCGCGGACCCATTTGTCGGTGATGCTGGCCTTGAGGCTCGAGGGAGCTTGCGGAACAAGGAGAAAGGCAGTCTCTTATAGCTATCTCATACATAATTGATGTTGATCAACTGCACACAAAATATGGGCACAACATGAATAGATTAACGGATACGCGGATACATGTATCTACATACTGTGCGAGTAATGAGCTCCTTCGAAGGAAGAGTTAGGGGCTGTTCCTGGCATTCACTGCAATCAAATAGCTGGCGTACGACCAAGTCAGATCCCTTGCGCCCTTTTGTTGGCCATCGTTCCTGCAATGCAAAAGAAAAAGCGTTCACGTTCCCGTACGGCCCATAAGCCACAGCACTACTCTGACGAGAAGACTTCGTTGAAGCTGTCCGGTTCACACACCTGCCAACCTGCTCGCTCATCGCTCCATCATCCCAATGCCCTCGAGACGTCTCCAGAAACCTATCAGCAACCACTCCTAACCTCTTGATAGCCTTGTCGAATAGTCTGTCCCCAGTGTGCCACTGTTCACCCGGTGAGACGCGCTCGGTGAGTATGTCGGACCAGAATGAGAGAGTCAGATTGGTCGTTTGGATGGAACCGCCGTCTTGAAATGCGGATTGAGCGAGATATAGGACATGAGCGATCGAGTAGGTGCATATGAACCTGAAACAAATGTGAGAGGAGGATGATGCAAAGAAACGTCTCTTCAGCACAGTCCTGAATACCCTCGCGGAATCTGCAAGATTCGATCGGGTGAAGAACACCCATACCCTACAGTGTATTGCTGTAGAGTTTCGTCCGGTGGTGGGTCTACTTACCATGGATTCGCCCGGCTCTTCCCAACGCCGTCGTAGACGTCTTCCCTATACCTACCCATCATCCAGCCTTCCGTCCACTCTCTGCCCCTATTGATGCCATACAAGCCGTCGAATGACCGTATGTATTCATATATGGTAGAGAGGATTCGTGGATCCGTAGGATGGAATTGGTGATCCCCTTCATCACGTATATTGTGCGCCCACGATCCGTTATACCTTAACGGGTTCAGGTGGATCATCGAGAGTGGGACAGAACAGTCCAGCCATTCTCTATCCGGCCAGAAGCTGCCTTCTGTTTGACCGCTTTTGACGTCGTCGCCAGTGGCATCGTGCGCGCTGAGAGATCTCTTGCCTGGAATCGAAGATACGTAATAGCCCCTGTCATCCCAGAAAACCTTTACAGATTCGTGCAATTTTTCTGCTCTTTCAAGGTAGAATTGAACGGCACCGATATCGTGTAGCCTTGTCGCGAGGTTCGCGCCCTCTGTGAGAGCTTTCTCGCACATAAGGTATGTGAACAGATGATATCCATCGCTATGACCAGAATGAGGCGGGAAGAAAGTCAGCTTGATTTTGCGGCCACGGGCCCAAAATGGCGTAAGATAAGGAACTTTTCGCAACATGTTGGTGAAAGTTATTCGAAACCAAAAAAAAAAAAAAAAAAAAAAAAACGAAACTCAGATCGCTTACACCTCTTCCCACAGGTCGAATCCAGGCCGTTCACAATGATGGGCGACCTCTTCCAGGTCATTCTTGATGACTTTCCCAGGGGAAACGACGTGGTCGAGATCCCAGATATTGTCCTTGATGTATTGGATGTCCAGAGGATATCCTCTATCCAGGAGATAATGGGCGTATGGGATCATAGCCAATGCTCGAAGTGCAGGGCCGTCTCTACGTATCGAAGTAACCAAATAATAAATGATTGTCAGCAAAGGCGTGGCACCCATCCGGGTTCTCCCACTTAAAACTGTAGCTTAGACTAAGGGACTCCTGCTAACCTCTGTGGGCGACCCCAATCACCTAGGAATGCACTCCCGTTCGCATGAAACTTAGGCTCGTTCAACCCTCCCGTCCCAAGGTCTCCTGACGGGTTCGGTGTATTTTGCAAGTGCGCTTGAGAGCTTATATAGCTCCTCAAGAGGTTCTCGAACAAGATAAAAGTGGCGTTCGAGCCGAAGGACGGGTTGTTGCTGATACTGTAAGACTTGGGGCGGACGGGGGCCTGAAGCCATAGCTGATGGAGTGCCGAGAACACGAGAGCAGAATCTCTCGTCCAGGTGTACTGCGCGGAAAAACGACCAGCAATCAGTTCAGAAAGCTTGTCGACATGACCTAGCCTATGACTGACGGCAACTCAATCTTACTCACGTAGTAATCTGGTAAGTCCTCTCTCTCTCGACGACTCGGACTAGCCACTACGAGACCATCTTTTGCTCCGACTATCGGCCCGATATTACTCAAAATCCTCTCGACCGCCAAATCCCTCTCTACGGCCATCCATTCCGGCAGTGTCTCTCCAGCTGCCGCGTCGTATGAAGAACGGATGAACGCCAGAGCGATAGTGAGCCATGTGAAGCAGCCCAATATGATGGCGACACAGATCCAGACATCCCGCTTGCTATTGAGCGAGCCATACCATCGTCGGATCTCTTCGAATGGGGCCCAAGTCAACGATGGTGCCTCTGTGGTTCTGCCTTGCGCGGGCTGTCGCAAGTGGTTCCTTGTGTAAGGGTCTTCATCGTACTCGTCATCTTGAAGTTTGGCGTACTTGTTCTTCCTCGAGTCACCCTCGACACTTGATGGGAAGGCCAGATGGCGTATCGGATCCAGCCAGCTCATCACGACTGGAATAACGGCCGAAAGGTTCCAAGTACCATTTTGATCGAGGTTCACACCCAGCAAAGGCCGGCCAGGGGAAGCCGATCTTGGTGAGGACGACTTCGGAGCATGTTCTGCCTGTTTCGATGGACTACGTCCCCTGCGGTCAGGATCGATGTCATATTCAACCTTGTGACCCATGTTGATCGATTCCTATCCAATTAAGTCGTGTGCTCCTTGTGTTTAGCTTCCACCAACAACGCCGACGGGGCGAGGCCAACGTCGAGGTCGAAATGCCACGACTGAGCGACGGCAAGTCGGGATAGTGATCTTCTCCGAGAAGGGTAGTGAGAACAGATGCATTCCCGTATGTCACTGTCTTTGTGTCGCTTGGATCCTCTCAAAAGCGTGCCTTCTGGGTATGCTAAAGTCGACCGTCCTTTGATTCCAACGATGATGGACGCACGGCTACCTGCACACAACCGAGCGTTGGTCACAAGGGAGTCACGTGACATGTCCGATCAAATTCGTGGTATGACGCAATGCGGTAGGTACCTAGCTAGTAACCCTCTCGATCACCAGCTGGGCGAGCCTGCCGTCTGTCGTCTTCCGTTTGATCGATCTTTGCTTTCGACTTCTTTCCATCATATAATCCTCGAAAACACTTTCAGCATATCTACACCGAAGCAATAACCGAGATGTCATCAGCCCAAGACCCCAAGCAACAACAAGGTGAGTCTTTGTACCTCTATTCTCTCTCCTGCTTCCTGCGCCTTGTGTTTTCGGAAGTACTCAAACACATGACTCACCACAGTCAATTGATATGGCTAAGCTGATCCCTTTCTCTTTTTCTCTTCCTGGGCGTGTCAATATCTTCTAATTAGGCGTAGAGAGCCTTCAGGTTCCCGCTGAACAGATCACGGAAGAGGCTAAGCAAGCCGAGCCCGATGCTGTCGAGGAGGCTAAGAAGGTGCGTTGCAGTCGAATCGGAGACGCTCTATCATTATCTGCTTGTGTCGATCGAGGTAGGCCTTGAGCAAAGATGGATGAAGTATCATGCCCAAGGCATTGGACGACTGTTCAATTGTTCAGATGTTCAGATGTTCAGATCTTAAAGACGAAGCAGCGTCAGTCTGTCCAGTCTCGCTGATTCTCTCATCTGTCAATACCCAGCTCGAGAACGCCGGAGAGAGCGTCCTTCCCACCATCACTTAAATCGCTCGTACAATGTATCGACATTGCTCAGAGATCGGCTCAGTCTGAAACAAGAGGATCAGGCCTCGGATATAGGCACAGTAAGAAGCGTTATCGGAGGGGGACAACATGAATACCAATCAATCACAATGCATACATAGTTTGATCACATGCTCCATCCGATGTGGCCCGATCCTCATCCATTGATCCGCCGACGGCTGACTCGTGACAGACATGTGCTAATATGCGCTAATTACAGTACAACAGAGCTGTTGTCTAGACCCAAAGGAGGACCGATCGCACCTGACTCAGACCCTTGTCCCGATCCGTGTGTGTATGTTGTCTCTAAGGTATTCGTAGACACCTGCTCTTCCGGGACCCATCCGGCAGAGCCTTCTCAAGATCCTCTGCCGTCGCAATCCATGACATCCTCTCCCTCCTCGACGAACCGTTTCCTCTCCCTGCGCCAGGGCTCCCAGACATCACCGTACTTCTTCAGCAGTCTACCCAGCTCCGCTCGTTGTTCCATCTTAGCAGTCAGAACGACCACAGTATCAGCTCAACTGATCACGATAGGACCAGAGAGAGGAAGGTGTAGCTTGACAGCGCATACTCACAATCACGGCCGGTACCTCTTCTCCTTTCCCGACACCCCAGACATCGTTGAACATCTCCCCAAGCTTTGGCTTGGGCAGCTTCTCAGCTCTTCCAAAGGAACGCATCACTTCTGACTTATGTTTCGCTAGGAGCGCTTTCTCCTCGGGTTCTGACCACCATTGCTTCGAGACGAGGAAGGCTCGGAAGCGGTGGATCGGGTTGTCTGAGAAGAAGGTCGCAAGTATATCAGCATATAGACGTAAAATTTCACTCAAGCCTTACACTACCACAAGCGAATTGCAGGGGAAGAAAAATTCGACGGTTCACAGTACAAGCACAATTGTCATGACATGCAATAAATTCACTCACCGACAACGGACCACTCCTTGACCTCCTCTACTCTCCTATACATACTCGAATCATCACTCGTCGAATGATGGCCGACTCTGTATGTCATAGCCTCGACAAGTACTCCTTTCTTCCCAGATACAGCTCTACGTCTCGCTTCTCGCACGGCTGAGAGCACTGCCAAAGTATCGTTGCCATCGACTCTGATCGTATCGAGACCGTACGCGGGACCTCGAGAGGCTATACCGTCGCCTGCATATTGATCGATGATGGGCGTGGAGATCGCGAAGCTATCACAGGAGTACATAGTGTGCCCATTCAGCGCCAGTACTCTTCGGAGGTACAGTCTCGCCAAACTCGAGCAGATTCTGAATCCCAGAGATTCTAGAGTGGTATGACCTACCCGTTATTCCTGCAGAACCAGATACAAGGCCCACCCAGGACCGAGTTCATGCCCAAAGCAGCATGGAAGTCGCCCTCGCTCGCAGCGCCTTGAACAAGTAGTTGACAAGAGATGAGCCTTTCCCCTTACGAAAGCATGTGTGACGGTTCGTGGCTCGAGATGTAACTTACCATCACCGAAATAGCAGATCACGCAATCACCTTGCCTGTCTTCGTCCAGCTTGAGAGCATAAGCCGCACCAGCCGCTTGAGGCATCCTAGCACACACACCAGGTGACTGTCAGTCATCCGCGCTTGGAAGACTCGTATTCATTATTCGAACAGCTTTGGGTCCTAGAAGTCGAGCAGGAACAAATGGGTACTCACTGGGTGGCTAATGGACTAGTGATGGTGTGAAAGCCAAGTTCAGGTGACGAGTAGTGCACAGGCATCATTCGACCTTTGGTACCTTTATCTTCGACGTTGCCGAAACATTGAGACATGAGTGAATCAAGTGTGAAGCCCCGATGTAAGAGTGCAGCTTGCTCCCGCTGCAACCATGTGCGTTATTCCGTCAGTTCCAGCCCGATTTTGCGCTAGATCGTCCGTCACACTAGGTCATGAAGCAGGATGCGGTGGTACCGGGGGTTGCGGTAGTAGCGGGGTTGAAGTGCTGCTCACAGCCCTCGCCTGGAAGCGGGGGCCTGGCTTGACAACCATAGATAGGCGCAGAAGGGAGCTATGAAAGCTGTTGAATCGATAAGAGCAGTTACGCACGTATTGCCCAAACATCTCATCACCAGGTAACATAGCCGCCGAGCTTCCGACGGTTGCAGCCTCTTCACCAGCGCACTGCATGTAGAAGGATATTCGGCCTTGACGTTGCGATTGATATAGGACGTTGTCGACGATTGGTATCAGGGTCATTGTCCGATAACTGAGGGACATCGATCCTTAGGTCAGTATCATAAACCGGTCGCAAACCTTTGTGAGAGGCGGACCGATGGCTCATGGCCATCTGACTCACATCGCCAAAGCTTCATCTTTAGAAATCTATGCGATCATGCTCAACGGTCAGCTCGATGATACACCAGGTTTAATGTTCAAGAAGAAGCCCTAGAAAGCTGTAGTAACACACCTCAGGAAGCTCAGCGCCCTTGACGAGATGGCCTTCCTCATCTAGCACTCGGTATGTCGGGATGGTCTATGCGCGTAACGATATCAGCCTGTCTGTCACACAGGAAACGGGCAGACTCTCGAGTAGGTCGAAAAGGGGGACAGATTCAATGATTCTGTAAACGAGGAACCCGCTTTGACATACCTTGGCAACAGCGTTGAACCAGCCCATACTGCCGGACCACCAACTCTCGTGACTCCCCCTCCTGAGCGGACTGCTCATTCGTCCTGCGCGTGCAGCTCGTTCTGCTTGGCCCCCTGGCACATATAGCGGCTTACCATCTTGCGTTACTGTCGGAGGCAGAGGCGGCGCTTGCGCGACTGCTGATAAGGGCGGCGAGAAGGTCGGAAGGGGGACTGGTCGAGGTAAGGGTGTAGACGTTGGAGTGGTGTGTGTGTGATGCGTCGGGGTGATGTTTGGTGGTGGACCTGTAATCTACCAAGGAGAGATCAGCGCTGTGGACGAATGCCTGCTGGGGGCTGGTTAGGGGAGTGAAAGTCACAGACTATCATTGCGCAAAAGTTGAGAAAGCACATACCAGTGATCTAGATATGATCCTACTGGTAGTCACGCCCATACATCTTCTTCTGAACGCACATCTGGTCGTACCAGCCGTCGAACCTATGTATGAAGACGGCATCGCAGAGAAGGACGGGATGATTGAACTGCTGGTGCAGCTCACAGTGGCGTGTAGCGAGCTCGCAGATAGCCTTGGGACCTCCTATAGCCGTGGGAGGAGGGAGACACCTTATTCGTGTGATAAATCGCGATGTGAGGAAGACGATGACCAAGAGCGTGACTTTCTTCCAAGAGCACCTTCTCCATCTCATCGATCAGCATCTGAGGTATACTCGGTCCGCGTGCATCAGGTATAGCACCGCATCTGTTCGTTGGCGAGATGTGTACGCTGTGACAACGTGACTTTCTTTGTTGACAAAGTGAACCATCGTGGACATTTACGCTGATCACCTGCTCATGTCCCGGGCGGATCAACCGGGTATCGGATCCAGCCGACAAGCCGAGGGCGAGACAGAAACTGTCCACGCGAGACTGGCGTGTCGCCCACGAGGGACTGGAAGCTCAGGCGGAATCGACCGCGATCGAGGACTTTAGGCGTCACTTCCCTTCGTCGGGAATTAGCTCGATGTCGCGATGACGTAGTGGCTCCACTCGAAGTGAGACAATTGTTGATCGACGTGCCGAAACGAACATATCCTTCATCAAGCATGACATGATCGTTGCAGGAATCTATCCCCGTTGGTTCTCCTGATCTAGCTCGGAGTTGGGTGCACCGAAAGTCCTAAAGTCAGAGCACGACTCGCTTACTAAATTTGCTCACCGTCCTGAGGGGCGCACAGTTGGAAAGGTGGAGGACAGATCCTTACGATCGAGATTTTAAAGTATCGGGTGTCGCACGTTTGGCCCTGTCTGTCCGGAAGTGTATTATTGTATATGGACTGCGACACAACGTCAGAACGTAAGGGTGATTTTAATCGAAGAAAGACAAGCTTCGAGCTGAGCTGCACCATGACAGGCCGGCTAAGTGCGAAGCAGGCTTTCGCTCTCTTCGCAATTAAACAAATACAGCTTCCATCAGCGCACACAACGTTGAAATTAAACTTTTTAGCTCTGATCAATATCTGTGGATCCTGGATGCCCTCAGCTTGGCTCTTGCTTCTCCCGACAGCCCAGGGTATCCTAGGCGAAAGATGCGTTTCTGGGAATCATGCTACGTAAAGCACTCCGTACTCTCTCCAGTTTTCCTGATCGTGGATGCCTGTCGCAGCTAGCAATCTCACCCACGGGTCTTGCCTCTGCTGCGATGATGATGGGAATGACGACCTGTTATTATCATTGTGATCATAAGTCTAATCAAATCAGATTCTGACGTCGTACCGCAGACTGAGTAAAAGAGTAAAAGGGTATACAGACGGATCAGAGCCGGATTGGAATGGATCTGATGCAATTTGTACATCAATCAATCATAATCGTACATAATTCGCACTCAGCCGAGCTCACCTGAAGGGATTGATTGAGCCAAAATCATAAAGGATATCCTTATAGTGCGAACGACTTACTGATGAATTTGGTTGCTAGTCGCTGCCGTTTTCGTCATAGCTTGATTTTCTGACCTTGCAGATGCAGTATCGTTCGCACCCCACACAGCACATCACGTCAATCCCGTCACGATTCGAATCTGCTCATTCTTATTAACGAATTAACGAATATACATAATTGACTTATCGGTACCATCCTATCTTCTTCTGGTCATCTTTCCATTCCCCGTCTTCAATTGTACATTGTATCGAATCGTTCTCATCAGCCAGCAAGTGTTTACGCAAAGCATCTCCTTTAATCACCTATTGTGAAAATTCACCATCACCAGCACGACTCAAAATGGGACGAGCGTTTTCCAAATTTGGGAGCAGTGAGAAGCCCTCGCGATCGACCTCCTCGGCGCCCAAGTCAGGCATGTTCGCCGATATCAAGAATGACTTGATTGCCATGGCGGTGAGTATTCGAAGCGCTTGCGGAGTCCACCAGCACATCTTGGCCGTGTGCATCGCTGCCGCGGTAGTGACATCGCAGCAGCTGCAGCATGTCAGTCGAAGAGCAGTTGCTGATGATATTCATGGTGTGTGATGCATTCTGTAGGGAGAGTTCATCGGAACTGTAAGTGGCATAAACGCACAGCGGTCATTCCGTTCCTTGTGACTCTTCATATTGCGCCCCTGTTGGTTCCTGCATCCAAAGACTAAATTAACGCATACTAATCTCTGTGAACCATGCAGATCTTATTCCTCATGTTCTCTCTCGGCGTAAGTCTCTCGGAGCCAGACATCCTACCTACTTCATGCTCGACGCCTTACCCGAAGCCTACATTGTCCGGCAGATCAGCACTGATTATATGCATATGTCTTCCTTCCCCATACGCAGGCTGTCCAAACCGCCAACGCTAATGTGGCATCGAATGTGACGAACGGCAGTGACACGGCTGGTACTGCGCCAACCGGCAGTGACTCAAACAAGCTCTTGGTGAGTTAGCATGGATCTGTAGACACTGCAAGCAGTGCGACCGGTATTGCTGCCTCCTCCGCTCAAATCGGGGACCACTACGCTAACATATCTACGTAGACCTATTACTACATTTCCGCCTCATTCGGATTGTCCCTCTTCGCGATCGCCTCGATCTTCTACCGATTCACAGGCTCGATCTTCAACCCCTCTGTATCTCTCGCTTTGTGCTTGATCGGAGCCATCAAACCCGTACGATTCATCTGTGAGTGTCATTCTTTCCCTCATGTTGTATCGGTGCTAATGTCTGAATCTGCCATCCTCAGTGGTCTCCTTCGCTCAGATGATAGGAGCTATCGTTGCTTCTGCTATCGTTGACGGTCTCACTCCCGGCCCGTTGTCGGTCAATGTCGGCCTCGGTCTGGGAACCAACCGTACTCAGGGCCTGTTCATCGAAATGTTCACCACTTCATGCCTTGTTCTTAGCGTTTTAATGCTTGCGGCTGGTGAGTGCTCTCTACCGAGGAGGGGTCGATGTAGTGTGAAGCCACCGTGTATTCGAGATCAACCTTCGCTGACAAGCAGGACGACTGCTGACACCTGCTGTGCGATGTCGCAGAGAAACACCTTCTCACGCCATTCGCCCCGCTCGGCTTCGGCTTCACTCTGTTCATCGTCATGCTTTTCTCGACCGCCTTCACTGGTGGCGCTGTCAAGTAAGCCTTCATGTCTATCGTCAATTCACTTATGAGTGCTAGACCTGATGGAATCACCTGAGTTGTCTTCGTAGCACCGCTCGTGCTTTCGGCCCTGCTTGTATTCAAGGCTTCCAGAGCTACCACTGGATCTATTGTGAGTGACGTGTCACCTCCGCACGCGGACTTCGCAGGTTACTGAGGCTGATCACCCATTCTGATATAGGGCTCGGTCCTACTCTCGGGGCCCTCTTGGCTACCGCGTTCTACGTGTTCCTCAAGCAGGTCCATTACTGGTGAGTCGATCGCTCTTATGTTCAGAACCGTTTGAATGTTGTCATCCGCCTGGTCCCGACAATTAGACGCTGGAAGGGTGCATAGCTGACACATCTGAAAACAAATAGGCGAATCACCCCTGGTCAGGACTCCACCGATGTATCGGAATCGCCTTCCGTCCAGCCTGTTACATCAAGAGCTTCGAGGAATTCCCCGGACCGCACCCAAGGTGACAATGCTGTCTAAGCAATCCAGATCCGTCGCCTGAAGACTATCCTCGTGCTTTCTCTATATCTCTTTTTTCTGCGCCACATTTACTCGTCCCTCGAGTCGACTTGTTTCATTCAGACGACTCTTTCGTGGGCTTCTTAGTTCTCTTTCTCCTTTTCGGCAGGGATCAGCCTAGTCCCTTTTTAGCATTCATACATACAGTACTATCAGTTTCGAAGACACGGAATCGCATGGTCATACGTTCATCGCTTGTCAATCTACATCCAGCTTTCTGCTCCTTATAGTCTCATACAGCATTCTGCCCTTATAGTCCCATATACATTGTTTCCTGTCTGTCTGTATCTATAGTAACTTCCCTTCAGATCGGTTATGCACTGCCTGATACTGTACTACAGAGCGACCGCTCGGCGTCCATGGGATTGAAAAACGTTGTGTATCCCTACAATAGTACCGAGCCAGACATCCGCCGCACCATCATATATGCTAGCAGGCCCATGAAGCCGACATTTCAATAAGAATGTGCAGTTAGAGTACAGCACTGGACGGAGCATACTGCACTGAAATGAGTGACAATGAAGGATCTGCATACCATGTATTGGCATTTACGCGTTCGTTGGATCACCACCTGAGGCCTCACCGCCTCCATTGGCACCAGCTAAAGCTTTTAACCTCTGTCTCTCTTTCTTGCCGGCTCTCTTTCCCTTTCTCCCTTCGCCACTTGCACCACCTTCGTCTCCACCGTCTTGTTCGTGCTTCCTCTTCTGTCCAGCTTGGCCTGCATGGCCATTTTGCTTCCAACCCTGATCCTCCTGACCCCACCTCCTCCTCTTCAGATCCTCTTTCAACTCCCTGACCCTCTTTCCAAGACCTTTACCCTGCATGCCAATCCCTCCCTTCCTGTACGGCGCGATGGTCTTGACGCTGAAGATCTTGTTCAGTTCCTCATCCGTAGCCAATAAGATCTCGACGGGGGATAGACCGTATGCGGTAGGCGCGGTCTGGGTGTACTTGAACCGAGTGGGCAGGTCTCCAATCATGTCTTCATGGTCGAGAGCTCGGTACTCCTCCATAGCTTCCTTCACCGCTTTCGCCTTGTCCGCGACAGTCAACGCGGAAGAATCTTGCGCGATCAGTGCCTCGACGTCGGGCTCAAGCTTGACGTCCTTGGATTTCTGCTTGTCCTTCTTGCTCCTTTTGCGCTTCTTCTTCGACGGCTCCTCGTCTATAAAGTCTGCGTCCTGAATAAGTCAAGTTACGCGAGTTTCGTCAGCTTAAGGTATGAGTAATGAGATGAAACACCGATCAAAGGGCAGATCACATACCATGTTAATCGGGCCTTCGTTGTCTTCATCATTCCATGTCTCATCATAGATCATATCGCCATCCGCGCCGTCCTCCCCGTCCATCTCGTCATACTCTGCATCTCCAAGATCATCGTCCCACGTAGGTTTCTCGTCGTCATCCTGTTCTTCCTCTTCACCTCCATTAGCTCGGCTGAGCATCCCACCGACGACTTTCTCCCATTCCCCTTCATCCCACTCGCCGTCCAGGACTTTTTCAAGCTGATCCCAATCGACGCCTCCTTCTACGCCCTCCTCAGCCAGATCAGCTTTCAGGCTTGACATTCTCTTTTCCATCTCACGTCGCTTCGAGCCCTTCTTCGCTCGAACCTCTTCCTCCTGCGCCGCCCTCTCAGCGGCTTTCCGCTCGGCTCGTCGAGCTCGTTTCGTCTTTCGAGCATCGTCAGGCCTTCGAACGAGTGAAGGGATCTCTCGAGGATGTGAAACGATATTTGACGAGCCCGGTTCTTCGAATCGGAAATTGTATTCGGCTTCAAATCGATCCGCTTTGTCGTCAAAGTCGTCTTCTTCGTCCAGTTTTCCCCACGGATGGCTGGAAGACTCCGCTTTCCCTTTACCGGTATCGCTAATGTCGTCGTCTGATCCGTCGCTATCGGCGTCGCCCACAATCTCCTTGTAGGTCGGAACGTGTTTCTCTGTTCGGTCGATCCAACCTCGATTCAGGATATAGCTAATAACGAAGCAAACCAGATGAGTTTGTGTCTCAGTCGGTCAACGAGCTTGAGTAAATCAGAGAAACGCTCACTCCATCAAGAAATCCTCATCGGCTTTCGCCTTCTTTTCCTTCTTCTTCTCCTTCTTCGCCTTCAGCTCGGCCTTCTCCACCTTGGACAAGGCGCTCTGTTTCGCTTCATCGTATCTCTCCTCTCCTTCATCATCTTCGTCCGCAACGATCCCCGAGATAGGCTGATCGCCCATACCCAGGACTTTTCGAACTTCGTCCTCACCTCCGCCCATCTCAAGGAGGAATTGACGGTATTCTACATCGTCCTGCTCGGGATCTTCGGCCTCCTTGTCTCGCTTCTGGATGAAGTCTCCTTCCTCATCTGAATCATCTCCGAGAGATTTGAACGCCGATACAGCTTCTTGCCGGAGGAGCCTTTCTGATTGCACGTGAGTGAGTGGCTCATCAAATCGGTCGTTCTCGTCTTCATCCTCGTCGTTGGCGTTCTCTCCTGAAAGAAGCTTGGCTCGATGGTAGTCGGCGAGGAGATATGGCTGGAAAGGGACAGGTGAGGTTTGGTCAGACGAATAATACGAACATGAGTCTTTCACCAACGCATACGTACCTTCTCCACTATCTTCTTGACGACTGAAGCCTTGATTCCCTTGGCCTCAGCTTTCTCCTGAGCTCGTTTCAACTCCTCCTGTAATACGTTCTCGGATCCATATACTCCTTCCTTTTTCTTGATCTTGCTCAGCGTTCGCAAGATGGCAGCATCCAGTGCTGGAGTGAGCTCGTCGCCATCTTCGTCTTCCGTCACGTCCGAAGACGAGTAGTCTGATTCTGAGCCAGAAGCTGATCCCACTTCCAAGTCGACGTCTTGGGGCTTTACGTCCCTAGGTTTTGCGGCCCAAGCTGAGGAAGCATACGTTAGCAAGGAGATTCCCTGGGCTCACAAGGTTTCCATCACTCACCTTTCATTTTGTTGAAGCTGAAGTTTTGATGTATAACTGTGAAAGCAAAATGATGTGTGCATGGAGGCACTTTCACCAAGATATGTCGACACTCTTCAAGCGTAGCATCGTGATCTCAAGCGGCAACAACAAACGTTAACGGTCATATTTTGAACTTTTATATCGGGCTTACGTAACAGGAACCTACTCAGGCGGACATCGGCGGAATGGCCGTCTCGTCTCATACATTCAAAAGTTCAAAAGTCAATTGCAAGTTCTGCAGCTAGGCAGACCCACTATTGGTGGATGCTGGTTGATATACATCTATCGTACTCTTGGCCACCTATAATACCTGTAAACTTGGAATCGGCGACATATACCCAGGACAGATAAAATCACGAGCTCATCATGTCCTCTCTCGCCGCCCAATTGCAGAACATTGCGTCTCTGGACGCTGCCCGACTCACCTCAAGATACGGCGCACCCTCCTCAAAATCCTACTTGTTTCCCCCAAAGGTCGCATCGACACATGACCTCGACTCAATATTTGCCTTGGCTCAATCAGGCTTTGAGGAACTGCTGTCGCTCGATCCTGCGATTGAGAAATTCGAAGATGAGCTGTTTTCGGAGCGAGCCAAAAGGACGGATAGGATGATGCTCAGCAAGGAAGAGAACGAAGCTCTGGATCAAGTGATTGGCCGATGTCTGAGAAGACTAGGCAGATGGATCGGGGTCATGGCTGGCGGAAAGTGCATCGAGTGGCTTGTAAGAAGATTTAGGTGAGTTCAACATCTACGTAAATGTGTAGGAAATCGCAGCTGACGGTTGAGCTAATATGTAGGATACACGAAATGAACGCCGACGTCCTGCTGGAGGTCTTTCTACCTTATCACGAGTCGCCCAACTTCCCTCGAATACTCGCCATCCTCACCATCCCCCAAACTTCCTCCTACTACGCTCCCTTTGCACCACTGATCAAGAATGCTCAGGCTATCCCTCGTTCATACATCGCCACCGCTATCTCGCCAGCAAAGGACAAATCCCTTCACCTGCTCAACAATGTTGCCGGTCTAATACAACAAGCTCTCAAGGAGAAGACTGTGCACCGAGCGTTGCTTACTTTTTGGTCGGCGATCATGGTGGATCTTCTCAACAGCGCCAATAATGGCAAAGGTGTTCATGAGGGGCTGGTAAAAGTCATGGTAGAGGTCTTTGTGACCATCCTTTCTACGCCAAACGGAGGAGAGGACGTCAATGTGAGTAACACGAAAACTTGTGCTGCCGGAATACGACAGCAAGCTAACGCAAGGGCGCATCAGGCCGCTGTATATCCTCCCTTGGTCCTTCTCACCCGTTCGGTCACCATTGTCGACGAGGCCTTCTTGGCCGTTGTTTCCGCTCTCATAACCCCAACAAGCGGTGCCGACGCCTCTCAACGTATTCTCACCCTGCTTGTCCTTCTTAATGATCGTCCAAGATGGTCTGGCGGCCTCGGCACCGACGCCAGTAAAAATTTGGCAAAGGTAAAGCAGCTCGGCGACATCCTGGTCGCCGCTACCGAGAAGTACGGGCTCGATGCCGCTCTGAGAGTGGTATTGGAGGTTCTACTGCAGCATCCCGATCTACACTTCAAGGTCTTATCAGCGCTGCTGGAACACCGGGACTTGTCGACCTCGAACGCCGCACTTTCTGCATCTGGGCTTCTCCGTCTTGGCTCATCCGACGCCTCAGACGACGATGTCAAGGCGTCTTGCAAATCCCTTCTTGTCAACTTGCGAGAGCGGCATCCTTCCATCGTCGATGCAGTGTTTGTCGAGGCTTCGGGAACCCTTACTCTCGACGCGCAACTCGTGCAGAAGCCTGCTGACGAGGTCGCCTTCCTCAATGTATACGCGGCAGACGTCTCAAGCCGAATTCAAGGTGTCAAGGAAGTCATGGAGTTGTATCAATCTGGTAACGACGATGACAGCGCCATCTCAGCCTTAGTAGCTCGACTGGGCGACACCGACGAGCCGGTCATCCAAGCCATTTACGAGGACCCTGAATCCTTGCTTGAGATCACGTCCGTCGACAAGTACATCGCTGGCGTCAAGCCCGCTTTCTGGAGTATATCGCCCAAACCAGCTATCATTGGTCATCATCTCGATTATATCTCCAACACTCTGCTCACTGACAAGGTCATAAGCAAGTACCCTAACGCCGGTAGACAGGTCTTCCAGGAACTGCTCTTCCCCTGCCTGCTGTCGACCGAAAAACGCCAACCGCTGACCAACACCGAAGCACTCAAAATCCTTGGTGGAGGAATGCAAAACGTGGAGTATCTCAGCAAAATCGTGCCGGAGATCGCTAAAACCCGATCCGAGAACTCCAAAGGGAGCGCGCAGAAGTCAAACCTGCTCATCTCTACTGCTTTGGCTGGTGAGTCGTTGGTCCCGCTCGTTATTGCTTCTGATCAGCCCATTCCTGCGCAAATGATTATAATCAGAAGTCGCGATAGGTTGTCCTCCTGTCCCATTCAAGCGGAAATCCAAGTCGCTCTTGCGACTATGATGCTCGTGTTTGAGGTGGGACAGTAGTGACGACCACAACGTGTGCACAAGACTTCATGCACCACCCTCTGATGCGCTTTTCACCACCAACCAATCACGCACTAGCACAACAATGCAATGATCAGTTCATACTGACTCTGTTCTCATGTTACGCAGAGGCAATTGGTGCTTCCTCTCATTTCGACGAGGATATTAGCTACCTCATCAACCGGTCAGACTCGAGTCACGCGTCCGCCCGACTGCTTGCGAACCTCGTCCTCGCTCAGCTAATCACGTCTCTTGCGTCTGAGAAGCAGGTGCTCGTTGCTAGCCGAGTCCTCCAACACCTCAAGTCCAACCAAGGCGCCATGTCACTGCGAGACATCGATCACGCCGAAGAACCTTTCTCCCCGTTGTACCTCGACGCCATCTACAGAAAGACAAACGAAGCTCGAACGTCACAAATGTCGGTCGTTTCGCTGCTTGCTGCGATGACCAAAGTAGTCAAGTCGACCGACGACCACACCACTTGGCTCAGCGGCGATGATATCATCCGGGAGACCACGATTTCTTACAGAGTCTTTGCTCAGGATGTCTATTCTTGGTCAAACAGTGGTATTCTGCCTGCGTCTCTCGCACAAGCTCTCCTTCGCTCCCTTTTGGCACAATTAGGAGAGGAAGCCCTCCTCTTCCTTGCTTCGACCTGGACAAGCGAGGCTCCCTTACCTCTTCGAGCCGCTTCGTTACGGCATGCCAAAGCGTTCGTTTCTGCCTACTCTGATGTGGAGACTGAACAAGGGATCGATTTCCAAATCATGATCCCCGCGATTTTGGTTGCTCTACGAGACTCAGAGAAGTCGGTCCGCTCTGCTGCGGTCGACGTTCTGAGGGCAATGGCTGCTAATGCCCAGTCATCCGAGAACATCTATGCTCTTGATACCATTTACGGCCCTCGATCCGGTGAGCAAAAAATTACCATAGGGGGGCCTAAATGGACTTCGTCCATCGGATCTTACTGAATATAATGATGATTGCAGATACCGTACAACTGTTGAAGCCGTCGGATCGACGAAAGTACATCCAAGCCCTGCTTGACAGTGCAGACGAAATGATCATTGACGCAAGCAGAGTTCGAGCCGTCCACGTTGCTGCTCTTGGTCCTCAACATGGTGCTCGAAACAGGAAAGACTCATCTCATCGACGTGCAGTCATCGGAGCGCTTGCTTCTCATATCACCTCTCACCGATCGCTCCGCGACAGAATCGTCCTGCTTAACCTCCTTGTCGGCGTTACCGACCATGCTGTATTCCGAGGTATCTTGCCCTTACTCACCACCTTGAATGACGATAAAAACGAAGAAGCTATCTGGGTCGCTAGCGTGTCGACTCCCGAACGAACGGAATACCTCGGCTTGCTTTTCTCGACTCTCAAGCCATACAGCGTCACTGTGTTGGCCGAGGAAGACTCCGCTGCCTGGAATTTCCTAATCTCCCTGGCCGATGGTCAGCAGGACGCATCGATCGGTCCTCAGCTCCGCAAGCTCTCTTTGCACAGTATGGCCGAAGGCGTCTTCGCTGTTCTGCCTGTCGAACAGAAAATTGAATACATGCTCGCCGTCGTGCACTCCTTGCACTCCCTACCCACCGAAGATGCTCTCGCTACTGCCAAGATCCTGCAGCGCCTCGAGCTGGATACCGAGAACATCGTGCATATCATAGAACTACTTTCCGACGCCTTTGAAACCACAACCCAACGAAAGAAGCAGCGACAAGACGAGGTCGAAGACGATAAGCCGACTTCCGCTGTTCTTGATCTCACCGCTCTCATCGAATCGCGAGACTGGCATTCCCTTCCCGGTGATGCCAACTTGGTTGCATCTCTGATGGCAATTCTTTCCTCATTGCTCACCAAGCGATTGGTCATTAAGGAAGGTGTCGATTACCTTGAACAAGAGGTCCTCGCTGCTATCTTGGCATTAGTTGAGAAAATCAAAGATCCTCAAGAAATTCAGCGAGCGCATGTTGGGATCGAAGTCATCATCAAGGTCATCAGAGGTACGTCTAGCCGCCTCTCGTGTCTCGATGTGTTGCCATATAGCTGACCTTGTGATTGAGCAGCTTCGTCCAACCCTCGAACATCTCAACGAGCGCTGCTTGTCGCATCCGAGCTTGCTCGACTCATCCCTGAAGCAGTGCTGCACAATATCATGCCCATCTTCACCTTCATGGGTGCAAGTGACTTCCAACGTGATGATGCGTACAGCTTTGGCGTCGTTGAGAAGGTACGTGGGATTATCGTAATCGTCGAAAGATTACTCGAGCTGACTTTACGATACTGTACTCAGACTATCTCACGCATTGTACCTGTCATGGCTCAATCGCTGGTCACTCCCGGCAAGCCTTACCTTGATATCTACAACGGTGCGTTGAATTCACACTTGTGTGAGACCTTATGTGCAGCTGACGTGTCAAATCAGAATCCCTCACTTTCCTCAGCATTTTCACTGACATGGCGACTAGACTGCCTAAGCACCGCACGCTTCCGTAAGCTACTCGTACTCTTCTGCAAACTGGGTGGTTACTGACATGAACTGTGCACGCCGTAGCTTCTTTGTGCATCTCGTCAGGTTCCTTGGTCCTGCCGAGTTCCTCGCACCAGTCTGCATGCTCCTGGTGGACCGCGCTACGACTAAAGCAGGTCGATCTGGCAACTCTGTCTCCACGGTTCTTGAACTGCCTTCTTCCTTGGCAGCCGCGTTCGACCATCCCTACAGGACTGAGGTGCTGTCTGAGGTTGTCAACGAGGTGACCCGACTTGTGGATGACCTCACAGGATCCGAGAAGGAGGCTTTCCTCAGCGCGACCATTTCAGAGAACGACGCTTCGGATCGACCTATCAAGCAGATCACGCATCTGCTCGCTTTCTCCACTGCCCTCGTCAACCAATTGCGAGGCAAGGCCTGTGCGCAAGATACGGTGCAGAAGATCGTACGAAACACCATCATCCTTGCTGCCAAGACCTCGTGGCCTATTTTATCAACTACGGACGTGTCTAAGAGCGTTCAAGCCGTTCTTTCTGGCAGTATGCAGTTACTTTCAGCCGATAACTTTTTGGGTGTCGTGCTTCAACTCCTCACCGAGGGTACAGAACAAGTACGTATTTCAATAGTGCAAGATTTCAAGTCCTGTGGTGGATGGCTGATTTCGCATTCTAGGACTCTGTCATGGCGCTCAACACCTTCGCTGAGCGAGTATCACTCATCAAGTCCGAGATCCGGGCGAAGAGCAGCAAGATCATTGCCGATATTCTCAAGCAAGCTTCTTCTCTCCTTGGCACCACAACATCCAGCACTGCAGCGGCTCTTTCAGCTATCAAGACTGTAGCATCAAGCGCTCTGTCAGGCGAGGACGGCGCGTTGGCCCAAGTTGTGCCCGCTGTCGTCCGGTCCGTCCCCAAGCTCAACGAGTCCAGCAATGTCATTGCATCGATGGAACTTATCAACCTTCTCACGTGAGTTGTTTTCGTACGGCCTTGTAGATAGACCACGTATGCTGACTTCGACGAAACAGCCGTCACCTGGGTTCGCGAATGATCCCTTATATCCAGTCGGTCATCGATCTATCTCTCTCACTCATCGCTTCGCCCAAGTCAATCTCATCAGTCGTCAAGTCAAGTTTCACCACCCTTTCGGCGCTTTTGGAAGTGGTATCAACCTTCATCTCCTCTAAGCAGCTGACGACCATCCTTGGTACCACTATCGACCATCGAGCCCGAGACTCTGCTCAGTCTCTGTCCATGTCGAATATCGTGGCCAAGCGTATGAGGACTAAGACCCTCTTCCCTGTCCTGATGGACATCTGGAAGACCGTCCAACAAGAGGAAGAATCTTCTATGAAAGCATTCTTTGACCTTCTCAGGTTGACGCTGAGGAACGCCGCTAGAGAGGAGTTGCCGGGCATGCTCAAGCCTGTGTTCTCCTTCTTCTTGGACGTGTTTGACCTTCGACATCGATTGCAGATCAAGGGCGTCGACGCGGCGGTGAGTGTTTTTGCTTGGTCTTCTATCTACTATCGTAACTGTTTTTTACTGATGCCCATCGCGTTGCAGACGGTCAACGATATCGAGGAGTCCGCTATCGGTTCGTTCCTGGAGCTCGTCACCAAGCTGAATGAGGCTACATTCAAGCCTCTGTTTATTCGTCTGTACGACTGGGCGGTAATCGATCTCGCTGAGGACAAAGGTGAGCTGCAAACGACCCTTGTCTTTCTGTTGGCGCAACGTAGCTTATTCATTATGGATTTTGATTGACACAGCAATTGATGACGGCCGGCTTGTCGAGAGGAAGATCGTCTTGCTTCACGTGATGATGGGTCTTCTGGTCAAATTCAAGGTGAGGCGCGCTCCCTGAGCAGTCAATGTTGAGGATACTAGCTGATCTATTGACTTATTACAGAACCTGTTGTCTCCGTACATCGCAACTCTTCTTCCCCACATTCAAGAGGTTCTTCCGGCATATGCTGCAGGAGAAATCGAGGACCAGCCTCTCCACACTTTGCTTCTGGATGTACTAGCCAAGTCGTTCGAGGTGGACGAAGGAGCCTACTGGAACGACACGCTCCTTCTCGCCCTCCTGCCCAACTTGATCTCTCAAATCCCGTTGTTCACCGCTTCCGCCCCAGCTCAAGACGCGCCTTCGGCCATCTCGAAGACCTTGGCCTCTTTCGCCAGTTCCACGTCGTCCGAGAACGTCCTGAGACGACTCAACACCTCAATCTGCCTCGTAACGCGATCGGACGAACCCAAGGTCCGTATCCATGCTTTGAAGTGCTTGGATGCCGTCTGGGCTAGTCAGGCTGAAGAAATGGTCGGACTGGTACCCGAGACCGTGTCTGAGTTCTTGGCTGAACTGCTCGAGGATGAAAGCCACGACGTAGAGATTGCCGCGCGGGGTGTGCTGAGCAGGATCGAGAAGGTTACGGGCAGTCTGAAGGAGTACTTGGAGTAAGGAAACGCATTTTGATCTGATCCGCAGTCAGAGACGAACAATCGGGGTCGCAGTATTCCCTGATAATCTTACATATAATTTATCAATCCGTCAGTTCATGCCAGCCAGTATCACTTGCGAACGGATGCATATCATTTGATCGTAAATGTGTCACTCCAGCATGATTCAATCTGCGATCAAGGGCAGATCTGCGTGATTTTTCGGAGCTATGAAATGCAATGCAATGCATGATGTAAGCCTAGACATGAGGTGAGAATAGCAAGAACCACGATATCCTGAAGTCTGATCCGTGCGATGATGAAGGGGATCCGATGCGTTCTATTCTAGTAGGCGTATGACTCTCTTTCCCTGCCATGACCACCTGTCGAGCCATTTTCAATCCGAGCGAAATCTCTATCAAGGGGTAGCTCTGTCCGCCTTGCGTGTTCTTGCGATGCTATCGTGCTAATTCTGCCCCAGATCGCTCTTTGCTGCTGAGGCTGTTGTTTCCCCGGTCGATGCCCGCGCCCGAGTCTGTGTCTGTAGTTGATTCACTCCTCGAAGGGATGTTGTCTGCCATCGATTCTGTCTGAAATTCGTCCGTCACCTGTGAGCTTCTTAGGACCGCCTTCCTGATTCTGATCTATTTGACTCGGTCGACAACCTTTAGCGTCAACCCCACAAGCGCGTCCCTGGCCTTGCTCTCCGGCAAAAGCTCCACCAACGCCCTAGCTTCGCCTGCGAACTTTCTCGCGAGCTCGACCGTCCTCTCGAGCCCATCAGAGTCAGCCACCAGCTCGCGGGCGAGCTCGACATCGCCCGCTTCAGTGAATTTGCGCAGGATGAGCGGACCCATCTCGGGATGCTTTTCCCATGCGAATAGGGCCGGAGCTGTCGCGAGGCCTAGGCGCAGGTCGGCACCCAGTGAGGGTTTGCCGAGCGTCGGGTCGGGCGGGAGGAAGTCGAGCGCGTCGTCGATCAACTGATGGAGTACGGGGAAGGCATTAATGACAAGAGTCAGCGCGTTTGCTTTTACACTCAAGCGGAACGGGACACCATGCAAACTTTGCTTGACATCAAACCAAATAGACATTTGACGAAAACAAGCACAAGCAAACACCGGAAGCCCAGCATGTGTATAGTTCAGTTACAGCACGCTCGCTCACTCACCTGGAATGCAATGCCTAGATTCCTGCCATATCCATACGCGACGTCCTTGACCCACTCTCCCTCATTCCCTACACTCGTATTTCCGCATCCACCCAAGATCACCGCCGCTCTAGCAGACTTGGCCATCAGACTAGCCGTCTTCAGATACGTCTTCCTCATATAGTCCTCAAAACCTTTTACGGTCGGCTCGGTCTCCGGCTCGCTCGTAGCGCGCATCTGCATGACTTCTCCTTCTACCAGGTTTGCGATGACCGTGGCCAGCAGCTCTACCACTTCCTGCGAGCCGAGTCGTGCCAGTGCGACGGATGCTCTGCCAAGCAAGAAATCGCCAGAGAGGATCGAGAGCTTGTTACCGAAAGTCGATGGCGCGCTGGGCTCTCCACGACGAAGGGAAGAGGCATCAATGACGTCGTCGTGCAAGAGCGAGGCGACGTGAATCATTTCTGTGATACTGGCCAGCCTCCTCTGAGTCGGCAGGATGGACGGTTCTCCAGGATGCTCCAGCGACAAGTCGAATTGGGAAGGTTGTAAAGGTGGTAATGGCGTTTGTAACGACGACGCTCCCCCTGGCGTTGACGTTGAGGATGAAGGTATTCTGAAGGGGTCGGCAAACACCTGAGCTCCCGTCGTCTCCTTGCCATTCACTTCAGGATTCCAATCGTTCAATACGCCCCCTTGGGCAGTCAGCGAGTCGTCTATTGACCTCCTTCTTGCGGCTTCCATCTGCGCCAGCTCCCATCCTTTGCCTCCCAGTCCATTCGTAGCTTGACTCAACAACAATACCAGAAGCGGTCGGAGGTGTTTGCCCTCGGCCTGGAAATAGTATTTAGCCACTGTGTCCAGTGCGGAATTTGATGAGCCCAGCATTCGAAACAGAGATGATTTGAGATTCCCGATCTCCGAATTGATTACTGATAAAGGGTCGCCGGCGTCCATGTCTAGCGAATTCGGTATTGATGATGATGAGGAGGAGGAAGCGGAAGCGTTCGAGCTGGGAGGCGGAGTAAGCACGGAATGAGCCGACTCGGTCGCAGCTGCCCAGGCTGATTGGTATCTCTTGGCTCCTTCTCTCGTGTCTAACCGACTGGGAACACTTGTGGTGAAGTGCCGAGGTAGACCATACTGGGCTGAAGACGACGAAGAGGTTGAGGTCGTCCGTGTAAGGGAGACCCGACTGGCTGATCGAGCCGATCGAGCGAACATGGCGAGACCCGCTTTATTTCGTCGAGATACGTGGAAGTGTATCTAGCTACCTGCGGGGGTGATTCTATTGTCTAGAGGTGAAACGAGCAGTCTGATATAGGCGACGATGCCTTTTTCAAGCACAGGTCAATGAGTTCTTTCAATATCGATGACGGTCATTCCGAAATTTCAGATAGACTCGAGCTAGTAGGTCAAACGAAAACGCAGACGGTAAAGGGCAGCGTCGAGGCGTTCGGACGACCGGAGGTTTACTTATCACCTTGACGGCGAGTGTCCAGAACAGGTATTGCCACGTCAATACGAATACAACCCGTTGCCGAGATCTAATCTATAAGCCGGATCTACGATAATACGATAATACGATAATACGCCGATTTCTAATGATAGATAACAATTGTAATGCTATGCATGTTGATGACCGGGCCCTGTACGCCGGGCTGTGCACGTCGATGTTGATGTGAACCCGCTCGGAACCATTTCCCCATTCCACTCTGTATCCCCCCATCAGCCATCCAGATCTCGATCGTATCGCTTGCGTCGACTCGCTGTAGACATTCCTTGTTAGTCACGACTTTGGCTCAACGCATTGAAACCATACACAGATACCGTTCGCTCACCGTCACCCACGGAGGACGTCTTTATATAAACGTAAAGGACATAACCAGCGAGGGAAACTCCGCGATCATCAAGGATGCCCAAGGAGGAGCCTGTCCACCCTCCCCCGCTGCGAAGGGGTGATGCGTGCTTGTACTGCCGAAAACGAAGGATTCGATGTTCAGCAGATAAGCCGACATGTCAGCATTGCGCCAAAACGGGCAGGGAGTGCATATACGATTCTGGGAAACCGGTCAGCAGAGTCAAGCAGCTCGAGGAGAAAGTCGCAGAGCTCGAACACTTGCTGAAAGGCGGTGTCGCACATATCGCAAGTGGGGAAGGGAACGGCAGTGAACCGTCCACGAGTAGGAAGGAGAGCGTGTCATCAGCATCCGCGTCGGCATCGGCCTCGGTGCCGCCCATGCCGTCTCTTCAGCACCACTCATCAAGCGACCAGTCCAATTCCACTGCATCAGACACAGCGATGGACCAAGCTCCTCATTTCACAGACACCTCGTACACCCAACTACCGGATCCGCAGTCATCCACCAGCTACAGCTACGACACGACGAGTGCCGGAAACTCGGGAGAGAGCTTTGACTTCAACATGTTGGATGCTTTTCTTTCGACTCAGTCTGGCTTACCGCCCAGCACGTTTGCGAGCTTCGGAGGCTCTTTCTTCAGCGGGACGACGGGGACTGGAGACACTGCCGAGGCAGTACAACCGGGTTCGGGTTTTGAGATGAATACGGTAATGGGAATGAGCTTTAATGGGGCCGGGGCGAATGCTGAGAGCTCCTTCGACTTTAACATGCTGGATCCGAATTACATGAGCCTAATACACTCGTTTCAAGCTACTACAACTACCACTACGACAAGTTCGACATCGGGTCCTTCTTCGGCGATGCATACACATCCGACGACTTCTACGACTTCGCCTCCTGTCGGGAATGTGCCTTCTGGCGAAGGAGCTGTGGATCCAGCATATTACAACTCTTCCACGTCGACTTTTCCTGGCTATTTGAATGACACTGACCGTTCGAGCGCTTCGCCGCTACATACTACCCGCCCACCGCATTTTCGAGCAACCACTCTGAATCCGGGACCATACTCGATAGAGCAACTACTTCCTACTGACCCCAACGTAGATCCGGATGTACCGCTGCGCAATAAGCTCCTCAGCTCTGTGCCAGACAGGCGTTTGGCCGAACTTCTGAGAGGCACTAGCATCCAGCCGCCAGCTGACGCCTCACCACCGCAACCGACGTCCACCGTGCCATCTTCCCAGTCCGACAGTCAACAATGGGTCACTGGAATCACCGATTCTTCGACAGATTATCAGCCTGCGGGACCCGGAACCCAGGGACCGATAGAAACAGAAGCTGAACCGGACTCGACGGAAGGCTTCACATTGGTTGGAGGCTGGTTCGATGCTGCAGATCTGCCCAAGATCGCAAGGGATCACTTGTGAGTATCGATCTCACAACTACTCTCGTCCATCCAAGGAATCCCGCTAATCAAGTTGTGCAATGTGCAGGCTGGACTTGTTCTTCTCAGGCATGAGACTCTTTGGACAGGAGTTCCATGTACCAAGATTTATGGCCAGGTACGTCACTGGCATTGGCCCAATCCAGCATATGATATCTGACTTCATGACCCTCTTCTGCATAGTTTGACGTTACCGCCTGCCAAGCGACCGCACCCGTGTCTTCTGTATTCCATGTATACTCTCGCGTCACGAGTTTCCACCTCGCCACCCATTCGGTCGCTCGAGCCCCATTTCTACTCCATCGCATCCCGTCAATTGGAAGAATCGATCGGCCACGCAGACAGGCTTCTGGACGCCACTCGTGCTTCGACCTTGTTGGCTATCTATAAGTACAGTAAAGCGAGATATCATGAGGGCTGGATGATGACTGGTCAAGCTGCCAGGTGAGTGAAGAACAGACCAGGATGTGTGCACAATATGTATCCTGACATTGGCATCGTACGTGGTAGATTGGCGCTTTCCTGTGGATTGCACCAAATCCGATCTTCCGTCTGGAAACCATCAAGCATCTTGATGGAGAATTCCGAATTGATTGGTATGATGAGACATAGAAGCTACGTAATCCCCGCAGCGAAAGATGCGGTCGAGCACGGCGAGCGGATATGGACATTGTGAGTGACTATGCATGGACTTCCAGGATTCTTCTGTGAGCTATCTCTGTATATCTTAGTACTGACGGTTTACGGTTCCAGCTGGTCCATCTATACCACTGATCGATGTGGATCTATCTCGACGCAATGGCCGCCCGCAATCAATGACGAAGACGTTTGTACCCCTTTCCCTCGACCCCTGTACGAGTATGAACTGGTGAGTGGTGCTTGCTCATCGTCGTCTTGGCAAGGTCGTGACGCGAGTAGGATTCACTGCTGACGCACCTTTTTAGGGCCTCGTGACGGAGGGTGATGATCGATCATTGTCAAGTATCTATCGGCCGTCGGCGTTCCATCGCCCACTGCCCCATTACACCGAGAAGACCCTTATCTCGATCCGGCTTCGAGCTATCAGCATCTTGGAGAGATCTTCGAAGTTGATGTACCTTCAGCCCGAAGAAGGATGGGACACGGCGTTTTCTACCTCGGCATCAGCTTCTTCGGCTGATTCGCCGGCAAATACCAACTATAGCGGAATAGACGACTATTTGATCCAACAGATGGCATTCGCAGCAGGGCTGAACCATGTTGACAGCGATCCTTCAAGAAGACCCAATCCCAGTTTTGGCGGTGGTGGCACAGGTGCCGGAGCTGCGCAAAATTCCAACCCGGATATCAACCTCAACAACTTTTTCGGCGCGGGAGGACCCGCATCCGCCAAAGGTTTGGGTATGAAAGGCGGCTGGACGAGGACGGCGAGTATCAGAACACCCAAGGCTTACGAAGAGGTCAAGTCGGCTCTGTTGAGGATCGAGGCTGATCTCCCACCGGAATGGAGGACGAACTGGTTCATATGGGATGGTCAAGTGCAGGATTGGCATTTTGGCAAACCAAGGAAAGACCTCATCACGCTGGTGAGTAATAACGAAAACTTTCCTTCACAACAAGGCGTCTCACGTGGGCTCTTTTGGGCTTTAACGGAAACATGATTCACCATTCCTTCTTCCTTGACTGGCTTGTCAATCATAGCTAATGGATACGTGTAAATAATCCAGCATTTCGTTCTAGGTTGCGCTTGGATGTTCCTCTTCGACGTCTTTTCCTTCAATGCTGAGAACATTGACGCCGTCAATGTTGCGAAGCGGTTGACAGTGACTGTCAGGTTCGTGGCCAAGGAAGTGATGGTCTCCGACCTGGATGTTTTCATTGCCATGACGTGAGTTGTCTGACCACTTAGGCAATCCCTTGCGCGGACTCGGAGATTGTGGGACTACATGCGGTTACGAAAGATGATGTCTTCCTGACTATGGTTGTCTTCGTATGCTGGATAGCTGGTCGTTCATTTCCAAGATCTTGATCCGGGAGATGAAACGCCTCCAGGCCATGGGCGATGTCGTTGGTGAGTCAACAACAGATTCCTTTGACAGTATTCACATCCGGGCACTTCATTTGGAGGACAATCGCCGCTGCGCAAAACCTATCGAATGCTGACGAGTTTGTCCCTGTTCCGTGTCATGCGCTCGGCTATATCAGGCGTCACGTCGATCGAAGCAGATATCGAGACTCTCATCTCCGCGCTCAGGCAATTCGGCCAACGATACACGATGGGCACGATGCAAGCCATGCGAGCGGAACGGTACAAGAAGTCGACCATGGAACAAATGGCGTTCATGTCTTCAGTCGAAGGCGAAGAAGGGGATGACGTGCCAGAGGAAGGCGAGGTCAACCTTCAGAGAAGAGGGTTTGATCAGCTGGATGATCTAGATACGGAGCGGGCAGCGTGATTTGTTTTCTGTCAATAGAGAGGATTATCTGCCATTTTGTTGTTGTTTTTTTTTTCGCTTTCGACTTCCTATATGAGCGCTACACGATGTTCTGTTACCACCGGAAATAGACCTCGTGTCGATCATCAGCAGATGATGCCTGTATACATCAATTAGTTGTTTAGTCAGTGCAGTAATTGTGTAGTCCGATGCTCATCAGATTGCAATCGATTCAGAGCGAAGTGATCGACGATCGATTACGCCCCTGACTCTCGCGTGCGTCTGATAGGCACAGCTGAGAGAGTCTGAAGATATCGAGCCAGGCTGAGAATATGCATATTCTGTTCCATGATCACAGCCAGCTTGCTGATCCAAGCCTGTGGAACGTACAGAGGGTGAGGTGACCTTATATGCGGTGCCACCGCAGGGAAGGAGATTATGTAGGTAGATGAAGAAGTGGTGGGCCGACTTAGAGCACCACGATGGTGTTGGGTGTATATCGAGAAGAGTTGTATGCTGATTTTCCGGCCTGCGAGAGAGGACGGGGAATGAAAGGAGCAGAATAGATAAAAGAATAGAAGGTGGTCAGCTTCAGCTTTCAGCTGCTTGAGAACAACATGTCGTTCTTTTCTGACTTTATCACAAGCAGCTTGAGCGGATGGCAGAACAGCTCAGATTGATCCTGCTTGAGCCAGCTCCTGCTACTTGGCCTTGGCCTTCCGGGTAGTAGAACTGGTTCCCCGCCCCTCCCACCCGCCCAAATTTCCCCACCCCAATTCCGGTTGACCTGATCGTCCGTACGTCCCTCAAGACCATGAGAATCCAAAGCAAAGCGCAGCTCGACCTGACCCGGCTCGACCAAACTCACCTCCCATCCAGGATAATCCTTCATGATCTCCTTCTCCCGCGCCAAAGCAGCCTGTTGACGTCTGAACGCGTCCCGGTCTTGCTCCGCCAATAACAGTGGTACGATGTTGATTCGGGACCAGGCTTGTTCTCGCTTCAATTCTCTGTTTTATTTCGTTTTTCGAGATTTGTTATCGTTGTGTTTGTACGGAGCCGATTGCGAATGCGGGAGGGATCGAATGGGAGTCAGACGCGAAAGAGGGAAGAAAGTGTCAGCTATCAAGTTCGACTCTTCTTCCAGCTGGACCTTGTAATTTGCTTGCGATATCGGTCCATAGAGTTGCGCTGCGGGTGACCCTCAGGTACTCTCCAGAGCAATTATCCTCTTCGTACACAGGGCTGACATAAGATGTCCTGGCGCTCCCCATCCACTACTAATCCTCCTGCACCGTTGACCGAATTCCGAATTGTCGATGGGGGATGTATGTTCTTCTGCTGATCGTGAAAATTATCACCACGTCCCCACTCACCGCTTCTCAACGTTTCCCTTGCCGACTCTCCAGAACCCGAATGTGCAGATAGCAGCGACCGCGCTAAAGACGACGGCACCTCCGAACCCTCGTACAGGCAGATTTCGCTTGTACTTGATCGCCTCGTACCCTCCGGCGGGGGGCATATCCCTGCAAATAACAGGAAACCATCATCGACGAGAAACGTCAGTCAGTCTAGTCTAGTCTAGTCTCGGGACTTGATTTCCGACGGTGCTCTTGCTCTTCTCCCATCTCCGTCCAATCCATGTCTTGTCGAGCTAAAGGGAACTGAAACTGAAGCTCGATAGAGTTTTCGACCAAGACGTACTGCTTGAATCCGTGTGACATGTTGACGATTGCTTTCCCTTCGCGTGTATGAGCTGCTTGTAAGATGTATAAGTCAATGCTATTTATTGCTAAGCCTTTGCAGCTGTTATCGTCGAAGATCAAGCTAGTTAATTGACTTGTCGACGATATCGCACATCTCAAAGTGTCGAAGTCGACAACACCTGCAGCACCTATGGCTAGTACATAGCTCATGCAGCAGCAGCCAGTGAGAGCAAGAGACGAGGTCATCTATACTAGGGATGAAAGTATCACTCAAATATCCTCAAGTAGCTATTTTAACCATTTTATCCCGGCTACTCGCCTTGTACCACATGGTCAAAAGCCTCAGTATGTCACGTGATGATGTTGTTGCTCAGCAGCTACATCAGTCCGGAGCGTCGGCCGGGTACGCTCGATGGACCAGGTTGTTCACTTCGGACAGCAGCAGCTCCTGTAAACCTCGTGATGAAATGCAACTCGAAATCTCATAGTGCAAGACTCGCTGAAGCGAGTCCCCAAGATGGCCGGAAATATATAGTCACAGTCCTCCGCCCGTGACTTGACGGAAAGACCACTGGTGATCACAGACAGGATGAACCGTCTCACCAACGCCTTCTCGGCGTGAGTCACTCGTCGGCCTTACCATGTACCCTCTGCCGTGGTAGTATCATACCGAGAACGGCCGCAGAGCCAAGGCATTCGGGCTAACATCTACTACTCTTTCCTTCCCAGGGCCATACCCAGCTCAGGCTCAGATTCGTCATCGATCCAACATAGTCGCGACTCGCCTCGTGTTTCATCTCCCCTCGATCCCTCCTTCCACATCAATACTCACCAACCATCAGCTGCACCTCGTCCCAAGTCGCAAGACCGGCGGAATATCGTCCAGAACTTGATCTATGATGACCCGAGGATGATCTATCACATACCGATCGCTTCCTCAGGAACAGGAAGCGCAGGCGGAGGAGGAGGGAGCTCATTCGGGAACTATCTGAGTGCGGGGATCAACCGGCCTGGTCGACCTGGAATACTGAGGCACATGACCGACGATGGGTCCGGTAGGAGCGGTTCCCAAGTGCCCACGCCAAGGGTTAGGAGCGAGAGCAGATCAAGGGAGAGAGACAGAGGTGTGCGGGTGAACCTGATGAGTGTTTCATCCAATGGAAGCAAACGCGGGTGGGGCATGAACAGCGCTACCGGAACGACCAGGCTGAACGGCATGGCGCAAGGGCCAGAAGGGAAGTACGCCATCGGCGGTGGACAGTGTGAGTTGACTGGTATGGCGAGACAAGCCTAGCTCATTCGTGTTGTATGAAAACGCCTCGCAGATCTCCGAGTCATGCAGATTTACGATCCTTCCAGCGGTTCATCTACCCCCATGTTTAGCCAGCAGGATGACTCCAATCGGGAGAAGGCTTCACTAGCCCGAGGCAATGGAGGAGTGACGATCAACGAGGTGGTGAATCTGTGGAAACCCTCTTGGCCCGTAGGCAAGGGTGTTAATGACATTGACTGGGGTGTCGGGGGTGAGTGTTATGACGTCTTCAAGTGGGATATGAGATCATCAATTGATGTATTGCGTGAAGCTTTCGAGACGAAAATAGCGACGGCCACACCCAGTGGTAATCTGATGATTTTCGACGTGGAGAAGGGCAAGCTGGAGAAGGAGATCTCAAGTGGGACTTTCCGACCGATGAACTGCGTAAGACTGTGTCGACTGGCGACTCATGGACATATCGCTTTGACTGGAGGCACCGAGGGCGGAGTGCGGTTCTGGGTGGGTCCTCTGATCTCCTTGTTTGGACTGAATACTGGTTCAATTGCTCATGCAACGCTGATCGTCACGCTTCACACCAGGACTTGCGAGAGCGGGATCCATCAAATCGAAAAGCACTGAAACATTCATCCGCCGTCACTTCCTTGTGCTTCTCGCCTGACGACCCATACCAATTCGTGACCGGCATCGAAGACGGGTCAATCAGGCGCTACGACTTCCGAGCACCCTCGCGTATAATTGGTAAAGCTTTTGGCGCTCACGGGAGCAAAGCTGTCATGGATCTCAAGTGGAAAGAGGACGAAGACGGTGAGGGTCACGGGGGCGGCTGGTTAGCGAGTGCAGGTGCCGATAAGATCGTGCAGGTGAGCTTTGTATCTTTTTTTGGTGCTGCGACCACAAAGATCCGCTCTGACAGAAATCGTCTTGCGAAGATCTGGGATATGGGTCAATCCTGGGAAAAGCCGCCAACACCTATCCATACATTACATACATCTCATCCGGTCCGACGCATAGCTTGGCGGCCCAATCACCCTACCGAGCTTGTCGTAGTCCCTCTTATACAACCTCTGACCTCATCGGACCCCGGCTTGTCGCCAAACTTAGCGTCCGCTTCTCTGGCGGCACCCGATCCTACGCCTTCCGCAATGGAAGAGGACGCTCATCTCGAGGTATGGCACGTACGACGCCATCATGTGGCAAAATATGCGATACCTACCCAAGATGGAGTAGCCGTCGACACATGCTGGGCGAACGGGGATGATAATCTGGTTGCGTGTTTCCAGAACGGTGGATTCGCACAAATGGAAGTCAAGGGGAGACTAGGAATCGGTAGTCTGCCGCTACCTTTGGATCAGGTGCCTAGACAGGTAGTGAGCTGGAGTCCCAAGGGCGAGTTCGCGTACGCCCTGGATAGGTTCAGGCTTGGTGAGATACCATTCGACGATGTGTGAGTAGTCTGGCTGGATCCCCATATTTGTCGTCACCGTCAAGCTCATGGCATGGCTGTATTGTAGGAAACCCGAATACGCGAATCATTGGGACAAGATTGGGCGACCGACGCCATCGATATCTGATCCGCCTTATGAACCATTACAAACCCTTGGCTTTCTGCCGCTTCGGGATTCAGACGAAACGGAATTCGCATATCTGGCCAATTGGTACCGAGTCGAAGGCGATGTACCCGAAGTTCTGTGCCATTGGAATCGGGATATCGCGATGTCTTGCGGGAGGGAGGACGATGCGCGTATGTGGGCTTTCCTGAAAGGCTTGATAGAGGAGTTCGTACCTTTCACTCCGGAAGGAACGTTTAGGGAGGACGTTTTCAGCGGTACTATACATGGATCCGCACGACTGCCTACTCCGCCAAACATGTCTCCGCGACGAACTGGTACTCCTTTACCTCCGAATCAATCGGAAAGGATCGAGCGGCCGCCTTCCCCTATCCCGCTAGCGCGAATCAATCAGGCCCTTCTAGATGACGAAGATGACTTTCTGGACGATTCGTCGTCTTCGTCCTCTGGATCTTATAGCGACTCCGAGTCGCAGTCTTCGTCCACACGCCATACCAGGTCCCGATTCCTTGCTTTCGCGCCGCCTGAAACTGCAATTAGAAGGCTGAGCGAAGCTGCTGCTAGAAGAGAATCGGTAGCTACTATCGTACCTCGGAGTGTATCAAATTCGTCGGCACTGAACAGTAATCGAACTCGGGCAAATTCCATCAGCAGGGAGAGAGATCGAAAGTCCTCCGAATCGTCCGATATAGCCAATGGGACTAACGGTGGTGCTGAGGATCGGAGTGGCACATTGAGTACCTCCACGAGCAAGAAGAGCTCGCTGTCGAAGATGACGGCTAGTCGAATCATGGCTATGTCCGATTGGCCGGACCCGTACGGAATCGAGGCTGAACTGACATCGACTGGATACACCTCACGCACCAGTACGAGAGCTCCACCTACGCCTGCCCACTGGGAAGCCGGAGGTGGTGGGAAGCCTCTCAGGGCCAGCCCATTACCGCTTAGCGGTCTGCGGAACAGCCTGGAGAGCGAAGCGAGGCAATCTTCAGCTGACAGAAATAATCCGATAGCGGCGAATGGCGGCACGAGCACGTCTGGCAGGGTGGGTTCGGGAAAAGATGGGATGGAGGTGAAAGGACGGGAAGAGCGATTTGAGAAGGGTCAGTGGGAGGAATACAGGCGTAGAAGAGTGGATGGTCTGTTAAGGTGGTGGGAGGGGTGCATCGATGATGTAAGTGAACGATCAATCCTCACGGGGAATCACCTCGAGAGTGTGCCTGTGCTGGATATTAAGCTGATGACGAGCTATCGTTTGTTCTGGCAATGTAGGGCGAGATGCAGCTGGCCGCGACCGTGGCTATCGTGGGCGCTTGTGTGGCTTCATTCCCTGCGGATCAATTCGAACGCCTAGCTCATTCCTATGTCGGTAAGTTGATCCATGGCCGTCAAGCTGAGACAAGGCCGATAATCAGCTATGCTACCGGTGCATCTGAGCTGATATCTGGAGATGAAACCTTATTTCAGACATGCTCGAACGCCATCGTCTGGCTGTGCCAGCATCTTACATGAGGCTCTACGGAAACTTGCCCTCACTTCAAATCGTACCGATGACAGAAGGTATGACACATCGCCTGCATTGCCAGAGGTGCGGCAAATCTACCGGAGAGTTGGACGATATCGGCGTCGAAGGCAAGGTGTTTTGGTGGTGTAAACGGTGTAAGAACGGTGCCAAGGCTTGTGCGATCTGGTGAGTTCGTTTTCCGTATCATGCCAAGTCGCTCACGTTGTGCTGATGGTCTTTCTCTGATCACCCAGCCGGCGAGTCGTCAAAGGTCTTTGGATGGGCTGCAGGCGGTGCGGTCATGGTGGCCATCAGCCATGTATGAGGTTGTATCACAGTGAGTTTTAGCGCACTGGTGCAGCTTCGACTTCCTCGTAGCCACGAACTCAGTTCACTGATCTGCTCCCCATCCTCCTCGCGACCGCATTATTTCAGGTCAAGCACCTCTATTACCGCTCCAGCACGCTCAAGCCCAAATATACGATCAATCGTTGCCGTCTCTCCTGACTCGCACACACACGGGCGGGACCCACACCACCTTTCTCAGCGCCGGTCACACCGAGACAGAGATCGGCACATCAACCGATGGGACGGTCGGCAAAGGCAGTCGCATAGGTGCTGGCGCTGGCACAGAAGGGCTCAACGATCTCGTTCAGGAAGGATGGACGGTATGTCCCACTGGTTGCGGATGCAAGTGTCGACGCGTAGGGCCGGACGGTGTACCGTAGGGCAAACTATCGCCTGAACGAGCGTGTCACTTCCAATTTGCTTCCCATTCAGCAGGATCTACACTCATGATAGACTCGTAACAGTCTGTCATCCTATGTTCTTGGTTGTTGTATGCATATGTACCGAAACGCAAGAAAACGCAAGCATGTGCTCACATACACATTCGTTGAACAATGTCAAATTCCGGGTAGCCCAACTATCAATATCGCCCCAGTCGCAAGTCTCGTAACAGTTTTTTCATACGATGATAACGGGAGCTGCATCGATCTATATCTGATAACGCTCTACTCACAATCACGACAACGGCAACGGCAACAACAACGGCAAATACATACTCCTATAGACTAGTACCAAATCAGAGTCAATTGATCGAGCTGGGCCAGCCAGCGGATCTCAACTGAATAGACTTCCTGTTCGAGAAGTGAAATTCGAAACTTGACGGGTCTTCTCTCAAAGAAGTTACAGCGTTCGGCAAACAGTATGATTCGGCAAAAATCATATCCTGTTCCAGCCCCACCTCAATTGCGACGATCGACAGAAGGTTCTCCTCGAAGCGCGTGCCTCAGATTCGCCCTAAAGAAGTGCGAGAGCCATGCGGTGAAGTCCAACATGAGAAGACGTCCTATCCCGCTCCAGAGGAGGGGATACTGCACGATCCAGTCTAGACGGCGTGCTCGGCAGAGTCGGCCTCGCTCTCGGTGACGTTGACGACCCGGAGCATGCTGGCTCGTCGCTCGGTGTTCACCGGAGAGCCAGTCGCAGTGCCCGCACTTGCACCCAAGCCGCTCCCGCCAACAGGAGAGAGGTTACCTCCGCTCGCTCGCCTCATGCCGGGCGAGTATGTCATGGACGACGGTCGGCCAGTGGGAGTCGTTTGACCACTTGACAAGGGAGAGTCGCCCGATGCGTAGGGCGCCGAGCCCCGTCGGTTCAGACCACCCGCGATCTGTCGGCCGAACGCAATAGGCTGAGAGACCGATCGCGAGGTCATGTTTGATGAAGAGAAGGGCAAAAGCTCATCGTGGGGTCGTCGACCAAGCTGGGCCTGAGCATGGTTCCGGTTCTGGGGCTGAGCAGATGAGTTGACGAGGGTGATAGTGCCAGATGAAGAAGAAGACGGTCGTCGTTGGAACTCAAGAGGGGGAATCGAAGGGGCTGGCGAAGCGGGTCGAGCGGTCTGGCTACCGGACCTCGCCATGGGCTGAGGCGACTGCGTCATTTGAGCCGGCTGAGACGGAGAATGAGCGTGAGATCGGAGCTGAGCAGTAGGCGAGATGGATCTGAAGGCAGGCTTGCTTTCGAGTTGGGTCTGGAGCTGATTCCAATCAAGACCATCCTGCACGCTGGCACCGCCTACGGCAGACGCAGGAGTGGGCACCATGGCGGGGTAGGCGGTAGATAAGGTGTTGACGGCGGGAGTAGCAGGAGCGGTAGCAGGCTGGACGAAAAGCGAGGGGATCAAAGCGGCTTGACCAGCATTAGTGGGCGTACCGTTACCTGAATGCTCACGGTTGAGCCGGCCGAACTGAGGAGGGGCGACATTCTCGTCGTTGTAGAGCATCTCGGGCGCATAGCCCTCCGAAGAAACAGCGGTAGTGCCAGGGACAGGGAAGTTTACAGAGGTTGAAGCAGGTCCGGGCACAGCGGCATCGTCAGTGAACGGCGAGATCATAGCAGAACCGATGGCCGATGAATCGATAGGCGTGTTGTTGTCGCCTTGTGTAAAGGAAGGATCAAGATGTTTCGACTCGTCGAGTTTCCCGAGGCCGAAATCGATCTCTTCCCAATTCATCGGCTGGCCGTTACTGCCCTTGCCTGGCTTATCACTGAACCGCACTTTAGGGCTCCTGTGGACCTCCATCATTTCCCTTTCTGCCCCTCCGTGTCCGTCGTCAGAGTTGGATCGATCCGACAGGCGAGTGAGCATTCGTGATAGACCGCCGGTCATATCCGTGAACACGTTCCCTTCCTTCTCGTTGGCATCTCGTCCGAAGGGGAACTGGGTCTTGGTTCGCCTCTTGGCGAGGTACTGCTGGAATGGGTTACTCGAGAAAGCACCTTCGTCCTCTTGGGAAGAGAACGAGAAGTGTCTTGCCATTCGTCGCTTCTTCATGACCCTCATGCGTCGTCGGATGAGGTAGATGATAAGGGGTGACAAGAGAAGAGCGATCACGAGGATGGGTACGGTGATCGAGGTGATCTTCTTGCTCGACATTCCTCCCGACCCGTTTGCAGTGTCCTGAGCAGTGGTGATGCCGCCAGTCGTGCCTGCAGTGGTACCGGTGCCACCTGAAGTCGAAGTGGACCCGGAATAGGCGGTAAGCATATTACTGTTCCAAGTGGATTTCCAGCTCCAAGCACCTCCGGACGGGTCACGCATGTCGAGGTAGTACACGTCTGAACGAGGAGTGTGAGCGGAGGCGAGACCGAACGCGGTGATCATGACTCCTTGGTCCGTCATGACTGAGGTGTGATACGATTTGGCCGAGGATCCAGGGGGTTGAAGGTTTGAGGGAGTCGACCAGGTCCAGCTGGTCGTGTTGAGCAACGACAGCAGCGCTGAAGCTGTGCCGGCGCTGTCTGTGGATCCTCCGTGGAGGATTCTGATGTTCATGAGAGCGATCGCCGGATGGTCAGCCTGGGCTGTATCGTTGTATTCCTTCGTGACTTACAGTAGGTCCAAAGTAGGATGGGCAACGAGCGAAGCTCCGACCCTGCCAGAGGGCACGTCCCCGCTCGTCGTCTGCGAGGTCCACCCATTTGACGAATCCCAGATGCCGACGTTAGTCATATCCACAAACTCTCCTGAAGACGATTGACCGCCGGTCAAGTAGACTTTGCCGTTCGAGTCGGTGGTCAAGGCAAAATCGGAGACTGCTTGAGTCGAGCCGGTGAGTGATGTCGGCAGGTTCCGGGTGGAGACGAGAGAGGAGGACGATAAGGGCAAAGAGAGGATGTCGGTAGCCGGGAAGGAGTAAGTGGATGAGGCTACCAATGATAAACCACATCATCCCGACATCAGTCCCATCTCTGAGTGTATAGCTGATATGAAGCACAGACTTTACACTCACAGCATGAATATGAGTCCGCGATACCGCCTACTACCATGAGTTTCCCGTTGCTCGAGCCATCTTCAATAATAGCTGCTCCTGTTCCTCTCCTTCTCAAGAAGCTGGTAGGTGTAGTAGCCACCCATCCCTCACTTGCGGTCCCATCCAGATTCAATGTGTGCGTAGTGCCATCCGAGGTGCAATCAGAAGTCATACCGCCCGCAATGACCAATGAAGATCCGTCAGACGTGGCGACAAGCGAAGCGAAAGCATGCGGTGGGAGACCGCTCGAGCTGCCAGTGCTGAACGAAGGGTTCGTCGAGTTGAGCGGTAAGATGAGCACCTCATTGGTGATCTCGCTGCTCGAGGTAGGTACTTCTCCTCCGACGACATACATGGCCTGCTTGGCTTTGACGTAGACGGCCTGGTGACCCCATCGCGCAGCGGGAGTCATGGCCAGGGTTACTGGCATACCGGACGCCAAAGCGATGGCGTAAAGAGCGATGTGTGGTTGGGATTTTCGAGACGACATCGTGCTTCTCTATCCGGCTTTCCGCGCTGTCCTTCTTTCTGATTATATAACCCTTTCCTTTAGATGTGCAAAGTAAGTGTTTGCGACTGTATGAAGAGAATGTTGTTCCCTCTTCGAGAGGTGTTGATTGCAATGCTGGCCTGCAGCTATAGAGGTCTATGGTGAGTCAGAGAAGATGATGAGGATGGCGAGGTACGCGAAGAGGAGGATGGATGAAGTCAGAAAGCAGAGAGAGAGAGATATCGGAAACTCAAAGTCTTCAGCATCTGAATGGACATTAGCATTAATTCCCCATCGTGTTCCACCATCGACACCACTCCATCCTCATCCAGATCCCGGGCAGCTTCTCACTAGTCCGAGTATGCAAGACATAGCCCGTCATATCATGAGTACAGCAAAAGACGAAGAAAGTTCGTTGACCCTCAGCCATCTCGTCGGTTGATGTATATCATATCATCACCGCAACATTACGAGCTCTAGGACATGACACTCTCAGGGCGGGCTTTGTTGCCACTTGCCACCGTACAGAGAGACGGCAAGAGATGGCTGGCTAGCTGGGAGCCAAAAGAGAAAGTGGACAACCTCCACTTGTGCCTATTTAACACAAGTGTGCCACGTTTGCCACTGACGGCGAACTCCGCGGTATTACCCACTCAAGCAGCAGCGTTGTCGCCTCGTGTTTTGGGATTTTTGGTTTTTGTCTGCAGCTTGCTCGGTGGAGTGTCTCCAGAAATATTTGCGGGAAAGTCAAGAACCTTGAAGCCGATTGATAGTGACACTCTCTTGCTTAGTGCTTAGTGCTCATCGTTATAACTCAAAAAGCACAGTGATTCAGCACCTCACACGTGCACATCCCCATTCCCGACCAGAAAAATCAGACATTGTTCTGAACCCGAACCCCGCCTCGGAAAAAACCGAAGAACCGTCGACACTTCACCGTTGCTTTCCCCTTGCGATCATATATATTCGCCATGTCCGACGTCAAGCAAGAAGTCGAGGCCGCTGCCGCCTCCATGGAGGTTGATGTCAAGCCCGAAACCGAGTCCAAGCTCGGTCCTCTCCCCACCATCGAAGGCAAGACTGAGGAAGAGGTTAAGAACCTTCTCCAGCTGGCCGCTAAGCAGAGTAAGTTCAGCTTTGACATACTCGCTTTGATGCCTTGATTGGCTTCGCATGGGACGCGGGGCTGACTGCGATCACGATGACACAACCATAGTCTACTTTTACTTCTCCGACTCCAACTTGCCTGTAGATAAATACTTCTTCTCCCTCACCTGCTGCAACACCGAGGGTTGGGTTCCCATCAAGACCATCATGACTTTCAAGCGAATGCGAGATTTCCAGCCCCACGGTGTATCCTTTGTAGCCTACGCCTTACGACAGCAGATCGAGTCCGAGGGCAAGGACCCCTTGGTAGCGCTCAGCGAGGACGGAGAGAACGTCAGGAGACAGCGACCTCTGGAACCCAACGCGACTGCTTGGTCGCGATCCGCTTACATCAAGGGCTTCGGAGAGGATGACCCCGAGAACAACAAGCAGCAGAAGATCGAGGAGTACGTTGACCAATTCGGAAAGATTAACGCTGTCAGGATGAGACGAGGAGATCTTGAGGAGAAGGGACCTGCGGGCCGAGGCAAGGGCAAGTTCAAGGTGAGTTTGGCAGTACCCGAATTTCCTTTCGACGCATAGCTCATGTGCTGTTCCTAGGGATCGGTCTTTGTTGAGTTTGCCTACGAGGTCGACGTCAAGAAGTTCTTGGAGCTGGAATCAATCCCCAAGTATGACGCCGAAGGAGAAGACATGGTCAAGATGTCAAAGTGAGCAAGCCAGCTGTTCGGTCATTCAGGGTTTCTAGCTGACAGACAGATCGTGCTTGTTTGCAGGGATGAGTACGTGAAGATGAAGGCCAAGGAGAAGGGTATCCCTGAGGACGAGATTCACCGAGGAAAGTCCGATGGCAAGCCCCGAGAAGGAGGCGCTCCTAAGAAATTCAACGCTTTCAAGGAGATGGACCGAGCCAAGAAGGGTCAGATGCCCGCTCTGGCTAAGATCGGGGACGATGTCGCCATTGTTGGCAGCCGACCTGATTTCAAGTCTGGCGACAAGTCTGGCAAGGCCAACGGAAAGAAGCGAGAGCGAGAGGACGATGAGGAAGGTCGAGAAGGCAAGGAGGCCCGAACTGAGGTACGCCTACACCCCGCTCAAATCGTAACGTTTGGGCACGCACGCCTGTAGCTGACAGTCATGTATAGGAGCCCAAGCCTCTTACCATCGAGTACAAGGGCGTAGAACTTGAATGTGACAGACACACCGGAAAGGTCCTCGACCCTTCAAAGATCCCCTTCGAGAACAACTCATCCGTCAAATTCATCAGCCACGGCGAGAACGGAGATTGGAAGGACTTGAAGGTGAGCACAAAAGCGTGTTCATATGGGATATGCCTCTAGCGCAGCGTTAACATCCTTTTCACGTGGTGCGTAATAGGCCCAAGTAGCGAAGGTCATTGAGAGCCCCTTCCTTGCTTTCCCTCCTGGATCAAAGTCTGGTACCATCGCCAAGCAAGATTCCAGCGTCATCTCCGACGAGGACTTGAACAAGCTCAAGGAGGCTAAGATGCCCTTCGGCGGAGTAGAGGTTGAGTGGGCCCGAATGGACGGTAAGTTTGCTTTCTTAATTCATCTACCGGTGTTCTTGCCTCCGATGTACCTTACTGACGGTCCATACATCATCTGTTTTCACCGTCCTGCAGAGGAGGAGCAGCGAGCCTTCTGGACGACCCGAGCCAACTTCCAAGGCAAGATGGCTGCGGACAAGATGAACGAGAGCCAGCAGAGGGGACGAGGTGGTGGACACCGAGATTTCAAGGGCGGTCGAGGTGGTGGTCGAGGTGGACGAGGACGAGGAGGTCGAGGCGGACGAGGAGGCAGGGGTGGACGAGGAGGTCGAGGAGGACGAGATGGTGATAGAAACAGGGAGCGAGAGGGTCAGTCAGCCGCGCACCCCGCTAGCTCTCTGCCCCCTTCTCTCGGTACTGGAGCGTAAAGACTCTCTGAGATTTTTGATTAGACGAGTTGGCTCGGTCAGATGCAGCTGCAGACTATGTACAGTACATCATCTCAATTCTTCTCTCCAATGTCAATTGGTAGCAATGCAGAATGCTGCAGCCAGATGAAGTGCATCAGACCAAAGGCAAAGCTGCGCTTATCCGCGACCTGTACAGTAAGCAAAGTATCTTGCATGCTTTTCCTGACGAATGGCAAAAGAGGAACGTCTGCGGCGAGCGATAACACAGCAAAGATGGGACGGACAATAAAGCGAACCATGTGTCGTGTGTGCGCGAAGGGATGAAATTGATCGAATCAAAACGCCAGTGATGTTGACCGTCGATGGTTGTTCCTAGACTAATTATTCATTGTCTTGTCGTTTTGTTCGTGTTTCCACCATCAAACATCACTTTACTGGTCAATCAATACATGAACTTCTACTGAAGACAATAGCGCATGTCAATCTCTGGCAGGGGGCAATCAATCCTGACGCATCGCCGGAGTGCGACTGATGCATTATCTTATACGTCTTGCTGATCGTGTCCTACGACAATCTCTTTCGAACGGAATGATCTGCACTTTCATCGCCGTTACAACATCAGTCACCAGTCTCCTGCTTGATGACAGCATCGCTTTTTGATGTGCTGATCACTCCAGAAAGACCAGCCGACTCGCTAATTGATCCTGGCTCCTTGCGGTCGCTATACGATTAGAGGGATCGCCCATAGTCTGACGAGATGTTCGGTTCCAAGAAGAAAGGTGGTGCGCCCCTTGGACCAGGGGGCCAAATGCCTTCGTCCTCGGGTCTCCCCACCGCCCCACCTGGGTCTGGCGCTCCCATCAATGGCCAACAGCTTCGTCAAAAACAGCTGCAAGCTCAAGCAAAAGGCATGTTCACGCCCAGTCCGCACTCGCAAGCTCAATCACTTTCCATACCGCTTGCGCAAAGGCCACAGCCGCCTGCATTACCGCAAGACCAACTGAACATCCCTATTCCCGATCAGTACTCTTACTCGTACTCGAACGCAGCCACCGCCGGCTCTACTCTGCCTGATCCGAGCTTGTATGGTATGGGACAAGGGTACCCGCCCAGTTGGGGGATGGGGCATGATGGGTACAAAAAGCCTGGATTGATGTCAAAGTTGTTCGGACCAAAGATCGTACAATGGGACGAGGATCCGTATGCCATCTATAATCAGCATTATGGCCTCCAAGGTGGCAAGAAGGTGCGTATTTGTTTGTCATCTCACATCGGAGCAGCAGACACCTTGAACACAACGCGCTGTCGTCCGAAGTTTATAAACCCCAACCCTCACTTTGTGACCCATGATCATTGACGACAGGAGCTCATCTCATGACTATGACTGATATCATACGGATCGTGCTGCTCAGATGCCCAAAGTCAAGCCAGTCCCTACATACGGCGCGCCCATCCCACAGCTCGACCCACAAGCACCGACGGACCCGACAATCCCACCCGTGGACAATGCCAGATTACCACACCGCCAGAAGGGCCTTCCGACAAATTGGCATGAGCTCACAAGGGGCCAGCAAAAGCAGATTTTGAAGGACAGAGAGAAAGAAGATAAGAAGTGGAAAAAGGTCGAGAAGGAGCAGATTAAGCTTTACAAGACGAGCGTCAAGGAGAGGGAGAAGGGAGAGAAAGCGAGAGCCAAGCTTGAGATGAAGATTCGGAAGTGAGTGCAAGTTTCGCAGCGAATGAGTCTAATCTCCAAGGTTTGTGTTGAACTGTACCAACGATTACTTGAGGGTGAAATGGATGAGGGTTCCATGCCTGACCTATCTGCAATGTGGTCATTGCACGCCTTACTAATGTCATTTTCGTTGACGTCGCCGACCCAGAGAGAAAGAGAAAGAACTGCTATGGCGATACAAGCATCCCGAGAACCCACTACCTATTCCAGACCCGATCGAGCTAGAAATGATGATGAACATGGGCCTGTCCCCTCAAACGGCCGCTCAAGCGAACTCTGCACAAAAGCCTGTCCCTACAACGACGACGGGTCCTGGCGGACCGGGAGATCCGATGAAGTTTATGCTGTTGCCCACCATGGAGGAGTTCGGGATCAGAAGACCGTTCAATCAGCCTGGGATCCCACCTGCGTTAGGGGGTGGGGGAAAGACTTGGCCTATGATGAGCCGGACTATGACCCACGTAAGCTCACTACTGGCACTACTAGTCGTACTTGAGTATAGACAGCGACCACAGTGAGCAAAGGGAGCGAAGTTGGCTGACTATATCACCCTTTCGCGATGTCTCTAGGCTATTACGGACATGAATCGGGAGGAGCAGATCCACGCGATTCATGCATCCACCTTCTATTCGTGAGTATTCCCACATCACGGTTGGTGCGGGTTTCGGGCCCACCGGGGTTATCATATCCAGCCCGTGAGCTGCCCCGCCGAATGATTGCTGGCTGATCGCTTGACTCGATCATCATCAGGCCCAATTGGTGAACATTGTTTCATCCTGAAGAACAATGGCACAGCACCTTGGGTACATACTGTATATCGCAGAGTTCTGGCACGCGTAGGAGTTCTTGTCTACATATGTTATTTCTATTCACGCCTGGCATACTGGAGCGTTATACGGTCAGATCAGAGGTATACCGAACTCAACTCAAGTTCCGGGAGCCTATGACGAACAGATTGCATCGAATGTATACCTCCCAATCCGGAGCAACGCTATGATGACGACAGCTGCAATCACTCGTTGGGAAATGAGATACACTTGTGGCAATACACTGCATTCGTACAGTGCGATGAGCGAATTTGAGGTACCACCGAGCGCTGATTGGTTGCAGATAAGGTAAAGGGTCAGTACTATAGTGGCGCAGGAGTAGTGCAGGTTAGTATCGCCATAGTCCGTTTCTCGATTGCTTTAGATTAGTCGTTCTCTTTTTTTCGGGACTAGCGTCGTTCTTCTGGAGCTAGCGGCTTGAAGATCGGGAAATCGATCGAAACCTTGATGATCATACCGCTACAATACCAACACCACACCGGAACGATGTCATCAACACAGGGATGAACGGATAAAACGAATGACGTTGTCATATGTGTGTTACTTCGTCGTTCGACGTTTTTGTCCCGGCCCGGCTGATCTCCCTCTTGGCAACGGGTGATCACATCAGCCTTTAGTGTCGAAGTGCGGACACGTTTCTCGGACGAGAACGTTCCATGAACCTCACTTGGCGTGACCATCGCGCAATATCGTCTAATCCAGAATAACAAGCTGACTGATATCTATCTCCTCAACAAGCTCGACCCGGGGCATCGTGATAGTGAGGCAACGGATCTATCGGATTTACTATCTACTAAAAATAAGCGTGAAATGGGTGGATGGTTTCTTGTCACTTCAAGGTGATCTGCCAACTAGCCTCACTTGGCAGACACCATGATGGTGCCATGTGCTCGAGGCAAGGCCAGAACACGGTGGCGTGGATGTTCAGGTTCCAGGCGCCTGTGAGAGTGTATACAGGAGTACGATTGGGGTCCTTTGGATGAAGGTGTTGACACTGCACAAAGGTGTTGACACTGCACAAAGGAAAATTTCAGACTGCGAGATGCGTACCATGCCAAGAAACGATGACGATCCACTCGTCCTCGTCTGGCGGATCAGCGGTGCAGGGAACCGCCCTTCGTGATTAGACGGTATCAGGGTAAGTTAGTGTAACACGAACGTGATTATGAAGAGCTGCAGATCAACACTCTTCCCGGTGCATAAGGTGGTGTAATCCCTATATCTCACGGCTAGAGCAGGTATCTCGAGGATGAGCTCAGGCTGAAGCTAAGTTTGAGCTATTATTATATACGACGTTGAGCAGACGGAAAATCGCTCAATACTTGCGCTAAGTGGCGACAACTGCGATATTACAGTGCTGCCAAGCCGCTAATCTTATCTCTACGGCGGCTAGCGCCGATCTAAATGATCGATGTAGCGATGCCAAGACTTTTTTGCCCATGGTGATCGGTGACGAGGCGAGTGCTTGCCGCCGGCTTGGAACGGTTAACGAGTAACTTGTATTTGATTTGAAGATCAGGACTCGGAGCGCTCACAGGGTGTTTTGATGCTACCCCAGTCTGTGCATGAGCCACCATGTGCACTCGTGGGTTTCTATTCTACGCTAGCTTCCATTCACCGGCTCGCTACACTACTGAACAGTGCACCGCAACTGCGGATTTGTGTCGCGACTGAAACCGACCAGCAGTGAAATCACTTTGAGTCCAACTGTATCCACCATCACCATCAAAGACCTTTCTGAGTCTCGACTTGACTTGAATCAACTTCTTGGCACCGGACCTATTTTGCTAGCTTGCGCAATACAGTATCGTCAGTCTTCTCTCATTCGGAGTCATCAATCACCGACAATCATTATTGCAGTACCTCGTATCGGGGCGATTGTTGGATGTCACCGAGATTCGATGGAGTTCTGCGGTGCTCGGTCTCTTAGAAGCAACAAAGATAGATACCCGCCCCTCTCGACAATTTCGCTAGATAACTGCTTATCCGAGCGAAACGTGATAGCACGTTTCGTCTTGTCGTAAATCCAAGACCGACTAGCCTTGTCTGTTTCCACACTTAAGTCCTTTTTTCCCTATAACCGCGAGTACTATGTACAGCATGCTGTATGTCCACACGTTATCTCTTGGTGACATATCGTATCGATCAACGCTAATCGCTCTATGGAATTCTTGGCATCACAAAGGAGACTCACCTCCAAGACCTGACTACTGTACACTAGATTAGGACCTGGACTTAGACCTAGACCCCAAACTCCGCTGCGGAGTTCTCCATACGATCTTCCAAACGAGTACTCACCATGGACGATTCTGAAGCAACCTGGACATACAGTATATATACGCATGTATACCTATTACTCTGCTTCTCAGCCTCGAACGCCCTTTTTTCCTTTGTCGTTGTGCGGTTACCAATATTGACGAATCTGCCAAGTCCTTCTGATCAACTATAAGACTCGCACCGCTTGAAGTGGCGCCATCTATACCCTTGGACACCAATCCAACCCAACACCTGAACGGTTTCTTTTGTGTAACTTAGATCACCTGCATCTGAAGAGCACGGTCTCTTCAGTGGTATCGCCGAACACCGATCACAGTGCGATCCAAACTTGTCTGGACTTAGAAGATCAGATATCTTCCGAAACTGTTTCGCTCTAGCCGCTTGCACGGACGGTCAACAGGCAATCCAACACAGCCCTGACCTCAACTCAACGGCGGACTTTACTTCACGGTTCCAGGGGCGATTGTTGTTATTACCTTTCTTGACACTATCTGCCGACACACCCTTTTGTCAAACCAATTGTTCAACTCCAAACTCTCTTTCGCTCAAATTCTGCTGGGATTTGCTTAGGAGTACCGTAAGCCCCGAAAGCATCGACAACATCAACAACATGTATCAACGCCACGACTCGATCGCAAAGACATTGTGCGATGTCTCGATCGACGTCCAGCCGGCCGATTCTTCGTCGCCGTCAGCTTCAACATCCAGCTCGCCAGCAGAGACGCGTTCGCCTTCACCCACGCTGATCGAGAGGACGCCATTACACCGTCGGATGTACTCGCACCTCATGACCGACATCTCGCCATCCCACGTGTCTTACATTTCCATCTACCTATGTTTCCTGACGGGCCTGACGTCCGCACCATCCTTTGCGGCATGTTTCGTATGGTGCGGCTTCCAAACGGGAAATGCCGCTCAACTGGGCCTTGCGCTCGCCAGGTCATTCGCGCCACACGGTCAGAGGAGTTTCGGGTTCTTGAAGATGGATCAGCAGGCTCTGGTCAGCTTGCTCAGCTTCTTCGTTGGCACCAGCTTTGGTCAATTCGGGAACCGCTTAGGTGGTAAAAAGAGGGTCTGGTTGATGGCTGCGACCTTGGGACAAATGATGTTCATGGGTGCAGCGGCACTGTCGGCTCATTATTCAGGTGAAACTGGATTCGCCGAGTAAGTGCGATCCCACAGATCTATGCTTTGGGATGTCAAGCTGATCAATATTTCTGTTGTGGGTGGCTTCGCAGCGGTCGGGGCGAGCCTTCTTGGGATACAACGCGGGGAATGGCAGCACTCGCCTTCTTGTCAGCCACAATGGGTCTTCAGGGCGCCGTAGGATGTGTGAGTCGTGTCTAACGCGCATGAAGACTTGATCGAGTAACAGCCACTGACAGGTTTGTACCTCTCTTGTATGACAGCGATTAGGAAGTCCGTTGGCTTCGACGGTCCCACTGACAAGCACCGTGAGTCTGTCGCTGGCGGACCACGCTGAGACGTTGGTGATCACTGAAGCTGACATTCAATGTGTCCTGTTGACTTCGTATGTAGTGGATCGACATCTTCAACGACCCGTTCCTATTCGCTCTCCGCCCTGTACGGACCAGAGACCTCCGATTTGCAGGTGCCATAGCCCTGATGTTCGGCGCGTTCGTCTCTCGCGCTATCCTCGGCGTAATCGGTTCCGCACCTACTATCGCAGTCGTGATAGGGTTCAGGGCGGTGCAGCTCGTGTGGTGGAATCTGCTGCCCGATGCGCCGTTCATCGAAGAGCAGGCCTCCCATGCCATATCACAATCCCAGGATCAGGTCAAGTTAGGTCAAGAACCGGGGCCTGCAGCTGGATGTAGATCCGGGATGGAGGCTGGGTCGAATTTAGCTAAACAGCAGGAAGAGAAGAGCCGGAATGACTCGCCGGTATAGATGTGAACGACAATAGATGTGCGCGATATGGACGATTAGAAATCTATGACGTTTGGTTCAGTGTAAGCAGCTTTCGTGGGCTTGTTTTCTGTTTCATCAACGCGGTGATATTAGCAGATATCAAAGTCATGTATTATGAATTGTATTGTCCATGTTTTGTGAACACTGGCATCGTACAGGACGACAATTCTCACGCCTGAGGAGAGGATCAAGTTAGTCTGAAAGTCTCAGTCAAGGCTCAGCACAGCACAGCTTGTCTACTTGTCTACTTCTCTATGCATGATGAAGGGTGTCTACAGGGCATGCGTACGATAAAGCAGAGTGTGCGCGAGCGCGCGTGCAACATTCGCTACATCTACATCCTCATGGAGGCGAGATGCGCTTAGGCCTCGTAGAGCCAAGCCTGGGCGTCAAGCTTGTACTGGGCGATACCCTCGCTATAAAAGACGTAAGTCAGCAGTGGTCTGAAAACGCAAAACATTGGGGCGATTGTGATATGAGTATTCGACTCCGAGGCAGTCAAACTCACGGGAACCAAAGGGCGATCTCCTTCTGACCGTTCTCAACAGAGTCGGAACCGTGGCAGACGTTCTGAAATAGACAAATAAAGGTCAGTTTCTGATCGCATCTGATGTTGGCCCGCGGTCGAATGCTCGGCTCCACTCACCATTCCAACCTGGAGAGCGTAGTCGCCTCGGATGGTGCCGGGAGCGGAAGCGAGGGGGTTGGTGGCACCGAGCATGACTCGGCCGGTCTTGACGGCGTCGAGACCCTCCCAAACCATGCAGACGACGGGGCCGGAGGACACTGAAGGTAATAGCAAGAAGTGGATCAGCTCCCTATTCATTCGCCACATGTCAAGTCTATGACCCTCGCAGATTTTCAAGCCCCGTCGCGTATCCTCAGGAGGCGGAAGCTATCTGAAATCCACTCACTGTAGTTGATAAGCGAGGGGAAGAACTTCTTGTCGGAGAGGTCGGCGTAGTGCTTCTGGAGGTGCTCCTATTGACGCAGATGGAGTTAGCTGAATTGAGCCGGTTTGGTCACTGAAAGCTAAGCTCACCTTGGAAGGAGAGGCAAGCTTGAGGGCGACAAGCTTGAAGCCTCGCTTCTCGAATCGGGCGATGATCTCGCCGACGAGTCCTCGCTGGACACCGTCGGGCCTGTGTGGGTTTGAGGGGTCGAAGCGAGAGAGAGATCAGTCGCGGGCAGGCAAGAGCGATATGGTCATCCGTGAAGAGCAGTCGGGTGAGGCGATACAATGGTTAGGAAGGCAGCGAGTGAGTGCAAATGGGAGGATGAGTGTCAGCTGTCTATACCTATCACTGCTAGACGACACGTTCGTTCCATACGCGCTCGGTGATCCGACGAGATACGGTGGAACTTCTCATGTGGACCAAATTGTAGAGGGTCGTCAGAATTTTACGCACTTAATCATGATGTAGGTCTGCTCAGTGGTGGACATTTTGGTTGTTGGTTTTTGGTGGGTGTTGTGGTTGTGATTTTCAAGCGATTGCTTAAGGAGAAGGAGAAGGACAAGAAGTAGCAGATGGTCTGTTCTGAAAAAGTCAAACAGGGGATCGTCGTGGAGATCGCTTCGGTATAGTTGAAGGTGGTAGAATGCCCGGCGATATGGCTCCACGTGGGTTCTTGTGCACCGGTATTTCCCTTCAGCCCCAGTGTGGCAAATCTAGAGTACAAGAAGTCCCGATAAGAGGTCGGGAGGGGCTGCGAAGTTAGTGCGGGGGTTTGATGGGAAACGTGACACAGGATCAAGACAGAATGCGGGGTAAGATCAGCAGCCCACGTCTCTTTTTTGGGTTGAGGTTAGTTGTGACGTTATCACACTTTACTTTCTCTCTCTAGCTTCGGCTTGCGTAACTGCCCCTGGCTCCTGGCTTGTGTGGGAATGCACAAACGCGATCACACTGCCAAGTGGGAATAAATAATGAGACGATCGCACACGCAAACGCAAACGCAAACGCAAACGCTCATCACGTCAATCGCCTATCAGAACAAAGATCCACCCACTCCTCTCCTCACGTCGCCTGCTCGCTTGGTCAGCTCCCTATCCGCGGATGATTAGTGACTACCATTTACCACCTCCATCGACCATATCATCCTCTGCAACGTCGCGATCACGAAACTGCACCGCACCTATTGCACCGTTTCATCATTGTGACTTCCTCCTATCACTACTGAATATACATGTGAAACGGCGATAGTATCGATCGAGTCATATCCATTCATGTATGTAAAATCACCTACTGCTGATCGCCACGAACACATATAACGAGAACCCAGATTTCACGAAACGCAAGATCATCGTGTGACGAGGAAGACGTGATCGACATCGCTCAAAGACAGAAATTCATCATCTAGCATCTACGAGCCGTTCCTCGACCTCCCTTGTACTTGCTATCCGAGACGCCTTCCGCAAACTCTCCCACAACTTCGATTGAGAAACATCCGATCTGTGACGCTCCCGGATAACCAGAGTTTACGAGTCGTCAAAGGATCACTTATCCCTTGAGATCGTTCCGGCCCAATACCGCAGTTTTGTGATTCTAATATCTCACACTCTGCCATTCGCGCATCGCCGCATTCCCTAGCAATCGACATCACGCTTCCTTTGTCGGCTTGGCAGATTCAACGACACCATCCAACCCGCCATACACGTCTCACAACCTCCCAAATACTGACAACGACAACCACAACGATAACCATATAACCTACATTCTGAGGTCAAACTGGGTCCAACTAGCGTTGGGGCACATCGGACTCTTGACAGGCGATAGCTATTGTAGCACGCCAAGCCAACCAAAAGCTGAACCACCCTCTCCTCCTTCGGCTCTGACATTCTTTCATTGGCCGGTAAGACAACATACGCCGTCAACACCACACTCACGCTTGTGAGCCGTATTATCACAATTCGCGTTTCGAGAAGGAGACTTGCGCATCATGTCAGTCAAATTCACACCGGGTCCTCATCCGACCTCGAATTCACGCCAAAATTCATACACGATCAACCCCACACCAAACCCTTCTGCTCCAAATTCCCCTATCACAATCAAATTCCCTAAACCAGGTGATCGATCGCATTCTGCCTCGCACCCCCGATCACCATACCCTCTCAATCTCGTCAACTCGGATGATGAGTCATCGCCAGCGGCGACGACGGGCAATAACAGCAGGAATGGGCGAGCGATGGACCCTTCGGACGCAGAGAGACAGCCTCTGATCGCTACGAGGGAGGTGAACAGGCCCAGGATATGGTGGTCAATCTTGGTTGGGGTGTTGATCGTTGTCTTTGTAGGGATGATGATTGGGTTCGGAGGATGGAGGCTTGGGAAGGGAACGGGAGGCGGTCGATGGCCTGGCTCACCGGGGTGAGACACGAGGCCAGATGAACATGAGGGACAAGGGGAAGAGCCAAGCTCTGCTTAGCTTGTTCTTCGGACTGTTGCGAGGCAGCCATCGGTCCGTCCATGGTGGGCTGGAGAAACTATTTACACGCAGAGCATGGTTTCGTATAGGCGCGCTCAAATAGGTCAGGCTGAAGGAGCCGCAGAGCAGGAAAGCTAGTTCATGGGTGGACAGGAACGAGGGGAGTAAGCGCGAAGGGCGTATCGTCCTAGCGTATGAGAGATCAAACTGAGTTTGAGTGTGTTGTCTATTTACGATCGCGAAGTAATGTTGTCGAATGGTAATAATGCCATGTTACCATGTTTTGTATCATCTGCTGCTCTGCCGATACGAGTATATCGCATATCTTCTCGAAAGCGGGTTGGAGATGCCTGATCTTCCGGTTCAGATCCGATCGGGAAATTCTAGTTGGCCTCGGGTATCGGAGCCTAACCTTTAAGCATCAATCATCACATGGTCCCGGCTTGATGCGATGTGATCTGAATCCGGAATAGAAATTTCCAAGATCGTGTCCTCTTCATCAGAATCAACCTACACTCTTCTGATTGGTTTCTAGCTTCTCGCAATTTTTGGTATAGCATTGTCACCCCGATCTGATTGTGCATAGCCTGGGAGATCACAAAATCATAGCTTCTCCGAGACTGTATAAGTATCCGGCTTGTTCTTCAGCCTCCGGCGCATCCAGGATTTCCAACAAGGCCCACATCTAAACGCAGGGGCTCGCTAGCTCGACAAGATCAGACTATCAACGATCACTCACAACAGGTCTAGGAACCCCAAGGCGGGCCGCAAGTAAGCGATACTTGCCGACTTTAAGGCGAGAGCGAGCGCGCAGCTGGAGCAGAGCGAGGAATGTCAACAGCTATCCAAGCGCAAGAAAGTCTCGCCGCGTCGGCGCAACTGAGTACGGACCCAATTACGCACAGAACGGTTTCAACCCATCCCGGGGACGATGAAGAGGGGCGAGAAGAAGGTAGAGCTGCGGCCGGCGCCGGTGCGGAAGCCTGGAAGGGGAATAGTAACGTCGTCCAGGACGTACCTACTGAAAAGGGAACCGTAAGGAGGATTGAACCTCGTTCTCGGATGAAATTACCGTGGGGCGCAAAGGTGAGTATCCTCGCCAGTGACCCCAGACCAGAACCGACCTACAGATATAGTCTCTTTCAGAGTGAGAACATGGATCCAAATGCTGATCCTTTAACGCACCTCTAGTGGCGCAGTTCCAGCTGGTTCATCACTTCCGTTGTAACGCTGGGAGTGCTGACCGATATCTTAACATACGTGAGTTGGATTTTTTCGGGATCCTGGCACAGCGACATCGAACATTGCTCAGATCGAGTGTAGTCGAAGCCAGATTGGTGAATCCTGACAACCGGTCATATGTCTTGCAGACCATCGTTGTGCCCGTATTACCGTACCGACTCCAGTCGCTGGGATATAAAAACATCTCCGCCTTGACATCATGGCTGCTCTTCGCTTACTCGATAGGCATCTTCATCTGTAAGTCAATAGCTGTGATAACATCGCTCGATGTGCTGTGGCATGTAAATCTGTGAAAGCCAGTCATACTGACAGGCCTGTCTGGGTTTCATAGGCACCCTTCCCGTCGCGTACTTTTTTCATAAATACCCCTACAGACGCGGTCCCCTAGTCGTAGCCATCTTAGTGCTGGAAGTCGCGCTTGCCTTGTTCACCGCCATCAACAGCTATTGGGTCATGGTACTAAGTAGATTCATCCAGGGAGCGGCTAGTACTATCGTTTGGGTTGTCGGATTCGCGTTGATCTGCGAGAACGTACCTGAGAAGAATGTCGGACGACAGATTGGATTTGCATATTCTGGCTTGTCGATCGGATCGACCATTGTGAGTACTCAGTGCCGTCATTCTGTCACTTAGCCAAGTGTACAAAGCCATGCCATATCGCTGCACAAGAGCACCGTTAAATCGTTCTTTTCACCTCCTATTCGCCTAGGCTCCACCGATCGGAGGAGCATTGTACCAACGGCTAGGATGGCACGCACCCTTTATATTCTGCATAATCATCTGTGCTGTCGATCTCATCTTACGACTATTCGTTATCGAACAGAAAGACCTTAGGGAGTGGCAAGCGAGACAACTTGCTTCATCGCAAGGCTCTTCATTAGTCGGACAGGCGTCCGAGCGAGCCTCTCGTAGCGGTGAATCGGGCAATGCTTCACTCCCCAATTCGACAGTAATCGTCGATGAGGGCGGACCGTCCCGACCACCTACACCAGGCGGTAATGGTGCGCTAGAAGTAGAAACGATAGGCGGACTATCTGGACCTGGACCGAAGAAGGACGTAGTGGAGTTAACGCCTTGGGGCGTCTTGATCACTCTTATCAGCAACAAGCGGGGCATGACAGCTTTCTGGGTGACGTTTGTGTACGGTATGGTACTTGGTGTCATGGAGCCTACGTGAGTGTCCCTTTTCTTTTCACTCAAAAAACGGGATCACTCGTTCCGGCCATCATCTCAAGATCGATCACACCAGGGGTTAGGCTAAAAACCAGTCTTGGTACGTTTCTGTCTGACCCTTGTCTGATCAACAGCTTGACATTGCGAGTTCAACAAGTGTGGCACAAGAACTCGGACTTTGTCGGTCTAGTGTACCGTGAGTGTAGCCCTCATCGTTCCTGCTTCAACACCATGCCGGGATATTCTGACAACCTTGATCATATGATTTGAAACAGTTGCCGCTGCGGCCCCCACTTTCGTCGCTGGACCAGTAATAGGTGCACTAGCGGATAAATACGGTTCAGAATGGATCATCTTCCCCGCTCTGGTGCTTGCTCTCCCCTGGCTGCCTCTGATGGGCTTGAAGAGCAGCTTAGCGGGGTTCATGGTATTCTTTGCTCTTGCCGGTGAGTTTTTGAGCATCTCTTCTTCCATTCTTCCGATCTCTACCGTGACTTGGTGCTAGCCCCGACTGACACCAGTTCTGCGTCATTGCGTGTGCGCGCGTTGTAGAGGTTGCGATATCGTGTGCAGCGGGTCCTGCAGGATTGGAAGTGACAATGGTTGCTAGGGAGACAGTAAGTCTAAAGTGTATCGAATTTGCTCCTATAGTTCGTTCACAACGGATAACGCTAAAACGCTCAAAGGGAAGAGACGCTGATACAGTCTGCGCCAACAGGACGGTATCAGTGAAATTCGTGAGTCATCCTCCTGCGAAACATGACAGGGCACATATGTACTGGTTGTTTGTCATTGTATTGTCTTGACTCACGTTTGGGTTTGTCTGCAGATCAATTCGCGGCTATGAACATCGCTTTCGGTGAGCCCCACGCTGTCAAAACAAATCAGAACGACACCCCATATGGGTTGTACAAAGAGGATCAGCCCCGTAAACAGAGGGAATCGTGCATCACGGATCATAGATCATCGCTGACTGACCGTGTGGTACATTTCAGCCATATCGACATCCGTTGGTGCTGTAGTCGGCGGTCAGATGTACGACCACATCTCCAACGGATGGTGGGCCGTAATATGGTCAGTCTTTCCTTCATACTCAGGCTCATTCTCAAAGCGTATATGCCTTTGAGAGCCGAGTGACATCACCAGGCTGACTACTCTCCGCTGACTCCCGTGTGGTGTCATGTGGATGACAACTCTACAGGCTGGCATTTGGCATAGTGGCTGTCACATTACCGCTCCCGTTCTTCTTCACAGGCAACAGGACGCTGTACAGCCGGCTCATGCGTAGGAAGACAGACGAAGCATCGGAGAAAGAACGTGGACGACAAGACGCGGCTAGAATGGAGACTTTGCCGTCATGAGAAGGAGAGGACAGATCATCCAGGTATGGGGAACACAGGGGAACGGAACATTCTAGCATAGCATACATATATATACACATCATTTGGGCAATCTTATCGGAAAGCATTAAACAGCACAGTAACAGTAGCATAGATTATGTTGCAATAATACTACAGTACAATTCAGTCTCATGCAAGGTTCAGAGTTACTTGCTTTTGCGATGATGTGTTATTTACGTAATTTGCCTCGCTCGACACAACAGTTGCCGAACGCGTCCAAGGGATCGACATGCTCAGTGACAGGCCCAACCATTTCAACACAGATGATGGCAGTGTCTCCTTGTTCGTTCACGACTGGTTATCTTGTCATCTCCTGACCATCACTCGTCAGCTTCTCTCTTCTCTCCACCTGAATCTGCTCTTGGCACATCTCCACTCGTATTTTGTCCATATTGAATCTCGCGAAGCCTGCGTCGGACGGTCTCCACTCAGTCCTCTCCATTCCTTTGTATCTAATCTCCGCCCCAGCAAAGAGAGAAAAAACCGCTCGTCCAACTAACCGCGCAGTATGGCTGAGAATTATCAGAAGAAGGAGCTCTTAGCTCTCATGAACACGGGCAACAACAAGCGTACGTCTACGTCCTCTCTTCTGAAGAACTTGTATAGAGTCACACGCTTGCGCAGAGAAGGTAGGGCTGATATTCGGACATACTGGTCATCACTTTTCGATGCGCAACAGTCTGTGTCGACTGCAATGCTCCTTCACCTCAGTGGGCCAGCGTAAGCTACGGCACGTTCATCTGCCTCGAGTGTTCAGGCGTGCACAGAGGTGAGCTCCAAAGTCCTGTACTACGACTCTCCCCGTATTTTCTTTCGCAAGCCCGCGAACCCGTCGGTGCGCGACACAGGCAGTAGCTGATGGTCGGGTCTGACACGCGCGCTTGCTCTTGCCCTATTAGGCTTCGGTGTACATATTTCGTTCGTGAGGAGTATCACCATGGACAAGTGGTCCGATGACCAGCTCAAGAAGATGAAGGTGCGTTAGAAACAGCCCTCCTTGAACGGTTTGATCGTTCAGCCCCTGCTTCGTCTTGTCCTCTGAACCCCGGTTCAACGTCAGCTTGCGTGTCCGCGCTGGCACTTCTCATGAGCTGTGCTAAAGCTGATAATTCATGGTACAGCTCGGGGGCAACGAAGCGTTCAAGACTTTCATCGAGAACTATGGCCCCGACGGTGGATATACCAAGGGGATGGGAATGCAGGACAAGTACAATTCGTGGGCCGCGACTCAGTATCGGGAAAAGGTATGTTTCGTGTCGTTTCCGACCGGTTTCGTTATTCGTCATCTCCCACCCACTAATATTGCGGTTGTGTTTCTCTTCATCCATGCATCCTGCGATATTCCCTTGCTGATTTTTTTTGATAAACCCACCGCTCTTGATCAGCTCGCCGCAGCTTGTGCGGACCCTCCTCAGCCCTGGTCTCCCTCTGCGCCCCCACCAGCTTCAGCTAACCCTTCTCGACCGTCTTCGGCTCAAGCCACACGGAAATCACGAGCAGGAGGTGCCATCTCCTCTTCCAACCTGAACCCTTACAGCAGCAATAACGATACATCGTACAACGCGCCCGTTTCTTCACAGAAGGACCAGAACGAAGCGTATTTCGAGAGGATGGGCAACGCCAATGCCTCTCGGCCGGAACATCTCCCTCCCTCTCAAGGAGGGCGATATCAGGGCTTTGGTTCGACGCCTGAGCCTTCTTATGGATCAGATACCACCTCTAACTCATCGCATCCTTCCTTTGGCCTCTCTTCCCGCTCAGCGCCCACTTTCGACGAGCTGCAGCGAAACCCCCTTGGAGCTCTGTCGAAGGGTTGGGGCCTCTTCTCGTCTGCTGTAGCTAGTGCTGGTAGGGAGATCAACGAGTCCGTCGTCAAGCCTGGTATGGAGCGTGCGTCAGCTTATACGCAGGGAGAGAACGGAGAAGAGTGGAAACGGTACCTCGCTACTGCTGGTGCTCAGGCTCGAGAAGCCAGCAATTGGGCCTCCCAGCGAGCCGGTGAGGGTTGGGACGTAGTCAATGACGTGGCTAAGACCCGAGGCGGGGTAGACCTGAATGAGCAAATGGGTAAATTGGGTCTGGGCAAAGGCACGCCCGGTCAGAGAGGGTACGGGCAGCTAGAGAGGGCCGAGGACGGAGTGATCACCCCCCACGGAGGCGGTGGCGCAGTGGGCGACGACGACGATTTCTTCGAAAGTTGGGACAGTCAGCCGAACACCGCCACTTCGAGCTCGAGCGGAAGAGCAGGAGCTGGGGCAGGGAAGCCGATAGCAGAAAAGAGGAAGGATGGCTGGGAGGATGACGAGTGGAAAGATTTCTAAGGTTGTACGGTATGAACCGTATGATGGCCGCGGAGACATGACATCAGCTTTTCGGACCAAGGGCATACATATGGTGGGAATCGGATCGGATTGGATTGGGCTAGGTTGACCAAACTAACCACATATTGGGACGTGAATTCATTCCCTTGTCTGACCATACGTCGATACCGCACTAGAATCAATATGAGCTCGCGAGGAATATAGATGTATGTAGATTCTTATGTGCGGCTTGCTTTGCTCTTGATGGATGGATGCTACGCCTTGGCGCTCAAATCCCACTCGTGCACGAGGGAAACGGGCGCAACACAAATATCAATGGCTCACGACTCGGAGTGACAGGAGTGACATTAAGATTACATACAGTGCAGATACAAACAAAGATGAACGCTTTCAATCTTAGTGACTCTAACCTATGAATGACACCAATGTGATACTATACAACTAAGAAGACCGGATGTTGAGTGAACGAAGTTCGCGCTATATCTCATTCTTTTTATTCCTAAGCGGCTTGAGCATCGCTTTCACCGCCATCTTGAGCACTGCGACCGTCGCTGTCGTCGTCGGCGTTATCGTCATCGTCAATACCCGCGGACGATGCCGATACCGATGTCGATGGCAGCGCCAACTCAGGCATGAGCGTCGCCACAACATTGTCCAATAACATGGCCACCAAATGGGCATTGCACGACCTATTTTCCAGAGGTGAGAGAAGTAGCGCTACGCCACTGTCATCGACATCGGCATTGACACTAGCACAGTTCTCCGTTGGTGATATCCTCGTTGGATTGGGTCGATCATATGAAGACGACGATGATGCCGTACTTGGAAGATTCGGGCCGCTTTGCCGCTTTGCAGAAAAAGGGGATTTGGGGAAGAAGATCGTCTGAATAAAAGCTGTTGAGGGAAGGATCAGAGATCGGCTCAGCTTAGCTCCACCTAATCGATCTTGTCACTGCCTCTTATATTGTCGAACCAAGCGATGGAGAAAAATCACACCGTACTACCCTATCGTCATGTGTACCGACTCAGCTCGACTCACTGGGTATGACCTCCCCGATCCTTTCTTCCGCTCTCATCCTCAGATCGACAGCTTCTTCAGCCGTGGGATCAACAGGTGATGGGCCCGGCCATCCGTCGAGCGGAAACAAAAGGTGCTCGACTATATCGATCAGCTTGAGCGCTATACCGGGCGTTAGGAGGTATGTCCGAATCAGGTGCGGAAGGAGGCTGTTCATGGCGATGAGATGCAATGCGACGTGTCAGATTAACGCATGCGTCTCTTGTCAGCTTCATCATGCTCTGACGTTCATGCTAATGTGAGGAGGACGGTCGAGCCTGTAGGCCCCAAGTCAAACGGAAAGAAGGCGCCAAGTGAGGGGCGTTTCAACTTGAACTACGGGATAGTACCAACCACTAGGTGGATTGATCACTCACCGATCCAGTATCGGTCCCAAGAGACCAACGATCATCTCCAACCCCGCCCAGCTCATCCGTACGATCCAACCTCTCTTTCCAAGTCCGGCCCTTCCATCGATACCTAATAACTCCCTTAGGAATAACAAGCTCGGTTCCCAGCACCGCGCGTATGGGTTCGCTCTTGCAATCCTAGTCTTGATGTCGGTTTTAGAGGGAACGGGAGCTTCAGAGTAGATGGTTATGAGGTTGATGAGTGCTGAGTAGGCCAACAGAGCAATCGACCACGCCTTGAGCACGTAGTGTATGATAGACTGGTCGATTGATCTTCTGCTGGGGGTGACTTCCCTTCCTTTCGGCAGGAGGTCATCGCCTGCTTGTTGACTTTGTAGATTATCATCTGCGGCGTCCAGCCCTTCTTCGATCGGGTTTGGGACGGTGCCAGTACCAGTACCAGTTCCGGTACCAGGCTCTCCCAGGAGCTTCAAGATGATCATATGCCAAAACCACCCTTCCACCAACCGCCGAGATATACTGCCCAAGACGGATCGCGAGAGCACCTCGCGAGCCATCAGTCTCTCGACATCTGGTCGGTTCGGCCCGACGTAGTGCGAGAAGACTGCCGAGGAGAGCGTTGAGAGATAAAGAGGCGAGAGGGCGTATTCTGAGCTCGAGCCTTCCCCATCCGCCAGAGCGTTGGGACCATTCGAGTTGATATTGTTTGCTTGTGTCAGGTCGGCCGAGTTTGAAGCCCAGCTCGAGCTCGAGCATTGAGTGACGGAAAGCAGAGGCAGTCTCGCATGATACATCTGCCCTAACCTCCCGGAATCTGAGCCCCGGCCCGCGCTGACATCTCCGCCGTCTCCGCTACGAGGCAGATATCTCCCTGCTGCCCTAGCTTCCCAGTACACTCTCACATGCAACGCCAATATCGTAGGCAGATCGACCAGCAGAAAGACCCATAGCCGCTCTTGCCCTTCTTCAGTGGTGAGATCCGACAAGACGGGTGAGAGGATCGGATGGATGATCTGTTGGTTGATCTGTGATGGCAAGGTACGGGAGGTGGTGAAGCGGGTGTACCATGATAACACGTATGCGCGGAGTGCTAATGCTATCAGGTGGTACAGCCTGTGATCAGGTTATCCGGTAAGAACAGAGAAGATGGTCGTGATCAGTACAGCTCCGCACAATTGCATGGTATGAAAGCCGGAGGGGACGATCTCATAGTAGTGATACACGACATACCGCTCATTGATCAGATCCAACTCATTATCGCCCTCACCTGCCCCATTACCGTTGGCATTCCCTGAACCTTTCTTCTTGACCACCAGAGGAGGCACGGGCTTGGACGGAGCATCCGTAGGGAACAGTATTCTCCTATACAGCGGAAGATGGATCGTAGACCTCGATCGTTGTAGGGAAGGTGGAACCGCGGTCGCGGTCGCGGTCTTGGTCACTGATATCGCAGGGAGCGTCGACGACGAAGCTCTCACGAATGAGGGTGGCGCAGCCGGTGTGAGGGATGCTATCGCTCGAGGAGGCTGCTTGACATCTGACTTTGAGCTAGAATCTGATCTAGATTGTCCTTGTCCTTGAGCGGCACTGGCGGATGAATTCGCAGAGACAGGCCGAGGTCTGGCGGTGCTGCTGCTGCTTTTGCTTGACATGACCGACGCATGACTCAGGCTCGACTCTTCTTGTCCTGTTTGTTGCTGTTCTATGCTATGCTAGCGCATCATTGCAGGTTGAAGGAAGAAAATTACGCGAAAGCAGACAGATGAGATTCTGAAATGCTGCTTCCATTGCTGTCCAAGCATGACTTTCGCGCGCAAGTAACATCTCGCACGGACCAGTCCTCATCATAAGCGATGTGGTGCGGCTTCACCGTACTCGTATTCAGAGTAGAACCAGATTCATGCAGTGAAGGAGAATGATAAGTAAGATACATCGAATCAACCAGGTTGGTCGCATTGCATCTGCTACTTGTCCATCGGGACGTGGTTCACGGTAGGATAGGAGGCAAATTAGGCTGCGGCTGCCAGTAGCACTCTGCAGCTGCAGCTATTCGAGCGGAAGGAAGTGTGCTCCGCTGTCCATCCTGATCCTGTTCATCTGTTCCTCGATCGCCGGTAGGTCAAACATGCTTCATCGGAATCGGAATCGGACGCTAAGAAACACGTCATTGCTCCTCGTGCTTTTGATAATACTGGCCATGTTGTCAATGGACGGACAATGCGGGAATAGAGGGAGACGCTCGCGTCGTGACCGGTACAGATTCAACAACAAAAGAGGAGGATAACGCCGGGGTGCTCTTGATAATGGATCAAATCACGTGATTAAGCTCAGATACGCCACGATAACGCCGAAACACCGTCGTAATCACGATACCCTTCATGATTTGTTTGTGCATCAGCTGGATCACCAAGGCTGGGAATTGGGAATGCATGAACGTCATGCATCGTCGCCTCAACGACATATATAAAGGACCTCGCAACGATCTCATCCTCTTGTTTCCCCCTCCTTCATCAACACATCATACCAATCAAATCATCTAAGTCTTAGGACAAACCACTACTCGCTCTCTGCAAACCACCCCCACTAAATCAACTTCTATATACAATGTCCGGTCGAGGAAAAGGCGGTAAGGGTTTGGGCAAGGGCGGTGCCAAGCGACACAGGAAGGTCCTGCGAGACAACATCCAGTGAGTCCATTAAGTGATTCACCTCGTCTCAACATGGTCGCAGAACTGACTTTGGTGGCTTCACTCTCTTTGTCATTGACTACTATAGGGGTATCACCAAGCCTGCTATCCGACGACTTGCTCGACGAGGTGGTGTCAAGCGAATCTCCGGTCTCATCTACGAGGGTGAGCTTCTCCTTCACAGCATACCAATCGGAAGGTCAAGCTGATTCATTCTCTCTTGCTATCCACAGAGACCCGAGGTGTCCTCAAGATTTTCCTCGAGAACGTCATCCGAGACTCGGTCACTTACACTGAGCACGCCAAGCGAAAGACCGTCACCTCCCTCGACGTTGTCTACGCCCTCAAGCGACAGGGCCGAACCCTTTACGGTTTCGGTGCTTAAGCGCATTCATAATATTATCAATTGAGCGCAGCAGCAGAAGCAGTGGAGAGGGTGGTTTCTCAGTTCTTTCGCGGAGGATGTCTTCGTTTTCGCTTTTTTATTTACACATATCCCGCCTATGGCGATGCATTTCATCACAACATACATACCAGACTGGGATGCGCTTGATTGCGTAGTAGTATCTGCAGTCCATGACGTGGGAATCAAAGGCTGCGTGTGGCACAAGGAGCAGGAGGCGATCTGAGTTGATCGATGCAGACCGACCATACGTCCACGCACGGTCGCTTTCATCGTCGCCACCTGACAACGTGTGTGCGTGTGCATGCATACCGCTGATGCGTGGCGCAGAAATCTCCCGCCAGCAAGACATAAAGAGATCATGATAGAGCAGGCTCAAGAGCTTCAAGCGCATCGTCACCGTTGACTGACGTTTGTGATGATGATGATGGAATCGCTCTAACGAGGAACGGGGACCGCCGTCACAACGGTCATCACCACCATAGTAAACACTACTTTCGATCGAACCTTTGAAACCGCCGCTTATTGTTCGTTTGCTTGCCTGTATCTCTGTAGATAGATGAAATAGAACAATAAGATTAGATCGAGATACAATTAAAAAGTTGTCTTGTCTTGGGTTCTTCTGTCTGCCATTGCTCATAGCTATATTCATGATCCCCTCTATCCGATCTACCTCGAGCTCGAGCGGATCAAGAGCTCTTCAAGCTTTACAACATAGACTTCGACCACAACCTCGAATCCACCTCACCTCCACCCCTCCTCGACTTTTAGCTACTACCTCCGTTCGTCAGTATAGTCTCAAGGCCTCTGCTATACACACACCAGCGATTTGCCTCAACGCACCAGGTATAGCCGGATCGAAACCTAGATCAGGATTACAGTCTGCCCAGTCGGAGAAACTCTTGTTGAGCAGGAGAAACTACGCTTCTGTCGCTTCCGTTGAGTGAGTGACCCGCTATGACGATGACGATGTCGATGTCGAACATGCCTCAACATCCTTTAAGCGGACGTTGCAAGCCGCCGTCCGCGCTTCGCAGACGCATGCACACTTCATCATCCACTGTTGTGCCAGCCATAACCGCACACATCCTCTCTTGCGCATACGCATCGATTCATGCTAGAGTCTAGTATATTACTGCTACTGATACTCCTGATCCTTCTTCCTATCTCGAATACGCCTCTTTCTCTACACGACAGCCCAATCACCCATCTTCCCTCTCAACCAATCATGTCAAATCCCTTCCCACCATGTCCTCCTCTGCCCAAAGCGACCGGACCCGTAGACCTGATCTTGCCACCTTCCGAAGATCGACCTCACAAGTACTTTACGCTTCCAAATGGCATGGAAGTGATTGTCGTCAGCGATGAGAAGGCCGACAAAGCTGCTGCGTCGATGGATGTGGGTGTAGGTCATCTGAGCGATCCTGATGATTTGCCTGGATGTGCCCATTTCTGGTGGGTTGTGCGAAGTGTTCCCTTCTTCGATGGGCTTTCAGCTGACTCACTATACCACATAGTGAACACCTGCTGTTCATGGGTACAAAGACGGTGAGCTTCCCGACGATGGGCCTTTCGGACAATTCGTAGAGCTGACGATCGATTTTGAAATCTAGCACCCTGAGGAGAACGCCTATCAAGCTTACCTCTCGTCGCACAATGGCCACTCAAATGCTTGGACAGCCATGACTTCCACCAACTACTTCTTCGATGTCAGCCCCGAAGCTCTCGAAGGAGCTCTCGACAGATTCTCGGGATTTTTCACCGAGCCTCTCTTCAATGAGGTGAGCTTGCCTTCCTTTCTGTTAACTACCAACGCTGATCAGCGCATAATATGCTTGTTTTTATAGGATTGCACTGAGCGGGAGATCAAGGCTGTGGATTCGGAGAACAAGAAGAACCTCCAAAACGATATTTGGGTGAGCTGCATTTCGAGCCCAAGTTTGTAGACTCCAAGCTCATTCACCTTCTTTCCTCATGATTTCAGCGGTTCTTCCAACTGGAAAAATCACTGTCCAAACCTGGACACCCTTACGGCAAATTCGGTACGGGTAACTACGAGACTCTCTGGTCCAAGCCCAAGGAAGCTGGTCGGGATCCCCGACGGCAATTGATCGAGTGGTGGGAGAAAGAATACTGTGCTCGAAGGATGAAGTTGGCTGTCGTAGGCAAAGAGGACGTCGAGACGCTCGAGAAATGGGTCAGAGAGAGATTCGAAAAGGTTCCCGTGAGAACGGAAGGGTTTCCCGAGGTTGGAGAGAAAGGTGTCCGAATCGCTTTTACCGAGCCACCGTTCGGTGAAGAGCAACTTGGAGTGAGTTCTCACTCGTGTCTGTCCAAGACCCCTTTCTCGATTGAATACAAGACTGACAGCATATGCCACAGTATTTCACCTTTGCCAAGCCCGTCAGAGATATGCGAGGTCTCGAGCTCGTGTTCCCCTTCCCCGACCTCGACCACCTTTACAAGTCGAGAGTGAGTCTTTCAATTTTTGTACTCGGCGGCGGCTTTTGCTGATTCTTGCGTGTTCAGCCTTCCCAATTTCTTGCTCACTTCCTCGGACACGAAGGTAGAGGTTCCATCCTATCTCACCTCAAGAAGAAGGGATGGGTCAACTCTCTTCGATCGGGAGCGCATCATGATGCCGCCGGTTTCGCTTTGTTCAAGGTGACCGTTGACTTGACTCCCGAAGGATTAGGTGAGTCGAACTCCGACAACGGTAGCGTTCCGTTCACTGAACATACCTCTCTGTAGCGCACCATAAGGACGTAGCTCTGGCGATTTTCAAGTACATCTCGCTGCTACGCTCTCAACCTCCTTCCGAGGAAGCCTTCAACGAGATCAAGGCGATTTCCAACATCTCGTTCCGATTCGCCGAGCGAGGCCGAGTATCGACATACTGTGCCAACTTGTCGGGATACATGCAATCGCCAGTCCCGCGAGAAAAGGTCATCAGCTCCAAGTGGCTCGTAGAAGAGTACAGAAGGGATGAGCTTGAGGCTGCTCTGCAATTGCTGGATCCCAGACGAGCGACCATCGCCGTGACGTGCAAGGAGTTGCCAAAGGGTGTAGAGGGGTCTTTTGATCAAAAGGAAGCTATCTACGGAACGGAGTACAAGCGGGTCAAATTCGACGAGGAGTTCTTGAAGGAGGTGAGCTTCCTTTCGGCCTACTCAAAGAATGTGCCAGACACCAGCTGACTCCATGTCAAAGGCTATGGCGGGAGCCAAGGTCGAAGACCTCTACCTTCCGGGGCCGAACCATTTTATCCCAGAGAAGCTGGATGTCGAGAAGTTTGAGGTTGTCAAGGTGAGTTTCTGCTCAGATACAAATGCGGTCGACTAACGTATCATTGCCAGCCTGCCGAACGACCGGTCATGCTACGTGATACCCCGCTTTCGAGGTTATGGTACAAGCGAGATGACCGATTCTGGCAGCCTCGTGCAAACCTCGACATTCTGCTTCATACGTAAGTTGGCTTTCATTGTCATCGCAATCGGTCTTAAAGCGGCGCTAATTGAACTTGACCGTTTCACAGCCCTATTCTTCAGACCACTCCCCGTAACGCCGTTCTGTCTCGACTCTTCTGCGACCTTTTCACGGACCACATCACCGAGGACGTCTACGATGCGGAGCTCGCCGAGCTTTCCTTCAGTCTGTGGAACGAGCACTCATGGATCGGTATCTCTGCTGGTGGATTCAGCGATAAGCTCGCTGTGTTGACGGAGACTATGTTGAAGAAGCTTGTGGAGTACAAGGTGGACGAAAGTCGATTCAAGGAGATCGCCGAAGCTGTAAGTCGAGCTGTGCCCGAACATCAGGCGATTCCATTGCTGCGATGCTGACGAGAACCCGAATCCTTTACAGACTCGTCTCGAGTGGAAGAACTTTGCCTTGGGTGACCCATGGCACATTGCCATGTTCTGGGATTCTTACCTGTCTCGAGAGACGGCTTGGACACACGACGAACGATTGAAAGAGCTGGAGTGTGAGTCCTTTTCATGATCTCGGTCTTGGGCCGAGGCTGATTTGAAGAGTCATCTTGATAGATATCACTGCTGCGGACGTCCAGGCGTTTGGTCAAGAGATGCTCTCTCGAATGTACATCGAGACTCTCATCCATGGCAATACCTCACCGGAAGGTGCAAAGGAAATCCAGGATATGCTCGAAAGGGTATTGAAGCCTCGTCAGCTCTTCCCAGCCGAGATCAGAGCGCCTCGAACTCTGGTTCCTGCGCAGTGTGAGTCGATCTGTAGTATGAGAACGTCGTCAAGAACTTGTGAATCGTATCAGCTGACTGAATTTTGGTGTCTTGCTTGGCGCAGCTACCGAACACATTCTGGCTCGTGACGTCCCCAACAAGGCCGAAGTGAATGGCGGCGTCATCTATCACCTACACATCGGAGACCCGACCGACGTCGTTCTTCGAAACAAGCTTTCATTGTTATCCCAAATCTCGTCCGAGCCATGCTTCGACATCCTCCGAACGAAACAACAATTGGGGTACATCGTCTTCTCCCATGCTTCCTCATCAGCTGGATCGATGGGATACTCAATCATCGTACAATCTGAGAAGTCGACCGAGTTCGTCGAGAACCGGATCGAGTCTTTCCTTGATGGGATGGTAGAGTATCTCGAGAAGATGACAGAGGAGGAATTTGGCAAACACAAGACCAGTCTGATCGCGAAGAAGGAGGAGAAGCCGAAGAACCTCAGCGAGGAGACTAGGAGGTTCTGGGGAAGGGTCAAGGACAGGTACTATGAGTTTGGCAAGCGTGAGTCGAGACTTCCTTGCTCCAGCTCTGAGCCGGTGCATAATATCATTCTCCTGAATGTGCCTAGAGTGCAGTGTCTCTCACTGTGTAATGAGGTGACCTCATGCTGATCGTGCAATACTATCATTCGGTGTATACGAACCATTCAGGCCAAGCCGACGTTGCCGCACTCCAAGACCTTACCAAGTCCGACATCCTCTCCTTGCTCAAAGAGAAGATCATCACCTCTTCACCATCCCGAACGAAGTTATCCGTCCACCTGCAATCGCAGTACAAGGGTATCAAATTCGACGCCTCTTCTGCCGGTTCACTGATAGAGCAATTCACCAAAGCTGGCATCACCGTCGACCAAGCTGCCATCCAGCAATTATTGGCGACCAGCCCAACTTTGGATGCGGTCAAGACTTTCGCTCTTTCTACTATCGACGCCGCACCCATCGCTGACGAAGTCAAGACTAAGCTCAAGGCCGTCGTGGGCAACTTGCAAGGTGCCTCCGCTGATGACGACAAGAAGACTACCGCTGAGGGCCAGGTCGAGGGACAGGAACAGGGCGTCAGGAAGAGCAATGTTTACATTGACGATGTCATCGCTTTCAAGGCTGGGTTGATACCTTCGAAAGCTGCTTTGCCGGTGGAGAAGCTCAAGGAGCTCGCCAAGCTGTAGGACGATCTGTTGCCGAGACAGCAAGTGAGGATGCCGAAGAAGATCGTTTGACTGCTGATCGTTGAAGTGGGAGGCTGAAGCTCCGTGTTTGGCGAGACGAAGTGCAATCTCCCCAATCCATGATTCATTCACTTTTCAGCCGAAACATGCATGAAATTACGACCATACCCTCATAGCATATACAGTTAACAATCGATATCAGTTAGACAATGAGCATGTAACATTCCCTATTCTCATTAAATATGTGTATTTCCCCAGTTTGCTGCATCGCCGTTGCGAGCGTTGCTGTGGACCTGTATGCAGTCTAGGGTGAACTCGATCGAACCGCTTGCTGTCATCGCCCGAAAGTCATTCCCAATGCTCAGATGAGTGGATCGGGAGCACACGCTCACTGGCGGCGCAATCTTTGACACCAGCCTACTGTCCATATAGTCATAGATAGTCCCAATCGCACACGGTCAGATCGATCGGCGAGGCTCAGTTAGACCGTCATATATCAATGTTCTTTCTGTGAGAACGATCGCCTTTCGCGTCTCTTACACTTGAGTTGAGATTGGAACGGAGACTGGACAGGGACAGGGAAAGTGAGGATATGGGGAATATGAATGGTTGTGTCATTTCGAGATATATGCTATATAAATCGTCGTTCGTCATCTCGCGCCCGCGCTCGCACTCCCTCCTCATGTTCCTAACCAAATCATTGACCATATGACGGTGAGGTTCTTTCGACAAAAAAAATCAACAATTAGGATCAAGTCCTGAGCGTCTTGTCTTGCTATGGGCCCGCCCTGTCTTCTTCGCCCTTATTCTGCACAATGCGACGCTACGTCGTGAACCGACGAACGGTTCACAGTCCATCATCCCTTGGCAGGTATCTAAGGTGGGGGTCCACCTTACACCATACACCTCACTCAGCGTAGACTAGCTTTATGAGCCCTGCTTCCTTCACCGTATTCTCCCCATCCTGCGTCCCTTGTCCTACATCCTGCATTCTGCAACCTGCATCGTGCACCCCTCCACCTTACAGATCCATCTTGCGTCTCTCCTCGGCTCGTCGCCAGGCCATACGGAGAGGTTCTGAGACTTTACCGTTGGCTGATGAGGGCGGCAGGGCGTAGGCGTATTGCGATTCCGTTCGGATGACCTGTTTTGTGATAAGTTGGAGCGCGACATGCGTAACGACGTGCAGAAGTTAGATCTCAAAATTCTCTTATATCTTACACGCACAGAGTAAGGAGAGACTGTGTCGTGGCGCGCGCGGCGCAGCGGATACGGCGAAGAGAGGCAGAGGCAGAGGCAGGCATTATTTGATATTGCCAAAAAGAACAGCTAGCTCACCGATCCGATGGACATGAAGAACCCGAACGTGGCCGCTGAAGAGAGCATGTACTGCGACAATGTCGCGACGAGGCCCCTCGGTCCTGGGCCGGCTCGTAGGACGGAGAATGTGCCGAAGATGAAGCCGATCGTTAGGCCGACGCAGCCTATCAAAATCAAGAAAAGGCGGAAGAAGGAAGGACCGGGCAAAAAGGGGGTCATTTAGCCAAGTTGACAAGTCTAAGATGATGACTGTGACGGCCATTTTGACAGTGTACAGTCATCGTAATGAGATGGGATGAAGGATGATCGATACTCACTGCCCATGATAGCACCCATCTTCACTACAAGTCAATATACGATATATTGATATCAGTTAGTCACGCACTTGATCTCGCAGAGCAAGAACCTGACCGACACCAGCGGCTTGTTAGACGGGTCTACTCACTCTTGTCAAAGGTGGAACCACCCGCTGTTGTCTGGGGAGGAGGAGGCATCTTGGCGTTCGTCCGGCGGTTTACAGTGAGATGGGGAGTCGATTGAGTGAAGTGAGTTAGTTGGGTGGCGTGAGTGTGTTGAACCGAGTTGAGTTTGAGTCGCTCGAGGGGTGGCGGAACTGATGACAATCTTCGGTGCTTTGAGGGTTCTCAGTCAATATGATAGTGCGATCAGCCTTGATAACGTGTATCTGGGATCAAAAAGGTCAACGTCAATGGTGAAAGGTCATGCTTCGCTCGCTCTTGGAGCTAGTTAGCCGACATTTCTGGAAAACATGGAAACATATCATGAACGCCCGTGGGAAAGTAACAAAGGGGGAAAGTGGAGGGTGACCGATAACATCGTTATGCACCTATGCACCTTGTACAGCAGGATGCTACAGACAACCCCCCTTGCTTCGAGCGGAGCAGGTACAACTGAATGCATAATACCGATACGAATCACTGGTACTGGTGAGTAATGACATGAACAATGACAATGACATGCGACGTGAATCGATGGACATATCCGAAGGGGTCGTGTGGTGCTAACAAGCATGATCTGTCTTTTCTCTACAAACACAAATTACCCGAATCCCACGCTCCGCCTACAGCGCCTAGAGTTCGATGCAGAAGCATACCCCTTTCCGAACTATTACCGACGACATGTCGCCTTGCACATGAGATGATGGTCATCATTAGACGTCGTAGCAGATTGGAACGCTCGTGAATTATATGATGAAGAAGCCGTGTATTCGTTCGGGACAGATGCGGTGTGTCTTGACTGACTCAATGCCGATGAATGCCTCGATATGGCATGTGAAAATTTTTAGTGGTGCTGTTTCGCTTGATGTCGTTTGAGTGCGTCCATTCTGCAAACACACACGAAACAATAACATATGGGTCAGCGACAGTTTTCTCATGCCAGGGGAGACGGGAGAAGGAGCAAGGTGTATGTATCCTCATAAAAGCGAATCAGTCCGAAGGTCCACACCACTCACCTCGTAAAACTCTCTCCGCAGTCATTACAAGTGACCTTTGGTTTATCCTTGATCGTCTTCCACAAGATGGCCTTATCCTCTGCCAGTTTCCCTTCGAGAACCAATTCTCCTTCCCTTCGAGCGTGACGGGCCATGTGTCGCGGCAAGTCGTATTTACGCGTGAAGACGTCTGTGCAGCGGTTGTATGGCTATGTGAGTGACCCGCAGGAATGTCAGCGCTCTTCTTATTTATATGCCGCGGTGACTCAAAGGCGAGAGACGCAATATCGAAGACAGACACACAGTGGAACACTCACAGGCAAGGGATTGACATAATCGCATTGCACTCCACCGGTCGGCACCAGAGCCGGCGTTCCGCTCTTCCTCCCGCCCTTACTCGCTCCACTAGGGCTATCTCCAACCTTTCTGACCTTTTTGATCGTTCCGCCTTTGGTGACACCTCCAGGGGCGTTGGCGAGACTCACTTGGCCGTGAGGCATGGGGGGCGCGGCCGATGATCCGGTGCTGGTTCTCCCTGCTCTGGCAGCCGTGGTTGCCGATCCACCTCTTTTGGCTCCAGGGACCCCAAGACTCGCTCGACCCTTGTTCATGTGTGTGCCGGTGGTCCGTCCGCGCCCGCGACCAGCTTGGTATTCACTATCGTCTCCACTGCCCGTTTCGCTGGACGCAGATGCCGAATGGTAATCGCTATCCTCCTCGGCAAAAACGCCACCTTCGTCCATCTCTCGTTTCAGCGACAACGCGCGTTCGCGCTCTCGATCTTTCATCTCCTCCATCTGCAATTCGCTTCTTCTCCTTTTTCGGGGCGGTCCTCCTTGCCCATCACCGTCGCCCTTAGGTCCTCCGGTACCTGCCCCGGTACTAGGTTTCTGCCCTGACGCTGTCTCTTCGTCTTCGCCAGCCAACGGCGCAGACACACCTGTCGGTATACCGCTAGATCTCCACTTGTCCACGGCCTCCGCTCCCGCTTTCCTCTTTCCCTTGTGGTCAAATGGCGCGTCATACACATGTGTCTGAGGGATGCCCTGCGCTGCTCTCCACAGGAGATCAAGACCACTTTGAGCAGATTGCGAGGACGTAGAGGGAGATCGTTCCCGCCCATGTCCGACTGTCGCTTCGTCGTCTTCTTCATCGGCCGCAACATCGGGCGGTATCCCAGCTGGTAATGCGCTGGCTTGACGCAGACCAGAAGGCGTGTGAGCCGAAGCGCCGATAGGGAGGGACTGTTGATGCTGCAATTGAGGCGCGACAGGGGGGTCGTGACCGTTGACGGGCGCGCCACTTGTCCGTCTGGGTGTTGCCCCTGCGCCGGCAGGCGCGGCATTGTTCTTGTTGATCGTGGAAGAAGGCGGAGGCATCCTACTTGCAGCTCTATCCCGCTCCCTTTGCGCGAAGACACCACCAGGACTGTTCAGGTAAGGCGAGCCCGGGAAGCCCGGTGACTGAGGATTAGTGGGTACCCACTCGATGGTAGGGATGCACCAGTCGGATTCCTCCGAGCTCGTACTCGCAGCATCGGTCATGGAAGAACTTGTCGAACTCTGCCGATGTACTAACGGGTTCGCTTGGTGTGGCGTTACGAAGTTGGCGTAGTTCCTCTGAAGGTTGAACGGATTTTCGAATGATTGCACGCCCGGTGTGTTCCCGCCTTGATATAACGAGGCGGTCCCGTTCAATGCTCTGACTGCCTCGTCAGCTTTGGCGAGAGCTTCAGCTTGCCTAGCTGCCAATTCCGGATCTATTCCAGTCCCATTCGGGTTAGCCCCTCCGAAACCGCTGAAAAGCGAAAACGAGTTTGCGTGCCCGTTGCTATTGCCGCTGCCGCTGCCGTTGGTATTACTAGCGACGTTTCCATTACTCGACGATTGGCCTTGACTGCTTCCGAAGGCGAGCGGACTTTCCTCAGGCGATCGACTGTAGACTGGAAATCCTTCAGGTCCATAGCTCGATCCTAGGCCCATCGGGGCTACTGGATGTATTGATGAGGATGAGGTGGATCCTTCCGTTGAGGTGGAATATGAGCGGTCGTGCGTGCTCGTCTTTCCTTGAGCTTGGGCAGCTAATTGACTGAATGGCGTCTTACCCGCTTGACTCTGCGCTTGCGGTATCGATAACGAGCCCTGGGCATTGGCATTGACGTTGGCGTGAGGATGTGGTTGAGGAGGCGGTCTGATAGAATTCTGCGATGTAGGCGTAGGAGGTTGAAAAGAGATATTGGTGTGCGGGTCACCTTTGACCGCTGGCGATTGGACTTTGAGCTGGTCCAAGTCTGAAGCCAGCTGATGATGGCCTGCTGATACGCCGTTTCCAGCTCCTGCTGTACTTATTTCCTGGCCATCATCCGTTTCTTCTACTCCAACAACGCCAAGACCTCCTTGCGTAGCGGCTTGCCCGTCGATATCCATTCCGTCATCAACCTCAACGCCTACTTCCAAATTCGGCTTCAACGGCAGCTTCCTGTCATTGTTTGCCCTAGGTGTCCTCGCGCCTCCCGAGGTGGGTGAGAGTGGTGTGTGTCCAGTCGTAGGCGTGGCTATCGTCGATCCGCTCGCCGTGGCCGATGCCGATGCGGAGCCAGCAGAACCTCCCGACAGGACGCGTTTGAGCATGTGTAATCTGGGTGAAGAGGGCATCTGCGTTTGCGTTTGCGTTTGCGCCGTTGTATCCGTATGTGTTTGCGATTTCGTGATATCCTCCGTACGGGGACGATGATTATAGGGATCAGTCGACATTGGTTCATCTGTCAATATTGAAGACAGGGGGACGTAAGACTCTTCGATTTGCTTCTGCTTGGGCGAGCGCGGGGACCGGGGGGAGCGGGGCGACTTTGGCTTTGTATTTGTATTTTGCGGCGCCCTAGGTGATTTGGGAGAACGGGGCGATTTCAGCTTCGATGTGGCCGATGTTGGAGCGGGCCCTGTCGGTATAGCAATAGGTGCAGATGCGGGCGTGGTGGGAAGAGGGGACTTGGGAGATATTATTGAGGGTTGCGTTAACGATGGAGGGGATTTAGCAGAGACCATCTTGTAATGCTTGTATTTGTATGCGGACGAGACTCTGCTGACCGATCACCGCTCCCAGTACCAACGAATCAACTTTGCTGTTCCCCGTGCCGGTGAGATCACTTTTGATCTTGATCTCTGATTGATTGATTGTGTTCCTCGCTTGAGCAGGAGCTTGAGCTGGAGCAAATCGGACTACTCTCCGTCAGGAATCCTTCTGCTGAGTGTTTCTACTTTGTTATGTGATGCTCTGGAATGGCAGAGCGCGGATTGCGGTGAAAGGATATCTCGTCTCGCTTCACTTGATTCAATTACCGACGACCGACGACCGCCAAGGACGTAGTTGAGGATATGGGTGGGGGGAGGGGGTGTGAGTGAGCGCCGCTTGATGGTATTTTGCTGATTGCTGCGAAAGACGAACGATCTAATACGCTAGCCGCTGCGATGATTGATGGTATGGTGAGGTAAAGAACGTCAATGCCAAGGATGTCAAATCACAACGAGGACATGAGGTCGAATAGCTGAGTATGGTTATGATGGTGGTGGTATGGTGGTGACCATTGACGGAGTATTAACGATTAACGATGTAACGATATGATGATGTAGTTACTAGGTTAGTGCTAGCTTGTCTCGGCGGAAGGCTAAGTAAGGGCTGCGGTGAATACATAGGTACGCGAGCGGCCGACCGAGTGGCAAATCAAGGTGGCAGAGTGGCAAAATCACGTGGTGGACGCGTGTCTTGGCTAGCTTATTCATAGCATTAGCCTCTATAAAGAGCTGCTCGACGAGTAATTTACAGCTATACTAATATATGTGATCTATATACAACAATGCATGGGAGTCAGGAAGGATGTACCGCCCATTCTATATACAACAGGTAACTCTCTATACACATGCCGATGTGATTGACTCAGGAATCTATTGCACAGACAAACGACCGAAGAGAATGATCCCAGGTTACTCCCCCTCGAATAGCCCTGCCACTGTACTCGTACTCGTATTGTATCTTCTTCGCGATGCGGAAACATGCCATGCCGTGTGATCATAGCTTCAGAACCTTTGCGATCTTCCCCTTCTTGCCTTTCGCTTTCCCCTTCCCGCTTCCTTCCCCGTCTGCGACTGCATCCGGCCCTTTCTTCCCCATATCCCTGCTCGCGACGGCGCCCTTCTTGATGTTGTCTTTACCTTCCAGCTCGTCGAGCAACTTCAACATCCCTTCGGCAGCTTTCTCAAATGCCGTCTTTCCGACCCTGGTCGTGGATGTGGAAGGCGTGCTGGCTCCGTAGTAATCGCCGTTCGTTTCTTGGCCGTCGTCCAGTGCTTTCCATCTATCCGGCGAAAGGGAAAGTCAGATATGAATGAGCGCTTGCCGCAGGATTGTGGAACAGCTGGATAAAAGGACGTCCAAGCTATGACACTCACTTCTTGATTTGCTCTCGGATTGACCTGGCTTTGAGCCGGAAATGAGTCTTGACCTCGTTCTCGACTAGAGCCGAAGGCAAACGATTGCACCATCAGTCAGGCGAAGGGTTCTATTTCTGCCAACAACGGAATATACAGCCTATCGATGTCAGGCTACATGAGGCTTGACTCACATGGCCGGGGTGGCGTCTTTATGCTGTTGCCCATTGCATCAATCAGCGTCATGCGTCTGACATTCGCAGAATACGCTTTGCTTTGCGGTGACTACAGGTAATCCGAGCCGTCAGCTAGTGGACGATATGAAGACGTCAAGCTTTCGGTTTCCTGCTAGCTCACTCCTGCTTGATCGGCCCATCCTACGTGAATGAAGAAAGTCATATTCAGCTGCAGGCACACTTTTGGGAGGAGCGAGAAAGCTTGGCCGGAAATTCACGCGGGGAAGATCTATCCTGAACTTACCAGGTTCATTCAAGTACGGCTCCTCGCAAAGGATCAAGCTTTGAATCGAGATCAGGACTTGGAGCAAAGTCGATTGGCCAGAGATCCATCCTGGACCGGACCATGTTCCAAGTAGACTGAGGCAGACTTTCTGCAGACGGTGTTCAAGGACCATCATTGAGCTTATCAGCGGCTTCACCGTTTCCGGACTGCTTCTCAGCTGAGGTAACCGAGCGACTCACCCCATCCGCGTACAGATTCGGATTATACCTGAACTTTCCTCCATTGGTGGTCATGCTCTTGACTTGTGGACAACGACTATTGTAGTCCAGCGGTAAGAAGATATCGAAGACAAAACACCCGTTCTCGTAAGGTGTTCCTTCGGGTCCGATGATCATGGCCTTTAACACGTCGACTCGTGTTTCATCGACTCGAAGGAAGATAGTCGAATGCCACGCAACTGGCAGGGAGGTTGTCAATACCGCAAGCTCTTTGGCGATGGCCAGTGATCTCTTCGCCATATCCTGAAGCACCATCGGGGGTTAGCTCATGATGCTTTTGTACTCTTTGCGCGAAAAGTCGTTGATTCAACCTACAAAACCCTCAAGGCTCTGGATGGAGCTATTATAAGCGTGATGGTAATCGATCTTGTCCGTGGCAGTGGAGCTTTCTCGGGGTATGCTCATGTCACAGTATTGGAATCTCGCTTGTCCCGCCCATTCCTCGTCTGCAATTTGACATGCAATGACGAGTCAGCTGTCGATGCCTACATGACCAGGAAAAGAGCTCACATGCACCAATGACCTCCTGATCCCTCAATCCATCTGAATGCTCTTGCATCACTGGCACGCTGTTGTTTTGCAGCCGAGGGAGTCCAGCCTTCATTCTCTCGACGAATGGCTTCCCTTTAGTCTCTTGGAGAGACTTGTCGATAATCTGAGCAGATTTTACGATGCGTTCACTAGAATATTCAGGTCAGATCGAGAGCTTGAGCATGATTCTCAACGGTCATCAGTGCTACGATAGCTCACCAGAAAAGCCTCATTTGAACGTTCGGGTCAAGCTTCCCTTCTTCATTTTTCGCCTTCTCCCGTCTAGCTTGTTCAGCCATACTGATTCTGAGATCTTCTTGGGTCATGATCTCCTCCGACTTTTCTTGAGTGGCTGTAGCGAAGCCTTGTAGGCTTTTGAGTGCTGCTTGGGCCTGAATGACACAGCTCTCGAGCAACTCTCGAGGCGAAGAGGAGCCCTCGTAAGTGACGATCACTTGATCTGCACTGTCTGGCGAAGGGGACGTTTTGACAGGTCGCATCTGCGGCATAGCGAGCATGCTTGCTAAAGCTTCGTGGCTGGATATGATCTGAGAAGCTGAATCAGTCACGGTCCACGTTTCTTTTTGGGGATGAGTGCGCTCACCTCAAGCCAGTCGAAGAGCGCTCTATACAAGTCTCCTCGATTGGACATATCCAATAACGAGTCGTTCCTCAACAGATCGTTGACGAAAGCGCTCCTTCGTCTTAGATGAGCAAGAGCCGTAGGGTGTACGAGATGGTCGGAAGCTTTCGGGCCTCCGGTTCGGTTGAACGAAGGGAGAAAGACGCTAACTTGATTCAGAAGAGTTGTGGTCTTCCTGTCGGCTTCCTCTTGGGCTCTCTGGGCTTTCAGTTGACCGGAGCGCTATAGGTAGGTCAATCCTACTCTCGAATCTTGATCGGCATGTCATTAACGCGGATCGCACACGACTTACGTCTTCTCTTGTGGTACCCGCATAACCGGTACCTTTGGCCGCGCCTTTGCCCCTTCCAAAACCGGTTCCCCAATCATCCAGATCAGAATCGTAATCTTCGTCCTCATCATGGTTGGTTGACAATGGTAGCTTCTCCGCCACGGTGCTGAGCAGCCCTGTTTTCTGTCTCTTAGGCGGAGAGGGCATGCAGGAATTGGAGCCCGCTCGCCCGGAAGACTTGATACCATCACCAAAGGCTTGTTCGATCATATGCAGTCCGACGCCGATCACGGCACCCTATGCAATTACACCGCCGTGCCATCAGGTACGGAACTCATTCGACCACTCAGTTGTATCAATGTTATAATTCACTCACTTGGATATTGGGACAATGCAACAGCTCCTCGGGAGCGATATCCCTGCTCTGAGTCTGATCGCTGTTCTGGCCAGAGAGAGAAGTTGAAACGGGTGAATGCAGTCCTGAGAGAGGAGAAGGACGATCGACCCTCTCTCCGCATGCCAAGCACGTATGTCGTTGACATTCAGGACAAGTCGGCCTAATGATCGATTTTAGATAGGAAGTATAGGTAGCGAAGTCCTCCTAAAGTAAAGACAGTCTCATCAGCTACAGTATTCGACGAGGACTACAGTACACCATTGGTCATGCTTATACTCACGAAAAGTGGGAAGAAGTCTGATGGCTTCCTCTGGAATTCGTATCCGCAACCGCCAGAACATGGCATACTTCCGTCTGCCAGCATCGAGTACAGCTGGAAGAGAAAGCTCTGTTCGTCTGAGTCATCTCCCGTCAGCTGCGTGACATATGATAATGTGCGGTTTACTGCCAAGATCAAAAGCTGAGACGCACTACCTTCAGGACATCCCGACATCCATTCGCCTCGTCCCAGCACTCGAGCCTGAACAGACTTGCCACCTCGTAGATTTTCCCCTGAACCATGAGGTATCGTGACCGTCGCGAACTGTTCTTTCTCAACCGGCTCGATGATCGTCTCGGACCTATCTTTCGAGAAGAAGATGCCTGCATAGGGGTCGGAAAGTAGCTGGTCCTCGTGCATGTCTGAACGATGGCCAGACGGCTATGAGCTTCCTTGACCAAGCTTCGTCGATCGTGGAGTGGCTCACCGTCATCACCGAAATCACCTTCCAGGTCCACGTCTTCATCGCCCTCACTCTCGCTAGAGCCGTCCAGCATATCTTCATCTTGGTCACCATCATTCTCGCTGGCTTGCGCCGAGCTGGATGCGACAGTTCGCCCCGAGTTTAAGCTCGATCTGTTGCTGAGTGTCTATGATATTTTCGTCAGCTTAGGCTTGTCAGGAGTGTCAAGGAACAGCTGATCAACCTACATGTCGACCAGTAGTTTCTACCTCTTCTTCGCCATCGTCATCAGACGATATATCGTCAAACTCGCCAGCGAAGACCCGCTCCTACAGGCACATCAGCTGATATTTCCTCGATCTCAAGTTTCAACTAGCTGATACAAGCTAGAGCAGAGAGCTCACCGCAGCTGACATAACGTCACCTTTTGACCTCTTCAAAGCAGCTCGCGCTCGTCCACCCGGGATACCCATATCGAGCAGCTGGGCGAACGCAGCCCGGTCAGTCATCTTGTCGTGTCCGCTGCTCGTATGTATCCCTTTTTCAGTTTGCCGAGCGCGCAATACCTGTTGGATGGGACTCCTAACTCTTTCACACGCGCCTCTGGAATCGGGCCAGGTCGAGTAGAGGCTATCAAGGCAGCTGGTACTTGTACCGTGAAAGAGTGATCATCAAGACAAGTTGGATGCGACTTCGTCGGATGGATTGGATAAAACGGCAGACCTGGCGAGGAATCATTCGAGACTGTCAATATGAGGAAGAACGAAGGCAGATCATGACATCTTAATGTAGGCCGACTGAACTCGCACGGACCGCCTAAATCAACATTCCTTCCTAGGCCTAGGGGGAAAGGTTGACTGGACACCTGGACAATGACTGGACCAGGAAGACAGTCCCGAGTGGAGGCACATACGTAAAGCGGTAGAGCCAAATAAATAACCATAATCCCCTATCTACAGTTAAGCTGTCAGTGAATTAGGCGCGCCCAAGGAGCAAAGATCAGGTGAGTCCAGGTGCCTTGACGCGTGTTCGTACTTGGACCGGAACACAGCAATAACCGGATCACCTGTCAGCATGAAGTAGAGCCCATCCTGTCAGAACTGTGTTTGGTCTACATATCCCATCTGCATCTCTTGGCTCATCTCGTTCTCTGTATCACATCTTCTATATTGCCTTGATTCGTCCAAACCTTCTACCCTGTCGGACTATAGCTAGCGAGTCTCGCCTCATGTCTATCTAGTAGCTCAGCTTCAGCGTCGTTTCTCCAACTCCACCTATTCCGGGACCGGGACAGCTACCGCATTATGCTCACCCGACCCATCTCCGCCTCACTCTTGTATAAACAGTCTCGTCCCCTCATCAAAGCTTCGTCCATACTTAGCTCGAGCTCCATACTCCGCATAAGCGGCGACACAAGAGTAAGCAGTCAGCAAAGCCGCATGTTCGCACTATCGACCCGGAGGGCTCAGCAGCCCAAGACGTTCTCGAATCAGGACAAATTGCCAAAGCTGCCCGTCCCGGATATCGAGAAGAGCTTGGAAGGATATCTGAAGAGTCTTGGACCTCTCTTGGAGCAGACTGTGAGCTAAATCATTATCCATGTCGTAAGGCCCGAGATGTAGCTCACTCTCAACGTGTGAACAGTATGGCGCCTCTGCACTGAACAACGAGACGGAGAAGCGAAAGCTGTTCGCAAAAGACTTTGCAGCTCCTGGTGGTTTAGGCAGAGTTCTCCAAGAAAGGCTCAAAGGTGAGCTAGATAATGGTCCCATGATCGGAAGGTGATCGTAGCTCATGGATCGCATGTCCCGCGTGACACGGTCGCACAGACCTGGATCACGTGTCGCCGAACAACTGGCTCAACGATACCTTGTGGCTCGGTCTAGCCTACCACACGTGGAGAGCACCATTGCTGGTCAACTCCAACTGGTGGCTGCTCTTCGCTCCGGATCCTCAAGACCCGACTCCTTCAACATATGCATCCTCGACGTCATCATCATCATCGAAGGAGATCGCCGTGCCCGACTCCAACCCTTCTTCGAGCGTAGCAGCGGACAGCCAAGGAGGAGGGCGAGAATGGCTAGACAAAAAGGAGAAGCTTGAGGAAGCTTTCAAATGGGATCAGGTGACGAAGAGGGAATGGATCACCGACTGGCAGCTCAGGAGGGCCGCTTGGATGGCCAGACGTTTTGCAGAGTTCAGAACCAAACTGCTGAGGTCAGTTGAGCGGCTACCTGAATATCGAATCGCTTAACTGACATCCCTATCATACTAATGCAGAGAAGAGATTCCACCCGATGCCTCGAAGGCAGGACCTTTCGATATGCATCAGTACTCTAGGTGAGTATCGCCAGAGGTATAGATGGCAGTGTGATAGCTGATAGCTGAGTCCGCCCTTCTGCGCATCCTACTTGCACAGAATGTTCAACCTCTCCCGAATCCCCCTACCAAACTCGGATGCCTTTTCGGCGATAAACAACAAAGCGCTGCACATCACGCTCCTGATCGATGACTTCATCTACTCAGTCGACATTTTCTCGGCGAACTCATCAAATGGTATACCTGATCCCCTGCCGGTGGCTGAGGTCGAGAGACGATTCAAGGCTGCTGTTGCGGACGCGAAGTCGCGAAGGGACGCTCAGGAGTCACCGGCTCAGATCGGTGTCCTTACTGCCGATGAGAGAGATACATGGACCAAGGTGAGAAGGACGGGCCCATTAAGTGCGCACGAGCGATACACCTACTGATTCTCTTATCGTAGAACCGAGAACACCTTCTTTTGCTCTCTCCTTCCAATCGCTCTACCCTCGAATCAATCTCGTCCTCCCTTATCGCTCTTTCGCTCGACCCTTACACGTTACCCAGCATCCCTTCCGCTGATCCTCTGCGCTTACCTGCCGTCGACGCGCAAGTACGAAACACCGCGACAGGTATCGGTGGCGGTAGTAACAGATGGTTCGACAAGGCGGTCAGCATAATGGTGGAAACCAACGGCCGAGCTGGAATCATGGGAGAACATTCGCCTGTGGACGCGCTGATCCCTTCTATCGTCGCGGAATATGTTCTGGCTGCGCCCGTGGACGAGAGTCAGTTCACCAGCTCAAATAGCTCTCTCCAAGGAACCGCTTCTGCAGCCGCAGACCAGGGATGGAAGAGGGAAGATTGGGTTGCAGACGATCACATCAAGAACGAGATTGAGGGATGTAAAGGTAGAAATCAGAAATTGATCGACGATTCGGATGCGAGTCAGCTGTGGTGGGCTGAATACGGAGCAGAGTGGATCAAGAAGCACGGTGAGATTATACAGAATTGTTCGTCAAACGAAATCATCGTGTCAATGGCTGACAATAATGTCTTTACCGTTCGATTAGCCAAACAATCTCCCGATGCGTATCTGCAGCAAGCCCTTCAGCTGGCGTGGTACATGGATCAAGGATACGCCACAGCCACTTACGAGACTGCTTCGACGAGGATGATGCGTCATGGGCGGACGGACGTAATCCGATCGCTCAGTAGCGAGAGCCGGGAGTTTGTCAAAGCTATGCTTGACAACAAGGCGGATGTGAGTGAGATGCCCTTCTCTCTCGACTGGCATAATGATCTCTGGGCCTGCGAACAGAACAGATGTAACGGCAACTGCTCTCTGTTTCCCATCTCGAAAGACAAGAAGACCCAAGCTAATGATATCACTTACTGGATGCACGTTTCTGTGACCTAAAATCTTAGGACGCGAAACGTTACGCTCTCCTCTCATCCGCTTGTACCGCTCATAACGCCCTGACTCGCCGCTCATCTTCAGGACAAGGGTACGACCGACATCTGATGGGCCTCAAGGTGCACCTTCGCAACGGCGAGAATCACCCCTTATTCGAAGACGAGCTGTACGCTAAGAGTCAAGAGTGGAAGCTGTCCACTTCTGGGTTGAGTGCAGGTGGCAAATTCATGGGTACCGGTTTCGGAGCCGCTTGGCCCGACGGGTACGGTATCAATTGTAAGCATCATTTAGCACTGCGAACTTGTCTCTAAGCGATGCTCCCGTATCGTATATAGCGGTACTACGCATTCAGTCGTCGCTGACTGGTTTCTGCATACGCGCTCCAGATCTCGCCGGACAATATCTCGTCAAATTCGGGATCGAATCCAAATACTCGTGCGACAAGACCTCTACCCAGCGATTCAAGCATAACGTCGTCCAGGCTCTGAGGGATATGAGACGAATATGCGAGGCACAAACCGAGAAGGTTGAGGCGCGTTTGTAAGCTGCAGTCATAAGTTATGGGAGCGCTGGAGCTGGATGTATCGTCGGGAAGCGCCCGAGTACCACCTCTGGGTAAATTCGAGGCAGGAAGGAAGCAAGGGCAGAGAGGCCTGATACCATAAGACAATGGTCTAGAGGTTGACGCATACGCGGCGAATGCGGCCGTCGTTATACAGCAGTGGTTTGATTGACTCAAGGATCCTCCTTGGTCCCGTGTCCTAAATGATGTAGTGATGTATTGTATGGTCTCAAAGCGTTCTCATGCTCGTGCTCGTGCTCCTGCTCGAGTCGATCAGAACGATCCAACCCACTTGGTACGAACAACAATTTGTGCGCGTATCTTGATCCGACCAGGCAAGTTACAGCCAAAGTAAGATGCATAGACCGTAATGTATACTACTGTAGTCTCAGCTCATGTTGTCAAGCAAGTGAACTAGTGAAGTACTACGATACAAAGACCGTGGATTGATCGCTCGGGTACTACGATACAAAGACCGTGGATTGATCGCTCGGGTACTACGATACAAAGACCGTGGATTGATCGCTCGGGTCGGACCGACACCGAGAGGATCGTTTTCGGCTTCGACAGATACAGACCATATCATCATGATAAGAACTGCTCGAAGCCTTCGGAATCGAGTATACCAGCTTTCTCCACCCGTGCCGTCTCTTTACCCTATAAAGGTTACTCGTATATCATTTTCAATCAAAGTAGTTGAGCAGCGCGAATGTCAATTCGTCAGCTTGACATCCACTGACGGCTGGTCCAATTCACTCTACCTTCCCAAGACGGTGCTTGTGTACTGAGTACTGTATGTAGTCGTGGTCTGAACGAGTACGGATATCTGGGATCTGGATCTGGATCTGGGATCTGAGGAACTTACGTTGTCCAAGCGGATGACAGTCGGCACGAACCTGACGCCGTATCTGAGTCGAGCAGGATGAGAAGGCACGTTCTTCCACCTGACCAGACCAAACCAGGCCGCACACACAGAACAAGTGAAATTTGGATCAGCATCATACATATATTTCACTGTACTGTACATGGCAGATGAAATTGCTACCGTGCTTCGGATGAGGAGGAACACGGGATGCGAATCGTCGCATATCCGATGCTGTAGAATGCTGTAGAGAGGGTGTCGTATTGAAGACGAAGACGATACTCTGTATGGATGGGCCACAGCTGTCACTGATCTGACTCACTGAGCAAAGCTGCCGATGTACGTGATCACGCCGTCTGGGTAGAGTACATACAAATATAGAGCGGTTCCAAGGTCGAAGCAGAGAAGCGGTTCAGAGGTGGAAGGTGGGTGGGGAGGGCGATCAGCACCGAATCAGCTCGCCTGTCTAGCCTGAACCATCGTTGGTCTTCTCCTCGTCCTTCGTACTTCGTGCTCGTACTCTTGAATTTTTTCTTGACGCACGACTTACGAGGCTTGGAGGAGCCTTGGAAGGCCGACTTTATAATGCCTTGTACATCACGACAGTGCTACGAGGGGGCCGCGAGTGGCCGGGGAACACGCCGATGGTGGTGTGGTAGTTGCATTTTGGAGTTGTCGTATACCGGATATCCAGGAGGATCGAAGATGAGTGGGGAAGGACGGGTGGTAAAGTCAGTGTTCAGCTTCATCATCGCAACGTTTCGAGTCCTTACTGATCGCAAAGTATGCCGCCTGGAGGCGGCCTACTGCTACCGGCTAGCGCTACTTGGACTCACAGGACACCACATCCTACCGTCCTCTACGCTAGAGTAGAAGATCAAGAAAGTCGGTTTTCCATCTTTCGAAGGAGCGATCGTATCTTCAGGCGGAGGATAGCTGCACGATGAGATGAGTTGTGTTGTGTTGCGATTGAACTGAAAAAGAAAAGCAAAAAGGCGAAACGACACAGAATAGATGAACCGTAAGCACGTCGCTCGTCAGCTCATCCCTACACCGCTTCGTTGATCCTTGTCCTGCTCTCAGAACACTTGATGAGCCGTCCTTGAGATTCAGAATGAGATTGAGATCGAGAGCGAGGGGAAACGGAAAGAGGTAACTCACTTGGTTTCGACAAGCGGCATTGCGTACAATCAAGATTTCACCAGTCAGTCAGCTCGAATTCGGAGGGGGAAAGTCTATTAAAATTGAGCTGGAAGGTAAGATTGTAGTGATTTTGCATTGCGTGTGTACGAGTACGTCACGTCTCTATGAAGATGCCGAGATGTGAGCGGAACAGAGGAAGGAAGTGCAACTTTGTATTTGTATGCACATCTCTATCGGATCTGGCCGTTATCGATAACGCCATCGCGCAGTCCCTTCCTTGGCTGGCGAATTGGATATCTGGAGGGAAGTAGCCGTTGCTCAGCGACTGCGACCGTTTGTTTCCACTGTACAAGAACAAATCTAAAACGCAAGCACGCATACACATATATCTACATGCAAACTACAAGACTACGAATTCTGTGTCGTATTGAGACTGTAAGTAAACGCCTATCAAATATGAACATGAACCCCATTGGGGCATTGGGGCAATAGTACTACTATGTCCTTTCTACAATAGTATAACACATGCTATGGACAATCTTGTGAGTTCTGTGCAGGCGTAACGGCCAATCAAGCTATTGCATGCTTGGTTGGGCAGCCACAAGAATCGAGGCAGGCCCATATAGGGCGTGCCTGCGAAATCCCCCTCGCTAGCTCCTTGGGCGAGTGGCCATGAATGAGGTCCCCTAGTCTACAACCGCTGCCTTACAGCCGCAGCATTCCTCTCGCTTTCTTCGCCCTCGACTCCTCGGCCGCATTGACGTGGCCGTGACTGTGTCCAAACACCGATTCCCCAAGAGCCCTCTTGACTCCTTTCTGCCCATCTGAACCACCTCCCAGACTACCAAAGAGCAAGCCCCGCCTGCTCGGTATCGGCATTTCTTCCTCCTCATTCTCGTGTTCGTGCTCGTGCCCGTCATCATGATCGTGGTGATTTCCATGACCGTTTCCCCTCGCATTACGCATGATCACCTCTCCTTCGTCGTCGCTGAAGATTGTACTTGGGTCGTTCTTCATCTGGAGACTTTCACTTCGCACTGCCTCCCTGCCAAATCTCCTGCTGATCGTCGGTGTGGCGACTGGCGAAGAGGGCGGTGAGAGCTCCGGATCGGGAGAGGGAGTCCTGGCATCTTCAAGGTTGATCCTCTTTGAAGGCGAAGGACCCGTAGGCCAGAGCAGTTTGGGCTTGGGTAAAGGGTGAGGTTCGAATTCGTCTTCTTCCGGGTCAAGCTCTGCTTGCGGGAAAGGCGCTCGTGAAGGGTATAGAGGGTTGGCGAACACTTTTTTGGCGCCTCGGAAGACGTAGGTGACTGTTGGTAAGTCCTCGTCGATGATCGGTCCAGGGCGTCGAGTCGAAGGTTCACCAGGTTTCACCAAGAAAGGATTATCCTCCAGATCCAGCATTCGTCTCCTTTCTTCCGCTTCCCGCCTTGCTCGCTCCCTCGCAGCTCTCTCCTCCCTGGTCACGGTCTTCTTCGTACCGTTGGGACTGATGACACCGATTCGAGGCGCATGTCTTGTAGGTGGCGGAGAAAGAAGGCCAGTACCTGCTGACAAAGGAAGAACCGGTTTCGAGATCTTGGTCGATGGTGAGGAAGAGCCCAAACGCGAGCTTCCGCGGAGCCGCGATGGTGAACAAAGCATGGGCGCCCCCTCAGCGTCAGAGTCAGAATCCGGCTCGGTGGGCCGATGTGCTGTGATCGCACCAGGCGAGGCAAGCCCTACCGGCGCACCTAAAGCTGACGAGACCAGGAAGGGGTTCTCGTCGACTGTCGGCAATGGCATGGTCGATCCGATCTGATCGACTTTACCATGCCCAGCGTTCTTGTGACCACCTATTCCTACTCCTACGCCCCTTGACCCCGTAGAACTAGCTGACGAGGTCGAGACGAGCCCCATCTGCTGGGCAAAAGTCAATCCTGGCCTACGGCGGACTTTCTCCGGTCGGGCGGATGCTGACGATGCCGCCGCTGACGAGAGGAAGAAAGTGGTATGGCCGGAAGGAGACGGTTGAGCCTCGAGCTCTGTTGATTTCGAGATGGGCTGACGACGCCTCGTTCGTTGCGTTTGAGGGGTAGGAAGTTGCGTTGAGCCCGATGCATGAGGCTGAGAGTCGGCTTTGCGCGTTGTACGGGCTGATCGGCGGACCGTCTCTGGCGTGGGAAGATGAGAAGTGTGCTGCGACGGAGGTGTCGGCAATCTGTGGAGATATCTCGTCAACATGACTGCCCGGCCTGTATCAATTGCCGAGCTGTGAGGGACATACGATGAGATGACGTCTACTCCTCGTCCCTTTCTCTTCCTCTCTACTGTTCTAGGAGCATCTTCTTGCTGCTTGATACCGGTCCAGCCGGGCTGCAAGTAAATCTGAGAACCCTTCAAGGGTGATTCCATCTTATCGTATCTTGTTGATGCTTGACCTGACTCTCTGAGAGGCGCAAAAGTACGTGTGATGCTTTGATCCGATCGATCGGGCAAAAAGAGGAAGAAAGGTTGAGTGATCGATCTACGGTAGTTACTGTCGTTTATCGTCTTTCCCTTTCAGGATCGTTGGATCCAAGGATCCCTTCTCTCGTTGATCTTGTTGCCACTTCTTCAAGAAGCGGTGTGTCGGTCGGTAGGTCGGTCGGTCGTCGCTTCCTCCTTGAGCTACACTGACTTGGACAAGATCGAGATGGGAATGGACAGAAACGAAGACGATGATGAAAGGGAATGATTGAAGGGGCAAGTGGTGAGAAAGTCAAAAGGACAAAACGACGAGAACGAGATTAAAGCAATGTTGAAACGCGTAATGCGATCATGTTCATTCCTGGTACCCAGCCAGCCAGTCAAGCCAGCCATCGCTCAACCCTCGTTCTCAGGCACAAACAGCTAATGTTCGGCGATACCGGTGTTATGATCGTATGGCAGTCAGCTGAGAGAGCTGTATAGAAGCGGACTTGTCCGAGGTTTAAAGAGATATTTACGTAACTTCGATGTCCCGGTGCGGGGTAGATGCTAGGACGCGTTGAAGCATGTTCACCTATCCAGTGGACTGCTTCACTGCATTCGACTGTTGCGTTGCACAGCTCGACTCGGTCAACGCAGCTCGCATAGTAGATTTCAGGCATCTCAAGAGCGTTCGAAAACAGAAGCAGACAAGGGCCTCATTACGCAATGAGCGAGGTGAGCCAGAGAGATAGTAATGACATCTTTGACCAGCCCAAGTGCTGATGTCTCATCCCATCTACAGCCCGACTCCCCGACACGGTCAAGCCGACCTCCTTCGGCGGCAGCAGTCGAGCTTCCCGATTCGCCTTTATCCAACAGCGGTGATCTGGGTATCGAGTCATCCTTTTCGGAGGTCTCTTTGACCTCTGAACCTGAAGTGCCTCAGGCTGGACCAAGCAGGATATCACCCCGCCCAACGCCTTTGCCGCTAGATATCGACGATGCGGGAGATATCGGCGTATCGTTGACATCGCCCACTCGAGCTTCGTCTCCCGTCCCACCTCCATTCGAGACTAGACCAGCTCTGTCTCCAAGACGATCGAGTCATCAGATCGAGCGGGTATTTACTCGTTCTCCGTCTCCTTCGCCTAGGCAAAGATCGCTCACGCCTGTCAATGGTCATCTGCAAGTCTCCCCGACCAAAATTCCTCTTCCATCTCCTACTTCTTTGTCTCCCCCGGCGTCCGCTCCTCCTTCACGGCGGTCCTTCTCCTTCAAGTTATCCCGATCTTCCAGTCCGCCGCCACAACCCAATTTCCTGAACTTCAAACCACCGTTACCAAATGTGACTTCCGTAATCCTAGCTGACGAAGGGGAGATGCCAGCTGGCGATACAGAAGCCGACGCGGCACCTTTCGAATCCATACCCCTGCACTCTTCTACACCACCTCCAGAGATGCCAACCGTACCGATGCCTTCATCACCGCGCTTTGCGAGTCCCGAGAGAAACGGGAAAAGACAGTCATGGGGCGGATTCGGAATGACGAAAGATGGGCAACCGATCATCCATGGTGAGACGCCAGATCACACACGTTCTCATACGGAAGGTTTACGGAGAACTTCCTCGGTCGTCAGCTTGTCAGTGCACCAGGAGAACGGCGAAGACGGAGGAATAGCATCATCGACCAATGGTGATGGCGACCCAAATGCGACACCAAGGCTACACGCTCCTCCTGCCCATCCATTCCCATTCCCCATACCCTCATCTTCTAATCCCACTTCTCCTCCTCCGTCTGCTCACAAACGACTCTCAACGGCGTCTTCAACCGGAAACGGAACGACGGTTCAACCAGGACCATCACAAGTGGCGGGCGGTCAAGCTAACGGGATCGGTGCGAAAGGAATATCCACATTTGAAAAGGTGATATCCCATACAAGACCGTCATGGCTCCCGCCCAAAGACCGACATGAGGACGAAGTGCATCTGCATCAGTGGGAAGAGATGATGGCGCAGTCAAGGGAACACGAGAAGCAGGCACGTAAAGCTGCTGAGACTAGAAGAAAGGAGAGGGAAAAGCACTTGTCATTGCAAATGCCTCTTTGGGATGCACTGCTAGCAGACAAAGAATTCAGCGTGAGCAAAGTGCAGAACGACCAGAAGTTACGGAAGCTGTGGTTTGAGGGTATCCCCAGTCATTTGAGAGGAAAAGCCTGGAGTTTGGCCATCGGCAATCCGCTCGCGATGTCAAAGGGTGAGTTGATCCCGTGAATTCAGACCAGTATCTTGGTCACATCGATTCTCCGTGGCCGAGCGGATACGAGCGATGGGACGATCAGCTGATGTGCGATGCCGTGGCAGACGCCTACAAGGTATACACCGCTCGAGCGAGAAAAGCCTTGGAGTCCGGTCGATTCCCGCAAGCCATACTTGACCAGATGGAGAAGGACCTAGACGATACTTTGCCGAGGCTGAAGATGTTTCACCGTGGAAGTCCGCTGCGGGATGACTTGAAAGAGTTAATCACTGCATGGGTGGTCTACCGGAGTGACGAAGGACTAGGTTATGTGAGTTCAGTTCCTATATTTTCAGATTTCCGATTTCTACCTCTTCACGCTGTGTTCTGACAATCCAAGTTGCAGGCCCCCTACATCAACCTGCTCTGCGCCATGTTCATCCTCGTCTCCCCTCCTGCCGAGGCATTCATATCCCTGATCAATCTCCTCTCTCGACCATGTCTGCGCGCATTCTTCACTCAGACAGAGGACGAGATCGACGCGTACTACAGGGTATTAGAGAACTTGCAAGCGGATACCTATCCCAAGATATACGCGAATTGCAAGAATCTGGGATTGAGAGTACCAGAGAGCTGGTTCAGGGGCATGCTGGTTGAGCAAGTGCCGTTTGAGTGCAGCTGTCGGCTTTGGGATCAGGTGAGTTAAGTGGAGATGGTTTCACAAGCGCAAACATACAAACAGGCCAGGCAGCCGGCAGTCAGGAGACTTGAAGCGCGTGTCTCGGCGTCGACAATCGCATAGACAAAAACGGCTTGCTCTCGGCGCGCGGAAGTGGGTCATGTGAAACATTGGCCGAAGCTGACGCTTCTCCTACCTGCTCGCCTTTTTCAGATCATGCTCGACGGTGATGGCTTCATCTTCCGAGCTGCGCTCGCCATCTTTGGATTCCTAGAGCCAAGGTGAGTAGCCCTAGTTCTTCGAAACACAATGTAGCAATTGATGCCAATGGTTAAACGATACTGATCCGCTGATTCACTCGTGTTCAGGCTCTACTATCCGGACCACGACGAGATCTTATCCGTACTGGAAGGCCACAACCCTGCGACACAAGCTATCCAAGCGCGAGAGCGCGAACGAGCCAAGCTACGAGGCGAGGCATTTGACGATTCGGTTGATGGGAAATTGAGCGTCTTTGGTCTGAACGAGGGGGTGTTGTTCGATCTGATTGCTGAAGATGGTTGGAAGGAGAGAGCTTTCGAGAGGCTGGTCTTGAGGGAGATGCCGGATTAGGATTAGGAAATGAGTATCACGCCACGTATCACCTCGGGCGTACGGCTCAGATGGCTGAACCCGTAAAGCCAAAATCAGAAGGATCTCATTGTACTACTACTCATTGGTGGTCAGCTAATAATACCTACAATCGATGTTTTATACCCTGCATGCATACCACTACGGACGAATATCCCACCAAGCGAAGAGGTAGACTTCGATTTGCATCAACGAGAGATACACGGTCGCACATATTTCCGTCGCCTTGTTCATCGTATTATGGTACAGACCGATACGCAAAGACATCTCGCGGACGGTCGTTCATATTCATATCTAAGGTAATAGCTTACCGGAAGGGGGAAGGGAGGAAAGGACCATTATGACTACGGGAGGATGGATCGCCGACTCTCGTCTCGTCTCTGGAAACCGGAATCTGGAAAGTCGTATCAAAGGAAGCGTATACATGTACAATCTTTGAAACGTGCAACGGAACGTTTCAGCATCCCTCGAAACGTAACGCAGCACTCGAGTAACTTACACGATGAATGGGTGGACATGTTTCTCTTGAGCTTCGCCTCTCTATGTCACAGTATGTTGGCGCCCAAGCCGAGTATGGGCCGCGAGGAACTGAGGGTTTTTACGTCGAATATTCGTATGTGGTCGATATACATATACATACCGCCATATCTGAACTGACCGATCGGTTGTTTATAGTACACTCCGTGTTCGTATTCTGCAGATAGACTTGAGCTATTATAGGTATCGGACACGGGCACAGCAGCGATCGGCATTACATTTCCACATTATAGGAGTCCAATTCATGAGCAAAGCCCAAAACTTCTTATCGCAGTCGTTGTCTGATTCATTGAGACCGGCCGCACTCAAAGAAAAAGCGCCTGACCGCCGGTTCACAGGTTGACCAAACCATACTCGCACATTGACTAGCAGCAAGCCAAGATCGTCGTTGCTCGCTCGTCGCACGATGGTCGACCTATCCTTTGCCGCTTCGGCACTATCAAAGCTCTCGACCTCCCTCTCATTCTCGCTACTCGTACTATCGTCATCCTTGAGAAACTCTTCGCACAAGCAACTGCCTAATGTGCCATCTTTGGCGGATCTGAGAAGACATGCTGAAGCCATCTCTCGCTCGGTCCAGATCCAGGTCCCCAATTCCATCAGCGATAGAGTGCCTACTTTGCCCGCTTATATTTCTTCTTGCAGCGAGGTCGACAAGGCCCTGAACCCCACCGAATCTCGTAACGATAGGTACGGGTACTCGTGCAATGATAGCCAAGATCGGTCAAGTACACCACCACCAAAGTATACAGCCCGACCAAACAAGCTGCAGAAGAAGGGCAAGACTCTCGCTGGTAGAAACGGTGGGAGGACCGATGCCGGTAAGACCCTCGGCGGCGAAGTCATGCACATACTGGTGCCGGAGCACACTTACGATTCGCCCGATCATCGACGACTCCATTCGTTTTCGTCCCCACGCAAGATGGACGCAATGGCGGCGCGCAGTGAATCCTACACTGGGACTACGTGTGGTGAGTATGAACCCCCTCCAGCGGCGTGGACGACGATGGAGGCGGCTCCTGATCAGACCTTCGAGAAGAGCTTGACTGACTGTCACGAGCCACTCGTGTTCGATTGGCGTCCCTGTATATACTGTTGGTCTGCAGCAGCCGCAGATCAGCGATATGGGTCATAGCGATCCTCTCCGACATCAGCAGCAGCACTGCGGTGCCGCCCAAGGCGATCGGACCACCGTTAGCGAGACTACCTTCGGATGGATTCACTGGTAAGCTCGAAGTCTTCTTGGTCAATCCAAAACTGAGTCTAGCGCGCACCGCAAGTCGGCCGTAACCCCCATTGGGTCATGCAAGGGGGTGAGATCGAACCTACTTTCGTACGATTGCTTGGCTCCTACATACATAAAGTGTGACAAGCGGAGCTGTAGAGGGCGACTGGGCTGACCTATCTGTGTACGTCGCTTTGTTATGGTCGATATTCGAATCAATATACGTAGGGTAACGTGCAAGGCATGTCCTTGATCCGAACCGAAATTAGGAACGAAGCCAAGCCAGGAGGACATGTGAAGTCGAGAGGGTTGTTCGTGCTCTCAGAGGTCGCTTGTAGCGTTCGAGTCATCCGTCGACACAAACGTAAAAGTGGGTAGCCATACACTCTGAAGCATTAGCTCGTAGTCACAAAGTCAATTTGAATTGTATATGGGTTGCCTGTAAAAGCGTCACAGCTGGGCTTTGCCTGTCGGGTAGTGGCCGAATCGTCCATGATTCCTGCACGACCCATCTCGACGAGCACACGCTACATTAAACCCGAGTCAATCTTTGCGTCTGACCGTATCTTGACCATGTCTTGGCCATGTCGGCGCGTTGCGATGTGATGGTCAGTATATCAGTATTCCGGCAATAGAGCATAGACCCGAACGAAGTTGTGGTGCGATCACAATGCCTTGACTGCCTTATTATACACGGGATTAGTACGAACCCCGGACCAGCGAGCTAGCAGACTAGAAGGCATAGCCCACTCAGCCAGGAATACTATTGCATATGATGCCATGCAGTGTGATCAGTCGTAAGAAAAGAAAGCTCGAAAGGGAGCCTGGGGGGCGGACCCCGTCCGTCCGCAAAAGTGAAATCTGCTATCGTGCTAGATCCGTTGATCCACCAGTCCGTCACGGCTGACCAGCGCAGCCCGATCCAAAATCATGCCGACTGAAAAGTTTATCGGTAGAACTGAACGGAAAAAGAAGGGCAAATCATCGTCGATCACGATCAGCTATTTGGTCATTCCCTCTGCGCTTTGCGCATTCGACACAATGAACAGTCGGAGGGAGAAGTAACTCACGTGGTCGGCCTGGAGGTTGGCGGCGATCTCAGCCTCAGCCTTGTCACCGTTAGCAAGGAGCTTCTCCTTGTTGTAAAGAAGTTCTTCTCGGGTCTCGGTTGAGTACTCGGCGTTTTGGGCTAAATAGAGCAGGTGGGAGTAACAGATCGATTAGCTCGCTTTCCCGAGTTGACGATAGCGCGAGAGACCCCCGACCCATCCGAGGGGATTGACGACTTGCAAAAGGTTTGGATCAATGCAGCAACATTGACTCACTCTCTACGATAGCATCGACGGGACAGGCCTCCTGGCAGAAACCACAGTAGATACACTTTGTCATGTCGAGGTCTACAATACGCACGAGTAATCAGAGATGGTGTCAGTAAATTATTCCTTGTGTTGCCCTGCCCGAGAGGCTGCGATTGGTGACCGATGACGCAGGAGTTGTGAGAAGAAAGAGACGAGCACATACCGTATCGGGTCGTCCTCCTTGATCCGTCTTCTCGGGCCTCGGACTCGATGGTAATAGCCTGAGCAGGGCAAATAGCCTCACAAAGCTTGCACGCTACGTAGGACACAGATGGAAGATCGTCAGCGCCTCGCGCAATAACATGGCAAGGCAATACGCCGACGTGACATGATCACAACAAGTAGGCGATTCGTATGCCCTGCGTGCTGCAAAAGTCGAAAGACGACGACTCACCAATACATCTCTCCTCTCCGTTGGGGTACCGTCTCAAGGCGTGTTCTCCTCGGAATCGGGGCGACAGAGGTCCCTTTTCGAAGGGGTACATGATGGTGTATGGTGGTCTGAAGAATTGCTCGAGAACGATCCACATTCCTATATGGAATGAACAGGGTAAAATTGAGACCTATAGTCAGCAAAGGTATGCTGAAGGATTATCATAGAATAGATGATCGCCTGCTGGCAGGGGTGATTATGAGTGGGCCCAGCAATGGGAACGCTTAAAGCGAGAGCCGATGGTGGAGAGGTCGTATCGGATCGGTCAGAGTGGAAGATATCGTCAATACCACTCACCTCGTACGATCTCAGTGAAGAAGAACAGCTGACTGGCCTTATCCAGCGCGGAGGGGCCCTTTGAGTAATCGGGCCAAGCATCGGCGTTCGCTCCACCGGCACTGGTGACCTCGCCGTCATGTCTCGATCCCGCGTCAGCAGCAGTGGCCGAGGCGGTATCTTTAGGGCTGGGCGTCTTGACGGGTCCCGGAGTAAGTTTTGAAGGTTCCGTTCGAGGCGCGAAAGGGTTTCGTCCGCCCGCAGGGGTGGCGAGTAATATTCGAGAGGTGGTGGAGAACGATCGAGTGGGGATGGTAGAAGAAGCGGAGAGGGTCGAGGCGCCGACTACAGGTCGGAGTAGCGAGAGGACGGGTCGCACCATCTTGACGATCTTTTATAATCGGAGCGAGATCGAGGTGAACGCGATTCCTTGTTTTAAAACCAAATATGTCGGTAGGGTTGAAGCTGATCTTTTCCCGACGTCGTGAATGATTCAAGGACCGATGATAGTTTTTCTACGAGCGCGATTATAACACAGAAATCGACAGATCGAGATCTGATCTAAGAATGCTTCAAGTTGACTGACGTTGTTGCATCAAACGTTCAACGACGACGACGGACGGCGAGGCGACACCCGCAATACTCGATATACGCATATACGCATAAGCCCAACAGCCAATCTGATCATGCCAATACCACCCAATATCATCGGAGTTTGACCAATGTGGCACTTCTGTAGCTGCTTTCCGAGCCAATAGATTTCAAGGCGTTTGTTCAGGTTGTATCTCGTGTTCAGCACGTGGTAGCAGGTAAACAATTCAAATAGGGTAGCGTACCTGAAAACAGTCCGCAACGTCTGGGTATATCGATGATACGCTACGCTACACAGCTATTCATACAGGATGGACTGTTTCATACTGAGAAAGGTTGAGTGCGCTCTATGATACATCCTTTCCGAAATGATATAGTACCGTAGCCAGGTCGCCTGCCTTTTACGCCCTGGCTCTCTACGCTACACTCCATGATGTTAATTGATCGAGATCGACTACGCCGAGCGATGCGCATCTCCCATTTGACCTCATATCAATCATCTCCTCATCGATATGAGCCGCTTGACGGCTTAGTTATGTCGCATTGTGAGCGAAATCGAAGCTGGTGTGGGTGGTCCCAACCCCGGTGCCGCCGCACCCGCAGAAGAACGCCGAGACGAGGATCTGCAATATATGTAGGCAGGCAAAATGAGTGATTACCATCAGTTAAGACGTCTTCATAATGCAAGTGATACGAGGCACTCCTGCGCGTCGCTTCGACACGTGGGACATGAGAAACAAAGGAAACCATTACGGCCAGAGTAGCGCTGTTGGCAGGGTCAGGCGCGATCGCAAACTCACGCATGAAGCCAGGATCATCCAGAACCCATTGCCAATATTGTTTCCCACATCGCCAACGTACCCTTGCTCTCTAGCTTTACTTATGTTCTTGGTCGTCGTCGCCACGTAAGCGATCTCGAGGGCAAAAGCCGTCCACATGAGGAGGAAGGTAAGCCAGATGAAGAAGCGTGAAAACTGGATGTGCCAGGAATGGCAAGAAGTCCGGGAAGCGACAGCGTGATGATGTGGTGTTGCACGGGTGGTCGTAGGGGCAAGGAAGGTCAAGTCGCATGAAGCGAGGATTGCAAAGATGAATACGGGTTGGTCAATTAGTCCTGTTGCTTCGAGTGATGCCAAAGGTTTCTCTGACTGATGCACTCACCCCTCGTTGGTATACGAGCGCGTCCAGCGCAAACAAGATCAACGTCAATCCTCCAAAGGCAGTTGCCAAGTGATTCACAATCAACGCCTTGCCCAGCGGTGCCGAGAAGGCGTTTGTGATTGTCTGGTTGGAAGGAAGATGCAGGACCTCGGGGTCCGGTCTGAATGGGTGCGAGGATCTGCAATGCGTTGGCGGACCATTGCTGGATCATCGAAGAGATAAGCAGAAGTTGAGCACTCGTATGATCAGCTTCCTTTGCTATGGTCGCGCTCAAATCAGATACCCATCGCAGATCAGAGGGAAGAAGTATAAGATAGATGTTGATCAGAAATGTCGTTCGTCCCGGACGCACGGCGTGAGCCACTCACACATCCTGGAACCACATACACCCCCCAGCAGGCCCGACGGTGATCTTAATAGGCACAGTAGTGTTTGTTTCGTAGTCGGTTACGATCCTTCCAGACACCTTCGTGATGGCGATTTCATGGATATGGCTTGGTGAGAGGGACACAACAAGGAAGAGCACGAAGGGGAGTACTGCTCAGAACGAAGATCGAAGACCGGACGAATAGGGTCACGTCGTTAGCCTTCCTTCACCGGAGTCAGGTACATATCTCAGGATACGCACCAACGACAAGCCCAAGAATGGCCCAACACATTCCTACACAGCCCTTATCATACTTCTCCATAGCAGCTCTTCGCCGGGCTTTGCGCGCCAATCTCTGCTCTCGAGGCGTGAGGGCGGGCGGCTGAGCCTCGAGAGAAGATGCCCAGTCGTTGGCTGCCATTGTGACGCCCGAGACCGTGAATTATACCTGTGGACCGCTCGGTCTCCAGCCAAGTCAAGATCCCTGGAAGGATCTCGATATGTGTTGAAGTTGCCGTTCGGGTGATCGCACAAGTTGAATACGCCTATGACCTTTCGACAGAGGGAGTTGCCCTGAACGGAATCGAACGGGACGATGACCCTCTGTCCTGATTACTCGAGTTCGTGTGCGTCGTAGAGTTGAAGTAATATCACTTGTCGTAGGATGAGTAATCGACTTCGGATGTTCAGTGCATGCCAGGGGGTCCCCCGGACCATCGGATCGATGGATAGTATTTATAGCTTCGGCACATCCTGCTGTGCGAAGGCTTCTTCACGCGCCAAGAGAAATTCGGTCCGCCGCACGCCCCCACATTCTGATCCTTACCCGTCTTATTCATCTCGTAGCGATAACGCTACGCTATGTACTGAGTGAACGAACAACTAAGCAGAATGAGCGAGTGTACAGTTGAGCTGAGGGACGGGGATGACGGAGATTGTCTCTGTTGTCCACCTCGTTCCGAAGAAATCAACTCCGAGGCCGTTGCGAGACCAGGCAGGACAAAGGACTGTCACGAGCTATAAAGCTATGAGGCCTTAGCAGTGAGAGAATGAATTTGGCTGAAACGCTAGTCCGGTGCCTGGCGGATGAATTCGCTACATCAACATCATCAAGCCCGTCGCCGTCGGTGCAAGAGCTTGCAACCACCTATGGAATGACGAGTGCATCGCCTTCAGCGTAAGAATGTACAAGCACGTTCGATACACGTTTCATCCGGTGAGGAAGTCAAAGACATCAAAGAAGCGGTACCGTCAGGATAGTACGACTTTGATAGTGGAAGAAACGGCATGAAGTCACGATACCGTAATACGGTTATCTCTTTTTCCTATCAGGCCTTGCCCGGCACTTGTCAGCTATGGTCGCCCAATTTACACATTCGCTGCCATCGTAGCTTGAATTGCACCGCCTCGCATCTATCCTCGTCGAGCCGTCAGCGCCAACATCGTGTGATCTGTCTACTGTATCTGCGTCGGCGGGAATCTTCTTTCTACAAATCACATTGCGGATCCGTAATGTACTGCTGAGCATGCTTTACGGCTGAACGGTATTCCCCGCTGGTACCACTGTTACTTTACATACTCTGATGTGAGCTATCGATGAATAAACTGATCCACTGTCTCATCAAGAGCACAGCACCATTGTAGTATGGTCATGCTACGGGCTCGACCCTGAGCTCCGCTCTCATCTCAACTGATCAGTCGCCGCCGACGCTGATCTCCACTGACCCGTTATCACCGCACATGAGGAGGGAGACGGTGATCTATCGCAGTAGGAAACGAAAAACGATCAGCGATCAGCGTGAATACTCTTCATGTGTGCATTTGTGCATGCCTCTGCGATGTGATGTCGCTCTAGTAGGTTTGCCTCGGTTTCAGGTCACATCTCACTCACTGTAGCGGCCAGAATCATCCAGTAAGCAGGACCGACATGGTAATCGAACCCGCTGTTGTTATCGTCCAGCCTCTTGTGAAGGACGCTGATGTATATCGTTTCTAGAATGAAAGTGATCCACATCATGATAACCGTCAAGTAGATGACGACAAGGCATGCCTGGTGGTGAGCAGTGACACAAACATTTCGTCAGCCGCAGCTTGTGAAAGCGAGAGAGCGATAATCGGATGTCGGAGAAGATCTGGTGCAGTGACACTCACCCCACCATGTAGAACGAGTACATCAACCAATACAGCGAGCAGGGATAGCCCGCAGAGGATGGTCATCACGTGGTTCAGCGCCAACGCTCTGCCCATTGCGATCGGAAATGATTTGGTGAGGGTCTGATTGGAAGGGAGGTGAAGCAAGTCGGCATCGGGTACGAAGGGGATCTTGGCGATACACCGGGTAGGGGCACCGCTGCAAGTCATCGGAAGAATGAGATGTAGGTGCCATAGGGGAGAAGAAGAGAGATGTCGTCAGCCACCTTTTCGCACTCGCATCCAAACGGACTGGAAGGTCGCCTTGTCTCGAAAACATTCGTTGCAGCCCATGAAGTGCATTCACTGCCACTCACGTAGTGTTGTACCACATGCATCCTCCAGAAGGTCCCACGGTCACCTTGATTGGGACGCTGACGTTAGTCGTCGGGTCATGAACCTCGCCTGTGACTCTGGACAGGGAGAGCGCATGGATTTGAACCGGAGATAAGGAAGCCACGAGATAGAACGTGAAAGGGACGCCTAATGATATAGGAGCCATGATGATTTGGCATCAGTGGAGTCGTCAAGCAGGGCACGTTGACAGCGGCCAAGGAGAATCAATCCCAAGGAAACCCCTATCACGATGGTTGAGGGAGATGAGGGACAAAAACTCACAGGCAAGACAGGCCAACCCTGTGACCAGCACGACCGACCATACGTCCCGACTGCGTTGGCGCATCTTGAGATATATCTGATATGAGGAAGTGAGTCGCTAGGTCTGAGGGAAGCTTGTCCGTAGTCGGTAAGTTGTGGGTGGTAACTTGCTGTCTGATGTCTGCGTAGGGGAAGTGAGTCTCTTCATGCCATTTTATACCTTGGGAGTCCTTTTAACGTTCTATGATGTGGTAACGCGCACCGTCATGAGCTGTCTGAGTCGGCGACGAGCAAAGTAAAACGCCTTGTCAAGATATAAATAACGTAAAGCTGTGACTGGTCAACATATCACGTATATCACCATCAAGGTCAAGATCAACTTCACTTCGAGTCATGGTTAATGCTCAGACAATGAGTTCTGATTCGGCGATGGTAAGTGAAAGTTTTTCCCTCAGATCTCTGTTTGTTGATAGCGACCAAGAGGGATTTGATGGTGATGGCGAGGATGGCGAGGAACACCGAAGCAGACCAGCGGGACAGTGTGCCAAAGGACCAAAGGATGTCCTCGAAACGGCGATGAGAGTCGTCGCACGTCGGTTTCGTCTGAGGCTTGAGCGCTTTACATCGAAACAGTATGAGGCCAATCGCTTTCCACCCGAAATGACTTAGGAGATCTCAGTTAGAATGAGAGCGAAGATCAGTACCGTACCTTATGTTCAGTAAGCTGTGCACCAGGGCAGCTTTTTAGTCAAGTAAGCTATCAGAGGTATTATTATTAATTATTTTGGTAGATTGATCGGCGAAAATGGGGCAGATTCCGAATTGTTCCTCTGCGATCGACTGAGGAAGAGGTCAGTGCGGAGAATACTGATCATGATGGTGATGACGGTCCTGTGCGCTCCTGCTGGTGCTATCTACGAACGAAGAATGGCGGGCTAGCTCCGAGGGCTGTGCGTGCCATGAGGAGCGAGCGCCGACAAGATGGATGAGTGCACACTTCGAGCTGCTGCAAACGACGCGTTGGACTTTTTCGACCGGCTCGGTTGGCCTCGCGTCCGCCTAAGTTCTGTGTACCGCTTGTCACCAAAACCATCGGTGGAGGCTCTACGCTCGGTAGAAAGCACAACAATCTTGTCATTCTCACTTTGGTTACAGTTGCCCAACCCATCCTTGCTGGTCTTGTAAAGAACAAATAGCCTGTACAGCTCTCACAGTTGCTGAGTGTAAACCGAGCCGAAACCAACAACAGCCATCGCCATGCTCGAGCACATTGATTCCCTGCCTGACTTTTTGCGTCCTTGGGCGACCTGGCTCTCGGCGCTGACACTCGGTCAGATATGGTCACATGTCTATAATCCGCCCAACCGGATCAACTTGACCATCGCCTTCCTCGTCATTTCGTTCAAGCTGCCTTCGTACCTGCAGAAATACCGGAGCTGGCGCGAGAGTCGCAAAGTGGTCGAGTTTGTCTGGCCTGTTCCCAAAGTGAGTCCACCACCTGACGACTGACAGCATTCTCCGAACTGAGGGTGTTGTACGCTAGATCTGCTATGTAACTGTAAACTTTGAGTGCTCACCTAATCTAATGGATCCAATCCTCTTCTCAGGAATCGGACAAGGACTGGACCGGCAGAGTGATCGAGAAGCCGAGCTTGTTCTCTCATCTGGACGATGATACCCTCTTGCCTCCCGAGACGGGCAAAACGGGAGAAAAGAGAAAGCACATCACTTGCTATGATCCTTCGACAGCGGTGAGTGTCTTATCAATGAAGCTGTAACCTGGAAGGCATTACGGCGAGGATTGCTTCATGTTCACATTCATTCAAGAACACCCATCAACGATACACAGAGAACTTTCAAGCGGGAAGCTGACCAGAAGAACCGGCTCATACTTGCATCGCAGTACCACCTAACCACCTTCCCTCTTCTATCGGCGGATGAAATAGCGTCCCACATCGAGAAAGCAGATATCGCCCAGAAGGAATTGGCCCAAACGTCTTTTGCACAGCGGATCTCCTTTTTGCGAAGCATCAAGGCTTGGGTCCTGAGGGATATGGAGGGGATCGTCAGAGTCGCTTGTCGAGATACGGGAAAGACCGGTGAGCTTGGCTGTTCCTATTCACTCATTTTGACTCCGTTGTGATAGGAGCTCTGCTCGACTTTGATCTCCTACGATACGATATGGACGCTGATAGGTTGAGACGGAGCAGAGGTTGATGCGGTATTCGGCGAAATCTTAACGACTTTATCGAAACTGGACTGGTAAGTCTATTTCGACTGTAGGCAAAATAGTTGGCTTCCGTGCTGACGCAGATTCCGATTCACCGCGCGCTTTCAATGTGAACTCACTCAGGCTGATCAAACATGGCGAGAAGACTATTTCGCCTGAAGCTCGACCAGGGAACCTCCTGCTCGCTCACAAGGTGTCAAAGGTGCGTTCAAGCCAGGCTTTAATTTCCTTGGCGTATGGCTTGACAATCTGACAATCTAACACCCACTTGGCACGGTCTCCGAGGTATTACGGCTGACACTGGCGTTCGCATCTGATTAGGTCCACTATGCCCCTCTCGGAACGGTCCTCGCCTGCGTCTCATGGAACTACTCGTTCCACAACGCTCTCTCGCCCATCCTCGCGGCGCTCTTCGCGGGCAACGCCATAGTCGTGAAATGTTCCGAACAGGTTGCGTGGAGCTCGATGTGGTTCGTCGGCGGTGTGAAGGCATGCTTGAGAGCTTGTGGGCTTGACGAAGACGCCGTGCAGCTCGTCGTGTGCTTGCCTGAGATTGCGGAGACTGTGACCAGGAATGAGCGGATCAAGCATATCACCTGTGAGCTACCGTACACACATGTATCCTATTAGAGGCTGACGACTAACGCGGCATGGCCACTCGGTCAGTTATCGGCTCCGAGCCTGTTGGCAAGAAGGTGAGCTAACCAACGGATCGTCCTTTTTCGGGCGCGAAAAGCTGACACACTAACGCTTTGCCCAGGTTGCCGTCGCCGCTGCCGAGCTCATGGTCCCCACTTGTATCGAGCTTGGAGGCAAGGATCCGGCATTTATCTTGCCTGATGCCGACCTCGACTTCTTCGCTAGTACATGGCTGCGAGGCGCATTGTGAGCTGCCTGTTCATTCTCCACTGGTAGGGTCTGAGCTGATCAGCTCATGTTTTCGTTCTCCATAGCCAATCCGTGCGTGGTTCCGCGCCAAAATACTCATACTGCTCAACCAAAAACCATGGCAGGTATAGAACAGGACTGACCGTAAACTCCACAGGCCGGGCAAAATTGTATAGGAATCGAGCTCTTCATGGTCCACCGATCTCAGTATGATCGCTTCGTCTCGATTGTCACCCCTCGCGTCCGTGCCCTCCGACCAGGACTCGACGTGGGCTCCCTCATCTCCCATACGCCCGTCCGCAGACTCGAATCGATCCTCCAGTCTGCTGTACAGTCAGGTGCCAAGCTCCTTGCTGGCGGGAAACAATATACACACCCCGACCATCTACACGGAGCGTATTTCGAACCTACGTTGATAGTGGACGTGAAGATGGATATGGAGATTGCTAACGAGGAGCTCTTTGCGCCCGTCATGACTGTCGTTCCGTACGATGATGTCGACGAGGCCGTGGAGTGGCTGAACAAGTCCAGATTTGGTCTTGGGGCTGGGGTGTATGGTAGCGATAGGGCCCAGTGTAGGAAGGTAGCCGAGAAGCTGCAGTGTGGCATGGTAGCTATCAACGAGTAAGCCTTGACCCATCCTTCTAGACTGTCCGAGCTCGCTTGCTCGCTCGCTTGCTATAGACCCCAGAAGCTGACCAAGCTTCGACTATCTGTCGTCGACCACTCGACAGTTTTGTGAGTAATCAAAATCCACGCTCAGTATCAAACACGCAATACATGCGTCGCTCAAGAGACTAGGCTGATCAGGTTAAACACCACCGTCACATAGGGCGTCTTCTACCTCAATCAAGCTATGCCATTCGGAGGTGTTAAAGCGAGCGGCCACGGTAGATTCGGTAAGCTACAAAACCGTGCAGTACCGATCGTGTGCTTGCTGGTGGCTGAGAATCTTCGAATTATCTTGATGTCCTTCTTGTAGGCGGCGAGGAGGGATTGAGGTCCCTGTGCTCCGCCAAGTCGATAACGGAGGACCGGTTCTTCTCGTACATCCGGACGAGCATCCCAAGGCCTGTCGGTGAGTTGACCTGATCTACACACCGCCAAAAGTCATCGAATGCCCGATCCCTCCTCATTTCCTTTCATTGAGCGTTCCACACGTCGCTGTCGAACTCACCTATGAGGGAGTCAACGGTCTAGCTGATCGAGTCAAATGATTGGGCAAAATTCGTGCCGGTGTCGTCGTAGACTTTCCGCTGCCAGACGGTAAGAAGCCATGGAACTTCCTGGTCGGTCTCGTGAATCTAGCTTATGCGAGAAGTCTTTGGGGTCGCGTAAAAGGTCTGGGCGGGTTGATAGGCGCTTCGATGTGATGATACGTCGAGAAACATACTCAGATGTAGGCCTGTATCATGCACGAGGACTTGCTCTGAGTCAGGGCATCAGCTTAAGGCGCGGATTGGGTCAGATATTGTCGTCGTGATGTCGAGAACGTCATAGTAATGTTTCGAAACGCAGAGACAGTCCAGTACAGTCACTTCGGACGAGCTCCCCGTCATGTCATGTCATCTCGTCTGATCACTGATCCACAACAAACCGACATATCACCCGACATATCATCATACATATTATACTTATATTACTATATGAAACTAGATCACATGCTATGAACAGTACAGCCAAGCAAATCGCGTACAACCTGACCATGGCTTGGTCGCAAAGAATTGAATGTGTGAAGTAATCGATCATTAAAGTACGAGGGGACTATTACGACTACCATTCAATCTTCTGTCGTACGTCAATAGAATAAATACCTGTGCTTCTATGAATGACTGCGAAACTCGTCATGAGCACTGATTATGACCTTTGTGCAAGCCCAGCTCATACAACACCTCCTCTCCCATCACCTCGTACAGCACGGACTCCAGCGCCCAACGCTCTCTGTCCCTGACGGACAGCACTTCTCCCGAAACTGAAGAGATCAAACATCCTGGGCGTAGGCGTAAATTTAGCCAAACTTGTACTTAAAGGTGACATGGGTGGAGATGAGGGGCCGGAACCAGTACCGGCGCCGTCCAGGTCCAAGCGAAGGGTGGAGATGGCCGGATGAGCGGGTCTGAAATGCCCTCCGCGACCCATGTCGTGCGCATCAGTGGGCGTCTGAGGGTTCATGTCTGAGAGTTCGAAAGAGGATGACGAGCGTGGCGATGTGCCTTCGGACGAATCGATCGAGATAGGATATGCCGTCGGACCGTTCGAGATGACGCCAGAATCAGAAGAAGGATTGTTTCGCCTTTTCAGAATGACAGGGAGCAGCGTCAAAGCGGACAAGAAGACGAGCTTGAAGATCAAGACCGGATCTCGCAGGAGACTCGTCAGGCTTTCGCCAGCGTGAAGCATATCGTCCGATATGTCGTCCGAGACCGAGGTGGAAGCAGCCGCCAGAGCCGATGACGGGACTTTGAGCCTGGCGAGGATATGACCCACAGAGGCAGTGACGTAGGACCACGAGGCACTGCCAGCAGCTGTGGTCAACCAAAAGGTTTTCCAGTTTACTCCCACGACACCGCATGCCACGTTCATCCCAGACCATGGGACGAATCCCATCGCACGCATGATCAGCAATCGCCTCCAGACTGCCGATTTCTCGGTAGGACCACCAATAGGTCGGGCAGAGGGATCGGACGACGCCTGGATGGGGGTAATGATTTCACCCTCGACAGACTGTGAGATCGAAGATGATGGACCGGGAATAGAGTCGGGAGCTAGAGCAGCTCGGACCAAGGAAAGGGGTTTCGGGAAGAGGACCGCGATTAAAGGTGCAAGAGGTCGGGAGAGCGTATAAGCGCCGAGTGAGCCGGTAGCAGTGATCAGAGTGAGCAAAGCCAGGGCTGGCATAGGGTCAAGAAGGGATCCGACGAGGATATTCTGCGGAACACGGAGAAGCATATGTCAGTCAGCCTAGCTCTTGGTATAGTGTAGAGAATGTGGGTCACTGCTATACTCACCAGGACGACTGCTCCGGGCACACTCCAAGCATGCTTCCAACACCCGACGAGGAACAGCACGCTAACAGTGTGCCACCACCCAGAATCGCTAGAGGCCATGTACGATCTGATCTCGGCGGAAAGGAGTTGAAGGTCGGTGGTAGATTGTGGAATATGTTTGAGCGTTGTACTAAAAATCGACAATTTCATGTCAGCTTCACTTGTCACCTCTCGAGGACTATCCCTTTCTCAGAAGCCCGATCAATACTCACATGGGCATGCCCTGGATCAACCACAACACCAAGCCAGCGGTAACGAAAAACGTTCCGACCAGTAACCCGACAGTCCAGCCGAGCTCCTTCAGCACTTCACCAGTCTTCCCTCCTCTGTAACCAGCCAGAACACCATACACCGCTGTCAACCATCCTCTCTGATCTTCTGCATCTCCATCAGCCCCATTGTTCCTTCTGAATACCTTTCTCAATTTGTTCTTCTTGGAATTGCCCCTCGAGAGGCTTCGAGTGGACAGTGCAGGCGTAGGGAGAGAAGCAGGAACCAATTTCGAGCCGCTCGCATCTGGGTGCAAAGCATGGGCGAATTCTGGGTAGATAATATTCTCGATTTCATGGTCGGGAGGCGTGGGCGGGAGGGCGAAGTACCCGGATCCGGAATCTTCAGTCTCGTCTCCTGGATCTTGCATGCCCCAATATCGTCCAGGTCGCCGCACAGACTCATCACTCCGGCGACCGTCGGACTCGACGGTATCATTGTCTGACCCATTCAATCCTTTCTCAGAACCGTCGTCCGAATCCCTTCGGTAAGCCATACCATCATACCCATGTCGCCGGCGTCCCGTCCAATTCAATAAGCGGATGATGGAAGACTCGCCAAAGTTGTACGCCGAAGTCAGAATCGATGTCGGCCCTTTTCGTTCTTCTGGTGTGTCTAGATCATAGAACGACGGAGGAGTTGGCAGCTTTGAGGACGACGCGTAAGGAGGGAGAGAAGGAGCATGTTGAAAGGTCGGCGAAGGCGGTTCATGGGTGTTTCCGGAGGATGAGGATGACGAGGGGAAAGTATACGTCGAGTTCTCTGTGAGATCCATGGTTTGTGGTACGACAAGACTAGTCGACGTCGACCTCGCTCTCGAATCCGATGCTTTGCCTTTACCTTTCTTCGACGCTGACTCGTTCAGCAATTCCATATCCCTTTCTGTCAGCTGATTCTCCTCCAGCGGCTCATCCTCTCGCATAGTATATCTTCTGACCAAGCTTGGCGTTGAGGTGCGTCTCTTCACTACGTTGGGCCCTACTTCCGGACTCGAAGGCACAGGCGAAGACGGGAAAGCGGAGACCGCCTTGACTTGGGGAGTATAGTATGACTGGGTGCGTTTAGCCGGGGTAATTGAGATATTTGGGCGAGTCCCGCTGACGGACTTGGAAGCTCTTCTGCCTGTTGGGTGACCGGTACCTTCCGATGCTCCGGGGACAGCTAATCTAGAGGGTCCAGCCTCGAGGCTTCGTGACAGTTGGGCTACGAGGTCAGCAGCGTCACCGGTCGATCGACCTCCGGGGTGAAGACTTGATGAGGCGGCAAGAGTGACATCTTCCGCCGAGTTTTCGCGAGACATCACGACGGGAAGAGGAGGCATGTAGGTTGACATCGTTGATGTTCGAGCACGTATGCGCTTTGGTCGAACGCTTGACGATCCAGAGGGGATACTATGACTGGTAGATGGGACAGGTAGCGCGGACGATCGAGGTGTCTCACTGAAGGGGTTCGATATCGTGGTGCGCGGACCAGGAAGATATCACGTAGATTTAAACCGCGAAGAGTTATGAATGAGTCGACCGCGTTGAGGGATCCGATGCAGACGAGGATATGGACAAACAATAATATATGTTATCGATGAAAGGAGCGAGAGAGCGTCGAGTTTAGGCAGTCGAGGGGCAAGACGGTCAAGTGGGAAGAAGGGAGAACATGAGGCCGGGAAAGGTAAGGCAATGGGGGAATGGCAACGACAGTGCCAATCAAACGAATGTAGCGGATTCCAAAGGAAGCGGCAACGCAATGCGGGTTTGTCGTATGCGAGAGACGATACATTCGAAGGCGAATAATATTGATGATGATGGGTTTGATGAGGCTCAGGTCAGCTATGCGTCACTTATTGGGTATTGAGCGAGACACAGAGGGCCACGACTTTAGGTCGTGGATTGTGAACAGGTGTGTCAGGTGTAGGAAGAAGGCTGTAAGGCTCATCGTTCACGGGATGGACTCAGAGTGACGTTGTTGACAATGAGGGCTTCGAAAGGAGTTCGACATGACCGAGGTGGGGAAGGATAAGAAGATGATCGGCAGCCGATGACATTTTGACCCGGGAAGTGACGAAGCACAATAGTCCCCATCGATATGCTCGAGCTATCTCTTTCTTACTCACGATTGCTGCTGATATTGATATGGACTATCCGATCCCGGATCCCCATCACTATTCAGGCTGTCAATAGGTAACAACAAAGGCGAAGAGGTCAAACGGTTCGATGAGGTTGGTGATTGCGATGACTGCTTCCATCCTACTCTTGACGAAGATGATCCGGATGTCGATGACATCTTGGCGAGAATCCGACAGAACACGACTTTTACGTCCTGTAGTAGCGAAGATCGTATGCTTGCTTGAACGAAACCGTATGCACTACTAGCAAGATGAAAGGCAGACGGATCTCGAGGTGGAAGTTGAAGGTAATGTGTAATGTATGGTGGGCCCGCGTATGCCGACGCAGATATGTAATCGTAAATCGTAAACGTAACCGTGGACCGTGGACCGTCGACGGTGAACCGTAGACCGGGTTATGAGTGGCTCGAACGTCTTATTCTCAAATCGCAAGACCAAGTCCTCTCGGCCTAAAGCTATGCTACTGCTGTATACGCTTCACGCTACGAGACCGAGCTGAGTTTGTTCCTACCTTGATGAGTTGCGAACGATCGATAGCTTGAGCAATGCAATGCACAATGCAGTGTCAGTAGCGTCGGCGTCGGCGTCGGTTGTTTGGTGCCTGTGCGCTGCTTTGGCTTTGACTTAGGCTTTAGCCTCAGGCTCTGCTTGGCATCGTTCAACAATAACAAATCCTTCCCCGACCCCCACTAAAGCGACCATCCGTCCTCCGGTACCGCCAACGCTACCGCTGAGCTCGTTGTCTCTCTCTGTCCCCAGCACATAGCATGCATGCAAACATTCATTCACGCTTCGTTTAGAGAGCGGATTTTAGCTTATAAGAGAGATGCAGCTCGGGCACCGGATTTGACTTGGGACGGAATATAGCTGTGGAATTACCGAACTCGGAAATCCCGGCTGTGTTGGTCACCTCCCACTCACTTATAATCTGCCCTTCTCACGGCCGTACGGTCACCGAGGGCAAGACGCTATCATCGGGCGCCGATCCGTTAGAGCAACATACAAATTGTCACCTGGGAGTTCTACGGGAACCTGCCAACGATCATGCATAATAGACGGATTGGCACAGCCAGAATCGACATTTAAGTCGAGCTACCTCGGCACTCAACAGTAGGCATAGTCCATGATCCGATCAGGCAGCCAGTGGCCGGTACACAACGAGAATAGCAAAGAAGCGTGTTGCTCCCCATTGAACGAGCGGATCCGCCATCGGCCTGACACCGCATCTTCAAAAGCAGTCTAGCCATGGTACAGGCAACGACTGTGCCTGGTAGCCTGACTTCATGGAGCGGCTGGCAGTGGACATGGCAGTGGACATATGATGACGATCGTTCATTCGTGCATTGTCCCTTAACAAAGGGTATGTACAACGACAACCTATCTGAATTATATTCTTCTTCTTCTTCTTGTTCTTGTTCTTCTTCTCTCTTCCTTTCTTCTTGCTTCCTCCCCTTCTTCATTCTTCAGAAAGACACACGTGATGTCCAGAAAGCGGACGAATTACAATGCGGAATGGACTAAAACAGAAGACTGCGATTACAAATGCTGAAATGGTGATGATGGACTGACATACAACCCGCAAAATGCTATTCTCCACGACTGGTTGATTTGGTTGATTGTGCGTTGCTCTGTTGGTGTTCGGCGATCTGCCTGATTGATGCTGTGTAACACATGACGATATTGTGGGTATGAAGGGGATGCTGGTTTGCTTGTCTCAGGTAACCGGTAGCGAATGACAAAAAGAGCTAATTTTGACTCATTCGAAGGGGGTATCGCTGATGCGTGGTTTGGGTGATCTCGGCTACTGGAAATAGAAAAGACCGGCCTTGTTTCGGTCGAGCTTGAACTTGGGTGCGTCCGGGAGCTCGTACGTCCTCATGCCCTTCTTCTCGCACGACTCCCAATTGAAGCCGGTTCTAGGCATGGAGCTGGACGCCGCGGACGGAGCGTGAGCATGCTCAATCGAACAGCCGCCTGCTTCCAGACGGAGAGAACCGATGTCGGGCAACGCCGAGGTAGCCGGTCGAGCGGGGATGGAAGCCGGAGGAGGCATTCGAGAAGTCAAGGGAGTTCGAGAGGTAGCGGTTGAGCTAGAAGTGGAGAGTTGAGCCGATGCAGTGGGGATGGCGATACCTCGCGATGTGTCACGGCGGGATGTGGTTGACCCGGAGCTGGCTCGACTGGATCGAGAGTCGCTTCGAGATCGATCACGGATGGTACCGCTTCGCTCGACGAGGCTGCTAGAAGGTGCGAAATACTTGATCTTCCAACCTCCAACCGCCTTCTCAAGACTCTGCTTTGGCGTGTTGTCCGGCATGTGCAGGTCAGGTCTGCCACGGGAGGGCATAGACATGGGTACAGCGGGATCTTGCGTGGCTCGTCGGAGCGACGATCGAGCGTTCTTCTCTTCCACTTCGTGCTTGCCGAAGTTATCCCAAGTCGTCGCCTCGTTTCGAGACTTGGCTCGAATGGTGCCAGTCACAGGTCGAGACATACTGCTTCGTCGCTGTTGCTCTGAAGGGTTGGGGGACATGGCTGTTGAACCGGGGAAGACGAAACCTCGTTGACAGCTGGTCGAAAGGCCCGAGGGGCTTCGGACGGGGAATGCGTTGGCATACGACTGAAGGAGGTCGAGAGTATGCGAAGGCTCAGAGCCGAACTCGGCAGGGATAGGTAAACCCGAAGGCGAACCAGCGAGTGAAGACTGGCTGAGCTCGGATCGGCGCAGAGGCTGTCTAGTAGCCATAGGGGCCGAGTGCTCGCTGCTGATGGAAACTGATCGTCTTCCGTGGCCGAGACTCTCCCTGTCCGGGATATGGAAAGGAGTCATTGCTCGCATCTTGCCCGGTCCGCTAACAGATCGGTCAAAGAGGTAATCGGAATCGCCATTCCAAAGGCTTGACAAGGAGTCCGTGCTGGCTTGCGCGGCGGGTCGGCTTGCAGCAGGCTGCATCGAACTTCGTCGATGACGCTGAACCTCCTGCCAAGCCTGGTCGGGGCCCTCTTTCGACAGCCTGAAGTATTCCATGAACTTGGGAGCGGAACTCGCGGGACCCGAGTGATCGTGGATACCAAGGTTGCTTGCGGCCGAAGACTCGGTGTCTGATCCAGATACGAAGAGAGGCGAAGGTGGACCGTAGGGACTCCGTTGGTCGTGGACTGCTACTCCGGGAGTCTCCAATGCAAAGCCTTGCGAGAAGTCATACGATAATGTTCTCGCAATGTTGGCGTACGCTTCCGACGATTTCCCCGCGTCCTGGTCCATACAGGCCTTTGAACAGTATATCGAAGATCTGAAAGGCGTTTCAGGCGGCTGAGTCACGATTCGAGCCAGTTTCGGCAAGACCTCTTCGGGTTTCGTGACATCCTGCGATGCGGGCACGGCGGCGTCTGTCGTCTTTGACCTGGTGAGAGTCTGCATCTTGCTCGTCGTCGCGTTCATGGTGGCGATACGAGCAGCCGAGTTGGGGTTTCTCTTCAAGCCTGGACGCGTTACCTTTTGTCCGTTCGCTCCACGTGTTGTTGTGGTTCCATCAGGGTTCTTCACCTATCAACCGAAGGCGACGATATCAGCCAAGGACTTGACTTTCCAGCTCTACTGATTTCGAGACGATTTAACTCACTCTGATGGTACCGCCCGCAAACTTCTTCTTCGGGAGCGGCTTCGCTTCCGAAGAGTCTATTTCCTTTGGCGGCACGATCAGCCTGTCGCAGACGATGCAGTACGCGTCGAATGCCATCTCATCGTCAGTTGTCGAGGACATCTGGGCGTATGTCGTCGGAGGATGAGCGATAAGTAGAGGATCCATGGTGGCGATTTTCTACTTGACTATCGATATCGTAGTTGTTGATTGGACGAAGTATAGCAGTGTGATGATGTTGAGTGGAGCGGTTGAGCGAGGGTGTGTGTATATGCTGCTGGGTCGTGGTGTCTTTGATGACGTACAAAACGGTAGGTTGATCGACGCCGAATGATCTAGCCTATTTCGTGTCAGCGTGAGCCTCCAGACGAGCCCAAACAGAGTACAACCGGTACATAAAGCAATGGAGAAGATGTTCTGAAAGAAAATCGCACAAGCGGAACGATGAATGCTTTAAGAATGGTTTGGCTGGGTGTTTACAATGAATGAAGAATGGCGACAGTGGTGAACGTTGATTTGGCTTTGCAATGACTAGGGTAGATTAAACTTTCAAACCGGATGAATGGAAGGAGAAGGATCACACATATCGTCACCATGAGGAGTATGTGAAGTAGGGAGAGGGCGAGGGGATGGTGAAAGTAAAAGGAAGTACCGGAACGCAAGCGTAATCATGAAAAGAAGCGCAAACCGAGATGAAACTCACTTTGCCGAGTATAGGTAGATTCCAGTTCAATCTGATTGATCCACCTGGCTCCCAAGACCACTTTTACGTGTTCTAACCCTCGTCAGATAGTATGATGAGACCTGAATGTCCGTTTTCTACAACAGTACGATACAGCACAGTTGTCGATCGGTTGGTTGAATGGTCGTTTGATTTAACGATATGGGGAAGAAGAAAAAATTGGGCGTTGGCGTGGGAAAGACCGGAATGACTCAGTTCTGGTTCTCTTGTGAGTCGGTTTCGTTCTTTCAATTCTTTTTCCTCTCCTATTCGGCTTCTCCTACAGATTCGTTTCCAGTAAGGAGTGACTCGGCGTCGGGGCTATTGACGTCGCATGCTTGTCGCTTGCAGTTCAAGAATCATAGCCGGAAAACGAAAGGATGATGATGATATAGGTGAATGGTGGAGAGGTTGAAGCGACGGATCGATATCCACAAAGGAGTCGGGTCGTATCAAGCTGGTAGATAGCTATCCGGTCCTTTTCGCCCCTTCGCGAAGCTCTACTCGCTTTCTAGATGATGGTGGTATGGTGACGAAGAAGCGATGATGACAAGTTGAATGACAAACAGACAATACGATGGGTACTGCTGCTATTGATGATTTGACGGGACAAGCTTAAACAGTTTCGACCCAATGGTATGGAAATGGTGTGCTAATGTGACAGTAGAGCTTTGTATATGGTGGATTCTATTCGCCGGGCCGATACCGTTACTACCATTACCAAAACTCCGTTCGTGCTACATATGTACTAGGCGTACCACCCAATGGAAGGTTAATGGCGATGCTTTTTCCGCGTAACGTATTCGCAGCTTGAGAGCAGAAGAAAATGACGATATCGTTAATACGCGGTTAGACGGTATGGTACGGTGGGTAGGGAATAAATATCCGTCTCTGCTGTCGCACGCTTGCTTCCGTCGATTCGGTTTTGTCGGGATGTAAGCGGTGCGGTTGCGGTTGCGCAGTTGGGACCGGGCCTGGATTCGGAGGCGTTTTCCGCTGTTAAAGTGTGAAGCGGTGCGTTTGTGCGTTTTGTAAACGATTGATTGTGTGGGGCAGAACAGACAGGACGCGCGCTGCTGTAACACACGATTCAATTGCCGCCGGGAATCACACAGGTCTAGGTCGTAGGCTCGCTTGTTTCTTAGTTTTTCCCTTTGTCAATCAGGAATCAAATATCAAAGGACGTGCTTTGTTGATGTTGATGATGACGGTGATGGTGATGGTCGCGAGTTGTTGAACGTGATGGTGACGAACGTGGATGTAAACAAGCTAGAATCATCAACATCTCTTGACACCGTTTCTTTGCCATTCAACAAAGGGTGAACATTTTTGCCCCACCACTATCATACATGCATCCCGTTCACATGCTGCTATCCCGGTTTTACTCCGCCTTTGACGGATGGAGCCAAGGAATCCCATTTCGGGACATCCGAACGAAAGAGCGGTACCCAACGGATATCTGTTGTCACTTGACATGGTACCATCTGTTTTACTACTTTGTACTACTTGTATCCACTTCGATTGCATGCAGAGCTCTTGGGTTTCGCTCTGCGCTCCACTGAATGACAACATATTACCTTTCACGTAACACGAATTCCTTCCTTTCTTCGACTCGAAATCCCGGATATAGCTATCTGGATGAGGACAGGCAAGGCGGAATATCGGTCCGTCCGGAGTTCATTGCAATTTGCTCCATAATATGACCGGCGGATCAAGAGCATCCTGTCCATCCGCGAAATGAGGAACAAAGGATAAGTATAAGCGGTGGTGAGATAAGGCGTGAGCAACCACCAGCAATGGCTGGATTCGGCTTCGGCGTTGGCTTTGGCTTTGGCTCCTCAGGTGAAAGAAGGTTCTTGCCCTCTGAGGCAAACGGCAAGGCGCAAATCCCCGATGGAGAAGGAAAAGGAAAAAGAATTCAAGGATCGATCGAGGCCCGGTGAGACAAAACAAAGTGGGACTCTTTTCGGCGCGTCGGTGCTTTCTTTTGTCGGTGCAGTGGGAAGGGAGCAGCTGGTTTGTTTAGCACGGCACGATGATCGACAAGCGTACCAACCCATGCACCCAGCTCTGCTCTGCTGATGTGAAGGGGGAAAGAAATGCGCCGCTCGGCTACTCTCCTTTCGGTAAACCGAACGACGCGCCTCGGTGTTTCGGGCCGTTACAATTCGTCCGTTGTGCTGTAAGGAAGCGGAGCCAGCTCGCTCTCGGAAGATATCGCTTTCGTCATCGGAGATACTCGGATACCGCACGATTCTGCATGGGTGGTCCGTTTAAGTTTAACCAAAAGCACCGTCTCATGTCACTACGGTGTGGAGCCGGACCGCTCGGTGGATATACACCCCATCCACCGGGCTCCGGCCTAACTCGCCCCGAATACCGTACCCCCGCTCGCCCAGCTCAGTAGTACAGTCGGGCGGGGCTATTGGGCATAACCGATCAGACCCGTGGGGTACCGCCGGTCTTTTGGAGCGAGCGCTACCAGTCTGCTAGGCGGAGGGGGGATCTGCGGGCGATCGTCGCCTTCGCCTAGGCGTACGGACATTTAGGCTATGGAGCGCGTGAGGAAGGCGTTCGCTTGAGTACATAGATCAAGGTTGCGGCCCGCATGTTTGGATATTGAAGACTCTTTGGCTAGCGCTCCACGGTTACGGTCGCTGTCATACTGTGTGGGCACTTCTTACATACTGTGTGAGTGGATCGAGGGTGAGTAATGCGGGCCAGTGATCACCATGGGATAACGCGCTATGAAGATGACAACTGTGCGATAGGGGATGAACGCGTATTGTGCAAGTACGATGTACATGAGCAGAGACATGATGTATACTGTACGACTAGGAGGGTTCAATCCCCAGAGGGGCGAGACGACAGGGATTGCCGAGACTCCCTCGACAGTGGTGCGGCGTAGAGTTGCGCCTTTCCGACAATGGGGTGGTGGGTCGTCCAGGCGAAGGCCTTCTCCAGCGTTTGAGTGTGGACGTAATAATAGCGACGGACTACACTTCAGGTCATGTAATTCTCATCCCGGCCGCCCTCATATGCCCCCTCTCTTCAGCAGTAATCCGGAAACCGGCAAACAAAGTGGTACAGGAGTGGACGAAGAAGAATGGTGGGTATCTGTGCAGTATCAAGCGCATTCCCATCCATGATCTAGTTGTTGTCGAAATTTCGGATGATGTTCATGATCGCCGCGTATAAGTGTCTAACCCAACTAGCAGATGCAGGGTATGGTATTCTTCTAAGCCTCTAGTACGTTCTCGTTCTCGTTGTCCGTTCGCGATTCCATGCGTAACTGTGCGTACATGTATAGGAGTCCAGACCGATCCGGTTGAATGGTAGATAATTTTACAGGATTTACAATTGAATCTGGTTCGTGCCAGTACACGTCGTTGTGACGTTCTTGCCGTTCGTTCATTTTGAGCTGGAGACGGGTCGGAGATGGGTACCGAAATCCGGGCAAGCCTTCTTGCAAACCGAATCAATTGATGGTGCCACCTGACCTTGGTCAAATCCTTCGTGTTCCTCGTCTTCTTCTGCCTCCTGACCTGAAAGCCAGGTATCATACTCGGCTAGATCATCGACGTTCATCACCGATGCTCCGGAAGAACGAATCGATGACCATAGACTCCTCTTAAGCCAGTTGGGGTTTCTTGCAACGCCCCACCATCTCGATTCTATGCCTTTCGATTTCGCAGCCGCAGCTGATCGCCTCATCTCGCTTGCCCAAGAGGCTCCTACTGCTGCAAAGTAATACGCCAAGGGGAATTTTGAAGAGGCAATCGGCGAGATGGTTTTGTCCCATTCGAACTCAACTGCAGGTCCGTCGCTGCTTCTAGGTAAGCGATATGGGCGAGAGAGGGTTCGTAGAGGTGCGTCGTAGAAGATGTACCGCAGTGACGAGTAGTACACTTTTGAGATCGGGGTAGATCCGGTGCCTACAATGGTCAAAGGGCCTCGAGTGAACGTCCCAGAGGAGACGTTGTAGCTGGTCAGATACCCCCTGGATAGGAACGGCTCCAAAGCCGCAGCGAGATACGGCCAGATCGCTACACCGTCGGCCTTCTGTGTGACCGAAGACAGAATTACACCGGCAATTCATCGTCAGCGTGTTATTCGACCTTGACCATCTAATTTAACACCGCGTTTCGGCAAGTGTTGGTTGATGCGGATATCGCTTGGAGGAATCAACGACATAGTAGAGTCAAAGAGGAGTTTACTGACCATATCGATCATCAGAACGACTCCTGCCGTTGGATCATTTTCGTACAAACCCACCCAACCGTCGGTCTCGACATCTCCTCCAGCATTGTGTTTCTCCAACGCGACATAAAGCGGATCCAGATAGACACGCTTCAGCGTCCGACCGGCGGACAGATCGCTCATATCGTGGCCGACTAGCAAGGTGAAAGACGGATCGAGTCCCAGGGCGCCCTCCGCATCCTTCGGACCTGCTGGCGATACTGCCGAGTCCGGCGATATCGTACGGCCCAAATGGACGTCAGCTTCGATAAAGCCATACCCCAACGCTACGGCCGTGCGCTGCCAACCATCAGGCTATCGTCAGCAGAACGTTCTAATCATTGATGGCGTATCATTGAGAGCAACTGGACTTACCAGAGCGTTTCGTCCGTGTAACTCGTCATTATGGCTGCATGCCATGATTCTCCTCGGCGCGGAAGTATCTGCGATGGCGACCGACTCTTCGTCAGTATGCTTTCCGGTTGGGGTTCAAGTGGTTCCGGATTATAGGGAAGCATGGATTTCACCGTTCAAGTCTGTCTGAAGCAACGTGACAGTGAGATGAAGGCGCTCCAGTGTGGACGTCACTCACTCAGAAGGTATTTTGCATTGTTGTCGCCTTGGTCGGGAAACTGCGCGGCAGAGATGACCAAGGCCAATGCATGTTTAGTTAACGTGTGAGCTAGACAGCTACACACTTGAAGAAGCATAGCTTTCGATGAACGGAGACTCACTTCAATCCAATCTTTGGACCTCTCGCTCGTCCAATTCCAGATGAGACTCATGGCGAGACCAAGTATCATCACCGCTCCTAGACCAGTCATGGCTATCTTCCACCTCGAAACATAGCGATTTCTCGACCTCCTGCCTTTCTCGCACCGCGTTCGTGTCTGGGCTGTTGACGATGTGAAGAGAAGAGGTGTCGCTGAAGATAGCCTTTTGACAGATGGCCGAGCTGTCGTCGGGTCGGTTTTGTAAAGAGGTAAGATCAACCCCACGTACTGGGCGTTCCACTCGACATCTTCGCCCTTCATGCCCTTCGATTGCCGAACGATGTCCCGGTTCCCAGCGAGGCAGAACGTTGCGGTGTCTGCGACTGCGCCTGACTCTGCCCCTGCGCTTGCGTCTGCGTCGACATGATGACGAATGTTCCCTAGTCCATCTCCTTCTCGTTCAGGGTCGTCGACACGGCTGTAGCTCTTATCTAAGTGGTCGCTGTGCAGGTTGTCCAGGAGATACGAAATTAACGATCCGCGCCGTGAGTCAGGGGCTTGCCAGCTGGATCTATTTGAAGCCAACTGCTCGACAACGCTGCCATTGTGCTGCAATAGGGGTTCTTCTTCGATCATCCCGAGGTCGAAAGGCGTCCGGTAGACGTCCTGTAAGTCGAGTTCTTGCCTCCAGTCTCACTTCCGGCAGGGAGAGGCCCGTCGAATGTCAAAGACCTGGTCGAACCGGACTTCGAGAGCTCGTGCTGATGGAATCTATGTACAGCGACCGATTTTGCTATGTACAACACTACAGTTCTGGTCTATTGACAACCGGTACTGTCGGGGGCTCCTACTCATTACAAGAAGCAAGCAATCACACTCAGCATGTTCGAGTGGGTAAATGACTCCCATGATGAGCGAGCGCCTGGTATAAGGATACCAGCCATACGACTGCTGCGCCATCGCACCATCGCAGTACCGCTTTTTGCCTCTTTGCATTGCTCATCACACGTTTGTCGATCACCTGCGTGCCTGAGACTTCTGCTGAGACATGGTCCCGGTCCGCGTCGATCAACATCGTACAGAAAGGCCTGCGAGGACGTGGCAGATGCCTATGACAGCAGGGTCAATCTCCCCGACGCGCCTATCTTTCTGTGTTTTCGGAACGACTACCGTCGGGCAGTTGAGGGGTGGGCGGAGGAATGTGTCGCACACGTCAAGTACCCTTCGCGAGCAAGGTCCATCAAGGGCGAGACTTTGTATTCCATGTCTGGTGAGCGACGTTGAGACGAGTTGAGGAGAATTCAGGTTACATCCTGAACTAATCAAGCAAGAAGATGATGATAAGAAAACACTCAAAAGCAAAACAATCGCGCTTTAAAAAGAACGGAACGAAAGATACCGTTTGGTACCCCGAACTCGATACTTATAGATCTCTACGCTTCGATATATGGATATGTGTGGTAGGTGTAGTAGAATAATGAGCAGTGTCGTAGGAGATCTGGCGATCGATGAGGGCGATGAGGCTGCACATCGGCGGGAGAAGCACAAGCAAGAGACCTGCCAGCGCCTCGCAGGTCTTCCCCATACGACATGCGCCAATGGCAGAGGAGAAGTATAATTCGAGCCTTCTGTGTGCTAAGCCAACAGCGGCCGACGTCAACCCCCTAGCACCGTGCCAGAACGATGTCGTTGAAAATAGACCCTCGGTCGACCGTAAGCATGATTTTGATGGGAATCAGAAACCCTTAAACATTGACTTCTCGATCGCGGCGCGTGTCCGCCAGAAGGTGTCGAGGGAAAAAAACGACCACGTAGGCACAGGACGATAGGGCATATAACCCTCACACTATCGGCTATCGGTTTTGCCCGCAAGTTGCGGATTTCGACTGATTTATGCTTTCGCAAAGCATTCGCAGTTCGCTTGTCAACGTTAGTCATTATCTAATACTGCTTTCGTAAGGGATAAGCGATTTTAGTTTCTTCTCATGTCCACTCACACGACCAGCTCTGTCACCGCTTCGCTCACTCGGTAGATATCCCCCTGCTGTTGGTATGTACCTAAAGGCTGCCACACTCAGCAATCTTTACCAGTCAGCGCATGCTTGCGATGGTCTATAATCAGCTTCGCTGCAAGGAATGCATCGCAACATCCTGATGCTCTCTTCTCGGCTCTCCCCCAGTCCTCAGGTCTGACTACGTAGATAGGATACATCATCGAAGCTGCTATACCGCAGAAGCTTTGGCATCGGGTTCGGCTGGACGGCATCTCGTAAGCGCATGCTGCTTGTTTTCGTAAACAAGCTTCGCCCAAGCCAAGCCACTCACTGTCCACGTAGTCTGTGAAATGTTTCCTTCATCCTTGTGGCGCATGTCCAACACCCGATGCGCAAACCGATCCTGGAACAAAGCCGATCTAGCGAAGTCCTCCCTGCAAAGAGACGATACATACTCAAACGTAAACTTCAACTAGTGTCTTCAACGACCCTCCGGCTGGTTCGGTCTCGCTTCTTCGTAGCCGTTTCGCTCTAGGACTGTACCGACTCATTCCTGCTCGGCAAGATGTCGACAGTTCTCGGTATGCAATCCTTTTGCGATGCGCATCCGCCCGCCGGTGAGCGAAGAGACAGACACATGTGTAATGTTAAGCCGGTAAACGTCAGCGAAGATACAATCCCCGGACAGGCAGGCAGGCAAGACCTGTCAGCATCAGGTCTGACTAAACGAGCTTCGGGTATCGGTAACACAGGCCATGTATGTAGGAATGGTTGAACAATCGGTGCTGCTGTTGTTGTTGTTGTTGTCGTTGACCACCATCCCATACACTTGATTGTGATCTTTGTTGCCGTGTGGATCACCTTTCACAGTCCACGCAAAACGTTCAGACACATCAGAGACAGGTTATCTCAGCCAAAACGACTTGAACGCTTGAAAGGGTTCCAAAGGTGCTTCAATCGATATAGCAGCCCACCCCGCCCGAAAGGATACTTTGGTGGACAAAGAGGCATCGAAACCCAATCCATCGAGGACGAGGACGGATTAGCGCATAAAGGAGGCGAAGTTCAAGCAGAACACGAATCCATCAACTACTCTTCCTCATCATCGATCAATCACAACTTCATCAGAGCTTGTCACAAAACCAACACCAATACTGGGACGAATCACAATTGGTCTCTTGGACGTTCAAAGCTGTCAAATTCTTCTTTTGCACCGGTTTCCATCCCAAGATGTCGAAACCTGATGAAATCCCCGCTTTATCATACATCCTCGAGCCTGCGCGTGAGTAATGATTGATTGGAAAGTCTGGCGTGTAAGCGGCGAAGCTGCTAATGAAGCTTTCCCGTCGGACCTCGACTCATGCCATTCTCTACATTATTGCGCTCGATCCATCTCCGACTTGTGAATACTCCGTTCACTATCGTATGTGGACACAGTCGTGGTCTCACTACTCACGGCAGGGTGTCTCCTCAACCGCCGCCAACCTGCCGATATCATTCAAGCACATGCGGTCCTCCGGGACGATCCTCCCCAAGCGGGCGACAATAGTTGGAATTGGCACGACATGAAGTTCTTCATGTGGACGATCAAGGTGCCGGGTAATGAAAGGTTCAGGATGAAGCTGTTCAGTCGGTTCTTGGGCATGTTTCCTTTCCTGATGGAAGTGTGGTACTGGCTTTTGACGTGAGTGGACTAGCTCTACGCGCCCCCCTCAGGACCTCCCTGATCTCTTGTGACCAGCGGTCCTCCCTGATCCTCATAACGGTTGGGTGTTAGACACCATGGCCGAGCTTCCAAGATGATGCTGATATGACAACTGCGGCCTGGCAGCTACTGGATCTACCAGATTGCCCGAGCCATCCAAGCATTGACCATGGGCGCAGACTTCCGATCGCTCGCCGAGACACACGCGAGACAGATCATCGCTATCGAGCGATTCTTCCGGATCGATATTGAGCTGGGGTTGCAGCGGTTCGTGATGCAAAGGGAATGGCTCTTGGTCTTCTTTAACAAGTGAGTTCAAACAGCTGCCCGGTCCTATGGAGAAATCCAATGTACTCAGCTTGCCGTGTAGAGGTGGCGAGATCTTCGCGAAGCGGAGCACACGGCTGACGAGAGATCTGCTCGCAACTTGCTGCAGGACCTACGCCATGGTACACATCCCTGCGACAATCGCTTTTATGGCTTACTCGTATCGATACTTTAATCCCTTGATCTTCCAATCGACCCGACGAACTTTGGTCCTCTGCAACTGCCTGGCATTCATCGTCTTCTCCAGCTGGCCTTGTATGCCGCCCCGTCTTCTGCCTTACAAGGAGTTTGGATATGTCGACACACTTCATACCGGCAAGGCTGCGAGCAGTGAGTTTTACGGCAGGATTACGGTTCACTTGTGCAGAATAGCGATGCTGACGAGATGTCCAACTGGACGCAGTCTGGACGACCAACAAAGTGCGTTTCTGTGAAGCGTTCTCGATCTGATGGTAATCAAGGCTGATGATGATGGTCGTCTGAGCAGTTTCAGAACCAGCTCGCCGCCTTCCCTTCTCTTCACTTCGGATACAGTTTTGTCATGTGCGTGTACCTGACCAGTTGTCGAACAAACTGATATGCTGACTGATTTTCACTGTTCGCCTCGCAGCGGCCTGTCCCTGTTCGTATACTCGCCTCACAGGTTGATGCGCGCCATCTCACTATTCTACCCGCTCTTGATCCTGCTCGTGATCATGGCCACCGCAAACCATTACATCCTCGACGCCGCTGGTGGCTTCGTCGTCACTGTGTTCGCTCAGAAGCTCAACAGGCTGCTGTTAAACTTGAGGCCGATAGAAGAATGGTTCTTCTGGGCATTGAGGTGAGTCTCGTCACCTTCGTTATCATACTCTTTAAGCTAGGCATTTACGCCCTGTGGAGAAGTCCGGAAGCAAAATCACTGGAGCGGAGTGGAAGAAGATCATGGTTGAATTCCTTTTCCTTGGTGGTGTGTGGTTGTTCGATGATGGCTGACGCTCTGTTCACTTGGCAGGATCGAACGACCCATGGACAAGGTTCAGTTCCAATCTGTCATTGAGAGCGACAAGATCAATTCGCCAACGCACAGAGAGATGAGCCAGCCTTTGATGAATTCGCAGGTTTGAAGCACCCAGCACCGAAGCCTTAGTCAATAATCGATGTCACCTATAATGTATCCGATTCATGGTGATGATGGTGGTTTACTATGTAAATACATCCCCTTATCAGAGGGGAACGATACAAGAAGCTGTACCTTGTGTTTAATCGTCCCTTGGCGCGATCTCGCCGTCATTCGATATTCAGGCAAGGGCATGCCATTAAAATAACCAATATCATTTCCCTTTCTCACGCTCACAATGATGGTCATCAAGAGTCGTACGATAAATGATACTACTCGGAGGAGCGAAGAAGCAAGGCCATATAGATGCGCGTGGGTGTGTACAAGTGTGATTCGAAAAGGGTATGATCGGTACTCGCCCGCCATACTGCGCAGAGTCCCAGCTGCTGGATAGCCGAATTTCGCGGCGTACGGTCAAAGATTTTGCCGAAAGGATAACCCCTATCTCTCATCTCCAACCAGTGTGATTCTCGACTTTGCTGTTCTATCATTCAATGTGATGGAGAAGCGAGGATCTCATGTCCTGCACATGCGCTAACGGTGGCCTCGGCCTACAGAGGGAGCTATACTAAGTTTGCATTTGCAGGACCCCTGCATCACCTCTTTCGATGACTTCCCGGGGTCCGTCCGGCGGCAGGTACAATCAACAACTCATGGAGCACTACGATGCGCTCGAGCCTCATGGTCCCTGATCCATTATCCATGATCGATGGTCCGATCACCATCGCCATCAATGTCACCTACTACCAACCCCATCTGATGCATAGGCTTCACCATCACGCCTCGTCGACTGTCACCCATGGGCCCGATCGCATCAAAGCTCTGTCAGGCTACTTTGCACTATGAGTGGGCTCGAGCCAGCTCTTAGTGATTTCGTAGAGAATTGGGTCGGAACGTCAAGGAAGCCAATCAACAACCCCTTTTTCACGCTGTTTTGTCCGTGTTCCTAGTCCTTCCGCGAGTCACGACGAAAAGCGCAATCGCGACGCATGGACACGGATCAGCGGAATCGACATCTGACATCTGTCCTCGGCTACTGAGCAGATTCTGTAATCTCCTTCGTTCGTTGACTTGATCTCTTGTGTCACCCAAAGGCAGGCCAGGCGAGCGCTCGCACGGATTGGACCTGATTCACGGACAGGGTTATCAGCTTGTTCCAATACGATGACTGTGGCTGCACCAGCTGACCGCGCGGACAGGCTGAAGATAGGCGAAAGGCATGACTACAGATATCAAATATCAAAAGCTATAGGCCAAAAACAGCGGAGAGATCAACGACCTCCTTTCCCTCGTTTCCTTTCGAGCAGAACCAAAATCACAGCAACAGCGCGAGCGTCAAGGCCGTCGCACTACTGCTGAGCAAGTTGATCAGCACGACCATCAAATGCCTCAACTCTGCGCGCCCGCTTCCGCAAGCGGCCTCCGAGGTGCTGCGATATGAGAACAGAGATCTGCTTGTGAACGTAGAATCCGTACGACATCGCGCGCCTGGTACCCTTCCCATCCTCACGTCACTTTACTCTGCTTTCTCGTGAGACTCTGATCGTACTTTGCGTTTTAATCCAAAGGACCGATCAAGCATCTCGCTCATCGCCATCATCCAACACACCACCCACTCCAAGCTTCCGAACCATCACCATCACCTTCACCATCAACATCAAAATCACCACCATTGTCTTCCTTACTACACCGGGCGTTTCAGCGACACATCACAGTTCATCGCATGTACGTCTGCGATCCGGACATCATCGCTCACAAGAGTTAAGGTTCGGTTGACGCGAGTCCGCTGCATGCGTGCAGCTGTTGAGAGGGGAACAAACACAGGATCTGAGACGAGATACGCTGGCCGAGGCCGGAGCTAGCGGACAACCCAAAGGGAGTGACAGTGGTTGCCTGACCTAAGCGTAGTCACCTCTGTGCGGTGATCTAGACTGAAGAAGGGCCGTAACAGTGGTCAAGGTCGTTGCTGGGGAGATTTACCAGCGGTGACGAACAGGATCAACTCGGATATATTGGTTTATGCAAACGACTTACACCGCAAATCTTTCGTTGTCTTGTGGTCTCACCTCACTCACAGGCAAGGGCGACTCAAACAACAGAGGTATAGTGCGGCACCCTGCGCGCCTCAAATTCCGCATTGCTTTCAACAACGAAAGGACGCGGGTCTCAGCCTCGCCTGCTGTGGCTGGGCAGACTTGTTTGCGGCACTCACGCCGAAACGGGGCAACGAGGTGGGAATCGACAAAATTCAAGGCGAAAGAAGACTCGGCCACGAACACGACCTGGCGATCTCTGTGTCCGCCGCGTCCTGCACAGGGCAGGAGATCAATCAGTGGGCGTAAGAGCGGGTTGAGGAGAACGTCCACCTGCCCAAGACCAGTGAGCCGTCGAGTGGCGAAGAAAAAAGTCAAGAAAAGCCGGATCCTCGTGTCTTTCAACACATCTCTCGTCCTCGTCATCTCTACGGCTCGCCTCCGAGGACGGCTTGCGTCGACAAGAATGACGACCGCTTACCCCCTTGGGCCATACCTGTGCCCTATTCCCACTCAATCCCGATCTTCCCCATCACCAAACAACCCTACAACTCATGTCGCGCGTGGACGTGCTTATACAGAACCGTTCCACACGTTCCCCCGAGCTGTTCCAACAGCTTCTTCGACATCTACTTTAGACCAATCAGTACCACCAGAATTACCGTGTACCACAGCATACCAAGGGGATACTACGCCCCCGATCCCGGATCACTGGTTCTACGCGAGCCTGAGAACAATCAGTAACGCTCCGCAGGGCCAGTATCAGGAGGCCTTTCAAGTGCCACAGTCGACTCCGACATACAAGTTGGCCGACACGCAATACTTCCTGCCCTCTTACCCATCTTCTACAATACAAACTCAACCTCACACTGATTGTGTCACTTCGCTTAACTCACCGTGTTCAGAAGACACGGTGGTAGCAGGTATGCAAGGTCCCGCTCGAAGTGGAAGCAGCGTGTCCAGTCTCCCGGAACTTTCGGCGCTTTCTCAAGGACCTCCTACGCTTTACCCCCTCGGCAACTCAAATGACGATCCTGCGACAACTCAACCATCGTGCGTACAGTCAGCGACGATGACGGCACCCATATTCAGCACGACGAAGACATGGTCGGAAACCGAGCATGCGGAAGCAGGGCATGAAGCTGCAACCTTCGAGAACCTTGGCGACAGCCACGACGGGAGTTCAGCCGAAAGGTACGCAGCGCCTTCAAGCCTTGATTTTCGTTCTCTCTCGAGCCGTGATCATGTCAACAGAGGGGCGATCGGTTCCTCCTCCACGCAAGATGGGACCCTTGTTCCATCCTTGAACAATGTGCATATCAGCGGGATTTCAGCGGAACATCGACAGTGTGCACAATTGTCGGATCCGCAAACTGCCACGTCTCCATTCGGTTTGACACCTTCTACGACTTCCCGCCTCCCCTCACAGAGCGACAGATCCAATCTCACAACTGGCCAAGTCCTCAAGCCCACATGGGGCTTTCCTCCGGCTTCACCCACAGGTGGAAAGTGGGATCCGTCACAGCAATCGTCGATTCCTGTCCACAACGATTACTCAATACAACAGTTTCCTACAAGTTTGCCCAATCCATCGCACCTCGCCATTCCCTATGAGCCTCTGATGTCATTACCACCTCCTTCCATCTCGGCTTATCCTACTATGATGACTCATACTCCGACTTTCGCGGTCCGACCCACCCTAGAATTTCTGATTTCCAAACCACCCAAATCCAAAAAGATCCTGCCGTCAACCCCTCCGAAGATTACTGGATGGATCCCGCCTGACCAACGGCCTATACCTGTACCTCGACAAATGATTCGACCGGGGACAGCGTTCAGAAAAGACGATGAAAGGACACCCAGGATGATCCCCATTACACCGAGAAGCCCGCTCGAGCAAGTCGTCTCACCATCGACCTCAAATGGTCGTGGGAAGGACCCTTGTCAATTGGACTCCAATTTCACGACCGGCACGGTCGTCTCGGACTTAACGCCCACACTTCGCCAGGCCTCACAAGACAGTCTGTCCACCATGCGAATGGGTACGCCAATGGCTCGAAGCACGACACATACCCTTCCTCCGGGATCTGCCATCACAACGTTTGATTCTGGTTCGTTTTCAAGTGTATTCGCTTTTCCAACTCCCTTCGGATATACTCCTGAGACAACCCAGTATCCACCTGACCAAATCTATGGCGACCCTTTCCACCGATCATATGCTTGTGGCGACACCTCGGCTGTTGCTTCCGCATACACGGTCCCTTCCCCGACTCCCAGAGCTCACGACGACGTTTATATGACTGACCCTGCGGTCGTGGCCAGCGTCTCAAGACGAAGAGTGGATGGCCACCCTATTCATGTACCGTCGCAACATCTTCCACCAAATCATCCGCAAGCCAGAGTAGTGCCGCCCCTGCTCACGCACAAGCCGATTTCTGTGCCAGATCGTCCGAGGAGGCAGTCAGAGTCCAGGCCCAGTTCTGTGAGGAGTCGAATTAAGATCGTCAATACGCTCTCGAATGGGAAGCGACCTTCGACGTCAGACCCAAAGGCGTCGAGCAAGAAGGCCAAGATAGACGTCAGGCCAAGCACGGGGTCTTCTCTGGTGAGTCTTTTCGCCCCTGCCGAATGTAGCAGTACAGGATTGATGAGCTGATAGATTGTGTGCGTTTCACAGACCAAGTTCCGATGCTCCGAATGCGCTGAGCTGTTTACCAGACGGAACGACCTGGAGGTGAGTAGTTACAGACACCGACTTATCGCGATCCCACATGAGCTGGCTGGGCAGCTGACAATGACTGTCCTCAGCGACATGTGAGATGTAAACACAGTAAGTCGAGCTGTCAAGATCCTGGTCACCCACCTAAGACTCAATGTTGACGAGATATCACTTTCCGCACTCGCAGCTGCCGAGAAACCGTTCTCATGCCCAGCATGCGGAAAGGCTTTCGTAAGTATCGATGTAGTCCTCAGGTTCTCCCTAGAATCCCAGCGCGCGGAATTCGTCGGAACATCTGGGTCGAGGGCTGAAAGCTGATTAGACTGATATTGCACTTGGACAGGGCCGCAAAGATAAGCTCGATCAGCACATCGAGAAAGATCGGTTCTGCAAGCAGATTGCGCCGCCCAGAGAAGGTCAGTGTCATTTCTCAAGGCTGTTCAACTACCAACAGAGCGATAAAAGCTGACTGCTCGCTTGATCGTTATTCTATCCTTACAGAGAGAGTTCGACGACGGACGAATCGTCTGGAGATCCCTCCATATCGAGGCTACTCGCCCAAATTGCTCTCTCCAGGGGCGCAACAGCAGAAACAGCAAGCAAGCGACACTGCTTCTTCGCCACCGCTTTCTTCTTTGCCTTTGGGGTACGGTCTGGGTGACACGTCGACTTTCGGGTACGGCACTGCTGTAGCAGGTTTGAGCGACTGAGCCACTGGGACCAGATTGAAGCCTTTTCGAGCGGCGTGAGCGTAACATTCGGAGCAAGGACTAGGGGTTAGCATAGACTATGCGTGTGAGCAGCATCCTAGCGAGGTATTGGAGGGCGTGGGTTTCAACGATCTCAATGACAGCGAGAGGTGTAGTCAGTATCTTGAATTTTGGGCAAAATTTGTTCTGTAGATCTTGGACGAGCCGATAAGGCCGACTGTAGCTATATCTTGGTAGAAGCTCTCGACAGAGGACGCGGACGTTTTGGGGGTGACCTGGAGCGGTCGAAGGGTCACCGTACATGATTTAAAATACTGGTAACTATGTAGAGAAAGAAAGATATCGCAATTAGCGAGCTAGTGATACATCGTAGTATAAGATAATCGAATTGTTCCAAGCAGAGCGGTGGCCTAGAGTGGAGGAAACTCTCTAACTTTTCAGGCACGACCAACGAGCGAACGGATCGTACAGCCGCGATGAGGTGATTAGAATTCCTCCTTGAATTCACAGGACCAACTATATTATACCTATTTGATCATCCAACTTGCATTTACCTGACGCATCATCAACGACTACTATATCACGCTACTAGCCGTCCTCTTCTGCGAACAACCATGAACGGGTCAACAGCTCTCCGATCGCTCAGGAGCATCACTCGCCGCCAGCTATCCGGCCGCGCGCAAGTCCTAAGCCAACCAGGGTCTTTTACGAAGAGATCGATAACCATCCCTTCGCACACATTACGCCCAGCTCGACCGTCTGCCTTGCACAATCCCCATTCATGCAGATCACAAGTACCCTCATATCAACAGGGATGCTCGAGAGAGTTGTCGACGTCTGCTCCGCGCTTGGCGGGACCAGCAACCGATTCGTGAGTTGCGATCCGTCCCAATTACAATTCAAACGACCACATGTCTGTAAGATAGACAGCTGATGCGACCATATCCTGCCTCCCCTTGGACGTTGATGCCGACAGAGCGCCTGCGCTGTCGATGACGACTGAGGAGTACGAAAAAGTATCGGAGAGGGATATGGACCTGTTACACGAGAACCTGGAGATATTGTGCGAGGAATTCGGACAGGGCGATTGGGAGGTTGAATATAGCGTGAGTTGGGCGGAGCGTCTGTCCGTGCTGTAGGCTTCCGAATCTATCTGGCGCAGCTGTTCTTCGTTGGTAAGAGAGCATTGGGTGAATGAGAGAGATCCCACCAGTCATCTCGTCAAGTTTCCTCGTCACAGGGGTTCGGAGGCTACCACGCAACCCACCATAGACGATGTCAAAAGACAATGCCAAACGCTGACCGAGGCGATCTTGCTCCTCTCCCTCACTCCGTTCGCTTTCAGTCCGGAGTCATGAACCTCTCGATTCCTCCACACGGGACGTACGTCATCAACAAGCAACCGCCGAATCAACAGATATGGATCTCGTCACCCGTCTCCGGACCATCAAGGTTCGACTACATCCAATCTCCCAAGTCAGAGTCAGAAACGAATTCGGACATAGATAGTGCAGACCAAGGAGCATGGACGCACCATAGGAGGTCCGATGTGAAGTTGGGGAAATTGCTGGATAGTGAATTGAGGGAGATCTTGGCGTCTTACGGGGATGAGGGCCAAGCATGGACGGGAACTGGACTGGCTTGAGATCGAAATCAAGATGGGAGATGGACCACCCTTCGGTTTACTAGGACAGAGGTAGAGCTGACGACGGCCCTAGAGAGTTGAAGGCGGATTACGGTCTGGTAGTAACACTCCAATCTATATCGGGGACTGTACACCGCTCAGACCTACTCGTCTGACGTCAAGCATCAAGATTGCATACCACAGAGATCCTATGTAATCATGCGATCCCAAAGTATAATGACCGTGAATGTTGGACGATAATCATGATGTGTACTGTACAATGTATCATAACGAGCGTATATTGCACCTTCTTCCGTTGTTGTATATTCCCCCATGATCCCTGGCCTAGACTGACTATCGAAGCTTGACTTCAAACTCAAGCGGTGTACCAAGAGCCCCGGTCTCAGCAAGCTCGATAGCGTCAGGCTCGGAGCCGTGATCAGAAAGGGGAGCTTTCTTCTCCCCGTCAGAGCTGTCAGAGCCACCGCTGAACGTTCGGTTCAAGCCAGCTTTGGGTGACTGGATGCCTCCGTCAGACTGTATGGTAAGATGGACCGAATGAAGTCAGACGTTCAGCTTGGCACTTCGCTACGCTGTCTTTCAGATCGATGACGCACTCCGACAAATCCAATGTGGAGATGTACTTACACAGACATAGGTTTCGGTTTGGATGGTGATGCCACCGCTGGTGTTCAGTCGGCTGTTACGAGTCCCGGAGCTCGCAGATCCAGAGCCATATGAGTTGCCCTATCACATCAGATTCAGATCTATATCAGCGTCTCTCTCTCTCTTTCGCTCTCGGAGCTGAAACAGGGGACTTACCGAGGTGTGCACATAGCTGGACTTTTTGTCCTGTCGCATGGTCTCACGACTGTTGAGAACCGCGAGACAGCCAACGAGGTATACTTTGGGATGGATGATACTGAAAGGTGTGAACAGAGATGACGGTTAAGATCAGCATGTTTCGTCTTGAGAGAATGCAAGATGGGCTATCATCTGGCGAACAGGTTCTCCTTCCACTTACGCAATGAATTGGACAATGCTGGACATGGAGTCGGCGGCAAATTGGAGGAAAAAGAGCAGAGCAACGACTGTGGGTGGCACTTGCGCTTCGAGCGAGACTCTATGAGTCCCCAGGGAGATGGCACGCATCAGGTCATGTTTCTCATTCAATAACGCGATTAGTCGAAAACGACGTGTGCGGCTCACCTCATGAGCTTCCTCACTAGCTTATCGGTATGTTCCAAACCAGATCGAGAGTGGTAGAGCCCATACATGATGGAAGAGGTGATGATCAAGTCGGCGGAGATACAGGCCCCAGGCCAGAGATAGAAGAACATGTTGGCTCTCTGAGAGTCAAAACGCGGCAGGATCGCTGGTACATCAGCCCGGTCCTTGCGATCAACTGGAGAGGGCTAGGATGGCTGCAAGAGAATCTGCGGGCAAGCTCACAGTGCTGAAGTTGTTCATGGTCAATGTGTGCGTCGTGAACGCATATCCCACGGAGCCTGTCACAGACAAGCACAAGCATACGCCGATTGCGACAAGGACGAAATAGTTCCGCTTGTTTATCCGCCACGCTCGCTCAGCATAAAAGGCCTATATGAAGCATACATGGTTAGCGCCATTATATGAAATCAGACATAATATCAATTGGTCCCAGAGCTGGGTATATAGGGCTCAAGCTCACCTGGATACTGATCTTCGTCAGAGGGTCGAAGATACCGTACCATGCGATCCAGTCGCATTTGATGAATTGAGAGTAATCCCCGTAGTTGTATGAGAACATGTTCAATGTCACCGCCCAGGTGCTGTCGTTTGAGTTGATCAATAAAACCCAGTGTGATCAAATCAGCGAGTGAATCATTCGGAATGGTGCACACGGCTGGGTGATATGGAGTGACCTCATACAGCGCTACATGTCAAGGCTCATTGGCACTCACAAAATCGTACCGGCGACAGCTCCAAAGCTGGCGAGATACTGCAAGAAGAACGATAGCCACAGTCAGCTCGAAATTGTCCAAGGAAAGGCAGTGAAGTGAGCCAGAGAAAGATGATGGATGGACTCACAAGAAGACATCGGATGTGCAGGGCTTCTTTCTTGGAGTGATTCCACCAGTGAATGAATTGGTTAATCGCGACACCCAACAGAAGGGAGTCGATGGCGAGACTGTTGATACGATCAGAATGAGCGTGATCTTAGCCCTGCATTCACTAGAGCCACTGAGTTTGGCAGAGAGACTCACCCTAAGAGCAGAGGAGAGAGATGGGAACCTCGGTTCGCAGTCACCTCTTGCCTGGCCATGTCCTCGATGGTGCCGGTTGAAGACATTGTTGTGGATGTTCTTTCCCGTTTTCGTTTTCCTTCAAACGGACAAACAGAGGCAATACTAGATGATGTGCGTCCAGGCCAGTGGATGACCGAGACTCGCAAAAGAGAGGTTCCTGACACCAGCCGAGTATGTCAGTTTGGCGATATCAACCTTGAACGGAATCGAAGCCGGTTCGAACCGCACCAAGAGGATAGCTGGAGAAGGAAGAAGGATGAAAGGCGTCTTTACAAGAGGGACGCTGATGCCAGGGATGAGCGGGGCTTCGTGGAGGGCGTAATTCCGATGTTGATCTTATTATGACGGACGCAGCCAAGCGAAGTGAGTGGAAGGTTTGAGTCGTCTCACTTCCGACCGGACATGTCTGAATATAGGATGAAAGAGCCGATTGAAGATTGAATGGGTGGTGCAGCCAAGATATACAAGATGGCTTCGACGACGTCTGAATATATACAACCTATTACCGGGTACATAGCTTCCCCTGTCTTGAAGCGTCGATCTTGGAGCGTGATTTGGTACAAGTTAGACTGGCCGAACGGTAAGGTAGTCGAAGAAGGACCAGGAACGCTCGGAAACGGCGGTTTCACCTTTCGCATCCAGCTCGACTTCTTCTTCCTCTTCCCATATTCCTGCCCATGTCAGAAGATCGGCAATGCTCCACAATTGGCTGCAGTCGAGAGCCGCATAGACTCTAGATGGATGATCGAGCCCATCAAAGGTCCCAAGGCTCATCACACTCTAGGCACACACAGTCCATGCGGCTGTAGTGACCAAGAGGGAGTTCCCTCGACATATTTTCCGTACTTTGAAGAGAGGGTTGAATTTGGGTTTGAGTACTGTAGTTCCAAGGTACTAACTGAATGGTAAAAGCTCCGAGATACTGCACTAACTGTAAAGAGAGGAGCGAGCGCACGGACAGAAGAAAGAATCAGAGAAACCAGGCTCCGATGCCGACTACGCCACCGCTACTCTGGCGCACCCAGCCGCTCTTTATCCGCAGAACAGTCTCTGCCGGAATCTGCCTCTACCCACATACAGTACACGAAGACGTCAAAGCCTCGATATAACCTACTAGCACAAGCAAGTTACGAGCTAAGCTGGAAAGACTCAGATGAAGTGGGTATAGAGGTAACGAAAAAGGAAAACTCTAATTTCAATTACGAGATCTACTTCAGGGAGAAAAGGAGGACGAGGCGGCGGTTTGAGTGAGATAAGGTTATTCCTTTAACGCCATCCTTCTGCTTTCTTCTCGGTTAGTGAAACATGTCATGACATGGGATTCCGAAGGAAATCTATAGTTACTTGAACAGCCGAGTGCCGAGCTGCATTTCAGTAGTTTCCAATTTCCACTCGACTTTAGCAAGTGCTAACGAAGCTTGATGTACCCAAGGTGACTGCCCAGTGAATACCCTCGACTTGCATATCACTCCAACAGAAGTCTGAGGGCTTGCGCCATATGAACAGCACAGAGTGCGCATTCCATGTCTCTGTGGTTTGTGTGACTGCTGATTTGTTGGTCTGATGTCTAATGAAGTGGCGAGCAAGGTCCCACTGCCTTCAAGCGGTTGATGGCACGAGATACCGAGGTGCATGATCCACTCTAGGGCCGCCCGTCCTGTCGGCCCTGTTTCGAAAATCTCTTTTCAACTTGAGGCGAGCTGAGGTGTAATCCACGATCCCTTCGTCCCGAGACGTATCGCAATGGTGCGTAACAGAACACTAGTCGGTTAAAAAGCTCGTCCGTCTTTGACAGGACCTAGAGATTCCTCTACCATCCGAGGTTCAAGCACAAAGGTACACATGGTCATATACCCTTTACCCCTCACTCATTGACCCCTGTCCCTGGTCTAGATCGTACCTCTACCTCTTTACGAGAGGTGAAGGTCCCAAGATTCATGCTGGGCATCGTAACTCTAACGTCGCGAGGCTGTGCGCCGATTTATCACTACGGCCAGCGGTCGAAAATCATGGTCGGTATATCCAGCAACAAGTTGATCTTTTATACCCGAGCAAGAGCGCTGATAAGGCGGCGAGAGGAGATCGACATTCCGTAATCGTTTGGAGGGATATTATCGTAAAATCGAAAGGTTGGCTATGAACTCTATCACGCCCGCTGCTTAGGCTGGGCCGACAGAGCTTGACCAGATGCCAAAGTGTGTCATAATCTAGAAAGACGCGACGAGCTCGACACCGCGTCGTGAAGCATTCGCGTCACTTGCGGTGACGCTGCGACTGGTGGGTGAAGCAGTGAACAGATGTGGAGCAGAGCTCGTTTTACCAGTGAGCTACGACCGTTTGAAGTCGGACTGTGGCATGTGGTCGTTTGTGTCGGTACAAGCACTCTGTGGAAATGTAATGGTGCGCTGAGCAACCTCTTGCCTAAGCTAGAACATCCGTCCTCAAGACCCATTTATCCCCACTGGTGACTTCATCGCCCTCATGTCTCAAGCATCCTCCCCCACTCAGACCGTGCCAATGAAACAGTAGTCTCCCTGCTTTGGGTTCCACGGTCACCTTCCCTCCTCCATGATCATCACTCTTCCCGCCCCCACCTTTCTTGCCCTTTCTCTTCGTGCCTCCTCCTATATCGTGCGTGCCGGTATAAAAACTCGTTCCACCCCCCTTCACGTCGGACGACAAGTAGATCAGTACCGTCCAGCAGCTCAGTCGGCGTGTACGGCTGTCTAGGGTGGGAGAATCGTAATGCGATCGGAAATAGGTGCCAGTCGGGTAATGATACACCCTTATGTTAGGTGACAGAGCAGGGGCAGCGCCATACTTTGGCGATAGTTGCGGAAGGTACGGCTCGAGCATGCGAAGGATAATCGCGGCTATATCAGGAGAGTCGATAGCACCCCGGCCTGTTTCGGGATACGATCGTACAGATGAGGGCTGTCTCAGCATATATACACAGCGCCTGCTCCTATACTACGCCCAAAATGAGACATTCATACAGTAGTGCGTTATTTGGAGCAAACTGGGACAGTCGAGGAACAGCATACTTTCCACTCACGCGCCGTCCTTTCTGCTTCCCCTTTCCCAGGCTTCTTCGGCTCCTCCATGACCACGCCCTCAGTCCAGCTCCGCACAGCCTTCAAATCAGCGGAGTTCAAGAAGTCATCCACAATGTAAATCTGGGACGGCAGGATCGTTGATAGTGCTAGGCCCGGTCTGGGCTTGAGCGAAGGGAAAGGTGGAGGGGTCATATCGTCTCCATGTCTTCGTGTCCAGGGTGAGGCTAGGATTCTTTGTCCGATCCGCTTTGAGAGCAGCTTTTCGTTTGATCAATGGCTAGGATCTCCTTCAGTGTGATCATGAGATAGTAAAGTGTTACCGGTAAGGACGTGTCTACACTTACATGCAATGACAGCTGCTTTATGCAGTGAGGGATCTTTGAATTGCTTTCAGCCGTCTGGACATCGACGCAATCCGCCAGCGGAACCTTTTTTTAGACCACTCGCTACGGTGGGAATTCCGCCATGTTACCTCGTTGACATCATCTCGTGAATCTAACCTACGCAATAACAGCCTACCCTCTTCTGCTAGTTATCGTCTTGTGCAAGTCATCTTTCCATCACCGATTCTCCTTTATTCGCATCAGAAGACCACCACAAGCTCCGTGAACGGATCACCGATTCGAAAGGAAGTCCAAAAACGGTTCGCAAACCGTCGAGAAGCAAGGAGAACAAACAAGATGTCGTCCGGCTCCGTGATATCCAAAAAGCTAAAATTCAAGGGCGATAAGCCCAAGAAGAAGAAGAGGTCGCATCACTCAGGCCATGGAGGCGGAGGAGACGAAGGCGATGATCTGGCTGCTTTGGCCGCCGCTGATCCCAGGGGTGAGCAGAAAGCCGTTCATATTTTCCAAAGACTTGGTCATCCTTTCTGTCAAACAGCTCCTAAGTATCCTGCTTGATACCGTTGACCAGTCCGTTAGAGGAGACTCAAGCTAAACAGGACCTTGTCGCAATAGGCTGGGTCTTTCCCGAGAATCCATTGGAGATCTCCGGGCCTGCGTTCATTCTGCTTCCTACACAGCCGATGACCTGCCTCGCGGTGAGTGCCCTTTTACATCCTTACTCGGTCCTTGACCTCACCCCTGGCTGCCCAAGGGAAATTGACCTGACACGCCAGCTGTCCAATATTCCGTGTCTACTTGAAGTGCTGATGTGTATCCACAAACCTCCATGCTTTGATGACATAGTGGGACCCGCAACGTCAAAGGGTCTATGCAGCTCCTATAGATATACCACAGGCTCCTGCGGGTATGAACGATCTGAGCGAGGCGGAGATCCTGCAGACTATCGAGCCGAGTGACGTGAATCATGTATGGGTGATATCTAGGCTGTCGGGGAGTGAAGACGTAGTCAGTCTGAGATCAAGCACGTGAGTTTAACGTATCCACTCTTCGTCTCGGCCTCCAAACATCGATTCCTAAGGCAGGTCAGCCTCTTCTGGCGATCTCTGTCACAACGACCCTACATTCACTGGTGATCACCATAAAACCCTGGGCTGACCTGTGCAACGGCTACGATCCCATGGTACAGTGGCACCTTCCTTACCGCCAGTCCTTCTGGAACACTTTCGGCCAGTACACCCTCGCGAGGGCCGCTCGAGGCTTTCATCCCCCTCGCTTCCTCATCATCATCGTCATCGTCATCCTCTGCCCTTTTTCCAGAGTATGCGATCCAAACGCAACACAACTCAAAGTACCTTTCGACCGTCCCTCCAACGGGCGCGGCCGTCGGGAAACTGAAAGCGGAACTCCGAGTCGACGCTGATACTCCGCAGGAGAATGAGACAGTGCGGATCAAATGCCAGAGGGAATTTGTGTTTAAAGCTCGGTTGGCGCAGCAGGAGATGCAGGAGGGCGGGAGTCGTAGCAAGAAGAGGGTATTGGAAGGTGGACCTTCCGAGGGTTCAATTGAAGATGAGATGAAGAAGAAGTGAGTAAGAACCTATGGGTCGACAGAGCTCTCAAGCCTCCAACGGAATTGGCTTCCTAATACACATGCCATGTTGTGTCTTCTCGTCATACTGCTTTATCACTTTCAGCTGACTGATGACTTCTCTGTGCATCTTATAGTCGAGAAGCCCAGACATGGGGAGGCGGCAAGACAATCGTGTCAGAGAAAGACCGAAGAGAGCTGAAGAAGGCGAGGAAGGAGGGTAAACTGGCCGAAGCCATGTTGGACAGACGAGCGGCCCTCAAGAGGTAAGTGCGACCGAATCTGCTTTGCTCTGTCGCCTGTTGCGATAGTATCTCGTGCGTCAATGTTGCGAAAATTCACGCTGATAATGTTCTGCTCTCACCAGTGATCGATATGCCAAGTAAAGGTCAGCATACCATCATCAGACGACCAGTCCTGAGCATCGCCTGTCAGCCTGCTTTACATCACATGATCGAAGATTGAAGTATGCAACACATTTTCAGACTGTATCTGAACGGCTTCTGCAAGAGGTATGGTGATTATGCCAACTATGATGCATGCAGATGTATCTCAACCAAACCCCTCATCGCTTCATCCCGGTAATATATACGAATTTCCTCAATTGTATAATCCCATCGTCTTAGGGCAATACGATGTATTTTTGGAGTTTCTCGGGGATATGCGAGATTAAACCCTTTGATTCGAGCCATACTCGGGAGAAGAGACGAGCTTGATATCTGTGTGACAATGAGGATAACCGTGATCAGCATCATCCAGCATGATTATAGCACTTGCTCTTTACAAGGTATTGGCCGCGTGGTGGGTGGGTGAAGGGACGACGGGGTCCATTGTCAATCCTCAACGGATAGCCGAGGCTCACGATCAATCGGGATTGCAAAAGACCCGAAACAGCTTCGATCACAGGACGGACAGGATTTCGCACTACTCACCGGTAAGCCCCATCACAAAGCACCGTGACCACTGTGCTTCCCTTGCCCTTCCTCTTGGCCAACTCCGCCGCGGCCCAGACATTCAAAGCACTAGACGCGCCAACGTAAAGACCCTCCTCGTCGAGTAATCGGTAAACCATGCCGATTGAAGCGGAGTCGGGCACATGGATGGCACCGCTCAGGAGCTCGAGGTCGGGCTGGAGGTTGGAAGTGACTCGGCCTTGTCCGATACCTGGATAGGGGTGACCCAAAAAAACCTGTGTAAGCAAAGTGTAACCCCAAATCGATGGACGGTCGACCGCAGGGTGTTGTCGCATTCGCTGCATATCTCAAGATATTGTGATGACTGGATCGAGCAACGGTACGGACTCAGGGTCGAGTCCGATAAACCGTTTGAGGAGAGCCAACAACGAGAGCATTCGCGAAATACTCACCCTCGGTGATGGATCCGTTTCCTTCTCGCTGAATCTTGCCATTCTCCACAAGGTTGAAAAGAACACTTCCAGGAGGGTCCGCCAACCAAGCCTCAACCTTGCCACCGCTCTTCTCTGTCAAGTACCTCGCAACACCGGCGAGAGTACCTCCTGTTCCGGTGGAACAGATGAACGCGTCCAGCTTGCCGCCATTGGTCTGTTCCCAGATTTCGGGGCCGGTGGTGACGATGTGCGCGTTTCGGTTGGCAGTGTTGTCGAATTGATTGGTCCAGACGGCGTTGTCGAGAGACTCGGCGTATCGCTTGGCTTGGTGATTGTAGTTTTGGGGGTTGTCGAAAGCGACAGCTGAAGATATCGATAATGGCTGATGTCAGCAGCTGTTACACCGAATCTATTGCGACCAGTAAGTAGCCCGCAAGTATCCGTGCATGTGCTGGACCGCCGTTATGTGCCCGTGTTGTGAGATCCAATCGGCGTCGCGCGACTCACCCGGTACAGGTCTGACGTCCGCTCCCAACATCCTCAACAGGTCGATCTTCTCCTGACTCTGGGTATCAGGCATGTAAATTACACATTGGTAGCCCTTGGATCTGCAGACATGGGCGAGACCGATGCCGGTGTTACCTGCAGTACCCTCTACAACCGTACCGCCAGGTCGGATGAGGCCCTTCTCTTCAGCGTCTTTGACGAGATAAAGCGCCGCTCGGTCCTTGATCGATCCACCGGGCGACATGAATTCGGCTTTGGCAAGAACGTTACATCCCGTCTCTTCTGACAGCCTGTTCAGTCGGATCTGTAGATCCAGCAATAGAATCAACCAATGGTCAGTCGTGCCTCGACATGGCGACGTTCCTCAGCCTGTTCAATAACCTTCGGGGAATCAGTGAACGGACTCACCAAGGGAGTGTTTCCTACAGCACCGACGAAACCCTCGACTTCCCTTCCGTAGCCAGTGACAGAGGTAGCGTATGTCCTTCGGACGAGGGGTCGGGCAGCTGCTCGAAGCAGTCGGACGGATTGTACGGCCACCATCCTATTCTGTCTTTGAAGTGGTTTTTGTTTCAGTTGCAAGCTGAGGAGAAGCGAAAGAAAGAATAAAATGTAGTCGACTTTTTAGTCGTTTGTTTTTGGATGAAGTCAGCAGGCGGCTAGCAGCTACCTTCAGCTTCGTATCTCGCACATCTCGCATCTCGCTCATGCCGAATATATAGAGCTCTAGGCTGAGCACGTCATGTCACCCAGGAACCATCTGATAGAAATCTGGAATCACCCACGTGGTGGCCATGCGGAGAAAGAAACCCACGTTTTGCCGGAGATTCCGAGCACTCCGACGAGATTTCGAGCTCGAGATCCTCGAGATTGAGCGAGAGACACCCACACCACAAAATGATCAACAACGTCCTGCCCAGAGGATTATTTGACATCATCGAATCACTACCAAGCGCTCGCACCTGGCCCGCCCACAACAGCAGCTTCGCGACCCCTGTTCGCCCGACATGAGCTCCATCATCCGCGCCAGTCGGCCATGCGCCTTCTGTATGCGCCGGATCCAAGCAGCTCGAGCAAACACGCCGGCAATAGCATCCACCTCGGTTGTACGACTCGGGATCGGGGCGTCAAGCAGCTCGCATTTTCAACAAAGAGTGGGAAGACCGTATAGGAGAGATGCGTCGACTACAGCTAGGGTCACAGCGCGAGCTGCTGCTGTTGAAACACAAGCGAGCAAGAAACGCATAGATATGAGCGAGTTCCCGCCTGAGCGGATACGGTGAGCTTTGCGACTCGCAACTATGATATCCAAGCTCACGATGACCTTGCAAAGGAATTTATCTATTATTGCGCACATCGATCATGGAAAATCCACCTTGGCAGATCGACTACTACAGGTGAAGCGGCCACCAGCTACAAGGATTTCATCGCAAAGCTTGACTGACTGACTCTCCTTTCGCAGATGACCGGCACAGTGCCAGCTTCGTCATCACCTCAATTTCTCGACAAGCTGAAAGTTGAACGGGAGAGAGGCATCACAGTGAAGGCGCAGACGGTCTCTCTGATACATACGCATACCGACGGCCATAAGTACTTGATCAACTTGATCGATACGCCCGGACACGTGGATTTCAGCTATGAAGTTTCCAGAAGTCTAGGTGCATGTGAAGGTGGCTTGTTGCTTGTGGATTGCTCTCGTGAGTCAGCTTCCCGTCTCGTCTTCATTGATCACACAGAGTAGCTGATCTGGGTGTCACAGAGGGCATCCAAGCGCAAACATTGTCCGTTTTCCATCACGCTCTCGAAGCAGAACTAAAGCTGTTGCCGGTCATCAATAAAGTCGATCTACCGCACGCGTACCCGGATGAGACCTCTGAAGAGATCGAGACCTCACTTGGTCTGCCAATTGAAGACCATATGAGGATTAGCGCCAAGTCCGGACTGGGTGTAGATGACGTACTGTCAAACATCGTCGACGGATTGCCTCCGCCAAAGAAGAGGGAGATAGACGACGGCAAGCTCAGAGGACTGATTTTCGATACTTAGTGAGTCAGCTGGCTCCTGCTACCCTGCATCATTGCATAGTCACGTATCCCAGCTGAGCATGTGTGTGCGTTCATTTATATAGCTATGACCAATTCAGAGGGGTGGTTTCGCTTGTTCGGATATTTTCAGGTACTCTTAAGAAAGGAGACAAGGTCCGGTTTCTACAGGCGAACAGGAAATATGAGATTCTGGAAGTCGGGATACATAACCCGGAGGAAGTGCCGGTCGACGAGCTGAAAGACGGTCAAGTAGGGTGAGCTCTACGTATAAGCTCAGGTTGAGCTCCGAGAGTTGCAGCGACTGATCGTCGTCCATTTCTACAGATATGTCGTGTGCAACATGAAAAATTCAGAAGAAGGTGAACTCGAAGGACTTTCGTCGAGATCCAAAGTTCCGTAGCTCATGTACTTTTAGCGTTCATCGGTGACACGATATGCTGGGCGGACAAGCCGGTTGAGCCTTTACCAGGGTTTAAGCCTATGAAAGCGATGGTAAGTCCCCTCCTCAGAGACGCGATATTCGCACGCGATTGACCTTCATCCTCAAACAGGTATATGCCGGTATCTTCCCGATGGATAGCTCAGATTTTCCCAAGCTAGAAGAATCAATCGAAAGGGTGAGTTGTTATGTGCGGTGCGTTATATCTTGTAAAGCATGAGCTGATGCTCATACCTGTTTCAATCAGCTGACGCTGAACGACCGGAGTGGTAAGTGCAAGAAGACTTGTCTAGACGAGGATTCACCGACTGATACCACGAACCAGTTTCCGTGCAAAGGGAATCTTCCGCCGCTCTGAGTCAAGGCTTCCGTCTAGGCTTTCTGGGTACCCTTCATATGGACGTCTTGTGAGTCATCCCGTCAACCAATTGGATGGAGCGTTGGGCTGAGGCTGACCGTACACGTAGCAAACAACGTCTGGAAGACGAGTATTCGTCGGAAGTCATCGTCACCGCACCGACAGTGCCATACAAAGGTCAGTCGGCCTGTCACATCCGGTCAAACAATCGATTTCATGTGCTGATATTCAACAAACAGTCGTCTACTTGAATGGCACTGAAACCTTCATATCCAATCCCGTCGATTTCCCCGAGGTTACTAACGCCACACATCGTATAGCGCATGTCGAAGAACCGATGAGTGAGTGAGCTCTGGGCCTGGGAATCAGGCGAGGATAGCTGTGCTGATCAACTGAAAAAGTCAATGCAACGATATTCGTACCTAATGGTAAGTTCATATCTCCCTCAGCGCGAATTTACCGATTCTCTCTGACCCTACTCGCTTTCAGAATACATCGGCGAGATGATGGATCTGTGCGCGCGATACCGAGGCATACAGCAAGAATACCGTATACTAGAAAATTCCGATCGTGCGATTCTGCGATACCAACTTCCGCTAGCGGAGATCGTTACGGACTTCTTTTCAGAGTTGAAGAGCGCCAGCTCTGGTTTCGCGTCCTTCGACTACGAGGAGGCTGGATATGTGCAGTCGAACTTGGTCAAGGTAGGTTGCAGCCGGATCAACAATAGTAGCCGTATACACCCAAGCTGACAATTTCTCCAGCTGAACATTCTTATCAATGCCAAACCGGTAGACGCGCTTGCGATGATCGTGCACAAGTTTGCCGCGCAGTCGATCGGTAAAGCCTGGGTCAAGAAACTGAGTGAGCAAATCTTTCCCCTCCTTCTGACACCTGCTGAATCCTCAGCTGAAACCGTCATGGCTTGTCAATGCAGAGGAGGTCGTTCCTCGTCAGCAGTTCGAGTTGTCGATTCAGGCGGCCGTTGGTGCTAAAGTAATTGCGCGAGAGAATGTCTCGGCATTCAGAAAAGATGTCACCGCGGGATTGTACGGAGGTATGTCTACTTTGTTTTCAATCAGAATGCCCGCAAGTGAAACTCAACCTCTTCAACGGCGAATTACTGAATTTTGTCGCATCGCAGGACACTACGACCGAAAGCTCAAGCATCTGAACAAACAAAAAGAAGGCAAAAAGCGACTCAAGAAACTAGCCGGTAACATCGAGATTCCACAAACGGCGTTCTATCAAGTACTTTCGTCTAGACCGAGATCCTTCTCGACCTCTGCGAGACGCTTCCCTGCTCTCGCTGCCCATCCCTTTCCCTCTTTTCCACCTGGTGACGTGATTCTCGGTCGTGGGTTGTCGGCCTTCCTCTCCTCTTCTTCCACAGCGGCGACATACGAAGATCCTGTCAATCGACATATACCTGCTCAAATCCCATCATCCTCGGAACCACTTCTGGAGGGAGAAGCTTCGTTTCCCAGACCAATCGATAGACACTCCATCTCGCCACACGAGCGATCATCAAAACTCGCCGCCTTGACGCGAATGACTTCCGTACCGCCACCGCTCGACGTTACCGCCTCTCGAGTGATGGAGACATACACCGACCTTATGTACTCTTCGCCCGACTCGCACGTGTTCACTGTGAGCGAAGTGCACGAGATCATATCAGCTTTGCGTACGCTGCAAGCGAGAGAAGGAGGGGATCGGCTTCTAGCCGACGAACAACTTGCACCGCTGTTTGCGGAGCTGAAGGAGATGATAGGAGACAAGACCCAAGCAGTCAAGGGATTGGAACTGCTCATGCTCAGTCTGGGATCACATAGCAAGCGTCGACCCAAGACAACAGACATCCAAGAGGCCGAAACGGAGTTTCGCAAATTGTTCCCCAGAGTCCCTGCGACTCATGACCTCGCCACTCAGAGGCGGTACAGGGCATCAATCAATCATCTGATGTACCTCTGCGCGCTCGCAAGTCACGAGTCACGATTCGGTGATTGGTGGGCAAAGCTTCACCGAGAGAATATCCCTTACGACAGCTATTCGTACTTGGCCAAACTCATACTTCTCGAAAGGTCAGAAAGGGTCGAGGACATCCCGGGACAGCTTCGGAGGATGCTCGAAAAGGACGACACCGAAATGACCAAGGCCGACCGTGGGGTGCTAGTGAATTTCGCGATTGCCGCTTTCGCAAGAATTGGCCGGTGGGACGTAACAACCCCTGCTTACGCCAAGATCATATCATTGGAAGACCAGGCGGACCTCGACACCCTCCTGCCGGCGCATATCAAGCCCGAACCCCTGATCCCGGTGCCGGACGCGAACGAAATCGAGCTGTCAGCACATCTGTTCGGCCCTCTCCTCTCGTCATATGCGGATCAAGGCAACTTCACAGCCTCCCTGACGGTCCTCAAGCATATTTTTGAGAACGGCTTCACGCCTTCAAAGAGGGATTACATGTCCCTGTTCAAGGGATTTGCAAATCACGGACAAATTCCCGCCAACGGAATTGGCGAGATAGGTCGCGTGTTCGGTCTCAACGTCAACGAGTATTCAAGACCAGATCCAGTGGCGGGCGAACTTGACGCCAGCGGTCCAATGGGACCTATTTCGAAGCTCGGTAGGAGTCGAAGGGAAAGTTTTGAGGAAAGGTTGACTGAAATTTGGGAGCGGGGAAATATGATGTCCACGCCGCTTCTGAACCACGGCCGTATCGCTCGACCTACATCAATCAACCAGAGCGCAAGCGGTTGGACGGTCGAAGCACTGAACGATGTCTTCGAGTCATTCATGTCAATCACTCCTCGCCTTCGACACGCTACTCCGTCCTCATCATCTTCAGAACCGGAATTGAAGGCGCCCAACAAGAAAGCCGTATGGCTCATCCTGCGCGCGTTCGCTCGTGTGTCCGGCGGTGATAAGGAGAGCATCAGGCGCGTCTGGGAGGCGTTGGAGACCAAGTTCGGTAAGGGGAACGAGGAAGGATGGGTAGGTTGGAAGGTTGATAACAGGCTCCAGTGGGCGATGGGGATTGTCTACACTTGAACGACTAGTGGATCTGCAACCCGAGCGATGTGGTCTCAAAGACCGCTTGACGATGACAACCTCAAGCACTAGCCGAGATACCCAGCATATCATTATACCTGCATCGACATACACATGCTTCATGCCAATATATCTGCCAAGAATCAATAGATTCTGGGATCATACCACGACCGGCGCCAACGACTTCGCACGATCCGTCCATCGAGAGGTTCAGGTGTGACGGCGATGGACGAAGGAGTCAAGGTGATGGTTGTCTTGAAAGATAGGCAACGCTGCACGTTATGCGCTGAGCCCGTACTGGCTAGATGCGCTATAATTCTACGTCCTCGTCGTCGTAGGCTTCCTTGATCAGTCGGTAGATGTATGAAGGGGAGTGGTCGCCTCTGCGAAGCATATCATCGATGATGAACAGGTTTCGTTTGATTCATTATCAGCAAGGCGCTCTCTTCTTTTTTTTTTCATCCGTCAAAAGAAGTATGGGATACAATCGAAGCCAGTGACTCACTCATTCGTGACGAACAAATTGACGAGATCTGGTCTGATATAATCAAAGTACGGGTCCACGACCTCTACACCTTCTTTGCCGCCCCCTCCACCATTCCCGTTGGTTCCCATTACATTTCCGGGACTCTGGAAATCCACGGCACCATACTCATGGTACAAGTTCCAGGCAGGGGCGAACTTGAATTGCCCTGTAGTAATTACCACGGGCTTGGAGTGTGACTTGGCTGCTAGCGCACATGCTAATGATCCGGATAAGGCAAAGAGGCCTCCGTTGGCGAGGACCGAGTGAGCGCCTAGAATGACTTTGGTCACTCGTGGAAGCAGGGCATGGATCGACGAGTCGGGTATCAAGATGGTAGGGATTCCGGACGATGAGAGGGACGTGGCGAGAGAGTGGCCGAGGTAGCTATTGGAGCACAAGTAGTCAAGGATGGTGTCAGTGTCCAGCTTGACCATATCATAGCGTCACACCAGGTTGCCGTAGAGGGCGATGAAATAGATTCGTGGTTGTCACGGTAAGGTCGATCCATATGCACGGTTGTGCTGTGACGATATGATAGACAGAATCACACGGTGTGTTACTCACGATGGCGCTGACTCGGCGACGACGACGGTGAATTTTCTGTCCCTGTAAGCCTGCTTCAAGAACGCTTCGACAGTCTTCGAATGGCCCATGGTCAAGATGATTTCGCTACGAAGTGGTACGTCAGGTCAACTACTACTCAAACGTTCCGAGTGTGATAATGCAGACACGACTTATCACTCACGAGGAATGAATATGCTCTCTGGCGCCCTTTGCTACATCCTCATGTGTCGTCTCCAGCTCGCCTACAACTTCATCAATGGCCTGTATCAGGACAGGCTTCAACCTTGCACTGTGTCTCATGAATTCCTCGCTGTCCATACGGCTCAGCTGGCCCGCGATCCCAGCGCCGATCCCAGGAGTCTCGGGCACGCCACCTTTCGTAGGACTGGCAAACAAGCTCGAGGTGCTAGCTGAAAAAGACATGTCGACCAACGAGCCACTTCGTTCGAGCTGAGCTCTGGAATGACGCATAGCGACGAAATTTGACAAAGACGTCTGACGAGATAGCTGCGCCGGAGAAGGAAAAAATTGGAAATCGTTCACGTTGGTCGTCGAGAGATAATGGTTATTCGGTGCGCTGAGTCCTGGCGTCGATGGTCCGAGGTATGGCGTTTCAGGCGCTGAAGGGGGAGCGGAAGTGATATGAGCTGCAGCGGCTGCTCGGTATTCTTCCCTGATCAGTCGCAAAATCCGTCGAATGATGTTGGCAGCGGCAAGTTCTGTGTTGTCGGATGGGAGCGGAAAAAGGTCAATTTCCGCATTGCACAATTCCAAAGCTTGGAAGTACAGAGATCCGTAAGTTCGGTAAAGGAGACATGCTTTTCTCACCTTTCGGATTCGCGTCGATCAGCTTCCTCCCGACCATCTTGATCAGACCTAATAGCTCATCGATGGTAGAATATCGCGCGCTCCTAACGATATTTTGCACAACAGCAGCGGTAGCTAGCGCGACGTTCAATGACCCGACGATTTGCCTACACGAAGAAACAAAAACGGTTGAGCAAAGGCATAATGTCGTCAATCGGGTGACAAGAAGGACGGCTCACCGGCGTCGTAGAGACGTGCAGAGAGCTTCTGTGAGCCTCGCATTGGGATCATTTGGTCTCTGCAGCGACTGGTCAGCTGAGAAACACCATGAGGCGTTTCAAGAAGGCTCGATACACCATATCATTTGGACTTACCATAGCTAGTGCAGAAACCATCTTGTATCGATCAATCGCGCTGACAGGGTTGCGGCGGTTTATGATCTTGCAGAGCCGCTCTCGGAGGATATATATAGCAAAGATGGCAACTGAAGTTTATGCAGCGAACTCGAAGACTTGACGGTTGAGATTGATACTTTGAAGTGACTAACGTTTTTGATCAGAGCATTGACAGTCACTGTTAATTGTTCTTGGGCGAGTTAAACTAAGGTTGATGTACGGCGAGTGAAAGCCAGAGTCACGTGACAGAGAATTGGCATAGCGGTCTCTTTGGCTTCTTGGACCCCGCCTTGTACGCCCTTTCAGTGCCCTTCATCATATCGACCAAGTCTTTCTGTTTTTTGACGAAGTAGCTCAAACCACCTAGCATATCCAACGTACCTCATCATCGAATTCCTCCCGAGTCTCAGTTCGCCCGCCCCGCCGATTCTCTTGATCGATCCACACTAGCATACCCTCCTCCTCCTGCAAACCCACCCGAGAACATGGCGAAACCTTCCTCCTCGGCGACGAGGATCGTCCAGAATCTGCTATCGAAGCATGAACACCTCTCGACGCAGCAGATGTTCCAGATGTCAACCGAGAACATGCGCCCCATCTTGCAGCCCGCGCACATGATCGACAAGGACGGGAGGATCCGAATGAAGAAGGTGTCGAATATGCGTGAGGGCAGGAGACCATGGGTTCCTATGCCCACGGCGCCGTTTCCCGATCATCCATTCAAGAGCGTCAGGTGAGTTTGGGTGAACGGTGGCCATATGAATCTCAAACTCGCACGGAAGGGGCTTGCATACGAAGATTCGCATGTTGACATTGGTCTTGTCGTTGTCTCAGCTTCTTGAAGAGAACCATTCTGACCTCTCTCGAATCGCAAGGCCTGATACACAAAGCCCGTATCGAGAGACCAATCGAAACCGACCAAGAGCGTCAAGAAGCCATTCAACAAGCGATGAAACTCACGAGAAAAGCCGAACGAACAGCATTACGTCTGAAAGAACCCGTGCCGCCGCCCAGGCAGCCCAAGACCACCGTTACTGAATTCGCCTGGAAGATGGGACCACGACCGGAGTTGACGGAAACTGAGAAGAAGCAACGAGTGGCGGACGAAGAAGATGAAGAGATGGACTTTGACGAAGATCTCGAGGCTGAGCGTGCTGATAGGGAGAGATCGATGAGGCTCTATGCTGCTTCGTTGGGTAAATCCACCGATGCCGCACGGGCGGGCGGAGGAGCAGGCTCGAGCGCAGATGAATGGGCGTTGAGATGGGATCAAGCCGCTAGACTGGAAGAGTCGTTCCATCGAGCCAAGGAGATTGAAGCTGAACAGATCGCTCAAAGAAGAGCCGCGAGGAGGGAAGCGTTCAAGCTGGAGCGTGAGCAGAAGAAGGCTGAGAGAGCGGATGACGAGGCGAGTGGAAGGATGGAAGCTATACGTGCGGAGAGAAAGAGGATTGAAGCGCTTGAAGCGATCGAAAAGTACGCTCAGCAGACTGGTGAGGACGTCTCGGGCTGGTATGAGGAGTTGGGTATTGGACAAGGGGAGACAATACCCCTCAGTGAGGAGAAAGAGAAGAGGATACGAAGAAAATCTGGGTTTGGCCTGAGATAGACAGATCGTAGGACTTTAAAAGGGGGAAAAGCAAAGAAATGTTGTAGCAGCATGTGTAAAATAATACAGATACAATACATCACTGTCATAGAATAAACAAGTACGTCTCTCGATATCATGCACCATTCGCATCTCCCGCGGCCCTTTTCGTTGCCTTCTGCCCGCCACCCCTCGCTTCTCTTCTCTTCTTGATCATCTCCATGCGCGCTTTTAGTGAAGCGACTCTTGAGTCGGCGTCCTCCCTAAGTATGAAGAAGTCAGTCAGTCACCGTCCTATTCTTTTGTATCGGTCACCCCTGTGAGGATCTCCTCCTGGCTTGTGCGCTGTCCCGGCATGTGAGTGCAAGCTGCAGGGTGGCTATGCTGTTTCGAAGAGGGACAGGAGTGCGGTGCTGAGTATACCACTCACTGAGCTCGTTCCTCCTCTTCCAGTCTTTGCACAATCTCTTCCCTTTCCTCTCTTTCCAATCTCGCCCTTCGTTCCTGCTCACTCTCCTCAGGCTCCTCCTCTGCTTCTTGTTGCCCCACTTGTCCATCCGTAGCAGCTGAATCTTGCACTATACGTACAGGAGCGGCTTCGTAAGATGCTTGACCCGGTATCACCTCCTTGTAAGTCTTTCTCCTCCCAGCGGCTGTTGTTGGCGCTACTGTCGTAGGTGTGCCTACAGCGAGAGGAGGAGCGATCGAGGTGGAAGGCTCATCTTGAGTTAGCGAAGATAGGAAGTCGTCCAGCTCCGAATCGCCCGTCGGTGCAGGTGGTCCACCGGCGGTAGCAGAGGCATTCGAGCCAGATGAAGGTCCAGCTTGATCCTGGGTCTGCTCTTGGTCTTCGTCTTCATCATCAGAGCCAGGCAGCGTCGAAGGCCCGTTCCCAGCTGAGAAGAAACCAGCGGGCAAGATCGATGAAGACGCAATCCCATTCTCCACCTTGGACACCTTTGCCCGCTTTGATGATTCCCCTTGACCACCAGAGATCGATTCTTCCGCCGGCCGTTTGGACTGAGATTGTGCTTTGGCAGCTTGGGCTTGAGCTTGAGCTTGGGCTTTCTCCCTTTCGGCCTTTTCGCGAGAGACGGACGTTCGATGTTGTTTAGTCAAAAGATGGGCGTCCCATTGTTTCACTGAGTCAGGAGTCAGCGTCAGCCAGCGGCAAGTTCACCTCCATGACCATCATCGTGATATCCCTCCTATTGTTGAGGGCAACAGAGGTATGGCCTGGTCTCTGTTTGCACTCACCAGGTACAGCGCAGATAGAACATCTCAAGACTCCAGCAGCATTATAGCTCGCGTATGGGTGCTTTATTCTAGCTTCGGCCTTTTTGGCTCGTAACAGCGATTTTGCGTCCATCATTCGGTTTCCGCTCCGCTCGAACACCTGGATTTTTAACGCTGACACGAGGTACTTATACGAATGACGATTTGTTTGGAAGTTTCAAAGAGGATGACAACAAACTTGTTCAGATGAACGGGCTTTCTCTTCTCGTTGACTTGACGGTGGTGTATGGTGGTGAAATTTGATCCCGTCCTCCACTTCGTCCGTCCACCTAGCTCCTGCTCAAATAGCGATCACTCCTTCTTGACCATCTGGAGTTTATGGAACTCTTGCTGTTCTTGATTCACTTTTACCAAATAACACTGACACCTCTGGTATATGGAGTAACATGAAGATTGCATGGCTTACAACTCTCCTCTTGTTCTGGGGGGGGGTGGTGTTAGCCGATACGGAGATCATCAACTTCCGTCTACCATTACCGGCCGATTCACGCCCGGCTGCATCTGCGGTGATAGGGAAGTCTACCAACTACACGGGCATGTGAGTGACACTGGTCCATCTTTCTTCTGACGGTATATATACTTTCTTCTGATTGGGGGGTAAGGTAGGCCGCTCCATTCCTCAGACGCCTACAATCGCTGACGAGAATATTGTGATACTGCGCACGAACAGCCTGAAACCCTGTGAACCTCTCTCAATCACACTATCTCCCTCCTCAGCTGAGCAGAAGCTGAAGATCGACTTGAGCGGCTGGCAGCACGATGCTTGGACTATCAGAGCTAGTTGGCCCGGATCCGTGAGTCGCTCCTGGCCCCATTCACCTAATATGGCGGTATTCATCAACGAAGCGACCTGGGACCTTGTGCTGATTCGGGTGCCTGATGGCAATGCGCCTCGTTAGCATCCCGCTCGAATCACTCTCACTACTCCAACGACTAATGAAGGCATTACAATAAAGGGCTCAGCTTTATCCCCACGAATGCCACATCCGCTTCTATATCACCTCCCTCCGTATCTGCAAATGTTGTTTCAGCCGGCAGCACCTGGAAGAACACTTGGGCCCAAATACCCCTTGCCCTCACGGGATCCGGTATCACCCAAGGCAGAGGCCTTCTCCACACCAGTGATACTGGTGCTAGAGCCGCTCGTACTAGGTGTAATACCAAAGACGGCCCTGCCTGCCATTTCGGTGATCGTACTCATTGCTGTGGTCACCGGTCTATGTGCCCCTCAGCTAATCAGATTGATAGGACGTCTAGTGAATTCTGTGGGAAGGGAGGCGTCACGCATCAAGACAGACTAGCTGTATGCTCTTGTATTATATGCATGTGTTTGTTTCTGGCGTATCTTGGTTACACTGCGCTGTTTGTCTGCAAAGCTGCAAAGCTGCACAGCGTTCAGTACGCAGCAATGTACATTTTGGGCTAGTACTATACGTCGTTTTGAGACAGCTCTGGCGGCGGTGTGATAGTGGTAGAGCTTTAGAGTACAACAGCCGCTTCGACGCCTTCGATTTCGGCCACCTCCTCAGCCGTCAGCGAGTCTGGCGCGCTGCGAGTGCCGTTTGATATCGTCCCTAAATTGCCATTACTGGGCTTGAGAGCCTCATCCTTCTGTGCCCTTCCCGCCTGGAATCCGTCCACATTGTCGTCGGCGCCCACTTGTGGGATTGCACTTCCGAGCGCGCTACGGTCTATAGCCGCACTGTATTTCTTGGAAGCTTCCGCCACTGACCCTAAAGGGTGTGAGGGTGGTATCTGCCCCTTTCCGTTCACCGAGACTTTCGCTTTCTGTTGACGATTTGCAAGCTTTTCTCGCTGAGCGATGATTGGCCAGAAGTCCGCCTTTTCCGCAAGGGTGAACTATTCGAGGTCGCAAATTAGCACAAGCGCACAGCTACGAGTGCGATCTGGTCTAGAAAGTAGCAATGAGAGGTGAAGTAGCTTCTGCGTATCACTCACCTCCGATTTGGACTCCAAGACACTAGGTACGGGCAGTCCAAACGGGTTACTCATGGTCTCCGGCCGTCGAGTCGTAGCCGCCTTCCCTTTCGAAGGCAAAGCTATCTTCCCGTTCTTTGGGGGTTCGTCCAGTGGCTGAGACGTCGTCAGATTATCGGGCGATCTTTCGCGACGCGAAGCAGCCTGGATCAGGTATGGTACTCGTTGCGTCTGCTCAGCGGCAGGCTTGACCAAAATCTCAGCCTGGCTTCGCCGAGAAGCAACAGGCTTTGTGTGTGTACTTGAATGCACCGATGGTGTTTCCGGAAGTGAAGCGGGGTTGCGCAAGACGACGTGAGTGCCTGCTGAGGTCACAACGGTATCTAGGGACCGGTGGAATGTAACAGGCATCGCTGGTGTAGGTGTAGGTGTAGGCGCAGGCGCAGGACGGATCGGACGATTGAAGATTGGATACAGTGGACGGTCAATCTTCTTGGTCGTTGGGGCTATCGCATCAGTATTTCCGTCAGTCGGTACCGGTGACTGGCCTGTAGCTACAGGTGCGGGCTGCAGAACAGGCTTGGTTTGGTGTGTAGTTTTCGTCAGAGTGACCATTTTTGTCTTCTCTTTGATCACACCGACGACCTCGCCATCGTCATCCAGCTCAACGCTAACATCACTCCTCAACCTCTTTCCATAAGTCTTGACCACTCTTGGGGATGATGATACCGCTTTCTGGTCAGACTTCTTCGAAGGGCTGTCGGCGGCCGCTTGATAGTCCGTTTCGTCCAGCTGAGCACCCACAGAACGGCGCTTGCGCTTCACAGAGGATGTTGAGGGGTCGCGCAGCGCTGCCACTCTAGCCGGCAGGACGATTGGCGGTGGGGTGAGAGAAGGAGACGGCGAAGCTCGGGAAGGCGTGGACTGACGGCTATCGGCCTGTGTCGACGTTTGGATTTTGGGTCTAAAGCCAGTATGAAATGAGCTCGCCTCTCGACAAAGTCAAGGACAGCAACCGTTGCGGATGCCGGAGGTTTCATGGTCATTCGGGCTACAACTCACTTGCGCTGTTCAGGCGGCAGAAGCTCGTCAAATCGCTTCATGACCTCTTCTCCTTCCTTGATCAGCTGACTCTTGAGCCAATCCGTTCCTTTCTCCTTGATCTTCTCTTTACCCCTCGCCCAATCGTCGGACCCTCTCGTGAGAATCGTGGAGACCACAGAGCTCCAGGTGAGCTTTGGCATGTTCCTCAGCAAGTCGATACGCGACCGCATCTTATACCTCTCGAATTGTAGTGTTTCCTTCTCGCGGATCCGCTGGCGGCGCTCGAAGACTTCGTACTTCTTGTGTAGCTGCATGTAATATGCGTCGGACGTGTCTTCGTCGGGCTATCATCGTGATTAGCTCGTCTCCACCAGAGAACATGGTGAAGGGTGGGGTTGAGGTGCCGGGGCACTGGCTTGATATGGGATTTCTCATGATGCTTGACTCACCTCATCCCCTATCCCGCCCCTTCTCAACCTTTTGACAGGGCTCACTATCCCAGCGACGCCCCTTTGCCTACCTCGTCCCGTCATCTCAAGTTCCTCCCTCGCCTCCTCCTCATCATCTTCTCCTGCGCGCACCATCACCCAAGAAGGGACCTCGATCTTCTCTTCTTTCCCCAGTTTCGCCTCTTCTTGTGTATCTGCTTTCTTGCGCGTCGGCGTGAGCGTTATGGGCGGCGGTTCGGGCTGCGCGGACGATATGTGTTTCGGAGGTGGCTGGACGAAAGATAATGGGATGGACGTCAGATGAAATGGTAGATCGTCTGGCGGTGTCGCCGTCGGTTCACCTATCAATATATGAATTCGTAAGCTCCGGCTCGTCCTGAGCCAGCCATTGACCTCGATGCAGCAAAGGCCAGCTGGCAGCAGGCGGACTCACCCCATCTCTCGAGCCAATCAACAATCATCTCCTCTACCTCCCTCATCCCTTCTCCGCCTCCTGCTGACCTCCGTATCCTCGCCGGCAAAACACGTCTGCTAGGTCCAGCTTCATTCGTCCCAGCCCCTGCTCCGGCCCTAGATGCAGCTTCTGTCGACGCTATCGGCGGTCCCCCTTCTTGTCCCAAAGCCGGTGCTTTACCCTTGCCTTTGACATCTTTTGTAGTGGTTTGCCCTTGTCCATGAGCGGATGATCGCGTCGGTCTGCCAGACGGTCCAGCTTCCACCGGCGAATCCGCTTCCATTGCCTCGTCACCTTCGTATTCGGAATCTGTGAGGTCGGACGAGATCGTGCTGTTCGGAGAAGCATAATTCACACCTTGAGAAGGCCGGGCTCTAGTCGTACGCGTCGAGCTCGAGCTGGGACCAGCGAGCGCATTCTCGCTCTGACGCGTTAAGCGGGAAGACGAGCGAGGCTTGATAGGTGACATCCCTCAGAGTGTCTCAGCCGAGTGAGTGACATGCGCGCGTAGAGTAGACAGGATGGAGAGCCAATGGAGGAAAAGGATGGATGGGTACCCGTTGCCGCGAGAGCCGTGAGGAAAGGAGCGAAGGATCCGGTCGAGGCTGTGATGAGCACGAATGACGTGCCCAGATAGAGTTTTGCTCCTCTATGCTGTGATCTCCGAATACTTGCGTATGAAAAAGAAAGACGATGGGTCTCGATGAAAGGCGTGACGATGTCATGGAAAGAAAAATCGAGACAGTCCCGCGACAGGTGCTGTAATCACGTCAACAACAACACTAACGAGCGAACGACGACGTGAACCGAAACCCTCGCTCGGGATCCGATTCCAGCAATGTCAACTTACGCCCATTCATCCTGATCCATTTTCTATCGCTCTTTCTCTCATGCATTACCAACAGGATCTACAACGCAGTCCTACGACCTCACTTTGCGCTGATTACTTACCGACTCTGACGCCTCGACATTGTTCTTGCACTGACTAATCGTCCCAGCATGCCTCTTCACGCTACCCCGTAAGTCCTAGCCCGTCGTATTTGGTATGATGCTGACATAGCGCCCGCTTCAAACGCTTGACGATATGCACTCCCGAAAAACTATACTACCTGATAGATACCCGCACGTCATGAACTCGCTCAACGGTCCTACGGCACCGGAAAAGACGTTCCTCGTATTCTACTCCAATGTCGTCAACGGCCAAATGTGGTGCCCTGTGAGTGAGAGAGACCAGCCTCAACTCCTCCGAGATGGATTTTGGTGGAACAAGGTTCTCCTAGAGGACTAGAGGAAATCAATCGCTGATGAAGCCTGACCGTGGGATACAACTTGGTGTTCCAGGACTGCCGAGATGTCGAGCAGGTCGTCAAGAAGACATTTGACGGACCCGACAAGCCTAGTAAGCCTTACTTTGAATTGCTTCTCTAGTACTGACCCCAAGCGTGGAGACGCTGAGTCCGTTGATCTGGGTTCCAAATAGAGGCTATTATCTACTGGGTGGGATCAGTAGCCGAGTACGTACAGTCCAAGACCTCAGACTCTCCTGGTATCCAACCTTCGTAAGTCAAGAGGATGTCGGCTGATGGGATTCATACGTATAGGTGGAGAACGCCCAAGAACAAGGCCAGAGTCGACTGGAATGTCCAGAGTGTACCTACGATTCTCCGCATCGAGAATGTGAGTATCATTCCATCCATGCCCATCATTGGTCCTCTCTCCCTTATAGCTTGCGACGTATCCTCTCGCTGTCTCGTTTCCACCCGCAAAGCACGTCAGTCGTGGTAGCCGGCACTGAGCCTTCTGCCTCTGCATACTCGATTTAGAAAGAACTCTAAGCTGTCCGCAAATAGCAATGCTAATGGATCGATATGATTCTGTTACTTAGGGCAAGGAGACCGCTCGACTCGTCGAGAATGAGATTCTCGATTCGAGCCGTCTGGCGTCTTTCGTGCGATAATCCGTGCGTCCTGTGTCAAGTCTTGGAAGGGAAAGGGATCGGTACAAATTGATTGATGTACGGCGGCCCAAGCCCGAGTCGTGAGAGAGGAACTGTGGAGAGCAGGCCGTCATCATAGGTAGAATGCCAAAAATCGGGAATCTTGTAGGAATTAGCAGGGCGAGTCTTGACGATACAGGATCGTTCTACTTCTACATGCATGTCATATTTATAGTATTCGCGTTCTAATCCACAGGTTCGAAGCGCTGCGTTGTTCCAACAATGGTCTGATTGTGACTATGAGAACAGGAGGAGATTGGAATCGTTGGGTATTATACTTGATTTATTTACACTTCACATGGCGCTCTACTATCATCGCCGAGATCGGACAGAGGAAAGCGGTTGAGGGTATCCTCTAGAGAAAGGGCGTCGAACACAGCCTCGGAGAGGACTCAGGACTAGACGCTACCGAGCTTGATGTCGAGCTCGACATGGAGCTGGTGCTTGTTCTCCTTCCAAAAGACGGTACAGAGGAGGAACGTCGTAGATGACCTTGTCCTTGACCCTTAGCTGTTCTCGTTGAAAATGATGTAAATGTGGTTGTGGACGTGGATGGCGGAGAAGAGGTGGTGCATGAGGGGAAGATCTCTGATACGATGCGGGATCGGGAGCGATGGCGATGGCAATGGCGGCGGTCTTGGGGCGATGAGCGACCAGCGTCCTGTCGGAGAAGATCTGGTCAGCATTCCTTCAGTCAGTGGAGTCTGATGTCGTCAGCGGAGGCGGGAAGAGCAGCCTGGAGCATCCGCCATGCTCTGTTCAAAGCAAGGAGGGGATGGCTGTACTCACTTCCGAGGTGATCCCCAGCCCTAGCCCCAGCCCAAGCGACGGCGGGTGCGTGCTCGATCGCTGCACTCTTCCCTCCGCTTCTCCCATGACGAGTTGCTCTTGTTTGCCTGCGGCGGCCGAGCGGGCTTCTCCCGACTTTTCGCTATGAGACCGCCTCCTCCTTTCCTCCTCATCTTGAACCCCTCGCTCTAGGCGCAATCGAAGCCTCTTCTTCTCCCGCTGAGAAGCCAGGTACGACACATACGCTCTTTGCTCCTCCTCATCCGGCGGCTCGGTCGACGGCAGCGCTGCTAGGGCTACGGCGAAGACGAGGGATGCCAGTATTATCGGCATGGTGATTGTGGAAGTGTTTGTGTTTGTGGTATGGACGGACTGAGTGCCAGCCAGGCGGATATCTCGGTCCGGCTATGACTTCAAGTTCGCGGGACGCTAGGTATGTCGTCGGTCTAGTGTTGCTGTTGGATAATGGGAAACGGTTGGATGCGATTTCCTCTTGACAGCAAGTATTCGCGAGCCTGCTCGCTTATATGAACCGTTCGGTCCCCTGAGTGTGTCGAAATGACAAGAATGACAAATGTACACGGCCGTGACCATACAGGATAGCTATATTCATAGTGGGGCAGTTGAATAATCAGCTATCTTGCACTTGTGCACGCGCAAAAATCGAGATTGGAGCACCCATTGGATATCCATGTGTAGGGAGGAAGGAGCTCATAATACTTGGAGAGTACGCAAGTCCCCTCAATGAAATTCACGAAGGACCCCAGATCTGTGGAGGGCGAGAACCGACGTACCACACTTCTATAGCTGTACTCGGACTCGTCTCTTCAGCAATATGCAGAGCTCGCGTCTTCTCTGATGCGAGCCATCCGCAGTCTGTAGCTCGAATTCCTTGGTGGGTCCGCTCCGTTTGAGCGACTCCGTTTGAGCGAGGGTGAGCGATGGTCACAGAGGTTTCCCTCGTTGGTCGGACAGCTAGATTGATAGTGTGATAGTTTCGACCGGAGGAGTTGTTTGGCGTGTGGATCAACCAGTGAAGGGCAACGACCTTTTGTAGTTGCGTCTGGATGCTCGTGAGGTATGTAATCTGTCTGAGAACGTACGGGATCAAGCGATCCGAAGGGAGGTGGTGTGTTGTGTTCAATCGTTGATTCTGTTAATCTCTCGCAAAACTCCCATTGTGATTCACGGATAGCGCAGATTTATATTTATTTATCGAAGTCTTCGCACCATCCCTCGAACGCTTTGCTGCGAGAAAAAGCAGCCTTGACCAGTGTGCAGTGACCATGGAATCAATTAAAGCAGTCGGCCCATAGACTGAGCCCTTTTGGGACCATCGTTTGCTAGAGTATTTTAGTCTTTAGCGCAATTGAAGACCGCTTTCGTCGCAGCTGGGTGCACTGATTATTAACGCTTTAGCGCAGAATGAGGTCCCAAATCTACGGTTTCCCCCCTTCCTAGATCGAGTAGAAGAACATTACGCTATCAGGGGTATCAAGGGGCTTTTTGCCCCAGCTATGGAGGTGTGATAGCGTCAGTTGGGTAATATCTCAGGTGCGTTCTGGTTGATTTTCAGGGTTTCTGCTCTGGTGGCTAGTAGATAAGAACCCAAAGAATTAGTGCCGCATGTAGTGCGGTTGTAGTCTGCTACATGCTACTTTATGTGTGCTACGGTGTTGGTGGCTGGCATGTTTCGCCCGATCGCCCACTTGCTGCATTCCGACGACACGCTCAAAATCATGACGAAGTCGGTATATTCCATGTCACATTCCGTTCCTTGCAGCTCTACATGCAATGGCGCACAGTATGGCGATGCTGCTGGTACGAGGTGCTGTGCAATCTGTTGAGAGACGGGAGATCGTCTTACGTGCTGGTGGCTTATAAACTCAACTTGCCCTGTGACTCCATTTATCGTTCCTCGGTGCATCTGAGTATCATATACACATTATTGTCTGCAACCAAGAGCGTCGTTGCAGCATTGCAGGACTCATAGGCAGCTGATATAGTAGATATATGCGTAATATCAAGCGATCATCTACAGCTCGACTCGACAGGCGAGAGAGCGTTCTTTCGCAACTTTCCAGACCTATCCTGAAGATGGGCCTTCCCCAAGTGTAGCATCGAAAGTGCTGACGTACTCGAGTATCAAGTGGAGATTGGTAAATGAGAATATGGTCCCATCGTCTCGTTGGCTAGCGGGTCGCAACTCTGACTTCGCTCCAGTTGAATCCGCAGTGGGCCGTAATCCCGAGTTGAGCCGGCCATCGAGGGCCCGAATGATCTGCGCAGAAAGATGGGCCGTCTACATATAGTTGCACGCAGGATGGTCGTAAGCAGCTATCAAAAAAAAGGGGACGACGAAGAAGAGAACTGACCTGCTTGAACGACTCTGGCACATCTCCAAGCCCGGCTTGGGATTGATCCTCTAACAGCTCAGACGCAGCTTGCTTCACGCCCTCTTTGATGCCCTCACCTCCTGCCCTGTTAACCTCGGCGTTCTTGGCAGGCGTATCAAGTTCAGCTGCCTCTCTTCGCTGTCCTGCCGATGTGTCTTGGATCTCTCCAACCTCAACCTCATCGTCCAGGACGGCACTATCAGTCGCCGTCCTCCCACTTCCTCTCTGATCCGACGCCTCCCGATCGACCAAAGGCTCTTCTGCGGACTCAACCATCTCATTTCGGGCAGGTCTACCCATCCCCTCGGCTAGGCCGCCCACAACGCTTCGAAGTCTCATGATCTCCTCTCGGAGTCCACTGATCTCCTCTCGCACATTCGGGATACTGACATTCCCTCTCAGCATGCCCGCTGCGCTAACGGATGAGGGTGTGGCGAGTGAGGAGGTGTCGTCTGTCATGCCGAAGGACGTATTCGCGGGAGTCGATGTGGTGAACACATCGCCAAGCTGACTGTGCTGTTCTTCTCCGTGTGTGTCTCGAAGACTTGTGTCGTCGGCATGGTGATAGGTCTGTTGAGTGTCGGCATCAAGGTGAGGTAAATATTCATATGCGGAAGAAGTCGCCCGACTTCCGCCTCGAGAGTGAGTCGATCCGCCGCCGGGATACAATGAGGCCGGATCCGCATCGAAGAAATCTGGGAATAGCGCTCCGAGCTGGGCTCTGACATAGGACATCCACACTTCGTCTTGATCCTGCGCAAGCCCAACATCGTAACGGATCTGAGCTTCGTCTTCTGCGGTGAGTGAGGTGTCTTCTTCCCCACCCAGTATCGCGTCTTCATCTGCTTCAGGATGGGCCTCAGGATCTGCTGATCCCTGTCGGCCGTTCGATTCTATCTCCAGGTCACTGGAAGATGGCGAGGCGTGGCGGACCGGTGCGATGGCGTATTGCATAGCGCCAGATACTCTCCTTCCTCCCGCTCCACCGGGACCTCCTTGTCTGCCTTGTGCATGAACAGAAGTCACCCTCTGCCTTGGTGCCGATGGTATTTCCTGCTCTTCGTCTTCGGATTGACGTCCGGTGTGCTCAGCAGGGAGGGCAGAAGTACTGCTTGCTCGAGGCGGAGTGAGCGATACTTTCCCCTTTGGCGAAAGATCAGAGGCGACCCTAGGATGATGAAGAGACGATATCCACCCTTTCGGCCTGCGAGACGGGATAGAGTACTTTGGCAGTCCGTGATATGCTGGAGCAGAGTACTTGGGAGGGGTGGATGGAGTGTGCTCGGCCGGGTGGGTCGGGTCCGGAGATGCTGGCGGGCTGGGTCGGTTTGACGATAAGCCTGGGCGGCTAGGCCTGGGCTCGAGAAGGTCGGTTTTCTCTCCTGTACTAGTTCGACCCTGGTCCGCGTGAAGGGTGGCAACGCCTTCGATTTCTGTGGTAACAGCAGACTGGTCGTGAGGACCAGTACGATCGGTAGAGTCCGTCTGCGCGCTGATCTGGCCATTCTGTTGAGCAAGGCCTTTATTTGACTCCAGCTCTTTTTCAATATGCTCGCCGAGTTTAGCGACCGCTACACCTGGATCTTCTTGTATTTCTGGCCCCTTCCTGTCATCTTTCTCATCGCGCCTCTCCTCGCCTTTCTTTTTCCTCCCTGACTGCGTACTGTTCTGCTCACTTTGCCGTTCCACGAGCGCCGCGCCCACACCCTCAGCGATGTGTAGTTGGGCCTGGCCCTCTTCTTCTGGGTGGTCCGGCGATGTCGGTTGGCTCATGATTCCGGGGTAGCTTGTAGGATTCATCTATTCAGTGGGCGATGAACGTTGGCAGTGCTTTGTCCTGGGTGGCTTTTCAAAAGCGGTATGTCGCTCTTGTAGGATTCAATCAGTAGAACAGCCAGGTATACTTTGTTGCAGGACCGTCAGTAAAGGCGATGTTATGTACATCATCGGAGGCTCAAGCGGCAGACGGTGCAGACAGACGTCTTTACGCGCCAACCGACTGGTCATGTTGCATTGCAAATTTACAGCGCAGATGCACCGCTATTAACCCACACAGACCACACACAGTAAGTACCCTCGGTCGCGGTTGCGGTCGCGGTGATCAGTGCATCATCGATGAACACGCGAGATCACACACACACACACACACACACACACACACACCTACCCTGACTACTGTTTACTATCTTCCACTTGCCCATCATCATCAATCCGCGGCTGCACGTTCGTCAAGCCGTCTTCCGGACTATGTAAGACCAAGATCAAGTATCCAAGTATCTTTACCGTAGCTTTCCTCCACCGTTGCATGCACGATTAATATATACTGGTTGCCATGGCCGGCACCTCCACGTCAACGTTTTGACTTTAATCCACATTGGACCCCCGCTTGCTCCTCTCTCTGGTCCAAAACACAAAACGTAAAACACAAAACACTATCGCGTCAGAAATCGCCATAACGCCAACTTTGTGTGTGTGCTTCGTTGAGGCCACTGATCGACTGCCAGTGATTGATTGGTGGCAACAAACGGAGATAACGGATAACGAGGGGTCGGGGAGGCCGGGGAGCGAAGATCAAATGATATATCTAGCGCGCCGGTTTCCGGTTCCGGTTATTTGTGTATTACAGCAGTAAACCATCCTATTCCTCGATTAGGGGATTGTCTGTTTATCGTCCTTGTCTCCTTCTAGCGTAACGTTGGTTGATTGGTGCGGCAGCTTAACTGCATCGATTACGTTGAGCCCCTTCTATTGAGTCGGCTTCGGACCCGCAGCCAGGGCAGGGCGGGCTGAGGATCGCTGCTCAGATCCCAACTTACAACTGGCATCGCGCGCTTGGTCACAGCGTCATGTCATCCTCCCATCTCGGCAGGGCATAAGGTAACCAACCAGTTGGTTATCACCAGTCGAGCCATAATAACACAGTGTAACAATACAATCAGTGTCGCCTACCAACACCTACCAGGCATCGCATTGCGATCACACCATATCTTGATCACACGCGTTACCATGCATTGCATTTGTATGAATGAATGTGTCTATGTATAGTAGGCAATCCACCATAGTTCATAGCTTTGAGGACGATATCAATCCCACCTCTTGATCGGATTAGTCAGGCCAAGCAGTCCAAGACGTGACGATCACGCCACTCCGCGTCTTTATCACCTCACAACCTCATCGCGATCACGGATGACCTTTCGCATCAGCCGCGTGCGTCCCAACAACTGAACGTCGACAACTTACTATACACGATCTGCCCACTACCGAATACTACCTTTCAGCTTCGTCCCCACCTGCACCGGAACGTGTCCACGCGATCATCTACCGATCCTTTCAAGAACCAATCTCGGTTAACCTGCCTGCTCGCACACCGGTTCGCTCCCACCCATATCTGTTCATTCCGGCTTGGCCTTTTTGAATATCGCTGTCTATCAAGAGGACAATATCAACGTCTATACTCGTCGTTCATCGTCTCACAGACAACTTCGCGGGCAACACCTCACTGGCGGCAACGTCATCATTATCGCCAACCTGCGCATTCGGTCCACCCGCCGATCCCTGTAGTCGAGGCGGAGTACTTAGTCACGCCTAGCATACAGCATACCCTCCTTTGCCCCACATATCTATCGCCTGCATACATCTTGATCGGAAAAGCGAGGACTACGTTTGCGCCCTATACCAGATGGACAATTGAGGCCGTTAGGCCATATCGATACCGCTCTCATTACCCTACCTTCAGCCATATCAACTTACTTTATTACCGCAAGGTACACCCACACCCACCCTAAAGACCTGATCAATCACGGTCCAGTCACGTCTTAGGCCCAGACCGCTACATACACTCAACCCTCATCACTCATCGCTCACCTCCACTTTCCGGCTTCACACACGCACCGCATCCGCATCTAGGTCCTGATCCTGCATCCCCACACTGCTCAGTCTTCTTCCGCTTCTTCTCGTCTTATCTATCTTCCTTTCTCTCTTTCTCCTATACTTTCTGCATCTTCGCCCAAGATGCCAGATTCAAATTCACAACTATCCAAAGACAAGGAAGGACACAGGTCTCATAAGGAGCGGATAGGCAACTATGTAGTCGGCGCCGAGATCGGGAGGGGTAGCTTTGCTACAGTCTTCAAGGGCTATCGATCGGTGAGTACGAGTCCATCATCATTTGCCTTTTGAGTTCTCATCAGTCACTGCTGGAATCACCTTCCCCGCTCTATCCCCGCTCTGCACTGTCTCACATCACTCGAGATACTGCCAAATGTATTCCCGAATGGCGAGTAAAACTGACTAGAATCACTGTCCCGTCATCATTATATCTCATCCTTGTCATCCTTGCTCGCCGGGCGTGCACACCGCGAGATAGAAGACCAAGATTCCTATCGCTATCAAGGCAGTGTCTCGACAGAAGCTCACCACCAAGCTGCTCGAGAACCTGGAGAGCGAGATCAATATTCTCAAAGTGATCCATCACCGCAATATCGTCGCCATGGAAGATTGCTTTGTAAGCTCACTCTTCATGCTCCCATGACCCTAGCTAAATCACAGACAGAGAGACTGACGAGATTCGCATTGTGATTCGCAGAAAAATGATACCCATATCTATCTCGTCATGGAGTTCTGTTCCGGTTCCGACCTCTCCATATACATCAAGAACCGCGGAAAGCTGCCCACTCTCGATTTCGTTCCAAGACCGGGATCGAGCATGGCCAAGCTGGAAAGGAACGCCGAGGGCAAAATATTTTGGCCTCATCCCTCGATCGGTGGACTGGACGAGAAGGTCACCAGATCCTTCTTGGGTCAACTAGGTGAGCTCATTCGATCCTCTCATCTGATGGTCACCAACCGGCTCGAGGCTGACGTGACCTCTTGCAATAGCTCAAGCTGTCAAGTTCCTTCGAGCGCAAGATCTGATGCACCGGGACATAAAGCCTCAGAACCTCTTGATGCAGCCTGCGACTGAAGCTGAAGTGGCCGAAGGTCATCCATATGGGATCCCTGTGCTAAAGGTGGCTGACTTCGGCTTTGCAAGAATACTACCTGCAGCCGCCATGGCAGAGACCCTCTGTGGATCACCGTAAGTTATCCCGTCTACCTCTCCGCCTTGAGTGTCAGCTAACCTTTGCTCAGGCTGTATATGGCTCCCGAGATCTTACGGTACGAGAAGTACGATGCTACAGCTGATCTATGGTCGGTTGGAGCTGTCCTCTTCGAGATGTCAGTTGGTCGACCACCTTTCCGTGCAAACAACCACGTCGAGCTCCTGCGCCGAATTGAGAAGGGGGAAGACCGAATCAAGTTTCCGGATGAAGCTGCCCCATCGGACGACAAACCACCACTTCCTGCCGTGTCAGACGACATCAAAGCGCTTATCCGCTCTCTGCTCAAGCGCAAGCCCGCCGATCGTATAGGATTCGACGTGTTCTTCGCATCGACCGTCTGGGAGACACATCTCTCAGAGAGTACCGAAGACGAAGGTTTGACTAGCCTAGAGGCCTCCACCGATAGTTCGGCCAACTTCAGTGATACGAGAATACGAGAGCTTGTTGCCAGTATTGAAAAGTCAAAAGACCGAGTTGCACCTACATCTCATCGAGCACCTCAGCCAATCGCGAACGATGTGGCTCTCAATCCTCAACCTGCACCACGTCCAATCTCATCTCCGCCTCCTTTCGCTCGTCGACCCTCTGTCCCTCGCTCAGAACCCAAGTACTACGTCAGCGACAGTGTCCCTGCCGAAGATGCCTCGCCGTTATCGGTAGCGACTGCTCGGGCAAATCCGAGACCCATAATCACTGCTGCTCAGCGACGGGTTTCAGCCAGAGAGCAAGGGAGCTTAGAAGAGGCTGCACCGGTAACTCCACCATTTGCGGCACCTCCCCGAAATTCCAGAATCCTTCCCGACGGCTCTCCAAGAACAGCGAAAGAGATCAGTGGCTCACCACTCGCTGCTACTCCTCCCATCACAATGAACCATGACACTAGTGCTTTGGAGAACAGCGGCGTTGGCACGGACTACGTAGTGGTTGAAAAGCAGACTGTGGAGATCAATGCTCTAGCTGATGGTAAGTCCTTCGCTGTTGGAGCGCTAATTGCAGCGACTCCCAAAGCTGACCTTGTTTTCCTGCTCTTAGAGCTCGACCAAGCATCGAAGAAGCCCACAGCTCTCGCTCGACGACGAAGCTCACGCACATCTGTCGTCACTCGACCAGTATCTGCTTACAAGCCCGTTGCTGCCAGTCCAAAACCGTCGGAGACAGCGATCGTCCCTATTTCGTATTCTCCGCCTTTCGCATTGGGCACGACTCCACCATTTTCCATCCCGCCATCTGCCCGACAACCCTCGAGTCCTTCTTTGACTCGACCTCCATCGGTCCCACAAGGCTTGAACATGTTCCCTCCTTCATCGCACCAGGCATCGTACGGCCAGGACGCCGTCGCACGATTCGGCGTTTCGCCTTCGTCCTTGCAAACCGGAGCACTCGCCAGGGCTCTAACGAACACAGCTATACGACTGATTGGCACTTCTGCCAATACCGCTGCCACTGCTATCGCCAGGGCGACTAGCAAGCGACGACCCATCATCATCCGGACTAGCGATATAGATCCCGAGGAAGACGAGCTGCTTCATACTGTTGAGGATATCGCCCGCAAGGCTTTTGTCCTTTTCGAGCTAGCGGATGAGCGACTTCTCACTTCAGCTCAACTAGCCAACTCTGCTCGTGCCAACACGCCTACGCCTGGCACCACGCCACCCTATGGCTCTAGGCGAAAATCGTCATCGGGTTCTATGAACAGTGAAGTCTGGGTTTTGCGGCAGCAAGAATCCGCTGCCAATGACGCGGTCATACTGTATATGAGGTCTCTCACGTTCATCAGCCAAGCTATGGACAAGGTCAAACGGTATTGGAAGAACAGGGTCAACGAGAATCAAGATGCCAGCCCTGAGCTAAATGAGAGTGAGTGCCATGCTGAGGTTCCATCTTTGCGAACATCGCTGATCTCCATCCTACGCTGCAGTGGGTCAATGGCTTCGAGCCAGGTTCAACGAGGTCTTCGAGAAGATTGAGTGGGCAAAATCCCGCTCGTCCGATGCGATGCTCTTTCCTGATTGGCTTGTACATGAGAAAGCCAGAGATACCGTGAGTTCCTACTTCTATCTGAAAAGGCATTTGGCTTACCGACGAACACTACTTGTGCAGTCACGACAAGCCGCCGTTGCCGAACTGCAAGGTGATCTGCTCTCCGCCGAACAAGGGTACGAGACATCCTTGTGGCTTCTCCAAGCTCTGCTCGACGAGAGTGTGTATGAAACCGGCAGAGTCAGGGACGATGACAAGGCCACCTACGAGAAGCGTGAGTGCGCATGAAGCTGAAACCTGGGTTATCATGGCACTAACATATACAGTGTGTACGAATTGCAGTCTTGATCCCTATCAAAGCGAGACTGGATGCGCTTCGACGTAAAGTTGCCGAATCAAGCACAGCGAATCGAGCCAGCTAAGCGTCGAAGATGATCACACCGAGCAGATCTCATGATATCAAAATCAAGGTCGATCGGTCCGCCTCCGGCTTCAGCTGATGAAGTCCGCTTGACTGGCTACGCGCGTTTCGGAGCGAGAGATCATCCAGTCACGCAGAACCGACGAAACGGACAAGAACAGCCTGCTACGAATACGTTCAACACCATGCGAAACGCAACCCCTGAGTCTGGACGCCATCACTGTGCAGCTTTGTCTCCACAGTTCCACTTGTGGCCAAGCCTGGAACCTGGCAGGGCTGTAGCCCTCACTCTGTCATTCGACCATTGGCCAGTGGCCCATATAAATGCGCTCGCTTCCATCTCTCGGGTCCCATATCTCCTCGTTTACCCCTTTTCTCGCATTCACCCACCGACACTCACTCACTCACTCCCACTCACATTTTCACTCGACGACATTACTCCATGTTCCAACATCGGCTCCACTCAATCGCATCGAATCGCTTATACACCCATAGAAGACCAATGATCGCATTTCATTCCATTCCGAACCAAATCATTCATATCGAAGCACTCTCAACTCAAACTTTGTACCATTTCATTCACGGGTCATGGCTTCCAGTCCATCTCCCATTCAGGACCCACACTCTGTAATTAGACTTTTATCTCTATGTTGTTCACAAACTCCACTCATCATCTGTTGTCAGTCATATCTCGCATCCGTTTGTTCGTTCTTCCTTTCACTCACATCCTATGTTCGGTTCTCACTGGTAAACGGCAGGAGGGAGTCAAGAGCCAAGGACATGTATCAAGTGTATGGCTCTACCACCAATCGACACGCTCGCTTCCTACTAGATACTCCTCTTCATGCACGATGGAGGTATTTCCATCTGCAATTTTGAGTCAATCGTACGCTGTGCCCTTCAAGCCAAATGAGTATAAGTATATATATGTTGGTTGTATTCTTGTATGTTCAGCGTCAAACGTAGAGTCTAGTGTATGAACCGGGTGCACGAGCACAATATGATGCCATGGCTTGGCCATACCAGGACCTCGAAGGCCAGGTAAAGGCCAGGTGCACATCCTTTCAGTCAAAGTACAAATTGCTGACAGTCGCATCAAATTGAAAATCTGGTGGAGAAGAAACTCCCAAATGTCTTAACTTGCATACAAAATTGAATGATATGAAGAGATATTACTTTACGATACAACAAACCGAAAGATGTCCTGTGTTCTTATCGCTGTCATAGGTCTAGCCTAGCGAGTCGACTCCAGCTGTTCCAATTGAGATACAAGGTCATCCATCGGATCCAGCGATTGTGATTGCGTATGTGTCTGCGTCTCGGCGTATACTTGTTGACCGTCGGCTGTCATTGTCGATGTAGTTGTCGTAGAATGAGGCTGAGTCAACGGGGCACCGGCGCCAGCGCCAGCGCCAGTGCCAGTGGGCGCAAGGGAGAACGCTGACGATAGGACCGAAGGCGTGGACGAGCTGGGTATGAGCAACGAAGAGGGGTTGTAGCCTGGTGCGATCTTGCGCAAAGCGTCCTTCCTGCGGTGCGTTGCGTTGGATGAAGTATCAAGTGGACATGCCATCAGGAAAAAAGGGATCGTCAGCAGGTGGTTCTATTTGCGATTGCGGTGTATCTGGTATTGAAGTGAATTATGACGAGGTCTTTGTCACTGCCGTGAAGGCCAGGGCTCATTTTCCATGTAACGAGAGGGGCATGCCATCTTCCAGACTTTACAATACCCTATGGTGGTATCTCCTCTCCTCTCCATCTCAGGATACATCGCACAACTTCGATATATCCAAAGAGCTGGCAGGTTGGAGGTTGAGACTAGCAAGCAAGCACTGTACTCACTCTCTCTGCTCCTCTTCCACTTCGCGGCGATGCAAGATCTCAGCGTTACGCGCCCTGCGCTGCGAGATGGCGTCGGCCGGAGAAGGTTGTATAGAGAGGACGTGCTCTTCCAGCGAGAAAGGGTATACGAACTATCCGCGTGAGTGAGCGTTTGCGTCGACGTGAATCGATGTTTGTTTTCGGTTGAGTCGGGTCGAATTGGATTTGAATAGCAGATTGATAAGTCAGTAAAACTTCATTTGACCTCGAAAGTCAGGGTGGGAGAACGGTTGTGCAGTTGGACAAAACATGGCACATAACGTTAATGAGAATGATAAGACGATAGGGTTCGTCTTTTTGTCCAGATCATAGATCGGGTGGATGTGGACTCGTGTGGAGGAAACGTAGAAAGTCTCTCGGTCACACCCACATAAGCGGTGATATCTTCCGGCAGAGGATGTATATCATTGGGCATTTCGATCTGCAGGGTAGGAGTAAGGTACGTTTGGTATTCATATCAGCTAACATTATTTTTGTCACTTGACCGATCGTCCACTGACAGGTTTCGGGAGCCATAACGATGGCGATTTGATCAGCGGGACAGTCGCCGCAGCTGCGTACTGGGACGATATCGGGCCTGGTATAAGATGAATTAATGATCCAACATGTCAGCGAAAGTCACGGAAAGCTGGAGATGTCGCTAGCTCGCTCAAGTCGTTCACAGCTCGACGATAGAGGCAGGTGCGGGCGGATGAAGAGGTACATGTCCTTGTCGCTCACTGATATCCGCTTGTGAAACCATGTTGAGATTAGCCTAGAAATCGCTCGCTGGGGTAACGCGCGGTATGTCTGTAGACTAGTTCTTTGACGGGGTCTTTTCCGTCCGTCGTGAAGCTTGCTACGAGTCCTGTCCCGTTCGTGTATTAGTTTGAACCTGGCGAGTTGCTAACACCTGTCGTCAGTTGTCAAGAAGACGTGAGAAGCGAACGACAACAACAATGACCAGTACGGAGATGACGATTGACAGACAGACTCGCCAAGCTCGGCGAGCTGGATTTGCTTCCGTCGGAAGTCAGGCCAGTTGTTGTTTACCAGTCCAGATCGACATCTTATAATTACATTCCTCGCCTTTTCTATTTTGCTCTTTCATCGTCTCTTTCTGCGACTTGTATCTAAAGTATCACTATACTATACAATCATAGATCTTCGTATCTTGTGAATAGCTACACTCAGTACCATATATTACCGACAATGCCGCTTTCTAGATAGCACAATAGGACGGTAGGGTCAAGCTGAGAGCGTCTGGATCGATAGTCCGCAGCAGGAGACAAGCAAACGGTTCCGACTTTGGCGGTGGCCACAGGATTTAGCGCATGATGGGAGGTGTCTCATCAGCTCTGGACCCCTCGAGGGGCCGAGGGGTGAGTTCCGCTCATTCGATATCCTCTTGGCCGTGTCATCGCTCTGCCAGTCGAAACGATGCCTGACAGTACTTATGACAGGTCATCTCCGTGCCCGATGGGTATACGACACCGTCGTTTCCTTCGCTATACATCCCGACTATCGACTCCACGATCGAGCAGCGCGGAATATTTCTGTATGAAGCAGAGGGTGGGTCCAGCTGTTCGACTCTCTTGCCAAAACAACCTGCAGCGATCGATGCAACTAACGTTCACATTATGTCATTGGATCTTTTTCTCTTTTTGGTTGGTGCGGTTGCAGCGATCTGGCATTTCACGCTCTACTGGACGATGGCTCTACTATGCGCCCTATTCCTGATATGCTCTTTGTTCGCTTCGGCGACTATGATCCTCAATTTAACCGTCTATCGACCGCCCGGTGATCCACCAGATGATTATCCTCTTTCCGCACAAGCATTCAAAGCGAAACCCGCGCACGCAGCATCTGCCTCATCACCCCTTACAAATAATGGAGTCGACCCAAAATCGGAACTTGGCCCTGAACCCCATGTCAAAGCACCTCAAATACAAAAGTCGGCGTCGGCATCGGCAACACCCATAATGAAGAAGAATAGACGGAGAAGGCGGAGAAAGAGGCCACCTTTATGGCCTATCTTAATACTCCCTGCCATGTCCGTGGTTGTCGCGGCTATAATCGCATTGATATCAGGAACCGTTGTCGGTTTTGCTCTGGCTGCTATTTATTCGGCAGGAGGGTTCAGTATGTCTACGTGAGTAAACTCAGTTGTCATTTTATACTGGCTCCGAATGTCGAGATTCTACGTGTGGAGTATCAGCACCCAGAGTAGACAGCTGATGGTTCATTGGCTCCTCTAGCTGGGTACCGTTCCTGTGGGCCTTGATCCAGGTCCTAGTCTTGATCATATCGTGCGTTCACCCCTCACAACAAGCTGAGCTACGCTACAACGCAGAAGCACAATGTACTGACCCGATCGCTGTTCTCACGGCCTTTCGTCCCGTCAATAGGAGTTATTCGACTCTTACATCTATCTTGTAACGAGCTTCCGCTCAATTTCGCTGCCAGTATCACAAGTTGTATCGTATTGTACTCCGCCGGATCCGGTTCACATCTTCCCTATAATTATGTATCGATGACGCTTCCTGCTCACATGCAGCCGTTGAAGCCCGACCTGCTGCAATACGCGCACTACCCTTGCGGTCGACGTCCAAACAACGCGCAGAGAAACGCTATACTGTTTGAGGAGATCGTCTCCTAGGAACGCCTTTGCAGAAGCACCGGTGTTGTGCTGACAGACGAATGGACGGATAGACGAATGGACGGATATTAATGGTCGTGCACGTCGCTAAGCTATTGGTCGCCTAGAAATCATGATGCACTGTAAGCAGGTTACTAACCGGCTGCTTCGTTACGCGCTCCAAGTTACTTCGAGATGCAACCCGCAAGTAAACCTGATCTACGCTGAGCGCCTCAATCCAATATACTGCGCTCAGTAGAGTCCTTGGAGCGCATGACCATGCATATAGGGATGAACATCTGCATGCTCAATCTTCTTCTCCCTCTCTACCAGCTAGACTGGTGTTGATCGCCACAATTTCTTCCTTCTTTCTTTCAATCCGCTTCGCTTGTCTTATTTTTCGGTCCCACGTGATCCTTCTTGCTGTTTGAGCTGCTGCAGGTCAGCATCACCCGACCTTGACGGTCGACCTTTCATTACCTACCAACACGGATTAAGCGACTTTCGTTCGGCCTGTGGTCACTTGCCTCGCGATAATTCTTGGTTCGCCCCTGGTGGGCTTATTGATTTGCTATAATCCCTAAATACACCACAGGGATCAACAGCTTTGACACTTGACAGTACTGTCGCAGTCGTAATTGGAACGATGGGCGCCTTGATCTGGCATCATTGGGGCAGATTATTGGCTATCACCTCGGCAGTGTGTGAGTCGACGCTCATCACCGGAACTTAGCTATTCATGCAAGGAATGGAACGCTGATGATGAACCATATCCGCCTCAGATATGATATGGGGTGAATGTCCGCCTCATCTCCTTGTAGCTCCGGCAGAAGCTTGGGCCAGGTAGACGTACAGAAGACCAAGTGTCTGAGAGCGACAGCTGATATATATATCACGTGTAGCTTCCTTGTGGGCTTTCTTCTACCGCAAGTTCTTCTGGGACATGATGTGAGTGACAAGCTTGCGATATTCTGATGACTACCGGTATATCATGGTACCGAGGAGATATTGACGGAGGTCATATCGTTTCTAGCGGTGGGACCCTCGGCCCAGCGGGACTGATGTAAGTCCCTTCGCTATCCATAACGCGATGGAGTCATCTGCTGACATGCCTCTTCCTTGTCATTTCGCTCGCTCGCTGTGGAACCCTAGACCAGGCAAAAATACCGTCCCGCTAGTCAAGATCGTAGTGGATGTCCCCGTTTTACAGAGCTTGACTCTGCTTTTGAGTTTGTTCGCTCTAGCACTTGAGATGCCTTTACCGCTGGTACGTCCGCCGCCGCTCTGGTCTCTCGACATTATCTATATCATCAGCAGATATAGTATGCTAGCCTCACCAGGATGACATGGTCCTGCAATACCATGCGTGGTGACCATGCACGCGTTGTTGTCTTCAATCAAACATCTTTCGGTGGCTTTCTTGATCAGCCTGGGATCGTCTATGCACGCTTTGCTAACTCGTCGCTATCTACTTGTTCTGTCCTTCAGCTTTCAGCTACGGTTCTGCATCGCTCAATCGCCTTTCGGGTGGTGTTGTACTTCTTCACAGGTTTCGTAGGTATAATGGTGTATCAAGTGAGCTAGCTAGTGTATCACCCTTCAGGGTTACCGTATCACAGCTCTGCGCACGAAACCCCTCGATGTCTGGTTGTTACTGAGGCAGATTGCATACGCAAGTCGCAGCTGACACAATCTGACCTCTCTATACATTTGCCCCACAGACCGTTGACTGCGCCATATACTTTGTATTCACCTCAATAGTCTACGGGGTCGCGCTACGCAAGGGTGAAGTGATCAACCCTGGCGGACAGCTGAAGCTCAGCGAGGCGTAGAGTACATTGTAGATTGGGATAATAAAAGCGTGTCATGCGTGTCTAGTCAGAAGGCGAAGGCGAGCCGCAAGGAATCACAGTGTTGCTTCTTGATATATCATGACTTCTGGTGGCCCGATTTGAACGCAGGAGGCATGAGAACGATACCGGATTGCTTGTCCGGATGGTAATCTTGTCTCCACACAGACGGTTGTAACGCAACACAAACGACGCTCAAGGGGCCGCGGCTCTCCAGCGCGTTCCTTCTGACAAGACTCAGGGAGGCATTTCTGCTACGTATAAGAACAGGCGTTGCATAGCGATGCGTTGTGAAGATCATGACTACTACAGAGACCTACAGTACAACAGCACATGAACTCTAGCTGCCTGTCTCTGAGATGCGGGCAATTTGGGGTCTCCGCATCTGGGAGTGTTGCAATGTTTCCAATTTCTGAAACTCGGGTCCAGGTGTAAGAAACAAGTCAAGATCTATTCGCTCCCTGATTACTCTGACACTTGCTCCTTGCCTCTCAGATTTCCGATTCCTACCCTCAGATCAGAGCGCCAAACCGACCATTTGGCAACGATCCTGGAGTTATGTCCACCATGGCCAATAACGACTCGGTCCCGACCAATAAGAAGCTCTCAGCGTTCGTCTCCTTCCCTTCCCCCTACACCCAGTCGCTCCTTGTTCAGGCGCTCGTATCGACCATACCGTCCTTGGCGCTTTCGCTAGCACCTTTCCCGGAGGACGAGCCCCCTGCTTTACAATGGTGAGTGGTGAAGCTTCGTCGCGCCTGGGTTGAGATAGATTACTACCCATATCATTTAATGATTTTGGCCAGCTTGAATTGAATGAAGGTCGAGCGCTCATATTATCTGGTGCTTTGATGTGTCCCTCATAGGGCCGACTACGACCTCATGTCATTCGACAAACCACATGCCAACCCAGCATCATACCAGATATCCTCGTACATCTACCGTAAAGCCCTGATCCGAAAACATCAATTACAGTCCACCATAATCGCCTACCTCGCGAAATGCCAGCACAGGAACATCCAGAGTGTACTGGATCCCAACACCAGTGGAGGTATACCGAAGGGCTGGAATGTAGAGATTCAATTTGCAGACGAGCTGGACGAGCTGTTATTGGATGACTTGTATGAGTTGAATGAGGGTATGAGGGATAACGATGGGAGAGAGGATGGTGAGAAGAGGTGAGTGCTTATTGTTTGAGCTTGACAGAACGAGCCGGGCAGCTTCGCCAATGGAAGAACCTGGCACCATATGCTTATAATAGGCCCATCCGATGCCATGCAAAGCAAGGAGTATATGCCGCAGCTAGCTAACATGCGGTGTCTGCCGTCCAGGTGGTGGATCCTCAAGCCCGGCTTTGCGGATAGAGCACAGGGTATCAGGATGTTTTCGACGGAAGACGAACTGTAAGCATCTCGCGTAACACTCCTGGTGTATCGTCCACTGATGAAAGGTTCACTTGCACAGTCGAGCGATCTTCGAAAGCTTTGAACCGCCTTCGTCGGACGAAGAAGACTACGATACAGACGACGCCACCGATGATGATGATGACGACAATGATCAGGAGGTGGACACGCTCGATGGAGAGGAAGATGTGAGCAGAGAAGCAGGAATGGACGACGTGATGGACTTGCTGGTTAAGAAAGCCGTGGAGCTAGGATTTGACGGAGAGGATGACGAGCGAAATATACCTATATCAGGCGAGGGTTCTTACGGGGAAGACAAACATGACGATGGGGACGAAGAAGAAGAGGAGGGGACAGGGGTCATGACTTCTCAGTTGAGACACTTTGTCATCCAGGTGAGCGTTCCAGACCTCTTGGACGTCAAATAAGGCGCAATGGTGTGCCCGTACGTATGAGCTGAACTTTACTCCGGTAGGAATACATGCCCCGACCCGTGCTCTTCGACATCACTCAAACGGCTCACGGACCATGCCCAGCTCCCTCGGGCCACAAAGTGAGCAATTCCCTGCGGACTGGCCTTCCAGAATATAGCTGACTGCCCATCGTGATATCTTAGTTCCATCTTCGTGCATATGTGCTTGTAACGGGTGGCTACACTGTCCACCTGGCCCGGACGATGTTGGCGCTGTTTAGCGGATCGCCCTATACGCACCCTTCGTCGTCCGATGACGAGCTTGATCTGCGGCCTCATCTGACCAACACATGCCTTCAGGTCAGCTCGACTTCTCGTACTCCTTCAGCTCCATACAAATTCGTCTACTGACCTGAGGCCATATTTCTGACAGACTGACGCATATGGTGCACCCACACCACCTGCAGAGCTAGTCAAGCTCTTCTGGGAGCTGGAAGGCCTCTCAGCTTTCTCATCAGGCTCGAAGGGCGAATACGAGCCTAAGGGCACAGTCACCAGAGAGTGGCTTGATGGCACCTTTGCAAAATGTGGTGAAGTCGTTGCGGAAGCTGTCAAAGCTGGTGCGGAGTGCGGGAGCTTTGGTCTGCAGTTCATGCCTAATGCTTTCGAGGTGAGTATCCAAGGAGCGTTTATCAGCAGGGTACAATTCACATTCACCTTCCGCCACGCGCAAGATACATTGGCTGCCCAACGCGAATGAGTGGGGCCTGAGATAGCGATGGTGCTGACGCCTTCCGCGTGCTCGACGCAGATCTTTGGCGTTGATCTCATTCTATCATTTCCCGAAAAGACGTCCACCTCGCACTCGTCGACCGATCTACCCATCCCTACAGTAGCGCTGCTTGAGTTCAACGCGTCACCCGACTTCCATCAGAGCGGCGATCGACTTCGGCCAGATCTGCTGGAGATGTTCAAAGGCGTCATACGGATTAGCGTAGTGCCTTTCTTTGGCTTGACCACCTCCGGAAATGAAGATCAAGATCAAGACGAGGAAACGAAGGGTGAGAAGAAGACGAGCCGCAAGGAAGATGAAAATTGGGAGCTGGGAGATGAACGGTGGGGCTGGAGACTCGTTGGACAGGGGGAAGTACGAGGATCAGGGTGGTAGAGCAATACATACTACATAGGCAGCATATGATACAGGGGTATTGTTGTACAAGCGATTCCCCATCCCTTTCGAAAGCTGATCTACAGGTCAATCGCAACGATCATGACCCGCAACGTGGCTGACGAGTCATCGAGTCTTCCATATAGGAACAAAGGTCTCGCCTTCTCTCCTCGGCTATACTTCATCGGTGCCATCTATTCACTCTTACTTTGGCAAGAAGGAAAGATGAAAGGACTGTTTTGACATTTTTCTTGCTATTGGCGCTTCTGCATGATCCGATGACCTGTCGATCTGAAGGTGAAAACAATGTGACAAGCTCACACATCATGTCGCCTTCGTCTCGTCCTCAATTCTCCTCCTTGCATCGTTGGCGCAAAGGATGGGACCCTAGACACAAGCGACACTGGCCCCAACATATCCTCTCAGAAGCCCTCATGTGGTCTTCTTCTTATCCTGCAGGACTTGAAGTCACAGAATAGAAGACAAGATCGCCATGACGTGCTTGCTGATCGTCACTTTGATCTCTTATACAATCAACCTCACGGTCGTCTGCATGCACAACCAGATCTCCGCTCTCAATGGAGGTTTAGCCGATCTGACAACTGAAGTGACAACAATGCTTGCCCCCGTTGTGCCGATCAGAAAGGCCATCACGACCAAAGCGGGGAAATACTGTACATAGCTTATCGTTTACGACTCCTATCTTTTCACCCTGAAATGAAATAGCCGAATTGCGTTGCCAAAGTCAATTCGACCTGACCCATGTATCCATCCATATTACGAAAGTTGGGAATTCTGGAATTGGTGCCGAATGGCATCTAGGGAGAAATGTCAAAAGATAAGGTGGTCGTGGTCATGCCAGGAGTTGGGTTGGAAATCGATAAGAGCATTCATCGCATTGCGGCTAAATTCAACGAGTTTTAGTTAGTCTTCTCATGCGCTTGCCCTTTCACATGTGTACTCGTACAGCATGCAGCTCGCACTGGGCTGCGTCTTTAATGAGTCGAGTCCAGTTCGATGAAGAGTGCGTCTTCTGGCGAAGCAAGATGTTTAGCCGAGGAGGCCTTCGCCTGTCTGCCTGTCTGCGTACATGTGATGCACCTTCGAGCGAGGGGGAAGTCGAGGCACTGCGTATATATATATCATGAGAAAGCTGAAGAGGATTCTCGACTTTGCCCCCTTTCCCTCTGTCTACCTATCTTACTTCACGCGTCCATCACTTTCTCGTTGCCCTACACTCACCCATTGAATCAAAGACAGGGACCATTCGCAACGCCTCCTACCTCGCCAATATGCTGATCGACGCCGAGTCACCCGCCGCTCCGGTCTCGGACCCAGCCAAGACACCTTTTACCACAAAACCATCTCCAGCTTCAGTGTCTACTTCCCAGCTACATCACACCACCCCCCAGCCAGTCGCCATCAAAGGCGAAGGGCTCACATTCACCCTTTCGACCGGGCAAGTCGTCCTCGATGCCGTCTCTGGTGGCGCGGCAGTTTGCGCGCTTGGGAATGGGAATACCGAGGTGTTGAACGCCATGTACAAGCAAGGGAAGGAAATGGCCTATGCCTATCACCAGAGCCTCAGCTATGAGGGGGGCGAGAAGTTGGCACAGTGGCTTTGTACGAGGAGCGACGGTGCCATGGTAGCTGGTGCTTTCCTGAACTCTGGTAAGCTGTGCACTTATTCTTGTGTTGATACCCTTCCGAAGGCCCTGCGGTTCACTTTGGCCGACCGTACTCTATAATTCAATGTGCATGTCAATCTTTTGGTGAGAAGCGCATTGACTCTCTTGGCCTGGTCGTTTCGAATAGGCTCCGAAGCGGCAGAAGCTGCAATCAAGCTTGTCAGGCAGTACTGGGTCGAAAGTGGACGGCCGGAGAAACAGCACATTATCGCTAGATTCCCCTCGTATCACGGCAACACCCCGGGAGCGCTTGGAGTGAGTCGATTCATCTGATCGGCCTTTCGAATCGACTCGGGACGGTCTTCAAATCATGTATAGGCGGTGTACGATAGTGTTTGATGAGCACAATTACGAGAAAAGTATCTCCCGTTGACTGTCCTTCTACCTCAGGTGGGCAACGTCCCTTCCAGGCGAGACATCTACATACCCCTCCTCTCTTCCAACGTCCACCACGTCACTTCTCCGCAATACAAGCGCCTCGCCCAGCCCGGAGAGACGGAAGAGCAATACTCCGCTCGACTGGCAGAAGAGCTCGAAGACAAGATTCGCTCCATCGGTCCCGAGAACGTCATGGCCTTCTTCGCCGAGCCCGTCGTCGGCGCAGCGCTGGGCGTCATGCCTCCTCCCAAGGGGTACTTCCCAGCCATCGCAGCCGTCTGCAAGAAGTACGATATCTTGCTTGTCTTTGACGAGGTCATGTCAGGCTCGGGCCGGGTCAGCGAACTGTTCGCCTATCAAGCCGTAGGGGAGGGCGTACAGCCCGACATTCTGACTATGGCGAAAGGCTTGGGTGGAGGCTATGTCACTATTTCTGCTATCATGGTGGGCCAGAAAGTGGCAGATAAAGTCAGAGAGGGTGGTCAGTGGAAGAACAGCCATACGTATCAGAATCACCCCATCAACTGCGCTGCTGCTATCAAGGTGAGTGATTGCAAGCTTTCGAGGGAGTCGACGATCAGCTCATCTAGTGTCGACAGGTCATGGAGATCATCGAGCGAGATGACCTGCTCGCCGATGTCCGAGAGAGAGGGACGCAACTCATGTCTGAGCTCAAGACGGCGACGAAGGACATGTCTATCGTGATCGACATACGAGGCAAGGGTCTGGTTAGTGAACAACGGGTTCTCACTCATTCATCAACCCTTGAAGAATCGGGCAGGCTCTTGGATGCCAGCCGCAGCTGACGTTGTGCACGTGCTTAGTTTGTCGGAGTCGAGCTGGACGGGTCTTCTAGCCTCAAACCTCGATTGGCGGCTCAGGTGAAGGAGCAAGCTGTCAAGAACGGCCTGCTCGTCTTGGGATTGAGTGGTACTATCGACGGCGTCAAAGGGGAAAGTATCGTCCTCGCTCCGGTAAGTAATTTATCTGTCTCTGTCTCTGAGGCGAACCGATACCTGCAGATTTCCTTATGATCGAATGATTCATCGGCTGACCGCAATGGCTAGGCTTACGTCGTTACGAGAGAGCAAATCTCGGAGATTGTGAGGTTGTTGGTCAAGAGCGTCAAGGAAGTCGCCAGTGAGCCTTGATATGAAGCACACCCCGTGCGACCACTGTAGCGACAGGACGACACAAGCCCTTTTCAGAGAGACTGAGGATGCCGTGGCCTACATGGACTCGGCCAGAGACAGTGTTTTGGACTGCAGTGATAATGTATTCTAATTGTACATCGCTTGAATCGAATGGCTCAATGCATCTGTTGGAGAATATGCTTATGCTTATACCCCTTGAGACCTGTGAGTAGAATGTGCCACACTCGGCGTTATGCATCCGAAGTGGGTTACGGTTGTGCCACTGTCCGCCGCGCGTTGTTCCATTGTCGCCATGTTCGGTCGGGTACTCTGGAACTATGCTACTCTCCACATCTATCACCTCATCGATCCTCATCTCCAGCTGTCTTTTCCATCTTCACACCACTATCGAGTATTAGCAAACCCTTCACCTGACACCCGGAAACACTTGCACACCAACAGCAAGCAAATACTTTCAGTCAAAATGGAAGACGATCGAGAAATGCGAGTAGACGAAGCTACCATCCCCGAGAACGGGACTGGTGATAGATGTGGGTGATAAGGACTTTCTTCTGGACTGGATTGGATCTGGATGGATTTGGATATGGATCTGGATGGCCGGCGTCAGGCGGATAGAGATTGTGTTCTATCTTTCCTCCGGACGTTCGTGCCCAAGGTGGTGCCTTGTGTCGCGTCGAACGTCTGCGGGTGAACGGTAGGGGGAGCCCAAGAGACAGCCCTCCGATACCGCGATGTCACCACGCGTTCCACCATCGATATCGACCCTGCCACCATGCCCCAACATCCCGTATGCGAGAGAAGCGCTTTGCATCACGCCCCTGATCGTGGTAGACATTGAGATCTTGCCTTGGATCGGGACGACGGTCGAGGCGTGGAGTGGGAATTGAGAACGCGGTATAAGGTTTAGAAAGCTGATTCAAAGGGATTTATGGCTTGGTCTTTTGGCTTGGATGGTGGGTTTGATGAAAAATAGATGGCTCAAGGAGAGACGATAGGGACCGTAGTCGGAGCAGGGAAAGATCACACAGGCGAGACCGAGATGACGATAGGCATCGATCCGTGAGTTACAAATTACTTGTTTATCAATCTATCTTCACATGTTGTTTTGAGTGCGGTGCGTGGGCGAGCTGAGGCGTTAGGGCGGTCGCTGTAACGAGGGCGAGTACGATGGCCATCCTTCCGTTGTCGCTGGCGCTGGTATCCGTCCCGGTGCTGCAGAAGATGTCGCTTTGAATGATGACCTCGGTAATATGAACATCAACGGGGAGGTCGCAGAGGACGACGAGGTGGGGGGTTCCGCAAAAAGAAGACCAGTGTTCATTTTCGTGGTATGCTGACAAGGCCTGTTCTCATGATACGATTAGTCCCGTCACCGATCACGCTCGAGATCTTACTCGCGATCTCGAAGCAGGTCACCCGGCCACCGAAAGAGGCGACATCACTCTCGATCGCGATCGCGATCACGATCGAGGGACAGGGGAGACCGGGAGCGAGGAGGAGACCGACACCGATCTGACCGACATTACAGCGGGTCGGGCCGAGACTCGTCATACCGACGAAAAGAGATCACCGCTCCCCCTCTTCATGGTCGAGGAAAATTCGGCGCGCCCCGAGGCGATTGGGAGAAGTCTGTCGGAGGCCCGATGAACGCCCCTGCCGAAGAAGCCGAGGCTCACGCCAAGGTATCCAAGAGGGAAAACCGAATTTACGTCGGTAATCTGGCGTACGATGTCAACTACAAGGATCTCGCCAAGTTCATGAGCGGAGGTATGTTGTCACCGTTCCCATCTACTATGGCAACCATTTTTACAGGCAACCGGATCTGACTGACAAATCTTTCGTTCTCAGCTGGCGGCAATGTCATCTTCTCCGAGGTTCTCACTACCCCTGGTGGCCAGTCCAAGGGTTGCGGGTGAGTATTATCGCATGAGGTTGGCAAGGTCAATACAAGTACCGCAGCTGACGGACCGTGTTTTCCTCAGTATCGTCGAGTTCGCTACTCAAGAGGAGGCTCAGCGGGCCAAGCAAGAGCTGTCAGACAAGGCGTTCATGGGTCGAGCGTGTTTCATTCGAGAGGTGAGCGCAATACATCTGTTCATAATCCAGCGTTTCCATGTCAGGACGTTCAAGAGAAGCTGACAGACCTCTCATAGGATCGAGAAGAAACCGCTCGATTCGGCGCTCCTTCCATCCCTGGAAAGATTGGCATGGCTATGGGAGAGGCGAGAACTTTCTTAGGCAATCAGGCTCCTGTCATCCCCAACAAGAACATTTTCGTCGGCAACGTGAGTTGACTTGGAACTATATGGTCGAAAACATGTTCAATTTGAACTTATATTCTTGCATGTAGCTTCCGCTCCAAGCCTCATGGCAAGACCTCAAGGATCTCATGCGACAAGCAGGTGAAGTCATCAGAGCGGATGTAGGTATGACGATGGACGGACAGCCCAAGGGCAACGGTACCGTGGTCTTTGTCAACCCCGATGATGCTCGAGCTGCTATCGGTGCGTCTATCCTACATGAGACTCATTTCATGTATTAGGGCGTTGCTGATGGAGTTGACCTATCATTCACAGAGATGTTCAACGGCTTTGACTGGTTCGGCAACGTATTGGAAGTCCGAGAGGTGAGCGCACATCCCCACCAAAAGCAAATCATCTTGATCTGATCGCGATGACTCGCAGGACCGATTTGCAAACGGACCGTTCCGAGGACGAGGTGGTTTCCGAGGAGGATTTGCCCCTCGAGGCGCCTTTGGCTTCCGAGGTGGTTTCGGCGGTGGTTTCCGAGGCGGTTTCATGGGACCCGGAATGGGCTTCCGAGGTGGCTTTGGAGGCGGTATGGGCCGAGGCGGCATGGGCTTCAACCAGTACGGCGGCGGCCACCATGCTGCTGCTGCTGCTGGAGGACGAAGCTTCAACGACAACATTTACGCCGACTACAACGGACCCGACGGAAGTGCCGACGCGATGGCCGTGGACGGAGCGTCAGCTGCTGGGTCGGGATTGAAGCCTCAACCCGCTGAGCCCAACCAGCAGATCTTGGTTCGAAACGTGAGTGCCTGCCTGTACTAGCTTGCATCCTGGCATCAACCGGATATAGTGGAGTAACGCTTACTCTCTGTCACCGATGCAGCTTCCTTGGTCTACCGCCAACGAGGATCTGGTTGAGCTCTTCGAGACTATCGGCAACGTGGTACTCGCCGAGGTGCTCTTCGAAGCTGGCCGATCAAAGGGCGAAGGTATCGTGCAGTTCACTGAGACCGCCGAGGCTCAGTTGGCCGCAGAGAAGTTCACTGGATACATGTACGGTGGTCGACCTCTGGGTGAGTGAATTTGTTGCGTACAACAACGGCGAAAAGGGTCGTAGCTGATGTACTCCTTCCTCGCCTCTTGTATCACTAGACGTTCAATTCAACCCTCGATGGCACGAGTTCTCTTCTGCCGCCGTCAAGGGCGGTCAAGTGCCTCCTGCCTAAACAAAGTTTCACACGGTTGTCTCCGAATTCACGTACATGAAAGGCAAGGAGGAAGCAGCAGTAGTGGAAGGATGGGAAGATACAATCAATTCCCTTGTAGTCACGTCAATAACATTGTGACCTATGCAAATGGTTCGGAAGCCTTGTCACATTCAGATTCGCCAGTCAATCATAAATGTATTGGACTTGAGTAGTATACATAGGGGCATGCGCGCCCCTCGCTGGCTGGACCGATTATCACCGAACACCGAGCACCGAGTATCGAGCACCGAGCTGTTCGAGTCGGAGGAGAGTAGTGCGTGGTGGAGGCAGGTCAAGCGGCGGTTCAGTCGATCCCAACTTTCTGCCTCGATTCTGCCCATGAAATACATCTTCATTCCTATCAATCATCACAGGCTTTCTGTACCATCTTTGATTCTGCATTCTGTCAGACATGCTGCCTCGGCCTGCTCGACTCCGACTCGGACTTGCGCCTTCACGTCCCATCGCACCTGGTGTATGTCGACCAGCTCTACGTCAGATAGACAATTCAATCTCCCCTCCCTCTGTCTATGCTTCACTTCGACAATTCTCGTCTACACGGTCCTCATCATCAGGAGCCAGCAACCCCCTCAAAGTAGCTATCATAGGCTCCGGCCCCTCGGGGTTCTACACAGCTTCGAGGATCTTATCGTCTCTACCCATAGATTCGCCCAATGGCGGTGTGGGTAATGTGGAGGTACATATGTACGAGCGATTGCCTACGCCCTATGGGCTAGTGAGGTACGGTGTCGCGCCTGATCATCCCGAGGTCAAGGTGAGTACAGATGAGTCTGTCTGTCGGATATAACAATGAAGTGCGCGTATGGAACGGACGATCGCTGGGGGTAGGAAAGCGATTCAAGCTTTCTGGTTTTGAGGCAGACTTGGCCTCAACTAGGAGAGCCTGGAGTGATTGGGCGTCTGGCTGCGTGAAGAAGCTGACGTTGTACTGCAGAACTGCCAGCACAAATTCGACGAATTATGCTGCGACCCTCGCTTCAAGTTCTTCGGCAACGTTCTCCTCTCCTCTCAACCGTCGTCATCAACCTCAACACCCTCGCCTTCCACCTCCTTATCGCCGTACACATACCCGCACGCCGTGCGAGTCTCGTTCGACGACATCCTGCCATACTACAACTCGCTCGTACTGACTTACGGAGCGAGCTCATCGAATCCGCTCTCGTCTGTTAGCGGGTCCAGCTCGTCGGATCGTCCGCTCGAAGGAGTGATACCGGCCTTGGCGCTAGTGAGCTGGTACAACTCGCATCCGGCGTTCACTGGACTACCTATAAGCTTGAAAGGGATCGAGGAAGTCTCGGTGATCGGTCAAGGAAACGTGGCCCTCGACGTGGCGCGGATCCTGCTTAAACCCGTCTCCCAACTGGAATCGACGGACCTATCAGACGATGTACTTCACGTCTTGTCGCAGTCCGACGTCAAGAGAGTCAGGGTTGTAGGTAGAAGAGGTCCGGGTCAAGTAGCATTCACCACCAAGGAGTTCAGGGAGATGCTCTCCCTCCCCGGAGTGGAGTACAGTGGGGTCGATCAGGGATTGATGGATCATGCGCAGAGTCTCGTAGGAAACGAGAGGATGAGGAAGCGATTGTTAGGTCTGATGGAGAAGCCTGTCGCGAAAGCGGCAGATAGTACGGCGCCGATACCGACAACAAAGGAATTCAAGCTTGATTTCCTCAAATCGCCTTCAAGCTTCATCGCGGATACAGACTCGGCAAACCCGAACAGAATCAGTCAGGTAAAATGGTCGATCAACGAATTACTCTCCACGGCACCTGGGCCGCCCACGCCCCCTTCATCGCAGAGCGGAGCTGTACCGACTGGTGGAGGCGCTTTAGTGGCGAGACCGACGGGGGAAAAGGTGAAGATCAGAGCGGATATGGTGGTTGAGAGTGTCGGATACAGGTCGGAGCCACTTACAGGTGAAACGAGCGGAGGATGGGTATTGCCGTTTGACAAGACGAGAGGCAGGGTCAGTAATATGAACGGGCGTGTGGTCGATTCTGAAGGCGTCGTGGTGAGTTGAATCTTTTTCGCAAATGGAAGCGTTACTCGCTTTGCTCCTTATGCTCTTCTCAGTTATTATGGAAGTGGGACATCCAGCTGACGGACGGACCTTGTACTCGGCCCTTCTGCTCATACTTTTTCTCGTTGCGATAGGTGCCGGGCGTGTACACAGCCGGTTGGGCGGCAAGGGGTCCAGTCGGCGTGATAGCATCGACAATGCACGATGCCTATTCTATTGCCGATACTCTCCTTTCCGACCATTTTGCCGCCTCTTCATCTTCTTCCTTTTCTCCTGGCGGTAGTGGCAATGACAATGGCAATGGTAATATCCCATTGAATGCCCAGCCTGAACGAGGGGTACCCCAAGTATTAAGTCAACGTAGCGAGAGGAGCGGCAGGGTGGTCTCGATTGATGATTGGAAGAAGATCGATCAAGCCGAAAGGGAGCGAGCAAAGGCAGGTGGTAAGGGCAAAGAGAGGGAGAAATTCAGGACGGTCGAAGCGATGTTGGCTGTGCTGGAGTGATAAAGTAGGAGACATGAAACACAATGACTCGGGACGAGGCGAAGCGAGGCCTCCTAGAGCGCAGATAGACGTATCTTATGTACACACACCACGCAGCTTAGCTTGTACAGCTTTGTCTTAGACCACTCAATCCACCACACCCAATGTCATTAGACATCATGCATAGATACATCAAGATCATCCTTCCTGGTCCTCCGACTCGAGAGATAGAGGGAAAGGGTCGTAAGAAGCGCGTTCGGAGTGTGTGTGAAGTGCAAGTGCCGGTGTCGTATTACAGAGTGGGTAAAACAATATGGTATAAGTGTAGGAGGTGGCGTAACTGAAAATTACCAAGACTCATGACGTCTGTTATAGCTTGTGGTTTTGCTTGTCTGGTGACTTCCCGTCTCGACTGAGCATTGTTTGCCTTGACCATCGCACGAAGCTAAGATGCTTATTTCGGACGTATGGCGCCGCGCCGAGCCGTAGTTGTCTGACGACAGATCTCTGCGTACTGTTTCTATCCCCTGTATCGGCTCGAAGACTCCGGCGCGTCGGCATAACGCGATTCCCTCTGTCCGCCGCCATGGCCCGTCTCATGCATCAACAGCACCTCGCTATCGGTGTGTCTCAAGTTCCCGGGTCCAGCAGCTTGTCGGTCGGAATCGCTCCATCCGGACGTGGAGTCTCGTCTGACGTTGGGAGGCAGCAATGCATCGTTCGTGGCGCTGGTCCAGCCCGAGTCGTCCCTGTACAGCGAAGATCGCGCTACCTCGGGTGACTGAAACGAAAGTCCACGGTCAGCATATGTTGACATGCCACTACGAGCGCAAATGTTCAAGAATCACATGTGAAGAACAGACTTTGGTATTATCAGCAACTGGATAGCAAAACCACTCACAGTATTCGGTGGCAGCGAGAGCAAGGAGTTTTTAGCATGCGACATGGACATGATCGATTGTCGGTATGCAATCTAAAAGACAAAAACGCGGCAGTAGCGTCAGCTTTACTGTTGATTGGACTTACAGTGGCAATAGGAAGATGAAAGGCTATGACTGACCTGCTCGTTGTAGTACTGCTCCAACCGAATCTGGTTTTCTTTCCTGTTTCGTCGATGGAAGAAGAAGAGCGCAGTGAAGATACTGCCGACGACTGGAGAGACAAAATCAGCGCGGTACGTCGCACAAGGGATCTGCTAGCCGTGTAAAGGCGGAGAGACCTACATCCAATGATACCAAGTGCGACCAGGACATACTTCCATGCGGGAGGATGGATGGGATCGTCGGCCGCTTTGCCGCACTTCGCGTCACTCCCACAGGTGTAAGATGCACATCTGCAAATAACCCTTCGGTCAGCGAACCATGATCGTACACCTGCCTGTAGTATGATTCAAATGCCACTGACTCTTTGTTACCGCTACATGCTTCCCCAACCTTCTTGGTTCGCATGCACTGAAGAGCCGTACCATCACAATACAATCCGTTGGCGCAGCTGTCAAGAACATCAGCACCGGATGCGTCCAACAGCCCCTTCCATACAGAGCCACTGAGAGCAGTGGGGAGGTACTCACTTATCTCGTGAAACGATGAACGCATAAGCGTTGCCGCTGGCCAAGTAAGCGGTATATGCGGTATTGTCGACGATGCAAGTTTGGCCAAGAGTGACGTTGGCGAGGCTACGTGGTAACAACAAGCATCGGTTAAAACGAGACGAGACGGAACAACGCCGCATGATGTCCAAGACAGTTGCATTGACTCACTGGCAGATGTAGTTGAGACAGATTGTGCCGTTCGTATTGAGAAAACCAGCGAGATCCTTGTAGTTCTCGGGAGGCGAGCATTCGTCTGTGCAGAAAAGAATGGTCAGCTGAAGCTTGAGAATATCCTCAAATAATAAGCTGAAACAGGATGAGATTTGGACCCACTGTCTCGATCTTTCTGACAGGCATCTCCTATAGCCACCTGAGGCAGACATTGATCACCCTCATCGGGGCAGCTATGGTAGATTATACAGTTTGTTAGAACGCTGAAGCGTGTTTGTTGTTCTTCGTGTAGAAAAGACTTACAACTGGCCTGTTGGGCAAAGAGGCGGTAGTTGATCGAAAGAATAGGCAGCGTATCCGAACGGGTACTGTTATGTAGGTTATTTAGTATCAGAGTCCTCAACCAGGGGTCAAAAGGTATAGTAGGTGAACACTCACGATATCCTTCCTACATCCCTTGTACGCGCATGTCCCGTTGCCTGCGCAATACAACGTAGGATCACAATCTGTTACTAGGTTGTAGGTAGCGCTGTCGAGATGCGTGTTGTCTTGTCTACATCGTTGTGCAGAAAGTAAGAGTTAGCACTCATGGCCAAGTGACTGGCTTTGCCATGTCGATGGACTTGCGGTCAGGTGCTGTACAAGCGATCGAGGGGGCGCGGAATGGAGCGCGAGCGCGACTATGAAAGAAAAACAACTTACGAGCACGCCTCCCCGAAAGCTGATTTCGCCGATGCGAATCCCACCAGTCCGAGCGCCGACAGGGCTAGCAATATCCGTGATACCATGTTGATCGATGATGAGCTTGAGTTTGGAAAATGGTTGATGGTTTGAACAAAGCAATAAAGTCACCAGCAGAAGAAAGTCAAGATGTGAAAGAAACAGACGTAAATACCGTCACTGCGGGCACAGCCACCGTGAGTGCGACGGAATCAAATTCCCCGCAACATCGCGAAGATGAAGATCACCAAAGACACGCGCCGAGCAAGGGCACTCTAAGCTTAAGCGTGCTTCGGAGATCAGGCATGGCAATAACAACATCCGCATCTCAGAAGCATCTTCCTTCTTCCTCTAACGTCGACATGATCTAGCAAAGCTCACTACAGCAACCATGAGCAAAAGTCCAATAGACATCACCTCGCGGTCGACCTCAAGGCCCAGCTCCGCGTCTCGTCTGGTGAGCAACAGATATTGCTCCCGAGCGCTGCATCGTGCTAAATAGCTAACATCCAACATTCCGGCCTTCTTCTGTACCAATAGCCGCCGAGATCATCAGTCTCTCCGGTTAGACCATCTTCCAGAACCGCAGCTCTAAACCTCGGCTCCCCTATAGTATCACCTGCAAAAGCCCCGACCATGTCGCAAGCGTCAAGAACCAGTACCGTCTCACCTACGCGGAACGGTCTTAATACGAGTGTTTCGACGAAACAGGATAAAGCCGAAGGCAAGGGCGGGAGGATATCCGCTATCGCCGCTGAGGAGATCGAGGTGATAGAGCTCGTTGACACGCCGACTGCGGCTGATGGTGACGTCGAAATGAACGGCGACGACACGGTCGATGAGGATGCAGATGACGGTGAAGACGGTGAGGGAGATGAGGAAGGAGAAGCAGATGGGGCCGAGGAAGGCTCAGGCAGCGAAGAAGACGATGACGAAGAAGAAGAAGAAGACGATGAGGAAGATGAAGAGGAGGACAGCGGAGATGAAAGTGAAGACTTGGGTGGCTCACCTGTGAGATGTCTTCCGTCATTGTCACTGAAAGGTGTGACTGGGCAAAACACCATTAGCTGACTATCCTCATATCGACAGGAAATCGTCGCTATCGATGGCCCAAATGGTCCACCCCGCCTATCGCTTCCTCCAACGGTCAAGACAGAGCCCGGGGAAGAAGGTGTCGCCCCTGCAGGAATAGATGAGACCGCCCTCGCGGCAGCCGGTGCCGTCACAGCGGAAGGTGAGGTCAACGTGCTCGCACCGAAAAAGAAAAAGCGCGTCCGACCTCGTTCGCCTTCGGAAGACGTCGATCTTCCTCCGCCACCACCCCCGATGAGGACTATTCGCTTAGAATCGCAGATGATGCCCGAAGGCGAAACGCTCGAGTGGGATATCCTGGAAGATGCCAGGGCCCATGGAATGGTAGCGGAGGTCTGGGCGGTAGCGGAGGACGACGTACCAGCCAAGGAAGGTGAAGGAGGTGCAGCTGGATTACAAGCGGACGGTCAAGCGGATGAAGGAGAGGTGAACGGTCTGTCAAACGGTCCAGGACCGGCTGGACCTTCGTCTGGACCATTGTTTGGCCTTGGATTCGGTGACGAAGATCCGGAAGAGATCGCCCGAAGGCTCGAAGAACGGTACGGGGACGATAATCGGAAGAGCAAGAAGGCCAAAGTGAGTGAAACGACCAGTCCTCGGAGAATCCCATCCCTTCTGGTATGCTGACTGTCATTGTTTCTGTGTCTTTTTCCCAGTCAAAAAAGAAGAAGCCTATCGACTATGATCTCAATGATCCCTTCATCGACGATTCGGAGATCATGATTGACGCTCCTACCCATTATGCTCGACCCAAGAAGGAAGGTTTCTTCGTCCATGCTGGAATGCTGGAATTGATGGAAGAGTGAGTGTTTCGTTGGTCCCGCCCAGGCCCTTTGGTCGATATATCGGTCGGATGACTGACCGTATGCGTGCGCTCTTCAGATCACCGGTCAAAGCGAAGCCAAGAACGACAAAAGCCAAAGCGCGAACCTCAAATGCGGTCCCTGCGCCACCGAAACCACCTCGAAGGTCTTTGTCTGCAGCGGTCCTGTCTCATCAACGACGTGAAGCAGGCTTCAAAGGGTCTGAAGCGGAGCCTATCAGTATCGATGATTCTGACGGTGAGACCAAGGCGGCTGGACCTTCCAAACCCAAGCCAACAGAACGCAGATCTGGCTCGCTATCGCCGCCGCCTGGCGATGATGATGAGGAGGAGAAGGACGACGAGCTCAACCTGAAACCTGTCGAAATTGACCGAGTACTGTACAAGAGCTCTTCCAAGGATCCTGCTGTGGGTATTGGAAAGTTCGCGAGCTGCATCCGTAGACGGGTTGCTGACTCTTGGTTGTCACAGCTGTTACCGCCATATTTATCATTTCCTACAGCTGTGCGCCGTCGTCTGAACGCTCTGCGAGCCGAGAGCGAAAAGCGTGAGCTCGTCGCACATGCAGAACATTCGACAGAATCGCGCTAATACTATTTGCCAACTGTGCAGATGATTGGGGATCTGGTACTCGAGGCAAATTTCCGGATCATCTCCGCGGCTTTCTGAACGCTGCTGGCCGAGCAGCATACGAACATGATCTCTTCGGTCTGAACGATCGTGAAGGCGCGGACAAGAGTTTCTTCCTCGCGCTACCGAGTGCTTTACCATACAATGAGTTTACGTTAAGGGTGAGCGGAACGTGCTATGCGTCTTAGATGACGTAGCTCCAGACTGGCTGACACTTCGAATGTGCTCGACGTGATCAGAAACTTGTCACGAAGCTCTGTTATGTAGGATATTGGAACTGGCTGCAAGCTTGTGAGGAGGAAGGAATAGAGCAGTTCAAGGCGATGGTGAATCAAGAGAAGGACGACATACTGTCCAAGTATGAGGAGGCTCACAAAGCTTGGGAGATTGAGGTGAAAGAGTGGGGTGAGTGCGATCATCGGCCTCATCTGTATATGTTCATCCGACCTGATGATCGATGTGTCCATCTCAGACGAGAAACATCCCAATGCAGCTGGAAATGTGAGTGCATGCATAGCTATCTCCTGCTTGAAGAACCAAGCGACTAACACTTTTTTGTTCCATAGCCAACTGCGCCCTCTACCTCCGCTCAAGCCGAACCAATGGCGATCGACACGCTGATAAACGGTCCCAGTGCTAGTGCCGTCCCTAGCACTGGACTGGGGACGCCTAAGCTCGACGATACAAGACCTGTCGAGCCACCCAAGAGGTTCACTTGGACTGCCGATATGAGGGAAGTTTTCGGACAATTGTTGGAGAATATGAGTGATATTGTTGATTTGGCCAAACGAGCAGTGTGAGCGTTGTTGTCACATAAATTTCTGTCATCGGTGTCACTCGTAGATCTTGCGATCTCAAGTGCTGACGCTGTCGAGTGATTGTCGACTTTTTAGCGAGTGGAATATTCAAAGCGCTAAAACTGGTAAAGAATGGGGCGAAACTGCCACAAAGATCCGACTGTATAAAAAGGTTTGTTTTGCCCCTTCTGCATGCTGGCGCCACTATATATGCGCTTCGAACCGCAGCAAGCGGGAAGATGCTGATCTGTCATCGGATCGCTCGCAGATCAACGATTCTTTCCCTGACGGCTTTATGAACACGTCGATCATCTCAAGAGAGAGTGAGTGTGGACCTGAATCGCTAGTCAGATTCGTAATCACGTCCCAAACGCTGTATCGTGGCATCTAGCGCTAACGACGCTCTGCTTTTCGATCGTTTCCTTAGTGACCAAACTCAGGGGTAACAAGAAGAAACAACAAGTCGACCAGGACGGCGACGTGGCGTAACCGAGCGACGGCCGAAAGACGTATCATTCGAGCTCAGCCTGCGCAAATGTCGCACAATCACCGGCGTCGTTGCCTGGAGAAGTTGTAAGAAAGCGCATGAGACCATACGAATGTCATCTGTTACTGTACGGTTCGCAAAATTGTCATGATCGCTGCTGTACTGTACATCAGAGGTTGTCAGGATCATGGCGATAGCGGTCCGAATAACGCGCAACGCTTTCGATAGCAATCGTGGTATCCTAGCACTGTATCACTGTAACAACATTCCATGTCAAAACTCGTAATCATGCCACATGTCCCTGACTACAGACTACAGGCACCTTGACGATATCAGTAATACAATATGGCCAGCTGTGACCGTCGCTGAACTCTGAGCGAGAGGAGCTTCACATGGCCAGCCAGTACTCCACTCAAAACAGGCGCCATCTTGTGAGGTCCTGCAGAGAAGCATCATCGTCACGCAATCAGGTTCCCAGGCAGCTATGGGAGCATGGAATTTCTGCAACGGTCGTCCAGCGTCGATGGTGATCCTGTTGAGGGGATGTCAATAAGGAGAAGGTGTGTCTATACTGTATCCTCCTCCGAGAATTACGCTAGGAACAATGACTATTTACAATATCCAGTTAAGCAGCTAATCACGGCCTCATTTGGGGCTGACTCCGCCCTCGATGACCAAGGCAACACGACTAATGGTCAACTATTTGATCGGAAGACGGAGCACCTTTCCCCGAGGGACCATGCGATTCTGAGATATCCTTGCTACTGTATACTACATCCAAGATCGCTTGGTCCCTTTGCATTTAACCGCGCCACGAGCCTTGTTTGCTAGGGGGATTTGATCAAGCAGTACAGAATGATGTTGATCGCCTTTGATAACAGCATGACCTTGTCGATGGCAGCGAGCTTCAGCGTTCCGGAGGCCTGCTACAGTATATCTAGGCTTGCCCTTCGCACTCAGACTCAGCGCTTCATCACGCCACAAAACAGCAACGTAGAAGCAAACATCCAACATGATCATCTGGCTCATCACCCTCATCTACGACGGGCATAGGTACAAAGCAGAAGCGAGAAAAGCGGAACGGGACAAGCAATGGTTACCCAAACGCTCGTCATCGTCCGCAGCGGTAACAATGCGAAGACTCGAGCTCGAGCACCGGAACGGTTCCGATCACTTGGAACACTACTGCGACTACTCAGTGATTGAACCAAACGGAACGGAGACCTTGACGAGAACAGTGGAGGCTTGCCCCGAGTAAATTGGAGGCGGAAATCGAGCACATCGCGGGCATGAGTCCCGACGGTTCACCATCGATGCGGTGAAGAACATTCTGCGATATTCTGTAGAGGGGAAGGGCATACGGTGGGTGTCATCTCGAAGACGGGGGTTCTGCGAGGACACGAGTGGTTCAGTGGCGGTCTGGTCTGAATATGTTAGAACGAAGAAGACCCAAAATATCGAGTGAGTTGAACTTCCATCAACGCAATCTTGCATTCTCTTCCTAAAGAAATTCTATCCTTTTGCCATGCTCTATCGTCCTCACAGTGCTGTGTCAAGTCTTTCGGTGATTTAGACATCTGAATGGGTGGGCGGACGAGGTTGGCAAGTGGAATAGGCGGGTTTGAGATCCGTCTGTATCCGGGCCTGATTGACCCGGACCTGGACCTGGTACTCAAGCTGCAGTACAGTACCTTACATGCCGAGAACCGAGGAGTCACTTCATGTGTTGTGTTCTTTGCTTGTCTTTTGTTTTGTTTGGGGTTCTTGCTGGCATTCATTGCAAACATGGGAAAACATATATGCGCAAACAGATCATGGGCGGGCTGCATTGCAGCCCTCACTGTATCTCATCCATCCTCTCAACGCTGCTGTTGCTCCACCCCTTCGCTTTCGGTTCCCGTCGATCGTCAAAGCTCGTCTCATTACTGATATCGAAAGCTGAATTTCCAGCACGAATAGCCTCTAACGATTGCGATACACAGATTCGACGGCCTGTGGTTTTGTGTGGATCGCCTTCGTCCCAACCCTCGACATATCTTCTCCGAAGCACTCCCCGCGCTGCGCAACAGTGCCAGTGAATTCATCATATCGGAAACCTCGACTAGCCTTCTTTCCTTGCCCTGCCCATCAGCCCTTTTGCCATGGGCCCTTCGCTCTTTTCTCGACCAGGAGGAGGTGGTATGACCGCCTCGAACCCTCCAGTGTTCCCACCAGGCGACTTTGCGTTTGGCGCACAACGACAGCCCAACAAGCTCAAGTCCATCTCCTCATTCTTCCACCCTTTCTCCCACTCCAGCGGAGGCGGTGGCACCGCCTCGTCAGCGCATAACGGCGCCGGCGATCAAGATCATGTCATACCTTATCAACGACCGAGTATAGATTCGCCCCTTCGACACAGGCTGGACGGTCTACCTTACTCGCAAAGTACCGCTTCGCTCTCCCTGCGAGTGACACTCTCACCTGTGCGGAATCAATCTTCGCCTTCGCTGATCTCGGGCTTACCTATGCTTCTGAACGAGACTCAAGCCTTGGGGGACGGAGTCAGCCTCACCTCTGCGACCCTGCAAGCCCAGATCGGTAAACAGATGCCGACGCTCGCCTCTGCAATTCATATTCAGGATGGCTTGGAAGATCCCCGACCCAGCAAAAAGGCAAACACAGCCATAACTGCGAATTCAGCCACAATCAATCGGCCACCAGGGCCACACCCTCTGTACCATATGAACGCATCATCATCCTCTCTGCTCGGCAGCTACGTACACATACCTGCCGATGAAATGATACCCGTCGAGATAGAAGAGGAAGCGGGAGGGGTGCGAGGTAGAGATAGGTCCGACTCGATCGCTAGCCACGGAACGATCAAGCGGCGCCTGTCCAGAAGGCTCTCACTGGAAAACATCATTCCGAAGATCACTGGATCTCTGCGGAAGCGAGAACGATCGGCTTCCAGACGTGGCGACGGTGAGCGAAGATGGTCCATCACAAGTGGATTCGGTGCGACAGCCCCGAGTGCCTTTCACGACACGAGTGCGACGAATCAACCGATGCGCAACAAGAAGAGCTTCGACTTGCTTCCCGAAAGGCCGTTACAAAACATCAAGTTGAACCCCATGGCTATGCCAGCTACGCGGACTTGGCGATCCAAATTTCATGTCAACAAAGATAGGCAAAGTGCTGCAAACGCTGCGGCCGCTGCCAACGCGGCTGCCAGGGCTGAATTGGCTGTCCGACAAGCAAAAGCGAGGGTCGAAGCGACGAAATACGAAGAGCAGGCCGACAGGAGAGGTAGGCACATATTCGACGAGAGAACGATCAAAAGGGTGCCCGTAAAGAACAGAGACACTGTCGGAGTATTGAGAAGAGAGAGAGAGGGAAGCGGATCCAAGCTGATCTGTGAGCCGAAGCAGCCAGGCCTCTCCATGTCTCTGACTCCCCCGTGCTGACCCCATCCACGCAGTACATCGCCCATCCTCAATTGCGAGCTCTGCATCCTACCCCGATCCTGCTGCGACCCCGCGATCCGTTCCATCAGCTCATACTCGTCCGTCGCCGACAGCGTTACCGGACAGTCTCACCGCCACTTCCTTGACAGCCACCTTGGACTCACCTTCGCCGTTAAATCGTCCCATCTCTACTCCACTTCATCGCCTGTCTGTGTCGGGTCTACGAATACCTTCAACCAACGCGGGTGTTATGGGAGTATTTTCTCCAGCGCAGGACGATATGTCGATCTTGGATCCTGGTCAATCGCCGGTGCCTATACCGGACGCATCACCTCCTGTCCCTTCTCTCACGGGGGTGGTCTATCAAGCGCTTCCTCCGGCCATCTCCCGAGCCTCAGTCAAGACAGTGGGCAAGGAAGATCGTCTCAACGAGCATGAACTCAACAGGAAACGGTCTCGTGCCGAAATGAAGGACGCGTTCAGTCGGATGAGAGACCTCAGCGGTATGGAGATCGATTCGATCGTCTCCTCGAGACAGGTCAGTGGATCTCACCCCGACCAGACACCTGACGACTCGTCGAACACCCAACACCAAGCTTTCAATCTGCATGGTCTTAGCCAAGCGCTGGAAGACGTCGCACACGACACTTGGAGACATTCAACAATAGACCTGGGGGGACCACCCAGCCAGGACACTTTTGGCGTGTCACCAACCACCAGAAACTGGGATAAAGCAGAGCTTGCCAATTCTTCTTCGACAAGGACACTGTACACACTCCCTCGAAGCAAGTCGAAATCAGCCACCGATCTCTCCAATTACATCTCGTCGAAAAATCTGGTTGAACACCTCGATAACACCCAAGGTCCGGGCTGGTGGTCATCGGACGAGAGACTTGCAAGCAGACGCCACTCTGCCTTTGAGATCAACGAGAATACCAAGACGAAAAATGGAGAAGCCGAAGTTGACCAGAAGATCGAGGTGCTGGAGCGGCTCGCGAAGAGTACCACGCTCCCCCAGCGAGCCAAGTTCGATGACGGTGATGTACACGGACCGGAATCACTCACTCCTCGTCGGCGAAGTGAGATTGCTCCAATGCGGCCACGAAGCGCCCTCGATCTGCGCGCGTCGGAATCGAGTTTGACACCTTCTAAGCGGGAATCAATGACAACATTGCCTCTGACCGATAACAACGCTCCGTCATCCGATGTGTTCATTCCTGGGCATGGGCCAAGACCTTCCCTGGTAGCTGGCTCGACATGGCGTCAAGATCAGCCTTCGCCTCGTCGAACGGTCTTAGCCAGGCAGACGATTCTCTCACTCTCTGGAGAGAATAACCACTTGATTCCTACACCGACGAGACTTGCGCCTCATCAGATACCACTGCCCTCGAGCGAGTCGAGACGTAATGGTATCGGACCTTTCGTGTCGAACCGTATCAGCCCCGACATAGCTAGACGAGCGAGTTTCCTCAACCGCTCGACGCCTCCCGAGCAAGAATCACCCTCTCGCTCAGTCTCCCGTCAAAACACCCGGACTACCCTGTCGATCTCTACGGCGCCCTCTTCCCTTCCTTCCGACTCGGACGAGGAGATCCCCCAACAGCCGGATTCGGCTTCCATGTCGACAAGCGACAACAGTGAGAAAATTCGAGCTGAGCTGGAAGCGAAGTTGGCAGCATTGAGAGCCCGATATACCCTTGAGCTGGATGCCGTCCTTGGCGCATTGTCAATCTCAAAGAACGAGAATAAAGTGCTCAAAGAAGAGGTCAATGGTCTGACAAGACTACTGGCGGAGGGTATTCAGGAGCGAGATAAGCTTCGAGACTGTATCATGGTCCTCACGAGCCAGGTCGAGGATACCCCGGGGATGAGGCGATCAGGCTCCGTGGCGAGCACTTTGCTACCCGAATTGGCCGGCTGTGTCTCCCCTTTGAGGGAGATCACAGCCTTGGAGAACATCTCTCCCAGCTCGCCTTGTATCGACATGATCGCCGACGAGTTTGGTCGACGCCCTTTACCCGCTCTGCCACACAGTGGTATCAATCACTCTGCCTCTGCTTCTCCCGTGACTAGATCTAAATCGACCGGGCGGAAAGAATCGATGATGGGTCTGAGCAAAGGGAGGCGATTGATCTCTGTCGCAGTGTCCAGGAACGTCAGTGCGACCGGTAGTACGTGTACCGGCGAGAGCAATGTACTCTATGAGCCTGAAGAAGAGGACGGAAGTATGGATCAGGACGGGTGGACTCTGAAGCTTAGAGAGGCGGATGAGAGGTATTTGGATGATCTCTAGCCTCAGCTTAGGCTGTTCTGTACTTTTAGTCGAGTATCGCTCTATAGCCTAGCGGTGTACCCGAATCAACGGACAATGTGTAGACAAGAAATGCGCGCATGTGATAAGCTTGGAAGGATATGTACAGTACTACTGTGGTATACCATGTATCAGTACCGCTTACTGCACTCTGCAAGTATCGGATTCATATGGTGTGTAAATAGTGGCGAAGGCAATTAATTGGCTCTCCCGTGCTACTTCTTACGGCGTATTGACTCCAAGCTTGCCTAGGAAGAATTGAAGTGGCCGAACATGACCTCCAACATCGGTCACATTCCTGGTCGTCCGAGGACCGGTGTCGGAAAGCGGGCAGATGAACATCCCTTCCAAGAAATCACGATCAATGATACATAATTGTGGTTGAGTTCAGCATCTTCTCCAGGTAAACAATGTGCATATGAGTGTGGTGACACCTGTTCCTTGTGATCCGACATGCTCGGATGTATGCTTTGATGCACGCTGATGGAGTGGTTATTCTCCGATCATTTCTTCAAGAGAGGTCCTTTGGTAGCCGTGCGTCACGGATCACGGATCACAGCATCACATCGATGTAACTCAGCTCGACCCCTTGGCGCACCCTCAAACGTCCGACGATCATCAGGTAAGCTGTGCTTATGAAATGGCCCCATGGGCATCTCTGTATTTCTCATACTGCGTGACCAGTACATAACTATAATCACCGAGTTGATGTAAATGTTGATGGTGATGGTGATGGTGATGGTGATGGTGATATTAACGGAGCTCTCTCCCTGAACTGTTGATCACCCTCGACGGGTGATCACTCCCACGCCTCTTGGGCGTTCATCTTCAAGCGATCATCAACGGTATAACGCGGAGCACGATGCTGCTTGAGTAAGCCGTTGCCTCCCCTCCCCCCTTCAAAATCATTTCACTGAGATGATGCACATCAGATCATGGCATGTATCATAACATCACGATCTAATCACTTACATTGTACCGTCTGCTACCGTAGCCATCAAGGCACGACTGTGACCCCGTTCCGACCATCATCGGTCCTATCGAGGTGAGTGATTGGGTCGTGATTTGACGGTGTGGCGCACATTCCATCTTGTTTAACGAAGAAGCGACGACAGGCTCGATCACACTTTCAAGGTAGCTTCCTTTGGCATTGAGCAGCGCATGTGCATGTATCACATGCTTGATTTGCTTTTCCCTGTCCCGGACCGTACACCGAATGGACCCGGATCTACCAATCACTGCAATACCCATCATGACCGATGGCCAATATACAGCCCGTTCTCTGATGGAAGGTCGCGAGAAAGCTGGCATCGATCAGACACCTCTCCGAAATCGGCGAAGGAATGGGGGCAAAGGATCGTCCAATTCCATGACCATGTCCATGCCCACGTCCGTCCCTGTCCAGGTCCCATGTGTTTATCGCCGTCACAAGTCGGCGACCAGCTGACTCGGACCGAGAATAGACCGGTGACCGGCGCATTTGATGAGATGTGATCTTGGAGTGTCACAGCAGACTCATCGGTCCAGCTGCAGCTACAACGAGCTAGCTGGCTGACTATGCTAATTAACGAGAGGTGATCGAAAAGGCATAAATAGAGCTCATGTCGACCAACTTCCATCTCGCCTCTCCAACAACCTCATCTCCTTTTCTGAAAGTCTTACCCTCTCAACTGACTGATCCGCCACCCCTTACTTATTTTCAAGTCTTCTACCCAGCTTCTCTTCTTCCTTTGCCCTGACATCAATACCGAGCATCGCCACTATGTCCACTTCCACCTCTTACAACCGACCGGCTCGACCCTCTCTCAAGCCTCTCACCACACTTGACGATGTCCCGACCCTCGTCGGCACCTTCGGCCACGGCCACAAGGACCACCGGTCCTACTCAGTCTCATCTACTCGTTCTACAAGTTCGACATCGTCCACGTACTCGAGGTTGGCGGACGATATGATCGACCGACTCGCTTCGCAGGAGGTGAGTGATGTGGTCCATGTGGTCTCAATCCAGTTCGATATGGTCTTGACGGGATGATGTGGGCTCACAATTCTACTTCGCGTGGTTCGTCTCCAGGCCCACTCGACCATCGACCTCTGGTCAGCGGGAAATATCCGCCTCAACGGCCGCGATTTAACCATGGCTGCGAGGGATGCAGAAGACCTCTTGACCGCTATGAAGGAAGACGATCGAGTGAGTTTGGCAGCAAGAAATATCTTGACGACACAGTAGTCCGGCTGACATGGCGCGAATGTCCAGTTCGTTTTTGTCAAGTTGACTTTCTTTGACGCCGAAGGTGAAGACTGGAAGGTGAGTAGAGCAGTCCCTCGTCCAGTCGATGTCGGTCAGCTCATTCAGTCGTTCTCATTCCTTGGGATGGATAGATCTCTTTCCGCCGATCTGCGATCCTCCTCTCCTCGCCCATCGTCTCCGACTCGGAATAAGTTTTCCCAATTCCGAACGGAGCATTCTTATAAACAGAGAGCGAGTATCGTACCCTTCCTCTCCATGTCGATTTGTTTTCGAGTGAAGCTTGTTGTTGTGTCTTATCGTCATCGATAGTCTTCGGGTTTTTAGGGTATGAGATTGTCGATTTAGTGTATCTCGGTGTGCTCGCTCTGTTTCGTCTCGCTTCGTGCGCAAGTCTTTTCTTTATTCCGTTGCCCATTTATAGCTTAATCCGTTTATACCTTAATCCGTCAGCCTTGAGATCATGCTTTCCTGGAAGATCCAGGAAGGAGCCTTGTTCTGACGTCCGAGGTTTCGTGTATCATGCATGGCATTCATTATTACACAACCTACGATCGCACATTCGAAGATCAGCACAGTAATCAATATGTCCTCGCTATCAACAGCGGTGCCGGTAATGATGAGATGCGACTCGATGACTCACACATATACGAGATTTTGGCAAGATGTGTTCTCTGGTTCTCTGGGACTATACCAGAACCCGCCTAAGCTGACCAGGCGCAACGCGCATCCCGGTGATAGGGCATCTCCCTTTCCGCCTGCTGATCGATCGAGATTCCCCTTCTGCCAATGCAGAATCTTCTTCTTCCCTGGCGTCACTATGACCAGCTTCTGATTGATCCATCTCGTCGTTTTCTTCCTCCTCCTCTTCTTCCCCCTCTACAGCATCCCATCCACATCGCCAGCAAACCACCCATCCGCTAGGTAGTACAGCCGGATTCTGCCATCTCTTCTCGCATAGCGGACACTTCCCATACCCTTCCCTTCCTATTGCATACTTCTGCGCGGCCACGTCGCCGGACCCAACCGTGAAGCTCGAAGCAGCAACCTGGCGATGACCCGCATTCGGCTCGACCTCGTCAGGCGGGGTCAGAGGTGGTGTGGGTGGTAGCAGACCCGATGAGGGCATGATTGGTAAAGCCCGAGGAGGTAATATGGCCGCATGCGTCGCTGCTGTCGTATTCTGGTTGGCGGTCAAGGCCGGATGCGAACGCGGTGAAGCGGGCGAGTACCACCATTGAGACAGCTTGAGCATGAGCAATAAGGGTGGTAGGAGTGAAGGAAGTCTGGAGAAGATAGAGGCTGAATCGTCGTCGACCTAGTGTCCATAAGACATGCTGTCAGCGCCGACATGATTAAAACACGCATGGAGCTCACATCATCCTCCGGGCCCCGTCTAGACACTTGTATACCCAGCCATTTATGCCATGGCCGATAGTGATTGGTCTTGTCAAATAGATAAGCGATATCATAGCCCAGGAAGACCAGATCCATACCAGCATTCACGTAAGGGTATAGCGTTTTATACACTCTCTGAGTCTAATCAAAGCGATTGTCCGAAGACGGGAGTTAGCTTGGGGACATGCGATCACCTTAGGCCAGGTTGATGTGTCGTGCGCAGAACTCACCTTCGTGACCGCTACACCACGCTGCTCCCCTTGGTCTTCGTCCCCTCCTCCACCGCCAAGGCGCTCGTAGTAATCCTGCCCTCTGGCTCTGATATAAGGCAGTCCGACGAGGAAGACGAGCAAGCCCCACATCTGCCTTTTGGTGAGGTTGCGCCGCGTCGGGCCTTCGAAAGCGGATAGTCTGGGCGTCAAGACCGCTTGAGTGGGTTTGGCTCGAAGACCGTAGAAATGCTCTGAGATCGATGCGTCTGAGTAAAAGTCAACGCACGCAGACGTCAGCTTGGAATATATACGGTCGACTAGATACCGGATAGTGGTTCGGCATGTGACTCGAAGGCTCAGGCGAAGCAAGAGCTTGGGAAGTGCAACACGTACTATGTCTTTTCAGATGATGTCTCTCCAGTACAAGGAGCAACAACGCAAACAACTCTTCGTGGTGGTTGAGCACCCTCAGCAGATACCGAGGATATCGTTGAGCGAAGTACTGTTTACAGGCCAGGTCAGACCACAGAAGTCAGTACTGGAAACTGTACCGTATCGTAATGCTGTCTGACCGAACATGCACACTCACCGAAAGGACATACCGGACGACCGGATGGAACAGATCTCGCAGCTGTTCTTGGGCAAGAAGATCAAAGAGCGATGGTCTCGAGTGATCTCTGGGTGAGCTGGAAGGGAATACTGCCGTAGATGTGGCCGAGGACGAGGATGAAGCGATCATCGCGCGTGATCTTGCCTTTCTTGGATGGGTGCGCTCGCGGACGGCACTTCAGGTTCATGGGTTGAAAACGGAAAGTAAGACGCGCCTTGTCCGTGACGCTTCTGATTGTGGCCGAGCTTGTTTCAGGAGTGAGAGGAGCGTGGCCATATGATGTCTATTAGTAACCTCAGCGAGTCCTGACAAATTACATTAATTGTGAATGATCAACACTGAGGTTTCGCTCGGACCCGTGGAAGCGCTGTTCGGACCTGGCGACGACGGAGTAACCGGGTCAGACAATTCTGTGCTTCGGCGGTTAGCGCCGCCCTTGATCTCGGAAGCGGTATCGCTACCGACGCTGCTGGTTTATCCCCTAAATGCTGTTTGTAATTATCGATATGAGCTGGTTACGTGACGTGCCTGCTCTGCTCCAACAGTAGTGTACTTTGACTCATCGCCGCCCATGAAGTCAGATGACTTTGCGTCACAGCATATGTACATGCTACGATCATCGTCCTCTCCGATAGCTAGACTTAGCAATGCGGTGCACTGCTCATCGCTCGGTAGCTGTCTCGGTAGACAGCGGAATTTGTATGTATTTACTGTGTTCGATCATTGTTCGCCACGGTGTATATATAAAGCGGTCTCCTCTGATGACTGAAAGCTAGATCGGTATCATCCCAAATCATCCCAATCTTCCTCGACACAGACACTCCTCTTATAAGTTGATCCAACAGCATCGAGCGTTCCGACTTGACTCAACTTCATAAGACATTGATCGACCGCCTCATTCAAAGAAGATAGACCTAGCAAGCATCATGGCAAGCCTCATCGCCCTCGGTGTCGGAGCTGGCGTCAGCGCCATCATGAAAGCGCGCAAAAAGCGTTCCAACGAGAACAATAACCTTAGTCCCGAATCTTCCATGGCACACGTGAGCTCCCTGCATCCTCTTTCACGTCAATGGGATGTCAGCTGAGCTTGACTGATCGTCACGTCAACAGGCCGCCCAGCTTGAACAGAATCAAGACATGAAGAGCTCAAAGGGACCGATCGGTAACGAAGAAATGGTGAGTTTGCCCCTTCCTGGCGCTACATATAGGCATCAGAGCTGATCGATGGCGAGGTACCTGTCCGTTCTAGCCTATCGATGCTCCTCCTTCCTATGAGCAAGCCAATACCCCTCGGGGATCTGCCCTGGAATCCAACACTGTGGATCGGCGAGCTTCCTCTAGCAGCTCTTCGAGCTCTGCTTCGTCGTCTGATACTGAGCTAGCTGTGAGTCAATCCCTCCCGGTTTATGATAACCAACTCGAACAAGCATAAGTGAAACAAGGCCGGAACGATCCACTGATCATTGCCTGCTACATCACATAGAAGCGGAACCCAGGCATGACTCGAGCCGAGCTGAAAGCCCTCAAGCGCTCGCACCGATCCGAGCGTCGTCTCGCAAAGGAACAACGCCGATCCGATCGACGTGCCGACAAGGCGCAATACAGGGTCGACAAGCGAGCGCTCAAGGCAGAGCAAGATGCTGAGCTTGCCAGGCTAGCGGCTGAAGCACGGCAGAAGGGAGAGAACATGCAATTGGATCCTGCGTACATGGCCAAGGCTTATGGCGATAGGGGTCTGGCGCTGGGTGGAAGAGATTTCTTTGGAACTTTCGGTAAGAAGATGTAATGATGTGAATGTCGGTTTGGTACTGTCACTCCCTCTTTTAGCATCATGCCATTCATTTACAGGTTGTATAGTGTTCAGGTCACGATACTAGCCAGATCCCGATGTAGAATATTCAATTTTGTACTCATGTGTATGAATCATCTTCGTCGTCGCTGCCTGAAACTGGTTCCAAACGGCGATCGTTTCCAGGACCGCCACAAGGTTAAATCCCGCTAGTGCCTAACCCCCTACCTTTGGCTACACAGTAAGGACATCTTCATCGGACATGTCCTTATTGGTATTCATGTCTCAGTCCGCATCTTGTCAATATCAGAGCCATGATGAAAGTACTATAATAAGAAGCTTCCAGCATTCGACGGGCCAACAGGGAGAGAGAGAGAGAACAAACGAGTTCGTACGGGAAACGACGCGCTTGATTTCGCACCGGCCGGTCACTTATCTTATCTCCCGACAGGGTCAAGTTAGAATCAAGATCTTCTACGACCCGCCTTCTGGCTCATTCGACAACAACGTTCCGACTGGACGGAATGAGCGCTCCATCAGTAAGACGCAATACTCGGAGTCAGAATCATGCGCATAGAACGCAAGCTTCGCGAGCATCGTCGGCCCTGGCTATCGATGACGTAGATGTAGTACAACAAGAAGAAGGGGAAGATGAGATTGACCCCGCGTCAGAAGCGGAACACTCGTCGCAAGCTGAAGACGAAGATGGTCCAGCTGTTCTCGATTCGAGCCAAAGCCCTACAGCCGGTCCTGGGCCGCAAACGCTCAAAAGGCGTCGAGGTCGCCATAGTGAGGACAGCCACACCCCCAAGAAACACGCCCGTTTTTCGAGTAGGCTGAAAACCCAGCAAAGCTCTCCGAATTCGGGCCGGCGTGGGCCAAATGTTGAACCCAAGGAAGTCGCAGTGGGACAAGAGAGAAGGGATGCGGACTCGATTGGAATAGGGGAGGTTGACTGGTTGATCATCGGTGATGAGTTCCCATGGGATAGGATAGACTTTTATTTTGATGCTTCCGTGGGTGATGACATGATCGCGCACCTCACCAAGCGGATCAAGGTGAGGTTCATGCCATCTGGTCCATCCAACTACGGCTTCCCCATCGTTCTGAACTGTTCGACATGGGAGAGATCTCTCCGACCGCTGGCGATGCAGTCCATATAATGTCACTCTCGCTGATCCGTTTGTGCCCTGCAAACTCAGAAAGTAAAAGGCAAGATCACCTCGACTATCACACAAGCCGACATCATCCTAATCAATCCGCACCCCGCTCGCCTCTCTGCAGACCGACTCAACCTACTCTCTTCGCTGGATCAAGTACAAGTCAATGACTGTCTGATCTTATCGTACCACTGGCTATCACGGTGTTATTTCTCTCGAAGAGTGGAAGGGTGGATATCGGATGTGCCTGTTTTTGTGCAATCAAGGGGTAACCTATCTGGTTCTGGGCTGGGCATGAAAGTCGCTGTGGGCAGACTCGGAGAGGGACTAGAGGGGGACAAGCTGAGGCGAAAGGTAATGGAGGATCTTGAGGTGAGTCAAGTGCATCAGCGGCTAATCACCTAAATCGAAGTATGCGATCGATCGAACGTCCGCCCACCCCTTAAGCAGCTTCGATCGTCTTTCCGCACTTTGCCTGTTTGACTTACGGACCAACACGTAACCAGCGCTGATCACGTGTACGTTTCGGCTGCAGACGAACGGCGCAATGATAGTCCCTAACGAAGAAGCGACCACCTGCATCCTTCCGTCCAATCACCCGATGCTCATCCACCCACCTTCGGATGGACCGTGGGCGAAGTGTGTGCTGAATCCACCTGAATGGGTCCAACAAAGTATTTCCAAGGCCAAGGAGCAGGAGAGGAGAGCGATCAAGCCTTCGGATGTCTTGAGAATGAGTACCGTCAAAGTCAAATCTGTCGGAGCGGGCAAGAAGCGATCGGCAAAACCTGGTCCTACGCAGAAGCATACAATAGAGCTGAAACCACCGCGATCGGCGCATAGGTCAGTACCGACCTCGAACTCATATCTCGCAGCCGCGTCTGCTTTCTGCTTCGTTGAATCCCAGTGAACGACAGAGCGATTGAATGGCATGACTGATGCGATTCTGTTGTCTCGTAGGACCGAGTTCATAGCTTACGACCGGGATATGCTAGCCCGGTGGTTGGCTTTCAAGAGGCCTGAGAAGACTGGACGGACTACCAGGAGTATCTACGAGGAATTGGCCGTGAGTCGGCTTGATCCTGATTCCAAGGGGATTCCAGCAACATCAGTTTGGGAACAATCGTTTGTCGAGTCTGTTCTACCCATTCGAAAATGCGTGTCCCAAGTTGCGCAATGATGGCGTTGATACGCTGAAGCTTTTCTCTCGTTCCACGGGTGTCCACGGGTGTCAAAGCTGATCCGAAGTAATCTTAGGCGTACTCGAGCAAACACCCAATCTACGCCTGGGCGAGCCGACATACCGCTGCTGCATGGCACGAGCACTTCAAGCGGAATCGCAATAGGGTCGGAAACGATGGCAAGATCCTGGAAGATGAGGTCGAGCGATATGTCTCCAGAGGTGTCGATAGTACCCTGAAGACTTTGAAAGAGCGCTCAGGCCCCAAAGGAAAGGGAGAGGGGAAGGGGTGCCCTGCCGCTACAGCTGCTACTACCAACTCTAGCAGTGGCCGACCTGGGCGCGGTGGCTCCGCGGACAAGCGCAAACGTGATGTCGGCGAGTCGCGGCGGACTAGTAGGATATCAAATGGAGATAGCGAAAGGGGAGAAGGCAGGCTCAGCTTCTCCAAGGATGCTTCGCAGTCAGGAGACGATCACCTCGAAGTCTTGCATCATGACATCGAGCGGCCCCAAAAGAAGAAGAAGAAAACGGTACATTACGAAACAGACGACCAAGATGGCACTCGGAACAACGACAACCATACCACCGAAGACGAACATAATGATGATAACGGTGATTGTCACGAACATAACGATAACGATGCTACGAGCCTGCCATCACACGACACCCGCGATGACGGTATGAGTAATCCCGATCAAGATATCAACGATAGCGATAGCGAACTCGTTAACGAGATCAAGGATCGTGGTGAGCGAGTGGGCTGATCGAGCGGTGAGACGATGGCTTCTAGTGAGGATAGTCAGGAAGAGGCGCCGAGGGAAGGGGTGGCTCTGGCAGTGGCGGATTCGGAGGAAGTGGAAGGAGCTGTCTAGTATTTCAGCTAGACTCGTTTCTCCTTATGGCAATGGAGAAGCAGGAGCGGGCGCACTAAATGGATGTCGAGCTCTTCCACAAAGGTCTTAACCAGCTTATGTAGAGGCCGCCGCAGGGAAAGAACACCGGGTCTTTGCCGAGTTAGACATGACACTACATGGTATGGTATGTGTGTATATCGCCTTCCGCTTCGATAGTAGTACATCAGTTCACCTCGTCAAATCAGCGCTCGTGGCTTGCCGATCATGCATACCATCTGGCTTGGATCTCTATCATCTATCTATGCACACTCATCGCATCAGATCAAGCTCTCTCCATATACATCTCGTCATGTTAATCCAGATCTCACCAGGTGTCTCTCTAGGGGTGAATTGCATAAAGCCACAGCCATTCCTTTCGAGACGACCTCGATACGACTGACTCATGGTACTAAATTTGATCCCGTCACATCAAGGTCGTCTCTCGCTAATATCTCTCGGGAGATGGGACGGTACGAATGGACAATTGATAGCACTGCATTCCTCATCATTTGTTTGACTTGCATATAGTATCAACATCATCGCTACCCTCCTACATATACGCGTCACGTCTCAAACCTCGTCGGATCAATAATCAGACTGTTAGCATCGTCGGATTCCCGCCAGCTTCAACTGTACCAGATACAGACGAATCGATCGCATATCCCCCGCGTAAGAAAGTCTCAGCCATCCAGCATACGCAGAGCAAGCTATAATCTCCGTCCGCAAATCGAAGAAGCCAAAGAATTCAAACGTGTTGGAACGCAAGCATACCGTCGTAACTGCGTAGGAAGAGATAGATAGAAGACACAGAGCCTCTCTCCCACGATGGACGCTCTTATCCCCTTTACCACTTCGGGGTCCCTCGTAGATCTCGTCGACAGTGAGTTTGCATTTGAGACGTTGACTGCCATCTGCTCGTCGGTCCATGACGCTAAACATAGCATGGGCATTCTACCTCGCGGAGACGTATCGGATCGCTGATGAGTGTGACTACTGTCGCGTCCTACTTCTCTACGACTGATCTCCTAATATCAACATTCGTCCACCCCGATAAATGTTTTACCATGATCATACGCATCTCAACCACGAAACGCAACGCAAAACAACGAATGTATCTGTCACCCTTTCTGCAGAGAAAGTCATGGTTATTCTTCGAGATGGCAGGAAGTTGATAGGCGTCTTCCGAAGTTATGATCAATTTGGTGAGTCCTGCTGTAGCGCGCAATATACAAAGCTAACCATAGCCTTTCCTGCTTGCTTCCGTATGTTCCCTCACACTCACGCTATGTTCCTCCTTCGATTATCGATCGCTTTCTGCTTCTGCGTCGGAACCCGTTGCTCTTCATACGTGCACCAATACAGCAAACTTCCTGTTGGAATCATGCATCGAGCGAATACATCATCGCTTCGAATATGCCGACAAGGATATCGGGATACTGTTGATCCGTGGAGAGAACGTGGTGGCTTTGGGCGAGATTGTAAGTCTGGCTTGATCCTGCATTTGTGAATGACAACAGACTGCGAGTCGAATCCCACCACTCGGTATCTACCCGCTGTCCCACGCAGGAGGTAAGAAGGGTCCAAGAAAGGAAGATGAAACATGGGTGTGGTAGCAACGCTGACGAGATGGTTCCTGTCGTGCATCACTATTATTGTGCGCTCTTCGCATTCCATAGGACCTGATAGCGGAGGACATGGTCCCACTGAGGGAAGTACCGTGGGCCGAGCTGGAGGAGAAGATTGCGGCCGAGACTGTGAGTTAGACCAGAACGCTACGTCTGGCCCGATTCCGTTCCTCATACCTGTTGCGCAATCAAACATCATCCATCTGGACTGCGTTCGTCACCACAAGAGTGACATGATATGGAAACGACGATATCTCAGTCTGCTTCTGACACTTCCTCGTATATTCACACAGAAACGACGCGAGAGGGATCATGCGATCAAGGACAAAGTGTTAGCCAGTGTCGGCTTCGTTAATGAGGGGCGAGAGGGCGATGCTTATTAGAGGAGAAGGCCCAAAGAAAGTAGGAAAAGAAGCAGTCACATGTGAGTGTGTGCTTTCCGTCTAAAGTCCTATCTGAAATCTTCTCAAACACCGTCTTCGGGCTGTCAGTCAACCGATGTATGGGGCTTTCTTGCTGATATGTCGAAGTATTTACCAGCGAGAAACCGCGTAGCAGCATATCATCATCGATCGAACCTCATGCATTTATGCCGAAATTGGCTGAATGAGAAGTAGCAAGGCGGTGTGACGTGCGATGCCGGGCGGAAAGAAGGGGCTGATGCGGTGACACCCGTCACTATAGCCAGATAGCGATAAGTACAGGTTCATATTTGTTATTTCCATGATACCTGAGTTTGGAAATGACTGAAAGCGAGAAGGTCGTTCTTCTGGAGAGACTCAACTACTCATACTGTTCAGGCCACGCACCGCACTAGTGGGTGGCGGGTCGTGGGTCGCGAGCTGATAATCCTGACGTGATCCATGAGATCCACTTCTAAGAAGAAGAAAGTCATTGTACCATCTAATCTGAGCATGGTATCGTAATCAGCTGACAACACATAGAAGAGAACGAGTGAATAGCGCGATAGCGGTTGACTGGACTTTGTCGTGTGTTGAATTACGTGTGTTGCTATATTTGATGATAGATCAACGCACGGACCTCTTCCTCCTCGTCCTTTGGGTATTCGGATCCAGAGTCACAGTCACCGTCAGTGAAAAGCTTTGCGTCGCTTTGCTGTCCAGTCGATCCCGTGCATGCATCACCTTCGCCGTCTAGCAGTCTTCCTCTTATCCTTCTTTCTTCTCTCCCTCCCAGGTGCCAATTTACTCGACTTGCTCATACCTTTGGTCACTCCGCTCATTGTAACAGGAACCCAAGCCATCACCCCATCGATAGCCACCCCATTCTGCGTTCTATTATCTCGTAATCGCACTTCAAGATCCTCTCGAATCGAACCATACCTAAACAACCAAAAGCAAGTCCCTCTCTTTCCTTCCGACTGATACTTAGCCCAGTAGCCCTTCCTCTCTAATCGTTGCTCAAGATAGCAGACAATCCACTATGCCTCTTCAGTTGCCGCCAGCAGCGCCAGGCGGCCCAACAGCCTTCGGCGCCTCATCGGTACACTCAAGCGGTACGAAAGATGACGGTGGCAAGAAAAAAGCTAAGAGGAGGGAAGGTGAGGATGGAGGTGCTTTGAGCTTCCTCAACGACACGGTCTGCGTGATATGGTACGTCACTCATCTTCCTCGCTGGTAAGCAGGGTCATCGATCGCAAGCTGACTAGGCCTTGTTCACAGTAACGAAGGAGTCGTCCCAGGTGCACAGAAAGGCCGGACTCACTATATGACCTCCTGTGGACATGTATTATGCGATAAGCCAGAGCACAACAGTACGTCTATTCGCCCTTACCAATAACGAGGTCGCTAAGCCCTGGTCTCTTGGACGTGAAATAGACAAGCCTAAAGTATGCACTGCATGCGGGAAGGCCATGACAGCGGTGCCCATTCAACAGGGGCAAGTAAGTTCACACTCTCCAAAGGAAGAAGGTTGTTCACGCTGCCGACTGAACTTCCCGACTATCAGCTGCCGGCCGACCTTGAAAGATGGTTCGCAGACCCACAATACGAAATGAACGACATCTTCCTCGAGCAACAGAAGTTGGCGAAACGAATAAACTCGGTGAGAGAGGTCGTCAAAGTGAGTGACTTTTGGCTTCAAGGCTCCCCTTTCGCGACAAGGCCGATCTCCATCTGACGTTTGCTTATTTCACATACCGAATAGTATCAGAAAACGCATCTCAGAAGATCTCGAGAGCTCTACAGAGTCGAGTTGGAGAAAGTACGAGAAGCTTCTAATAGCCAGCTAGAGAAGGAAAAAGTAAGTTTGTTGTCTGAAATACCGGCAGTACACCCTGCTAACGGCGGAATTGTCGCTGGCCGTAGGCGGAGAATGCAAGATTACGGAGCGAGATGGAGAGTCTGCTGAAAGAGAATGAAGCTTTCAAATCGTACGTATGACCTATGGATGCAACATGGAAGTCAAACTCAGTTCACTCTTCACACTCGCAGAAATTCGGTACCGGCTCGGAATACTCATCCAGCACAGCTTGAACAAGGTTCGGCCCGCGGGACAATTCAGCCGAGAGGATCGTATGGAGGAGGTCAGAATCAGAGGCTGTCACGGGAAAGCTTACCTACCGTCCAAGAAGAAGGAGACTACGAGGTCGACGATCACTACTCCGGTGACAGGAATGGCGCCGCGGATGGTGGCAACGCGATGCGTACGATCTTAGGAAAGAGACACTCGAGCGATGCATTCGAGGACACTTCTGCCAGGTAAGCTTTGCTTGCTCTGCCGGTCGCGATGGTGTCGAGCACGTGCTTGACCGTCTCGGCTGCGTAGATTTCCCCCACAGCCTTCTTCAGGACGAGCGAGTGTCATGGGCCGTCCTGCTGGGCCGCCCTCGGCCTCGAGTTTGTATTCCAACGAGGTCATGACCACGCCGCGACGATCAATGTCCGTGGCAGGGTATCGAGGGAATCAGCTCTCTGGAATCAATTCGCGTCCAGATCTGGAGTGAGTCTAGGCATTGCTCAACATCGATAACCTCCGGACGTCTTGAGCATCGCCACTGATATGTGATCCTCGCTCAGGTCGTACAGGATGGACGCGCCTCCTTCCACGCCTCGTCAATATCAATCGGAACCTCTGGACCGGCGGAGTATGACTCCAATGCAACGCGCATCATCTGCCAGGCCGTACGTACAGAACCGTACCGGTCAAATGCTGCCTCCTTCGGGGTACCCACAAGGTGAGTGAAATGCCAGAAGTGAGGTAACTCGGAAGTCAGGACGCGCATCTGTCTGGTTGACTGACAATGGGTTTGCATCTCTTAGGTCCACATCAAGGCCAAGGTAATCAACACGGTGGCTACCGACACCAGCACGAGCTTTATCAGCCAGACGAGCAGTACCAGCCTCACATTCAGTATGAACTCGACCAGCAACCTGCGGATCCTCATAGGGACATCGATCGTCCTGGGAGTGCCATACCGCAGTCTGGGCGGACTGCTGGTACTGCTTTCAATCTCGCCTCAAGACCAACGACAAGGATGCCTCCACCTTTCTGAACTCACGCTCCAGAGGGGACTAGCGGAAGTAAACGAAAGAGACTGGTGAAGGGTAATGATCTGATAGCAGACAGCTATGATGTTGTAGGTCGATCCAAGGGGTACTGTATGGCGGAAAGGAAGGTCAATCTAAAAACAGACCGGGAGCTGTGATAGGAACGAAGCAAGAAGGATGAGAGAACCTGATGTGAGCTGTTCAGGCAGAATGGAGAGTGTAATCGGCACGAACACCATGATGTCGTTGTAGTATAGCTCGATGGGTCATCTGCCCGTAAGACAATTGATACGATAAAGGCCTGTGCTATAGAAATGAAGCTCATATCGCGAACCCGCTCGGGAACTCGTCGAAAGATCAATTGGTGAAGTGAAAGCTCGCGAGAGTGTGAGCGAAACGTGTTTCGGAAAGTCGATCGATCAGTCAATTCGTTATTGGGCAAACCAAGGGAAGTGTACTTGATGCAGCGACGTTCGATGACATGTCATGTGAACAGTACATTATACATACAAAGGTAAGTTGGAGTGATCGTACAATATGCCCATTTCTCATCCTCCTCTCTCTTTCAGTCTGTTTCCCTTGTCCCGTAATGCCCCACACTTCAAAGCATTGATAAGGGATGCTTTCTCTACTCTTCGTCCTTGAGACCCAATCTCTTCTTCTCCTCGGCCAACGCTTCTTCCCTCGCACGAAGTTCAGCTTTGGCCAGTGCTGAAGCTTGCTGTTTTGATGGGTGGTGATATAGTACTGCGCAGAGACGAGACGAGCCGAGAGGTGGAAGAACACCCAAAAAATGTCAGCTGCATATCTTATTTTGCTGACATGGATACTGCCGGGTGAGGACTCATCACGCCTCGCGATATTTCTTCTCCCGTCGTCTCGGCCCAGCTCCCGGAACACATGTCGACGACCACACTGAGGTATCTCCTTCCACAGTCATGGGTTCACCATGATCCGCCTCCTGTTCACTCTCCTTCACTCCAGATTGTGCGTTTGATCGGTCTCTCCAACCCTGTCTGTTCTATTTTCCCCTCTGGCCATGCCTGATTCTCCATCTCTTCGTCTCTGTCCATGCGAGCGATAAAGCCCAGCGACCCAGCCCATCGACTCACCGACGATATATCTCTCCATCAGATGAAATCCATTCAAATGCGTGATCGCGTCTTTCGCGTCGTCCGGACTCTCAAATACCACATAGGCCGTTCCTTTCGTCTTGAGATTCTGGTCCGTGCCCAGCCGTATTTGTCTTATCGGGCCGTATTTACCAAAGAGATCGTACAGGTCTGATCCGGTGATGTTGAAATTTCTGAATGATAGACAAACATAACATATGAGCAGCATAATAATATTTGCCAGGCCGAAGACTCGATCGAGTCCTGAGCAAAGAATGCGAGCTTCATGAAGCGGTGCAGCTGTGCAGCTGTGCGTCTAAACGTTCTTCTCCTGTAGTAGGCTGTTCAATGTGTAGCTGGAGGAAAGAGAAGTTGTACGTACAGATTTTTTACGCTGCAAGCGGAAAGGTCGAAAAGGATGACATGTCGGCAAGCGACATCAGCGATTACTGATCGTATGACCACACCCTTGCATGAGGCCCAAAGGTATTTGTGCCTTGTGTGTTCGTTGCTAGGACGACTCACAATAACGCTCGCTGAGCCAAAGGGTCATTGGGTCGCTGCATGGTGATTTATGCGGGTAGGAGTTCACAGAGGAAGGAAGATGGTGTTGCGGCGGACTCGTGGTTCCGATGTGTGGGACTGGTCGGGCTTTCAGTGATGCGCTGTCTGTCTGCTGAGCGATGAGCGAGAAGATTGTATAGATCAAAATGGTTCTCGCAACCTTATGGCTTGTCCAGACCATCTAAAGATCCGAGTTATCGCAAGCACAAGTCATCAACAGCAGCAACAGCAGCCGCTCAACGCTTCGAGGCTGTCGCCGCCAGTCGACTAAGAACGAAATGGGAGAAATTCCAATAAATCCCTGTGCGAGATATTCATTCCCACCATACAAGCTGCCTCTTTTCCTTGCATTACCAGAGACCTGGGTCTGTCTACCAAACCTGAAATTTCAGTCCCATCTACATTTTCAACATAAGATTGGTCTGAACTCACCTAAAAAAATCTGCAAAGAACTATAAAATGGCCACCGTTGTCACCCTCCCCATCACCCTCTCGCCCGCTCCGCAAGGCTGGTCCAAGCCCTCGGCGTCCAAGCCTTCGGCGCCCACCCAGCTCCCCGTCTACCCCGCCGGCCCTTCGTTCATTTCCGCCGCGCGACGACAGATCCTCCAGCGATCGTTCGAGGAGGACGACAAGCACGTCCACTCCGCTCGAGAGGCCGCTGCTGCCGCTCAGCAGACAGAGGGCGACGGTCAGCTCTTCCCTGGTCTCGGTGAGGAGGAGGAACCGGCCCACGTCCTCCAGCAGGACCCCAAGGAGTGGAAGAAGCAGGACCACTACGCTGTTCTCGGTCTCGGCCACTTGCGATACAAGGCCTCGGAGGAGCACATCAGGATCGCGCGTGAGTGAGACAGCTGGCTTGAAGTTTAATATGGGTTACAGCGCCTCGAATCGCATGAGCCGACTTACTAATTTCTATTCATTTCCCAATAGACCGACGAAAGGTGCTCCGACACCACCCGGACAAGAAGGCCGCTCAGCACGGTGCCAACGACGATGCTTTCTTCAAATGTATCCAGAAGGGTGAGTTGAATGTTTGGTCGAATCACGCGTATATCCACTCTGCGAAGTATTAGCTGATCAGTATATCTCCTCGCAACTCCTACAGCCCACGAGGTGTTGACCCACAACGAGCGACGAAAACAGTTCGACTCTGTTGACTGGAACATCGAGGACGAAGTGCCCGACCTCAAGAAGTACTCCCCCGAGCAATTCGTCGCCGAGTGCAACAAGATCTTCTCTCGAGAGGGCCGATTCTCCAAGACTCAGCCCGTCCCAGAATTCGGTCCGCTCGACGCCCCCAAGAAGGAGGTCGAGGGATTCTACGATTTCTTCTACAACTTTGACTCGTGGAGATCTTTCGAATGGCACGACAAGGAGGTCAACGAGGGTTCTGACTCGTGAGTCGAGTGGGCCCAGTGCAATCTTTATAGTCTCCCTGTGCCTGTTGTCTCAAAATAGCGACCTAAGCTGATCCAGCCTCCGCCCACTTCCAGCCGAGATGACAAGCGATACACTGAGAAGAAGAACAAGTCTGAGCGAACTCGAAGAAAAAAGGAGGACAACACTCGACTTCGAGAGCTCGTCGACACTGTCCTCGCTCTGGACCCTCGAATCAAGCGAATCAAGGCTGAGGAGAAGGCCGCGCGAGACGCCAAGAAGAAGGGCGGTGTACCCAACGGTGGTGCTGCTAAGCCATTGACCGCTGCTGAGAAGAAGGCCGCCGAGGAGCAGAAGAAGAAGGAGGAAGCTGAGAAGAAGGAGGCTGAGAAGAAGGCTAATGAGGCCTCAAAGGCCGATCGAGAGGCTGCCAAGAAAGCCAAGGAGGCTGCTCGAAAGAACCTCAAGAAGTGGAAGAAGGTGTGCGGAACATTATTTTTGTACTCTGATTATCAGTGTGCATGCTGACCAGAGGTCCTCTTTGTCATAGTCCATCGCTACCGTCATCGCCTCTTCCAACTACTTCCAGCCCGAGGGCACCTCCCCTTCGCCCGCCGTCATCGAGAAGCAGCTCGCTGAGCTCGACACCCTCGTCGACATCCTCGAGCCCGAGGAGGTTAAGGACCTCAAGGAGAAGATTGACAAGGCCGGAAACGGCGAGCCTGCCAAGGCTGCTCTTGTAGAGAAGGTCAAGGCTGCTGGTGAGAAGGGCGAAGGCAAGTTCACCGAGTTTGCTTAAGTATAAAAAATCTAGATCTAGACGTCTTTAGACTGCTTGCTTTGCTTTCTTCCTGCGCTGCCCACTCCAAGGCGAAGAAAGGACCGACAAGATACAGTATGCATTGCATTCTTGTTGACACTCCATTGCTTTTCTGTCAGAGCTCTGGGCTCACCTAACCTGGTCTTTTGTTGACGCTTTGACGTGCTTATTCCCAAAAACATTCCCCGCTTCTGCCCAGACTTTCTACCTCCTTTGATCAGCTTGAACAGTTTAATGAGATTGACATTGATGAATACAGCTCAGATACGTCCTGGATCTAGATGATGCCGATCTCGTTTTACATCTTCTTCCAGACTCGCGAACGTAACATGGGCGCTCTAAGAGGGCATATACGTGTTTTTTGCTGATCTCCTCGCTGAGGTCGAGAAGCAACCTTAACCTCGTCCGATCAAACCGGCCCAGAGGACTCTGCTGGTCTGATGTCCGCCTATGGACGAAAAAAGTCTAGCTCGCCTTGACTCGACGAGACAAGACGATCTTTGATCCGTTGATGTCGGTTGAGAAGCATCGCGGACACATAACGGTCGATCGATCAGGAGACAGATGGAAATGGTCAAGTCCTGGCTTGCGAAAGGCTATGAAAGCAAGCGAACCCGGCTCCGAAGCGACCAGCAGTACAGAAATATCTTGGTTCCCTCACTGACATTCGGCGATATCCCTTGAGCCCCTAATCTCAAATCGATTCCTTCTAAGCCGTACTGTACAACCATGTCGGCCAACGGCGAAAATGATCCTGCTGACTCGTCTGTCGTCGGCCTCCCGAGCGATAGTGGACATTTCGTCCGCCCTCCCAACACCGAAGGTGTGGGGGATGCAGAGACCGCGTCGAGAGATGATTGTACCGTCGATCAGTCCAACGTGATAATTGGGCGCCATAGGCGATGCGGAGAGCCTTCTACCTTGGCCTCGGCTTCTGCTGATGCAAATGACCAGTCAAACGCTGTCCCAGCCACCACGACCGGTCCCCGCTCTGCCTCAGGCATCGTTGCATCGAAGGCGAACGAAGAAAAGCCGACGATCAGGCAAAGTGTCAGCAGTGCTAGTGAGAACATGCATCAAATGTGTGCGAAGATGCGTCTCCCGACAGAAGCTGAGGTGAGTTACGCTCGAGCAATGAGTCCGGCTTTAGCTAGGACGACTGTCGTCCGTCATCATCTGCCTGTGCCCCATCGTCCAGTATTGATGAGCTGACCGTGAGACGAGATTCCAATGGCCATTCACATACCCGATTAATGCATCAGCGCTCTCATGACGGACCCCTCGCCAAATACTGCATGGGAACGCCTATAGGTTCTACGAGTTCCGCGTGCACCCAAAACTCTGAATGCGAGAAGCGATGCGTCGCGCACTCATGTGAGGCTTGTCCGGTTGCCACTGAGATTCAGATCGATCGTGTCGCTGATTGCACTGAAGAGTCCGAGTCTGACGAGGAGGAGAGAAAGGGAAGGAGGTCGTCGGTGTGGAGCGATTGGGGGAACTGGAAAAGAATTGGCAGATGAGCCTGGGTCGAGTCGGATCCACCTGAGGCATCTCAGGACGGTGCAGCATATGAGTCGGTGGACAGATGATCATGTTTGTTTATGTTGAAAGCGGATTGAGATATTTGATGTTGCCATACCAAGAAGGAAACACGCACACGTACGGTAGATACGCATCGCATGAAAGCATAATGAGGGAACTTGGTTATTCCTTCATCACCAGCAGTATACTGTATACTATTATTCTCCGGCTTCTCGCCACTCCGTTAACTTTATCGACATCGATATTTTTATCTGTGAGTTGATGATCTAATGTCCTGGTCCAGTCGCCAGATGCAGATCGAACTCTGCCTCAGACCCTGACGCTCTCGGGGGGTCCGAGATAGCTATAACCTCGCTCCCTGATACCGCCTACGTCTACCCAGATCCTCTCAATGATCATACCAGCCGTCATCCCATACAGACTGATCGTGTGCTTTCCTCCCTTCTCCCAGCCATCGACCTTGAATGGGATCGTGACGTTCCTGTTCTCCGTGGAAACAGCTTCAAGCCAATCGGAAGGTACGGCACCAGTCGCAGACTTTGTGAAGGGGTCGAGGCCTTCGACTTGCTGCAAGAACTTGGTCGGGATGGGATGGATTTCTTGTACGGATTGATCGTCAAGCTGCAGACTGAAAGCCAGCTCCTTGCCGACCAGGAAATTGTTGGTAGGTCCAATCTGGACGGTGAGCTCGATATCATTGTCTGCGTCGATCGAATCGCCGTGAGTCCAGATATCGTATTCGAGCTTGGGACCCTCCCCGGCAGTGAAATTCTGGGTAGTGACAGGGTACATCTCCACTCCAGACAACGTTCTACCGTATCCCTCGATTTCTTCGAAAGCGTATCCCTCGGCGGACGAGTTTCGGGTGAAATGAGCCGCTTCGACGACCACGTATCCGTCGCCTTGGACGTGACCGTGGAAGTCCTTGGGTGGTGAAGGAGGCACTACGATGGGCACAGTGATGGTCACATTGGTAAGATCGTTCGCGGTGAGGTGGACGTGACCTTCGGCTTGGTAAAATTTGTCCGATGCAATCGAGGCAGGCACTTTGTTCCAGTCGACGGATATGTAGACTCGAACATCCTCAGTGCCGTCCCACTTGACATGACCTCGATCTTGGGACAGCTTGAGCCAATCTTGGTCGGTCTTGAGCTTGAACTTGATGTCCTTCGGTCCACCCGACCCGACGTCAAACCATCTCCTCTTAGCGCCATACGGGTCCATGGTGAGCAGCGTCGGGTCAGGACACTTGAAGAGGCCTGGGCAATTAGCACCGGTTTCTCCTGGCCAGGCGCCGATTCTGTTCTCCACCGTCACACGGGTGTAAGCGACGTATCCCGGAAGAGAATGCTCTTTGATGGGGATACCCGGTCGCGAAGCCTGGTAAGGGTTGACGAATTTGACGGGAGGCAGCGAGTCTCGGATAGGCTCAAGCGGTCCATAGTAGTTGATATGGGTTTGATCCCACATGCTGCAATCACCTTCTGCTCAGCCACCAATCTCTCTCCTCAGGCTGCTTTTCGGGGTGCACTTACTGATCCCATTTCCTGTTCAAGAGCGAGTGGAACGTTTCGGTGATATTGGCGTCCTGGTAGAACGCGTCGATCGCCTCTTTGGCGAAAGTATTGGCCGCGGTCCTCGCTTGGAAAGCATAGAGGTGCGATCGGGCAACTAACACAGGCGGCATATGTTTAGCTCTGTACTGGTGATTGCGACAAGAAGGCAGCTCAGCCTACCAGCAATGTGCAACTTGTTGATATTTGCCTGGCCAGCGCAGAGCATGAGCACTTGCTGGAAGAATGTGACCTTGGTGTCCTTGGGTAAATGCTCGTAAACTTTCTCAGCCCGATGGGTGAGGTCAAGCCAGCCATCAAGGACCCGCTCGGCTCTACGGGTGCACGTCATAGTGACCAATCAGCTGCGCTCCACTTCGTTCAACGGAGAGACGATGTGGCTGCTCGCTCACTCTTCATAGTTGATCAGCGAAAAAGTTTCTCCAAGCAATTCTACTTTGGCCCTGCCTGCATACAGCTGGACACGTAATCAGAGCTCATTGTCAGCCATGTGCACCGCATAGCCGCCGAGTAATTTACTCACAGAGTACTTGTACATGATATCAGCTACTTCATCCTTGACCTCTTCGCCAAACTCCCGTTCTGCCCAGAGGCTCAAGAACTTCTTCACAGAGTTCCTGGGCCAGGCATCCGAGTCGTACGCAAGGGAAAGGAAGTGTTCCGTAGGCAGCTCCAATGGCTTGAGCGATCCGACGTTGAGGATCCAGATCGAGGTGGTGTTGAACGCTCGAGCGATATTCATTTGCTCCCAGGCTGAACCGGCCGTCACAGTGAGCAGAGGTCAGCTGGCTAGCTTATGCTTATATTAAGAAGAGAAAGATCAAGGTGAACATACTTTTGGCGAGATTGATGGTGTTCGTCCACTTGTAGTCTCGGGGCAGCCCCACGTCTGTGCGATAGTACATAGGTCAGTACAGTGCGTTGACAAACTGCTAGATGTACACCCGACACATCATGATAGGTAAGATAGACTTACAGTCGACGTGATAGTAGATACCAGCACCCGCCTTGTGGTCCTGCTTGTCGGGAGGCAGGACCGACATGAGATTGCCGTAGTTGTCGTCGGCGAAGAGGACAGTGACTGGATATTCGGATCAGCATACCGCTTGTGGACGGGTGCTGAAAATGACCTACCATCACCTGGCACTTCCAGCTAGACGAAGTGAACACCGGTCAACTTGGTCTCTGAAACATCCAAGGTCGCAGAGACACTTACTCCGTTCATGTAGTAGCCAGCAACTTCTTTGTACATACACCACATCTGGCTGACGCCGTCGAGATCCTCGCCGTAGACTTCTTTCAGCAATCCTTGTTGAGCGTGAGTGATATCTGGTTACCGTATTGGCGTCAGCATACTGATCAGGTGCAATGAGGAAGAGTGGAGCTCACTCTGGACAAGCTCGTTGCTAGCATCGGTCAGAGGCTCATCGCCATCACCTCTCATGCCCATGGTAAAAAGCGTTTCCATTCCCTTTGCCCTCTCGGCACCGTACCTCCAGAATTCGGTCAACGTGTCCTTGTTCTTGTTGTAATCCCAGGACCCTTCACCGTAAGAGTCCCATTCAGGCTTGTTTCGCGACATGGGCTCGTGGTGGGAAGTGCCCATAACGATACCCATACGATTGGCCAGGACCTGGTTGGGGCCAGGTGTAGGCTCCTTGGGAAGACCATTAGATGTGTCGAGTCCATCGACATCGAACATGCTTGCCCACACTACGAAGACGCATGGCCGTCAGGTTACAGTAAGTACTGGCACAAAACAGTATGATACTTGTAACTTACTAGCAGGCCAGTGATAGTTGGCTTTGAGTCGCAACATCATCTCGAACCACTTCTCGTACATCTCAACCTGGAAAGCCGGCTCCCAGGGCTTTCTACCCCAAGCCTGCTGCGCCCATCCCCAGAGCGCAGGATGTTCGTCGTTGATGAAGAGACCACGATACTTGACGGTCGGTTCGCCATGCGATAGTCGCTTGCTCTTGTCGAAAGCGACGATAGACTTGTGTCGGACAGGCGTGTCGGCCCAGTAGTGCCAAGGGGAAACGCCCATCTGCTCGGAGAGTGTGTACAGGGCGAAAATGGTGCCTCTCTATTCCCACGATCAATCAGCGGCTGATTGAACGACGATATGCCATGCCAGAATTGTTGTCCGACCCAGATGATTACTTACTCGATCGGAGCCAGTAATGACCAAGCCTTCTTTCAGACCCTTGACAGGCTCATCCTCCCAGCCAAGCTCATATGATTCCCACTTTCCCTTCAACCCGTCCGTCCTGATACCTCTCAATCCCTTGACCAGCTCACTGGCCACACTCCCGACGATAAGGGCTCTTTCGACATGATGAGGCAGGGTATCGTTGTACAGTTTAGGTCGCTGACCTGTGACCTTGTGCACGTCGTCTGCGAAAGTCTGAGCCGCTACATGGATCGCTTGATCGTCCGATGAGTCGAGCAAAAGGGGTGTAGCGTGTTTGTGATGAGCCGAGGCAATCAAGAAATGGCTATGTGAGTCGATGGCCGCCGAATCCTCCTGGTAAATGTGTGGAGAACCACCGAATGCGATCTGGCTTGTGTCATCGCTGAGATCCGACCTAGTGGTGTGGTCGTATCCTGCTAAGGCAGGAAATACAATCACCCTTTCTTCGCCCAAGGCGAGCACTTGCCCGACAAGGGATAGACCCGCGCCCAAGCCCGCTAAGAAGGCGGTTCTTGTTATGTACATGACTGCTAGCTGTTGAGTGGATCTTTCATGTCAGACAAAAACGAAATCTAACCCAGAAGTCAATGGTCGTTATATCTATCTGTTGACCTCCCTATACCATACCGGCCTGGTCATGCGTTCTTCGCCCTCCACCCGGTGGGTCCGGCTCCGAAACCGGCCGGTCTCGTTGTGCCGGTCCGCGTTTAGTCTAATTTTTCTCGTTGGCCTGAAGGACGGGATGCATATGCGTGCGATGCTATCTGCTGTCTGTTACATTCCAGCTGTAGAAGGAACAGTACCATATGTACAGCTATTGTGGGTATGCCATTTCTGCTCATGCACGCATGTATCGTTCTCTTCGGAATGACGTTTTGTCATGAAGAATCTCTGTGCACCGGTGAGCCGGACAACCTGCAAGTCACTATTCTATATGTTTTGACTAGTTTGTAGTCGAGACAAAACAGTGCAACGTGTTCAGATAGCATTTCTAACAAGGGTTATATCTGAAGGGTTTGAACGATGCCGAGTGGCTCTTTATGTGCATGGACCGGACAGAATCTCGGTCTGATTTGTCTGGCTTACCAATCAGGTCTATCCCACTCCGAACGATACGTCGACCGGGATAGGTATCTCTACTGGCTGCGACTTTCGCATGTTTACGCAGAGCGGAAACGTGTTGGGTGGTTCGTCCGTCGGGCGGACGGACTGCTCAAGATTAAAGCCGAAACCTCACGAATCGGGTTAGAACAGAAAGGGGAGAATGGCATGGGTAGAGAGGCTCTGATAATGTCGGGATCAATTGAAAAAGGGACGAAAAAATTATCTGATAAAATACGTCCGACCTTCGATCGGTTACCGCATCATATGGTACCGTATTCGTCTACTGCAGGCCTTTGCATCCCTAAAACGCAGTCGACTACTACCTCTGAGTAGCCAGACATGTACTCGAGTGTAGTATGGCTTGGTCGCAGCGATCTGGGATTCCTACAGCTAAGCGATCGGATCTAAGCGATCGGATTCCAAACCACTCCTGTTGACTTCGGGATCGCCTCAACTACAAGGACGACGCCATCGCAGGCACCGACTATTCTTCTGTTGTATTTTGACCCTGCCCCTCATGCTTCAGCTGATACCTCGTGTCTCTTTAGCTCCTGAGCGAGCGAAAGATCCGGACCACATGATATCTCGCTAAGGCATGCGATCGGAACTGCCAAGACTTCCTTTCGAACCGTGAACGAAACTCGACAAGCCTCAAGCCGTCATATTCATAGCAGCAGCATATGGATGAACACCGAGAAATCAGGATATGGGATCAATGTTCGGGCTGTTCAACCCGACAGGATGAACCTCTATCAGATAAGCTATGTACATATTTTTTCAATGGGATTCAAATCCCCTCGCCAGACCTTGAGACCTATACATAAAGAGGATGTCAGTACGATCAGTATGCATCGCCCTCTTTCCACCTTCCGTTAACGGTTCACTCAGCTCAACTCAACTCCCCCAAGATCGCCCTTGACTGAAAAAATTCTATGATCATGACCGAGAAGACTCTTTTGGCGGGCACAGCGGGTTCCATCCATGATGGTCAGAACGATCGTTCGACGGAACGAGGGAACCCCAGTTCACTTCCTGATTCAAGCGCCGCATCTTTGGACGAGAAAGACAAAGACCTGCTTGCCATCGCAGGTGCTGGCTCGTCCAAGGATGCACAAAACTTAGTACCCGAGCTCGCTGGGGACGTCTCTCCAGGGCTGCAAGATGCAGAGGTTGTCATCCCTTGGAAGTATCGTCTGATGGCTTTCAGCATGATCATCTTCTTCGCGACCGGCTCGAGCTTCTTGGAGAACATTGCGGCCCCTCTCAAATCTACTTTTAGGAAAGAACTTGGCATCACCAGTAAGCCTCCATCGGCCAGACATATTTGGTTAACTCAGTGCTGAATCTTCACTTGAAACGCCGTTCAGATGCTCAGTATGGCGCCATCACTTCTGCATCAAGTCTCGTCAATACAATTCTCCCCATCATCGGTGGTATCGGTATGGACTACTGGGGGGCCACATAGTGAGTGCGGGGGCAATAGCCGGATGCTGTTTGCTGTGAGCGCGAGGCTGATAGCCAGGCCCATAGCGCCTCAATAATCTCGAGTATCTTTGTTTTGATCGGTGCTCTCGTCACATCAAGCGTGAGTGCTCCGCATCCTCTCTCTGTTCGCTGCAAGATTTATGCCTTCGGGAGCCTCACTGAAAGTACTGTATGCTCGGTATAGTCTGCAAATGCCAACAACTACGGCATGTTGATCGGCGGTCGGATCATTATGGGGCTTGGCTCGACCGGTAAGCGCATGTCGTTCAACTCGCTGTTCCGAATCTTTGCCAGCCGTCCAGGCGTTTGTCGTTCTAGAATTCGCTTTCTCAATGTGTGCCCATCAGCAGCAAAGGCTAACGTGACTGTTCAGTCATCGAATCGACGCAGAACAAGCTGTACGCACATTGGTTCCGAGGCTCGAACCTTGCCCTGGTGTTCGCTCTCGACATCGCTTGGAATCGAATCACCTCGGTCTTCTCGAAGGCGGCCGCGGTGCCCATGTCCGAAATCAACGGCTGGTGGGGCTGGGCGCAATGGATCCCTACCATCGTTTGTGGATTCAATATGGCACTTGTCTTGGCGTACTGGGCTTTCGAGAGATCGGTGCCGAAGAAGTATCAGCCTGCGTTGGGCAAAGACGCGAGGATCGTCGAAGGGTGGAGTAAGAGGAAGTTCCAGTATGGTACCCTTCTCAGACTGTGAGTTATTTCTCGAAAGCTTGGGCGAATCGTCTTCCTCTCCTCATAAATCGTGAGCTGACATGATATTAGTCCCATGTTCTTCTGGATCATGTGTGGAACCCGTAAGTCATTTCGTTGTAAATCATCGTCAGTCAGGCCCTGGGGCGAAGCACTAATGTCCTTCATCATTGTCACGTGTCACTAGAGCTTTTCCAAAATTCTGCGGTCAACGTGTACTCCTCCAACTTGGCGGATATCCAAACATACACTAGAGGCACATCAAAGCTCGCCGCTGGCTACAACACCTCCTTACAGGGCGTCATCCCGATCGTACTTACGCCTGTTACGGGATGGTTCTTCGACAGGTTCGGATGGAGAATGGTCTTCGGTAAGTCAAGTCACCCATCCTCCTTAGTTTCCATTCTCTGCTCAACTCATTGGTTTCAGGGGGAGTCGCTGATCAGACTACGCGGACGCGATGAAAATGATTCGCATCTTTTAGTCTCTTGGACCGCCATCTTGTACATCATCGTATTCGTTCTCATCGGCTTCACCACTGTCCATCCGTTGTGTCCCATCATGATCTCCTCGTTCGCCAACACGACCAATGCCATCGCGTTTATCGCCTCCATCCCGGTATTGGTCGGTGATGACGCGCTGCTGGGTACCGCGTATGGCGTCTGGAAGGCTTTCGTGAGTGACCTCAAATACCGATTGAATGAAGGAGACTGACAGCATCGTGACACCCAGGCCAACGGTAATTCTGCTGTCCTGGACGTCGCCGCTGGTGCTATCGTGAGTGAAACAGTCAATAAAAGTGTTAAGTTCCTGCGTAATCTGATCTGGTTCATATCCGTGCTTGTCTCCGTACAACCGGTGAGTAGCAAGACCGAACAGCGAATGGGTCTTACGACAACGTTCTGTACCTCATCATCGCCATCAAAGCAGTCGAAGTCTGCCTCGGACCCGTCTATGACTACCTGGACGGTAAATGGCTGGGTCACTCTTTGCGTCTGCCCGAGCAGAAACGGCTCCTCCTTCGAAAGAAGGCCGTGGAGGAGGATATCGATTATCCTGGATGGAGGATCAGCAAGCGGACTACCTGGATCGTCGGTGCGGAGTTGACCGCGTTGATCATCACTGCTTGGGTTGTGAGTGTCTCTCTCTGGAATATGATCAATGCGTTGATAAAGCTTGCTGATGATATATATTTGGCTTGGTTAGGTTTACATCATCTACTCTCTCGGTACCTAGTCGTGGGGTAAATGTTGTCATCTGGTCCAATCGACTTCGAAGGGGAGGGAGCGTCACGGAGTCTTGCGGACTGCTGTCCCATGGGCAGATCATAGACGACTACTCCATCAGAACGTTAGAGGATAGAATGTCGCAATCGCTGCAAATGCAATAAGCGTCCGCCAAGGATCTCATAGTCAGCCATGTATGACATCTGTGATAATCGTTCTCGCTTGAGCTTGGCACCATTGACGGATAAGGGCAACGCTAAAAGGGGGCGTCGCCTGGCAACCCATTTTGAATGATTCCGCACCGATCGCCCAACTCTGCGCCCTGTTACAAAGCTTGCTCGAGACCAGAAGCAAATACGGCGGTGTTGATCGAGGGTGCTCGAGACGCCGAGCTGGGCCCGAGTAGATCAGCGCTTTGATGAGATTTGGATCTGATGTTTGATGAGATCAGCATTCCAAAGGATGGCCCCTCGAATCCCGCTTTTCCGTAAGCCGAGAAACTTTCGGTCATCGGAAGATTGCATATTGGTGATGGGATGAAGATACTGATGATGGTGACGCCGATGATGATGATGATGATGATGATGGTGATGGTGATGTGCGTGAGAAGAGGGATTATCGCGTTGTCAGTCATCTTTGGGACGATGCGAGCACATTTGTGCACCAGTCTCTGGCAGAGGCAGGCATGCATTGCATGCGCTCGCTCATGCTTCAAGTTAGTGCAGCTCGCGCCCCCTTCCGTCGGAGAATTTTAACCTGACCTAGCGATTGCTTCTCGGATCTAGACCAACTCTCAACAGCACGAACCTCACGATCATCCATGCACCTCACCGAGCTTATCGACCATCAAATCCCATCAATCACCAGCTCAGCTAGATCCTCCCGCCACGCACTGGTCACTGAAGACACGTTGTTTCGACACCCTCTCAGCTTGTGTCACTCCGGTCCAATTCACCCACCTCTTGTCGAGACCGGTCGCTGTCAAAAGCTCCTGTCAAGCTTCTTCTTCTTTCGCTCTTAAGCCCAATCTTCAATCTCCAGTCTGAACGATATCAGTAGTAACTTCATACACCTCACTCAAAATTTCTCAATCCGACCTCAGAATGTCCGCACCGCACCCCACCACCCTGCTCCCCTATGCCGAGCGAATCAAGCTTCATACCAATCCTACCGCGCGGCGGATCCTCGAGATCATGGATAGGAAGAAGACCAACCTCGCTGTCTCGGTAGATGTGACTTCTGCTGCTGAGGCTCTGGAAGTCGTCAAGCGGGTCGGCGCGAGTGTCTGCATGGTCAAGGTGAGGGTCGAATCATCCATGATTCAGTGTAAACTTGAGTGAAGGCAGAAGCTACATGGCTGATCTTCTTCCGCTTCCATGCTATGACACATGTCACCAGACCCACTGCGATATCTTCGAAGACTTCTCGCCTGCTTTCACGGAAGAGCTCGTCCGGTTGTCAAAGGAGCTCGACTTTGTGATCTTTGAGGACAGGAAGTTTGCCGACATTGGTGAGTATGAATATTTGGTGATGGCCCCAAATTTGCGAATTCATCCCTATCGAGCACGTATTGTGCGGGTGAACTGTCGAATGCTGACGCTGGAGTAATAATCTTTTTACTACTTTCGCCCGCAGGCAACACTGTCTCCCTCCAATACTCTTCCGGCGTACACAAGATCGCCTCTTGGTCTGACCTCACCAACGCCCATCCCGTACCTGGACCAGGCATCATCAAAGGTCTCGCTACCGTCGGTCAGCCCCTCGGCCGTGGTCTGCTCTTGCTCGCCGAGATGTCGTCTGCGGGCTCGTTGGCCGTAGGAGGCTACACCGAGCAGACATTCGATATGGCCCGAAAAGCCGGTCGAGAATTCGTCATTGGCTTTATCGCTCAGAACCGGGTCGACAAGGACGCTTCTCCCGAAAAGGGTGAAGATTGGTTGATCATGTCGCCCGGTGTGGGGTTGGCAGCCAAAGGCGATAGCTTGGGTCAGCAGTACAGGACTCCCAGGGAGGTCGTCATTGAGGCCGGAGCGGATGTCATCATCGTTGGAAGAGGAATCTACGGTGTTCAGGGTGGTGAACAGGCTGTCAAAATTGAGGCCGAAAGATACAGGGTTGAGGGGTGGAAGGCTTACGAGGAGCGACTCGCGCGGAAGTGAGAGAGAGCATAAGAGGAGTGTTGTATAGAAGCACTCCGGTCTGCAATATGACCCAAAACAAGAAGCACCAACCCCGACATGTCAGTTACTGTCCCGAGCGGTCACATATATCGTAAGAAGCGCAGAAAGGCAGCTACTTCCGAGTGTAGTGGACACAATTTGTTCATGCATGTCAGATTATACATGTGAGATTTGTACCATCGTATCGCAGATGTGACACGACGAGTTTGATTGATGACCAAGTACCCAGTCTCATGGTGATGCGGAAGTCAGGACGATCCTGCTGCTACAAGGCCACGTTCCACCTAATCTGAATCAATCTCAATCACACCATCCTCATAATCCCCGTCATCCTCATCGTCGTCGTCACCTCCATCAAACATGAAATCGTCCTCATCCAGCATCGTAGCGTCGATGACGTCCTGTCTGCTCTGCTCCGCTCTCCCGCTCGTTCCCGCCGCCGCGCTGTTCGTCACAGCGGTTTTTCTCAAGCTATTGCCGCTGCCCAACTTGGCCCACGGATCAGGCTTCTCTTCCTCCTCTTTCTCCTCCTTGACCTTCACGGGCGGAGCGCTTCCTGGTCGACTGGCTGGTGGTGTGGGATTAGTAGCTCCGGGCGGCGGTCTTCGGGCGAGTGTTTGTCCTTGTCCGCCGAATGGCTGCGTAGGTTGTGCGGTCGGCTCGACAGTCGATTTGGGCGCTTTGGAAGGGTCAAATGGCACGTATTTGAACCCGAAGAAGAACTTGCCCTCAGGCAGCACGAGGGCGGCAGGCACCTTACGATCGGCATCACCTAATGACTCGGGGGTGAATATCCGGGGCCCACTAATTTGAGGAAATGCCATGATCAGATTGATTAGTCATTGACACCTGAGCCGACGAGCGTCAAAATGGTCTACTCACGCTGCGCGGTTGATCTTGCTGCTAGAGTCCACCTCTTCAATCTTCTTAGCCAAACCTTTCCCTTTCACCTTCTTGCCGCTCAAACTCTGTCCTACACCCGTGAAACTCTCGATAGGCGTGGCATCCCCTGATCCAGGTCTGGTCACGCTCAACGATGTTCCTGGTCTGCTGCTTCCGGCGGAATGCGTCTCACTCAAGTCAATCTTGAGCTTATCGGCCATCGTAGGGATAGGCGCAGGAGCAGGCCGAGGCGGTTCTACATAGCCTACTGGCGTAGCAAAATCTACTTCCAGATCCGTATCGATAACGCTAATACCAGGCCCTTCGGGATATGTCTCCATGATCAGGAACTCAAAAGTGAGAGAGTTGTAGGTGATTTCGATGATGTCACCTTTGGTCAGGACGGAATAGAACCTCAAGGCGGATTCGAGTCTGATAGAGCAGGTCAAATCAGCTGCATGTCCCATCTTGTTGCTCAACGCGAAGTAATCCGGCACTTACACAGCTTTTGCGTCTGAGACTTGAAGGAAGTCGGTCGCCTGAGCTTGAATCTTCACCATTTTACCCTTCGGTAATTTGGCTCCAGTGAGCCGGATGGGATCGCCTTCGGTCAGGTTGAGCGTTTTCATCATCTATGTGCCACATTACGGAAGGCGATACAGGAGATGGTTGCAATCGTCAGCAGGGCCAGGCGATACAGCAGCAGCCTCGAGGGACGGACTCACCCATGCTGGAAGATGGACGATCCCTTCATCCGCAATGAACTCCAGTACACCGGCATGAGTATTGTGCACGGTCGGATTACGTGGGTTTCGGAGCTGAAACGTCCAGGGAGAGGGGATATCGAGGGCGGCTAAATGGAAAGGAACCCAGTCAGCGAGAAGCCCATCTGAAGAACGGGTAGCTCACAGTAAAGTGTTACTTACAGAGCTTAGCAAGGGCTGAGGGGGGCATGATGACTATCCCAAGAAAACTAGTCAGCTACGTGGGTACCGTTAAGCCTGATAGCTCACTCTTTCCTCCGTACATCAGCTCTGGCCTCTCCCTACCACCCATCACAGCGACCGAGTAGGCTTTGTAGTATTCATCGTGAGCTCTGATTTCAAGCAGGACAAAGCTCACGTTAGCTAGATCTTTCTATCACTTATCCCTTCTGTATGATATAGGCAGAACCGTTGCCAGGCAGGTATTGGGGACTCACGATGGCGGAGGAGCTCTAAACTGATGCCTCATACCACCCATGAGCTGGGATAGGAGCGCACTCGGCCCAGCCATCGTCGGCGGGGTAGCATAATCGTATTCCTCTGTTATCATCACCGTGAAACATCGACTCAGCCCCTCGGTCAAGCACAGCTGAGAAACCGAATATCCAGATAGACTGGAAGTGATGGTGGCAAATCAAGCAAGGTTAGCAAGGTGGACGCACCGTCTGAATCATCGTAGCCGTGGTTCATCTTGACTGGTATCTCTCTCAGCGTTCAGCAAAGCTATCGTGGTGAGCGTTTAGAAGTAATGGTCGAGGGTAGAAAGCGTAAGAGGCAAGTTCGATATCTCATTACTGTTTCAATCAAATCAACCGACTAGGTAGACACAATGTCAGTGACGCCTGCGCGTTGACGGTGACGGTTGAGACAAGAGGCATCACGTGACCTGACGTCAGTCTTACCAGATAGACGATATCCGCTGCCACGTTGTCTTCCATAAACGCGAGTGGTGATAGACGTCCCTCGGCGAGAGGGATATTGTTGCGTGTTTCAAATCAACTATCACTTGTGAAGAAACATAGGCAGCTCCAGGATAGTCCCTAACCAAACACTCGAGGCCCTTCTACAGGACCAGCTGACTCGTAGCCAGGACCCGGCGTGAACCCAAGACCGAACAACACTTGCGAGGTCTAGTAACACGACTGGCGGTCACGCAGGCTGACCTGCCAATATGTCCAACCCTTATCTCCCTCTCTCGCCCTCATCCTCCTCCACGCCCTCATTCCAAGCCTCGAACCCTTACGCCCTGCCACCTAGCAAGAACGATATCAACGCGCCCATAACGCGTTCGAGAACGCTGTTTTACTTGTCAGTAAGGGATTCGAGCACAACGTATAGCACTCGACATAAGAAGGTGGGGAGGCAGTATGGAGATACGATTGATGTAGGCGACGATGAGGAGCAGATTGGGTTGATGGGTAGTGCTGGAGGGAGCGGGAGTGGATCTGGTCATTACGGGGAGGGCAAGGGACTACCTCCGAAATGGTACGTGTAAATCACTACTGGGGAGCCTGTTACGTGCTGCATGATTCAGCCATCTTCGTAAACTGACATGATGTATTACCTATTCTAGGGTGGATATAAGCGACGAGGTGGAGGAGATACTAAGCAGAGCCAAATTAAAGAGTCAGTAGGCTATCCACACTCTCCCGCTTGCCGATGGACGACGGCCCGCTCGTGTGTCCCGGTCGGCCAGCTGAAGCTGACATGAGACGTGATATCACAGTCACCTCCCTGGACAAGCTGCACGCCAAGCATGTTTTGCCTGGCTTTACTGATAGGTCAGCTGAAGAAAGGGAGATTGAAAGGCAGACGACGGACATCACACGGGTATGTACCTCTATGCTTTCTGCTTGCAACTCGTCACGAAGTGCATCGCAACGAGATGGAAAGAGATCTTGCTTATAGTCTGATCTATCTGACCCCATGTTCGGATATCGCATTGCACAGGACTTCCGCCGCTGCACGTCGCTCATTTCATCCGTACAACCCGGTCCCAGAGCACAAAGGGTGGAGATAACGACGGCGAAGAACGTACAACGGGGTTTGGCGCAAAAGGTGCAGGACCTATCGGGGCAGTTTAGGAAGAAGCAGCGAGTGTATATGCAGAGTGAGCGTCCCTTCATTTCCTTCTTCGATTAGACCACCTTTCAGGTGACGACAGTGACGATTGATCAAATGGCTACTGGCTGACCAGCTTTGCGATGTCCGTGTCGCAGAACTCCAAGGTCATGCTATCAAGAACAAGGACTTGATGGTTGCGAGCGGAGCTATGACGCTCAAAGGGACTGATATGCTGGATGAGTTGCAGGAAGACGAGCAAGCTGTGAGTGGCGTGACCACATTGGTCGCGGCGAGTCGCTTGCTTCCAGTCCGCGCCGAAAGGCCGGACCGACGCGCAACACGAAAAGAAAACTTTGGCTGACTGATCGATACGCTTCATCTAGTCAAAATCCCAGCTCCAATCACAAACGCAAGATCAGGGCGTCGTAGCAGTCGACATCGACATCCAACAGCGCAGTAACGAAATTACTCAGATCGCTTCGTCCATCTCGGAGCTGGCCGATCTGTTCCGAGATCTGGGGAACATGATCGTGGAGCAAGGGACGGTATTGGATAGTGTGGAATATAACGTCCAGCAGACTGCGAGGGAACTGCATGGTGCTGTTGAGGAATTGAAAGTGGCCCAGAGGTGAGTACGATCCTGATACATCGCCTAGAGTACAGAACTGGGGCGGCGGCTGAGCCTTCTGAACTGTGACAGGTATCAAGCCAATACAGGACGGAGAAAGTGCATCCTGTTCCTGGTACTGTGCATTGTTGGCCTTATCATCATCCTCATCTACAAGCCTCGAGGCTCGTCGACCGATCCTTCGCCAATACCGATACCATCGTCATCTTCGACGCCAGGATACGAAGATTATCCAGTCGTTCCTGATCCTGATTCCGAAGGAATCACACCTTCTTATAAACCCATTTTAGGTCAGCCAACTGCCACGTTCTCGTATGATGATGGACAACCAAGCACGGCGACAGATATACCTGCGGACGAGACGCCGATCTATCGACCCCATCGCCCGATGCCCAAACCTCCTCCATTGGAAGAGTTGCCCGATGCCGATTGGTAGAGTAGAGCTCCGACTTGCTCGAAGCGTCGTAAGCTTTCTCTGCGAAGAACATTCAATGATTCTGTCTTGGAAGTGTCCGGGGCTATCATCGTCGAATACCCTGCATATTGTATATCCCATCTTATCTGGATCAAGCTTGAATGTATCCCTTGTACGGACCTTGCCGTCCCGTCACCGTATCAATCAATAGTCACCCTATACTCATCTTCGCAATGATGCTTCCTAGTGAGGCCGATTCTGACGAGTTTACCTCAGCCGTCGATCTGTTATCCTCTGTTATCCGTGCTCCAGATATCTCGCAAGGTCCGTTCGTTGAATCGGAAGCGATCGATCGAAGGGAGGAGTCCGTGCACGTCCCATCAAAACAACCCTAGGGACATGCGACTCCCTTTAACAAAGGAGTGTGGTGACTCACCCAGCTGCGTACTGTGCTCATACTGCCCACTCACCGGTTGACGCGATTGATTTCTGCTTTCTGTCGGCTATATCAATCTCTCACTTTTGATTTCTCCCCTCTTCTTTCTCCTCTCTTTCTCTTTTTCTTCTTTCTCATATATTCCAATTATCACTGTTTCACCCTTTTCGACCGAAGGGTGAAGCTATCTCAACTCCTCCTTCGCTTCTTTTCACACGCCCTCCTTAGATTTCGATCAGCCATTCTCTGTAGCGTTAAGCTCGCGTGTTTCGAGTGTATAGCCCCACCTCTTCGTCTCTCACAGTCCACTCGGAACATCATTCATACTGTATATACGAGTCCAGTGGATACCGTTTGAACGATGTCCAAGCTTAAATCCTCTGACACTCCTACACCCCTCTCCCTCTCTTCCTCGCCGGATATGATGCCGACCCTCCCGTCTCTGCCCAGCTCGCCCGTCTCCCAGCCTGGTGCTTCCCAGAATCTGATTCCCAAGACTCCCTCTTACGAGTTGAGGGTCTTTGGTCTCAACCCGGCTGGTAAGCATTTGCCATCAGCACTGACACCCAGATACTAGAGAGCGCTAATTCTCTTCTTTGGCTTATAGTCACTGCCGACAACCTTATCACCTTCTTCGCTGCGAACAGTGAGTCCAATTAAAACTATTGGTTCAACTTCGTGCTGAGCGAAACGAAGGGTGAGCTTACCACTGTCCTGTACGGTATAGCCCGCGTCCTCGGAATCCTTCTTCATCCCGCCCAAGAAGGTCAACAGACTACAACCCAATGGGCTCAGATCTGGGTGTCGTCTCACCAAGAGCTGCAGAAGTGTTTGGACCTCAAGGACTTTCTCGCGCCCAGCGGCATGTAAGCGGCACATGCTCTTGCAATATACTTTCACATTCTTCGCGTCTATCCACTTTGTCTTCTGCGACCTTATGTAAAAGTTGACAGATCACTTGCAGAACAATCTCATCAGCACCGTCCGCTTCGGCACCTCTATTCAGCAGAGAGCTGCCTTCACCAATTCCTCGAGATGGTACCATCTCTCTGGATTTCCGCGCTCCACCTACTCCACCTTCGCTCAGCAGGGGTATTAGACCAGACCTTTCCGGTATGGGTTACAAGCACTTCGATCCCCAGAGTCCGCTACCCAGGAACCTCTATGTCATGGGTCTTCCCCTTGACCTGTCTCAGTGAGTGTCAGCAATGGTACCACGTTCTCATCCCCATCCGTATGACTGTTCAAGCTGATGATGAGCTCCCACAGGGTCGATTTCAAGACGCTATTCTCGCAGTTTGGAATGGTAGAGCATTCCACCCTCCTTTCCCAGTTGGACGGAGTTGGTCGTCGAAGGTGAGTCTATCGCTTGAGGTATGAGGCAGCTGCAGCTAAGATTAACTCCTCTTAGGGGCTTCATCCTTATGTCAACGCATCGGGAGGCGGCAGAAGCGATGCAAGCGATGAATAGAAGGATAATTGAGTGAGTCATACATATGCTTTCTTGTAATGATGCTGATGAATTTTCAGGGGCAAGAGGATCGACGTCTCCTGGGCGTTGGTCCAGCGAGAGACCAAAAATATCGGTCATGGTGAGCTAGTGATGATCTGAGATTGTCACTGACACATGTCATAGGTGTTTACGGCGCTTTACCTAACCGCGTCATCCATCCACCCTCCGCTCCGGCCCGTCGCGAGCCATCGCAGGAATGCTCTGTGATCGTTGAGAATCTGGTTAGTCTTCGATGGAGTCGGTTGTCTGCATTCAGCTCATTTAATTGATCTTGACGCATCTCACAACAGAGCTCCTTCTACATCCCTAACGCCGGTACCGTCCGAGATGTCTTCTCTCATTTCGGTCCCATAGCCCGCGTGACGATCCTCTCCACGGACCCCTTGCAGGCTCTCATTCATTTCGAGCATGAGGTTTCGGCTACCGCACTACTCAATGCAAATGGCTTATCGATCGGTGGTCGGTCGGTCGTTACTCGACCTTACGTCGCTTCTGTTCTCACTCCCGTCAGTAGCCGGGAATCGTCCTCCGCATCACGAATCACCCTCGACGCCCTAAGCCCCAACTTCGACCTTTCTTATCGGTTCTCAAAGCTCGGTATGCTGTCCACACCTATGGGCTCTTCCACTCCCACTACCCTCAATGCGGAATCCGAGCCGTTTGTTCCCCTCCCTTCCCCTGTCAAATGGTATTCCCAGCCGCTTAGGAGCAGCGGAAACACACATTCCATGAATCAATCACAGAATGACAAGCCGGATGAACTGGCTTCTCCTCATACTCAGAGTCCAAGCGGCAGCAACGATCATTCCGACAGTACCAAGGCTTCTAACTCCGGAACCGTCACAGTCAGTACTTCGGGGAAAGCAACCAAGACTGACGACAGGAAACCTCCACTCGCCAATTCTGCATGGCCCACAGTTTCCACCACGAGCTCTAGGTGGGCAACCGCTCCTAATTTCTGTAAGCGCTATTGACAACGTAGGACGCGCTGGATTGATTGTCTACTGACTGGGTCCTCTCAGAATCACTCACGCTTCGTTAAATTCGATCGCTCACTTACATCCTCTACTCACCAAAGATTCGATTGCATCATCTGGCCGAGAAGACCAGGCTCAAGACTGCTAACCTAACCTCCTCCTATTAATGGACTTCTCTGCATCCTTCGACGACGATTCATCCCTCATGAAAGATATGACAGGTCAAGACCTGCTTGAAAGCCCTTCCCGTCCATATACTGAACTCATTCTGTGCTATCTTCTTTCTGTGACATACTGTACCATACTCTACCGCATTATACTCGTACTGATTCTCACTTTCTTCTGCTGTGATATCGTTTACGTACTTTCCTCCTTTTTGGCGTTTTTGAGCTGATCTTGCTCGTGATACGCCCTTCGAGCTTGATCAGTGATAGCGTTTCGTTCTGCAAGGCCCCCTTTTACATATCATCATTTCAGCATCTTACTTCCTAATTTGAGCGTCGTTCATCACGACTCCTCGTGTGAGATCATCCCATCCTACCGGGAATGCGGCAGGGTACAAGTCCGGTGATGCCTTTTCTTCGGGCTTTCCTTATGTTCCTTTCTTCGCTTTCTCACTTTCATTACCGCTGGTACACACCATGACCTGTGCATTTCATCCTACCATGTACTCCAGCTTTCCAACGATTCACATGATACATGTTATGTCATGTACGCATCTCTAAAATTCATCATGCATGTTCATACGTCATCAAACAAGTGTCTCTGCCAGGACTGAACCGAAGCGGTACGGATCATCGACCGAACTACCATACAGAAAAGACCGACAAGGCATGGTCAGCATCCAGGACGCGCTGCTGTTGTAAGAAAGATGCGCAGGTTGGATCTGAGTGCGACAAGGGAACCACGACGTATATCTCAGATGCAATCTGAGACTTCCATCAGGTGCTTCTCCTCAAGCAATGAACATCGAAAATTGGTATGCCAACCACGCATGTCGTGCCGAGTGTGATGAGGAAAGTCAAGAAAGGTTTCCACAGCACAACTCACCAATCGCTCGCTCACCCAGTTGCCCCATCCGCCCTGATTTTCAGGTTCGTCCCAAGCATAATCGTTGCCGGAGCTTGCGTTAGTGACTGAACCGATAGCGTTATTGGCCGTCCTCGTGATCGGCTGCGTGGTCGAGTTGACTTTGGGCTTGATGATACTTCCATTTTGTACTCTGATAGGCGTTCCAGCGCCATTGCTACTGCCTCTGTTGGGCTGTGTTTGCACTTGGTTCGCCGATTGACCGGGGACGAGGGTACAGCCCGCCGTCGATCCCTCGTTTGCGACTTTGAACCCGATCATCCACCGCCCGTTGATGATCTCTCCATGTCGTCGAAGCGCGTAAGAAGCTGATACGGGATTCCCGAAGTTGACGATCCACCAGTTCGATCCGTCCGGTCCGGGCTTGTATGACTCTACAGCGCCGAATTGGGTCAGATAGGATTTCAAGGTCGGTAACACGTCGGAAGGCGGGCCGAAGATGTGCAGGGTTGTCGTGGTCGATGAGGGGATGAGAGACTGGGGTGTCGGCAGTCTGCAGATAGGACGAAAGAGAACAAGAGCGATGATATCGTCAGCTTCAGTTAGGACCGGCGTGTATCGCGAGTTGCGACGATAGGCGAATACTCTTCCAGCAGATAATACCGAGTAACGACGATCAAGCTGGGCACTACGGCGTTTGGAGGAAGGAAAGAATCGCTCTGAGGTCTTTTCAACTCACTCGACAGGCTGAGAGACCTCGGCAGTCCTTACACCTTGATCGGCCGTACTATCCCTCAACGAAGCAGTAGGCGGCATATCCTCGTCCATTGCTGTCCCGCCTGCTCCTGCTCCACCAAAGCCGGCGTTGTATGCAGATCCGGTACCGAACGAGTTTGGTTGGTGGATCAGGGAACGACGATGATGTCGTGGGGAATCTCTGTATACGCGGAGGTGTAAATGTAGTTGTTGGCGGAGCATCAGAGGAAGTGAAGCATTTTGATTGAAAAGAGTAAGTGTGTTAGCATTGCTGTCTACATTCCGAAATCTTGACTGTTGTGTGGAGATGCGGGAAGGAAAGAGCCTGTAGCAAATATAGCAAGCGGGATACTGTTGAAAACTGGGTTAAAGCCAAATAGGGGAGTGGATAGGTGCAACGATCAAACGGTAGACCTAAAGAATATACCAAAGGAACCAACCAGCAAGAGCGGATCACACGGGTATCCTATTGGATTAGTCAGGGGTGACCAGGAAAGCGAGTGAGAGAGGAAGTGTGATGTAACAAGGACGAAAAATCCAACAGTAACGGCGCAAATGCTGCTAGCATTTGTTATGGCAAAGCCCAAAGAGGTGACCCCGCTAGTATTGTGATACAAAGTGACAAAGCAACCCCAAAAACCAGGTGTAAAGTTATCATGAAATTGCGAGCAACGAGAACAATCGCACTCACCTCTCTTGCACCGAGTTGCCAAACCTAGCTCCGACAGTAGGGCTGCGCCTTCCTTCTCCTGGACTCGACACGCCCATCGCCCCTCCGCTTCCTGCTACACCACCACCGCTGCCGCCTCCCGCTCCGCCGCTCCCGGCGCCAAAGCCCATATTGGTGCTCTGAGAGGGTGATGTGCCCAAAGCAAGCTTGCCTGCGGGGCTCGAGGCGAAAGACGGTAAGAACTTGATTTGTTCTGCCATCCGCTCGTCCTCTGGGTCGAGCTGGTCATTCGCGTTGCCGTGACCATAGGCGTGGGCATGGGCGGTACTATTATGAGGAGCGAATCGCGTTCTGGAGGATGAGAGAGCGTTGGACGAGGTCGAGTGAGTAAGACCACCGCCTGGTCGTTGGGGTGTGTGGAAGGTCGACGTCGAGGTCGAAGATGTCCACCAATCGTTTGACATTTTGAAAAAGCGCCGGCCGGTCTGTTCCTCCTTAGTTGGATTTGAGTCTGGGTCGAATCCGAAAGCGATCCGCGTGAATGGGCCTGGTGGTTGTTGAGATTAGGCCGTGCAAGATCTCGATATTGTCAAGCTCGTAGGGGCGATGGACAAGCTAAGCTAAGTTGGCTATGGTCGATGAATCAATTCCAATTCGATAAACACTCAATCGCACGCCTCTGACGATATTTTGCTGTAACTTATTGATCGCGTTGAATGCTAAGTAAAGGGTGTGATTGCTCTGGATGCCACGTGTGATGATGTTGGCCATTAGGTTTGAATTATAAAATCCTTCAAAAGGCGTCCTAATCCCATCCTAATAAGCTTTATAATCGCACCAGCATCCATACCACGCACGACTACATTCAACATCCGGTGCATCGGTGCATAGACCCTCTTGTGTAAGCTAATATATGGATGCGCCATACAACTACTCGTATCTGCCCATGTTTGAGATCCTGCTATCCATGCTATCAAGTGCATTTCGTACCATCTTACCATCCAGCCGCGCCGTATCTCCAGACCACATCGCCTCCAAGCTGAACAGACAGCAAGACCGCTCGCTCGCTGCCAGCGGTCCACCAATATCATCTTTAAACAGCTCGGACTCCTCCCGAAGCAGATACCGCCTCATAAATGAGCTAAACCGCTTAGTAACCCCTATCAAACTTGACCCGATTGATCACAGCCTCTCCATTGGCGAGTTTCTTGGCATTGAACAACGCAATGTCCGCAGCAATATCCATCTCGCCCTCGGTGTTGCCAGAAGTGTGCGGAGTGATGACCACCTTGGGGTGGGACCATAGCGGGTGGTCGGCCGAAAGAGGTTCGGGGTCCGTCACGTCCAGTGCAGCGCCGAAGAGCCCCTTGGGCGCATCGAGGGCGGCGATGAGGTCGTCTAAGTATCGATGACCGATACAAAAGGCTCACTGTGTCAGCATGTTCTCGTTCCAACTGTGACGAGTACTTCCGGACTCCCTGCTGTCACTAAACATAAAGGTATGTGTCTCTGAAGCATGGGCGTGTTCTTAGAAATACTCACCAGAGGGGATCAAGGTGCCCCGACCGACGTTTACCAAAACCGCATGGGGCGGTAAGAGCGCTGGGCGTGCCCAGTGAGTTAGCGCAGTAGACGGAAGAGCTCAGTACACCACACGACATTCCGCTCACCCAGCTTGTCCTTGTTGAGCAGGTATTTGGTGTCGGGCGTGCCGGGTAGACTGCACACAAGCACGTCGGATCGCTTGAGGAATTCTTCGAGTGACTTCGGGTCTTTCGTGGAGTAGAACTGCTCGGGGATGGACCCTATGATTACCGTCAGATTAGACTTCAGCCTGTGTCTGCTGATAGAGATAGTATGAGACACGGTTGTGGGTAGAGCTCTGGATAGCAGGAGTCCGGGTCTGGTGAACGTTATATGATAGACAAGCACGATCTTACTTACCGTCTTTATCGCCTGTACCAGGGATAACATACTAGGTACGAGACAGGGTGGAGACAAGGTCAGCATTGTGGAGAAAGAAGGGATTGAAGAGATCGAGATTTAGAGGACCGCCTCACGCCGTCCTGCGAAGACGATTTGCCTGAAGTGTTGGCAGCGATGATCTTCATCCCGTGCGCTTTGAGCAATCGCGCTGTCTCCCTTCCGAGAGCGCCGTAGCCCTTTGACGACGAGAGTTCGAGGTAATGTAGGGTCAGCGCTTCTTCTTCGAGAATGAGCGGGTATCGAATAGGAGCCAATACAAGCGGACCAGGTCGGACATGGACACTCACTAGCAGACCGGCTGTTCGACCATGCAGGGACCGAGCATAGTATGCTTGACCATCCAGATCGCATTCCGCCTCTTCCAGCCATCGTTTCTCGTCCTGACATAAGGATAGAAAGGGGGTAGTCATTAGTAATGTTCAGATGAAGTAGAGACCTCATCAGCTCCATATTGCCCTTCCACCCACCTTGGCCCGGGTGATCATCCGAGGCAGCTGATGGTAGAGCGAGATGACCATGGCGACGGCGTAATTGGGGATGGACAGAACGTGCGTTCCACTCGCGGTGCTCAAGCTAATTTGCTCCTCTTCACCTTTCTCCACTTTGGCTTTGTACGCAGCGATCGCGTTAGACCGCTGCGCGCCATCAGACCCAGCACTGGCCAGCTGGATGTGCTTGAGCTTGGGCAGCTCGTCGAGCGAGGATACAGGCAGACCTCGGCCTGTGCTGAAGAAGAACTCAATCTCGGACAGTTCCTCTTTGGTGAATTTGGCAGGAGAGTCAGGCTTGTTGGGGTGGTAGTGGAAGCCCTTGAACGAGGACTTGAGCTTTTCCTCGGCCTCGGAAGAGAGAGGGACCGAACATCCCAGAACGAAAGGAAGCTTGTCGGACATAGTGGTCTTAGTGAGGTGCAGAGCTGTCGCTGAAGTAGTGGACAAGTAACGCTTCCGAATAAGGTAGTGTGCTGTCGAGCTGAAGTTCTTGTTTGAGATGGACCGTGCACCGAGCATGGATTTCAAGCGGTAGGCTCGAGGTGAGATCCGTCCAACGTGAGCTTACAGGTCGTGCAAAAAGGAATGATAGTGCGATCATAAGGCGAAATGTAGTGGATGTGGTCATCTAAGGTAGCCATCGCATCTCCGTCCCTGCCTTCGATCGACGACTCACAGTCCGACGCGCCGGTCCGTCCGACCGGGCAATTCGTCCCTCCTCGGGCGGGCGGCTGGATTCGGCTCGGGAGATGTAAGGGTAAGCGCGGATGGTGAGCGGTTCCGGCTTTTTGAGCACTTTTTTTTTCTTTTGGTCTCCTAAACTGAATCAGCTCTCCTGCATGCATCTCAATTTCACTTTATGGCCCGCTAGGTGCGTTTTGAAGCTATGCATGTCCTCTACATAATATGTGATGCATGTAGTGTTTGCTGTGCTGGGTTTGGAGTAACAGCCGGTGGCAAATTGTTGCTTCTGGTCAGCCTGCCACTGCACCATTGCAACTAATTCCACAAGATTTGCAGTATGCATTTGCTCATATAATACCGTAGTCATATGGAGCTACATGGGAACTACTATCATGTGTAATTAGAAGGCCCTGCATGAGACGTGGTGTAATTGGCAGGCATCTCGGTCAATGCCCTTATGGAAATGGGCCCGGTGACTCTCATATCTGTCCTTGATTGTCCCGTACTCACATTCTGCTGGGCAGCCTTTTCAGCTTTCCTTCTTGCAGTTTCTGCCTTCTTGGCCTGCGCTGCAGCTTTCTTTAGTGCTGCAGCTTCCTTCTTAACCCTTTTCCTCTCTGTTTCTGCCTCTTCTTCCCGTCTCTTCTCTTCCTGAACCCTCTGGTGCTCCAGGAACTCCTGATCACCTATGAAACAGCCTTGTCCTTCTCGGTGTGTGGGCACAATGGGCTTGAAGGAACGTCTCTTTGTTGCTTTGAGAAGTTGCTTCTTCAAATTGATGTTCTCGTTGTCTTGTATTTTCTGCTTGGCCTCCAAGCTTTTGATGTACCTTCCCATCTTCACGACAGCCTTTGGTGCTTTCTTCTTGTTGCTCTTGACCTTCCGTACCAATTCCATGGATCCTCCTTCTGCCAATGGGGAGCTTGGCACGTTTCCCACATCTGTGGGACAGGGAGAAGGGGTGCAAGGGGGTGAGGGAGGCTTGAAGACACGGTTCATGACCACAGAACGGTCATGTGGAATCAAACCAGCCTTGGTAAAGGATCTCTTGATGTTGACTCCGTTCACACTCTGTTTCCAAGCTGCCACAAAGCAACTGTAGAATGTTGACTTGCTGATATACATTCTCCCATCAACAGATTGGTATCGCTGGTCCATGATGGTAGAATATGCCGTAGAGAGAGGAGAGAAGAGGCCAACATCAAGAGGTTGAAGTCGGTGAGTTGAGTGAGGTGGTAGGATGAGTAGCTTGATCCGCTTCATGTTGCAGCATTCCAAGAAGGTGTCACTTATATGACTGTTGTGGCCGTCCATAATGAGGAGTCTGTTGCGGTGGTTGGGCTTGTCCCGTGTTTCTGGGTCGAACACCTCCTCCAACCAGCTCACACCAATGTCCACATTGGTCCATCCCTTCGTTGAAGCCGTCACAAAGAACTTATCATCTTCTGATAACTCCTCTAGCCAGTTTTCCCCAATACTCTTTCCGGAGAAGATGACAGCTGGTGTGAGAGGTGACCCGTCTGCACATACAGAGGCAATGACCGTTGCCCATTCCCTGGTTCCATCGACTCTTGACAGTGGGCCTCCTAGCCTCTTAGCCTCTGCAATTGGCACAATCTTCCGTTGCTTGTTTTGATGACCCATGAGAAAGCCCTTCTCATCCATGTTATAGATAGCATCGGGTGTGATATTGTGGTCTAGACAGGTTTTTTCAAACTGGGGACACGGTTCAAGATCAGACATAGCCCAGGGAGCACACCCATCATCAATCCCAAGACCATCACACCATCAACTCACTAGGTCAAACCATGCTTCAAAAGCAGGTCTATATTCTGCTGTATGCCTAGATGTTTCCATGCCTCCAACAACCATGCATTTGATCCGGTGCTTATGTTTCATGGTGAACTCTCGGGCCCATGTCTTTCCAGGGAGATGGCCGGTGATGGTGTTGACAAGGTTCCGAAGCAGTGTGGGGGTCAAAAAGAAATGCCGCTGTCCCAATCTTTCTATGTGCCGTAAGACTACTTCCTGCTCATCATCAGAGAGTATCTTCCTGCCATCTTTCATATGCAGGATCTGTTGGAATGACTGATTATAGTGTCGAGCAAGGGTATGACGGTTGATGCCATGTTCCGAGGCAATTCTGGAAAAATTTGGTCGATGCATGCCAGTCTCCCTGTGACAAGCTTCAAGGGCAGCAAGCAGGCTCCCTGACAGCATCTGAATTCAGGTCAATATGTGTATGATTTAATGAGATAATTACGGTAACAAGCAGAAGTAAGGTGAGAAGAAAAAGTGCTCAAAAAGCCGGAACCGTTCACCATCCGCGCTTACCCTTACATGTACATGCGTACAGGATGAAGCGGCGATGTCCGAAACAAACATCCCAATTGATCGCAGCTGGCGTCATCACGTCCCACAAGGGAGACAGACAACTCGAGATTTCTGACGAGTGACAATACCCTGCTAGGTATTGGCGGTAAACCTATTGCTCAGCCCTCATCCCTTTTAGAAGGCCTACACGCTTCGTTCGGAGGTGAAGCTCTGCGCTGTTGTGATATCCAGCGACAAACGAACGAACCTCAAAAGTGGGAACAGCGCAAATAAGACAGGTATTTAGGTGATCTAGCTTCGGAGTAACTACACGCGGCCGATGACCTTCAACCGAAGATAGCGATAGCGCCAACCATGGGCGCCTTGGGAAATGTGTCTGGCTCCAACCTCATTGGCGTAGGAATAGCATGTGGTGGAAATGTACTCATCAGTCTTGCTTTGTGAGTGCAAATCCCTTTTTTTTTCTTTGTGAATCTGCGTAACCCATACCATACGCTAGGAAGCATATCTCGCTGCTACCCTCTTCTCTTGTGCGGAGCAAGTAGTCGAATGTTGTCACGCATGATAGTTGGCGTTCCTGTGGTCCGGGCGGGCTATGATGAAGCGAGCAGCGTGCACTGAAAGGCTGATCTCTTTATTTCTTTTTCTCTGACTGCTTAGGACGCTACAAAAACTCGCTCACAGACGCAACGAGGAGGCCGTGCGGAACCAGTCCCAACAGAACTCAGATGCCGAAAGCGATATTGATCATGAGACCGGTAATATCGATGAGGAGCCCAATCATCGCTCGCAAGATGTTTCAGGTGGTCATGTCATCAGGTCCGAGTCCGCGCCAAGATTAGGACGATACCACGCGGCGGTGCATGGTACCACATCGCCTATACCTGAGGAAGACACACCGACCCCTTGTCCTTCACCACGTCCTCACCCTCAGCATCGCCAGTCTTCGAATGAGCCTTCTTCGAGCTTGTCAGACCCTGGTCGATATCCTTACATAGGGATGGACGGGAGCATACAGATCGATGGCTGGATCAGCGCAGATAGTCCGGGCAGCCAGGCAGATGGCGTACAAATCAAAGCTGTGCCCGTCATGGTCGTACCACCTTCAACCGAGACTGATCAAGCTTCTATTCAATCACCTGAAACCAAGGCGCAAAGCTCGCACGTACGGCTCGATTCTCCTCCCCATACATGGCCCAACAACGGGGATCGCTACCTCGACAATCGTCACTCGAACGGGAATAGCAGCGGCGGGCGCGACGGCGATAGCAATAGTAATGACAAAGGAGACGGCCATGGCCAGGGCGAGGTGCAAGAAGGGATGTATCTCAAGTCGAAGCTTTGGTGGGCGGGAATGGTCTTGATCAGTATTGGAGAAGGCGGTAATTTCTTGAGCTATGGATTCGCACCTGCTAGTGTCGTTGCACCGCTAGGGACGGTCGTGAGTAAAGCCGATCCCAGAAAATCCTTGTCCATGTGCAATGCCGTGGTAGAGGTGTGCGCGATTCTCTCGACCACACGTTGAGGATGGTTGACTCAACGCTGATATGTCTTGTGCATTGTATTCCTCAGGCTCTCATCGCAAATTGCATCTTTGCTCCACTTATCCTTCGAGAGAGGTTCCACAAGAAAGAACTGGTCGGTATGGCACTTGCTATACTCGGCGCCGTCACTGTCGTGTGGAGTAGCAATGGATCGAATCCAAGAGTACGTAGTTTCTTCGCAAGGTCCTCTGTCGCCTGCATCTTGTTTGATTCAACGAAAGGTCGCAGGTAGGCAAGAGGCACGACGCTAATATCTCTCTCTGTTGGTATACTGTGTAGCTGAATCCCTCTCAACTCATCACGGCTATCAAGCGACTCCCCTTCGTCATCTACACGATCCTCAACATCCTCCTCCTGATCCCACTGATCTTCCTATCGAACTCACACTGGGGTCACACCTATCTCTTCGTCGATCTGGGTATCACATGCCTTTTCGGCGGATACACTGTCTTGTCAACCAAGGCCTTGTCTAGCTTGCTGAGTAACGATTTTATCGGGGCCTGGGAAGACCCGATCACTTGGTTCTTGGTGTTGGTGGTTGCTGGGACGAGCGTCGGGCAGATCAGGTGGTTAAACAGGGCTTTGATGAGATTCCAAAGCAAGGTGAGTTGGGCTCAATCCATACGACTAGTCAATGCGCCCGCCGTTCACGTTCAATTCGATGGCGTCGTGGTCAATATCAAGATCGGTTTTGGGCTGATGTGTTGCCGGTGATGGGTGAACAGGAGGTCATACCAACGCAGTTTGTCCTATTCTCGCTCTCGGGTGAGTGTCATTAGTCGTCTGATCTGACGATCTACGTGTCGTGTTGGACTCCCGGCGACCAAACCCGGCTGACGGAAGGTCTCTGCCTGACGTGTACCTTTATGCGTCTACCAGCAATCATCGGTTCGGCCGTATTATTCCAAGAGTTCCGAGACGTACCGTTCTCCCGATTCGTCAACTTTGCTTTTGGCGTGAGTGCGATATACGCCACCCAGTCCTCCGTCTCCCACTTACTCCCTTGGCGCCTCTGAGCCAAATCCCGCTTGAAGGTGAAGGCCACCGCTACAGCGTCTATGTTCAGCATGCTCATGAGCCTGTATCATTGCAGATCTGCACCACGTTCCTAGGCGTCCATCTACTCACTTCCACACCATCTGAAAACGACTCTGAAGATTCAGCATCAGCATCAGCATCAGCGTCGGACGACGGCGAATCCCACACGACGGCCAGGAGGGCTCAATCTCAGTCTCAGCCTCGGCCCCAGCGAGCTTCGTCCTCTGCTTCGCTGAATCTGCTCATACCGACGTCCAATGAGCGGGCACCGTTACTCGTGCCGCAGGGCCAAGCCCGCATGGCTCTACCCATCTACCTCGCCCAGACTGAAGGTCAGCCCCAACGCATGACCCAGCCATCTCATGGAGACGAGGGAGGCGCGTCTTCCGGAGCTTACGGCACCTTATCATCCCCATCTTCAGCAACACCAGCAGCGACAGTGGCGTCGATTACTCCCACAGGTCGAATTAAGCTTTCCAAACGCACGTCGACGGGCGAGTTCACGCCCACCCTCGGATTAGGATCTCAGGCGGGTTTATTGCTCATGGCGACCACACCGCCGAACCCGCACTTGTATATGGCCGGCAGAGGGCGAAGTGCGAGTAGGACTAGCACCAATGCTGGCACCGGTGGGAATGCGAATCCTCACTCAATCTCCCAGCGTTTGGAAGAGGGCGAGACGGAGCCGGGTACTCGGACACCGGGTAAAAACCCAAGGTCAGCGGATCGACATAGAAGTAGAAGTAGGAGCAGGAGTAGAGATGGCGATGCGACCCAAGCTTTGTAGACCCGAATATCGCGATATCGACAACCTCGGAATCAGTACTAAAGTATTCAGAATCAATCAAAAGATATATCTTCTGCTGTGACATCGTGTAACTGCATACAGCATGCTTTATAGCTTATAATCTAGTTGTGTAACTCGGTAGAAGCTTATAATTATCGTAGATGAAGTGTATACGGAGCAGGGTAGTATGGCGATCCAGGATGCTATGTGTCGAATCAGCGATGCGCGAAAGGCGGAATAGATCGTACGAATACTATTGCAATATTCTTGAGAGAAGCTGTGGGCCTATTATGATCGCTTCAAGCCGAAGCGTGATCCGTCCCCGGTGCTTTGACCGGTCCTGTCATTCTCCGCTGCTACCGCTGCCGCTGCAAGCCTCTGGCTCCGAGCCTCCTCGCGCTTCGATTTCGCCATCCGCTCTTCCAGCTCAACGGCCTTGATCTTCTCTTCTCTGGCAACCTCCACTTTCCTAGCCAGCGTATCGACGAGCTTATCTACGCCGAGGCCATATTTCCCGGAAAGTGGAATCACCTCGACGCCATCTACTACATCCCTCAGAGCCTGGATCTTGGCCCGCCCATCTTCTTCGTCCACTTGGTCCGCCTTGTTCAACACGACTATCCCCGCCCTGTCGCTCAGCCCTTCCTTGTATTCTTCCAGTTCGTTCTTTAGCACGCCCAAGTCCGAGCTGGGATCAGGCCTCGTAAGGTCCAAAACATAAACCAGGACGGGTGAACGTTCGATCGATCGGAGGAAAGAGTGACCAAGCCCCACGTTCTGCGAAGCCAGGGGTAAGAGACCTGGATTGTCGGATAGAGTGAACCGGATCCGCTCCACTTGTCCCCTTCCTCGACCAGGTGGCTCAAGCTGCTCCTCGGCATCGACAGACGATGACTGCTGAGGGACTTGTGCTGGTTTGACGCGCATACTGGGGAGCTCTTCGCCCAGTAATCGCGCAATCTCGTCATCCTCCCTCTCCCTCCAAGTCTCTTCCACAGCTTCTCCACCTTCGAGGTCTAGCGCTCCGGCCCACTTGCCGTCCTCCCAAACTCTGACGACCCCGATCTGCGGATTCAGCGTCGTGAATTCGTAGTCGGCTACTTCGGCTTTCCGTCCGGTCAACGCTCTGAGCAAGGTCGATTTGCCAGAGTTGGGGAACCCGACTAATCCGACGTCCGAGAGGATCTTGAGCTCGAATTCAAACGTCTGATTCGGCGGTAAGATCCCCCTGGAAGCTATTCTTGGTGAAGGGAAGAACGGGTTTCCTAGTCCGCCGAGACCACCTGTGGCTAGCAAGATCGGTCTGTCGAGTTTCTTGTCGAGGTCGAAATAGATGGGAGGATGATCTGGATCGTCAAGATCAGGTACTTTTGGCACCCATCTTCCTTCCTTCCGCAACAAAGTCTCCGCCTCTGCATACTCTTCCTGCGAGACTTCCCCACTTGCAGATGGATGCGTGATGAACCACCTCAACCACCTCTTCTTCCTCCGTTCTTCCCGATCCAATCCCATATCATTCTCTTCCCTGATCGTGCGTTCTTCCTCGCCCTCGCGGTTCGTCTCTCGCACGATCGTCCCGACAGGGACAGTGATCAAGACGTCTTCGCCTCGCCTGCCGTGCTTGAATGATCCTGAGCCGGACGTCCCTTGTCCGCCTATCACCCGTTTCTTGAGTGTCGCCAGGGATGTGAGCGATGGAGAAGTGGTGAGGTAGATGGATCCGCCGGGACCACCGTTTCCACCCGAGGGCGATGATGGACCTCGCAATGACGCTGTCAGAGCGGCTGCCCCAGACCCGCCTTTGCCTGCGAGTCAGGTAGATAGTCATCACGATCAGTACCATTCTCCTAGCGGCACATGGATCCTTCCTATGTCATATCTGCGCAGGGGGTGGAGCTTGGTGTACGCCTCTGACAGACGATAACGTGGTTCGGATGCTGGCCACCACGTTAGAGAGGGGCAAAGATAATCGAGTACAAGACTCACCTCCTCGGACTGTGACCATGATATGGTCGACGAAAGTGTTGCCCTAAGGATAACATTTGAACAAGGTCAGACAGGTCTGAATGTACTACGCCAAGAAACCCATCTTGCGCATATATCTCACATATTGTCTTCTCTTCGCGTCGGCTTTCCGCTTCCTTCGCCGCAGCTCCCCTTCGATATCTGAAAAATCGTGGTCTTGCTGCTGATAGTCGTCTTGATCATGACTGCTGATCCCGACCCCTTCTACTGTATTGCCGGTGGAATACGTACGGTGATGCCATGTCGATGTCGATGACAGAGGTTGCAAACGGGCGCACCTGGAGCAGGACCCCCTCAGCCGCGGTGTTAGTGATGACAGCATGTGGCTCAATTTCAGCGTCTGAGCGTCTGGAGCTGATGCGTGAGGCAGAACTTTAGCTAAGCTGCTTGCTCTGACTTGATGTACATTGCTGTTGCTGTGACATGGACATCGCTAGCTCTCGCTCACGGTGACCTGTCTAGTCTTGCAACAGCCCAACAGCCCTCTCCCACTCTCGATCTCATCTTCTGACTTTGACATTTGCGGTTGTTTGTGGGGTCTCCATAGGGCCAATACCAGTCACGTGGCTTGGGATTAAAGTGCAATAAATCACCCAGGCAAAATAATCGGATGAACCGCGCGCGGAACGGGTCAAGGGGGGGGGGACGGCCGCATCAACGGATAGCGGATTGCTACGGTGGGCTACGGTGAGGTGTAGCTTATGGGGAATTCGAATTCGGTTCCAGTTACCACATGTTGCGGCGTTGCAGCGTTACAGCCGCAAGCTCAGAAATCTCAAACCTAGCAATCGCCAAAACATCGCTACATTCTCTCTCTCATTTTGACCCCTCATCGTCTCATCTAATCCATCCTCCCATCCTCTATCAATCTTTACATCGTCGTCATCGTCCCAAAATGGCTACCCGTGCCGCCATCTCCCGAGTCCTCCGACCCGCCTCCGCCAGAGCTTCGCTCTCCACCGCTTCCGCCTCGGCTTCAGCCAGCAAGATCGTTGGCAGGAATGCCCTCCTCTCCACCCCTGTAGCTCGAGTATCGAGATCCGAGGCCAAGTTCTTGGTTGGTGCCGAGCAGAGGCGAGCTGCTTCCAGTGATGAGGGTGCTCAGACCATGGTGCGTGGCCGCTCGTCTTATGTCTTGCCTGACTTGAGGTGTCGGGCTATCGGTTGCATAATACCAATCTGGAAGTCAAGATTACGCGATCCTCGAGCTGATCGTTTTTCCATTTCTCTCCCCTCAGACCGTTCGAGAGGCCTTGAACTCGGCCATGGAGGAGGAGATGTTGCGAGACGAGACCGTCTTCGTCATTGGTGAGGAAGTCGCTCGATACAACGGTGCTTACAAGGTGGGTCACATCTGTTAATCGTCGTTGGTTACTGTCGTGGATGGATGAGCTCGATGTAATCGAATTGGTCGCCGGACCTGTCCTATCGAGATCTACTTAGTCACAATATGATGGAGATGATCGCTTCCTAAGGCACAGTGCTGACCGATATCACCGTTTTTGCTTTCGCTCACAGATCACCAAGGGACTGTTGGACAAGTTCGGAGAGGACCGAGTTATCGACGTGAGTGGTGGGAATGAGATGCTGATTTCCCTTACTGGAAGCAATCGAGCAGCCGATCACGATCGCTAGGCAACGCATTCCTGGAGCTCAGTCAGAACTGAAACTGACTTGCATACATGCCTTTGCTTCATTAACCTAGACACCTATCACTGAGTCTGGTTTCGCTGGTATGGCCGTCGGTGCCGCTCTCTCCGGTCTTCGACCTGTTTGCGAGTTCAGTAAGTGTCGGATAGCCGAGAAATGCTCTTCATCCCCTACAATACATCTCTTGCCCCTAGAGCTTAGAGGAGTTTACTTGTCCTGCTGTGGTGAAACTCCAAACTGACTTTGTGGTTTCCCTCTTTCTATAGTGACCTGGAACTTCGCCATGCAGGCCATCGACCAGATTGTCAACTCGGGTGGTAAGACCTACTACATGTCCGGTGGTAACGTCCCCTGTCCCGTCACTTTCCGAGGTCCCAACGGTGCCGCCGCCGGTGTCGGTGCCCAGCATTCTCAGGACTTCTGTGCTTGGTACGGTTCCATTCCCGGTTTGAAGGTCATCTCCCCTTGGTCCGCCGCCGACTGTAGGGGTCTGTTGAAGGCTGCTATCAGGGATCCCAACCCTGTGAGTGTGGTGTCCTTTCTTTGCTACATTTCCGAAGGATGGATTCAAGAGATGTGGTATTGGGTGACCCCGGTGATCATTTCAAGAATTCGCTGACTGGGTGCTGCTTCCCTTTACATCAGGTCTGTTTCCTCGAGAACGAACTTCTCTACGGTGTCTCTTTCCCCGTAACTAAGGAGGAGCTCTCCGACGACTTCGTTCTCCCCATTGGCAAGGCCAAGGTAGAGAAGGAGGGTAGCGACATCACCGTGGTCACCCACTCCAAGATGGTTACCCACTCTCTTGAGGCCGCCGAGCACCTCGAAAAGACCGAGGGTATCAAGGTCGAGGTCATCAACCTCCGATCCATCCGACCTCTTGACATTGAGACTATCATCAAGTCCGTCAAGAAGACCAACCACTTGGTCACTGTTGAGGGCGGTTTCCCCGGTAGGTGGTGCCCATGTTTGGATATTGTTCTTTCGTTATACGCGTATGCTGATTCCCTGTTTCATTTCATTAGCTTTCGGTGTCGGATCTGAGATTATCGCCCAGATCTGCGAGTCTCCTGCTTTCGACTTCCTTGACGCTGCTCCTGAGCGAGTCACCGGTGCTGATGTCCCTACCCCCGTGAGTATTGTGTAATCGATATCTTTGGTTATATCGTCGGGACTCTGCCACAGACGGTGGGGAGAGTAATCTTATTGATCTTTTGCTGAAAATCCCCATTTCTTTGCAGTACTCCGAGTCTCTCGAACACATGGCCTTCCCCGACACCGATGTGATCGCCAAGGTTCTCCGACGACACCTTTGTGAGTAGCCCCATACCTGCCTCAATCCCGGTTATCAACACATCTATCTATGTGACCTATGCTGACGGATGAGTCTTCTCGATATCATAGACCGACAATAGATGCGCGTCTTGTGTGACGGTAGGGATCGGTACGGATAGGATAGGATAGGATAGGATAGGATCTGATCTGATTTGGTCGCATGCAAACGGGATCATCATGAGACGACATCCATCTTCATTCTATCGTCAGATTGTGTATATCTATCTATCTCTTCGGCATGGGATACAGGAATGGGTCACTCTTTTCTTCTTCTTCTTTGGTTCAGTAGGGAGTCTGGCGCATGCATCGCAATGCATCATGCTTCGTCCACATTCCCATTGAACATTAACATGCACAAAGTCAATAGCTATAAGAATCATCGCCCCTTTGTCTGCTTTGACCAAGTCTTTGACAGCGCCGTATTCGTATGGTGTGGTGGGGGGCGTGGTGGCAAATGATGAAATGGCTACAAGTAAGCTTGTGCCTTACCGGTGTATAGCCGATACGATACAACGATGATGCTCACGCTCTGTAACTGCTTTGTGCTTTGTGTGCGAACCTCGAATGTTAATCAATCTAATACTCCTTCCTTTTCACTTGGTCCATGCATCAACTCAACTTCAGTCTATCTTCTTCTACTCAACATCGTTTGATCCTGCCTCCTCACCTGCCTCTGGGAGAACCGGCAGTCCTGGCGTACATTCAAATCGACATCCGTCGACCGAGGTGTCAGTCAACCTTGTGAGACTTACAAACACGCTTGACCGCCGCCATGCCGTCCGCTTCGCCATCAAGATCTCGTCACGCGACGCGCAATTTGAGAGTGCTCGTCTTGCTCTGGCTGTCGATGCTCTCAACGGTCTACGGATTGACTGTGCCGGTACATATGGGAGTGGGAGAGAACTCGGTTACGGAAAATCTCGAAAAGGACGATCTGAGAGCCGTGGGAGTATGGGACGAATACGGCACGTACCATCGATACGACTACGCCACCAACCCCGGAGCCGACGTTGGCGGGGAGACGGATGATGCACCAAGTAGTAGCAGAGGATCGGTAATGTCCTCGTTATACCAGCTGGGACAAATGCCCATGCCGATACCGATGCAAGGACAGAGGACTGAGAGTCACGGATGGCTTACGAGGTGGTTATCGATGGGCGGCGAGGGGAGTTTGACGGTGCATGTAGGTCTTCTAAAACATACATTTCTAATGACCGCCTCGCATCCAACCTCATGCTATAGGTATCTTCGCACCTGCACTATTACTGAACTTTGATATACTTGACTGCAATCCCTCAGCTGAACACTTCATCGGATGACCAATACGCCAATATAAGCCTCCCACACCGGCCCGCCGCCTTCCCATCGCACGTCGTGAATCCACTACCTCTCTCAGGCTATATCACATCCTTCGCCTCCCTACTGCTAAACTCCACAAAGCCTGCTACCGGAAGCTTTTCACCCGAGTTGGGATGCTTGCCACCCCGTTCACCTGTCGGCAGACCCTCAACTCCCGACAGGAACAGGGGAAAGGGTAATGATCGGAAACAGAGAGTGGTCAAGGTTGTACTGGTGGAAAGAGGTGGCTGTGATTTCGCGACCAAGATTCGCGCGGCTCAAGAGAGGGGTGCCGGGGCTGTGGTCGTCGGCGACAGTATCGCTAGGAGAGGTGAGACCGACGAAGAAGGGCGAAGGAGGGAGAGTCTGATCACCATGTTTAGTCCTGGTGAGCTGTCTATCATATCGCCACCAAAGATGCCATGCTCAGGCCCGGTGGGGACTATCAATACTGACAACCGTGGTCGATACGTCGTCTTCGCAGAGGACACAGACTCGATCTCCATTCCTTCCGTGTTCATCTCCCGGGCATCATTCTTGCTGCTTCGAGACCTCTTGAACAATCAGACCGATTCTGGCCGGATAGACGGACCTGGACTTTGGATCGATCTGAGCGAAGGATCTGACGAGACTGGGTGAGCAGTACTGTGCTGCACAATCCACGTCGTGCCAGAGAACTACCTTATGCTGATCCTCAATTGTGTGCTTTGTCTGGCGTCAATAGCGCATTGACGAGTTTGCTGTCCTTCGCACTTCTTATGCCCACGCTCTTCCTCTTGGCGACTATCGCTATTCATCGTATCCGGGTGGCCAGGTGAGCTCGAAATGAGTTTTTCTATGGACCGTTGTTCCACGCCTCGTTTTGCCTGTCAGCCTAATTGCTGACCTGACGGTTTGGTAATATAACTAGACAACGGGAAGCAGACCGTGCTCCGCCTATGGTCGTCCTTTCTCTACCAGAAAGAGTGTGGACCCCCGACATCGTATGGGAGAAAGACGATTCTTCATCGGACCGCTCGGTCAAGCTGGACGAGGGAGATGCCTCCGAAACCGCCGGAGCCAAAGATGACACCGCGATCGAGAATGGCAACAAAAGCCAACAGGCTTCGTCTCCCGCGGCGGACGAAGACGCAGAAGCTCCTAAGAACGGTTCTCCTTCTTCGCCGAGCGATCGAAGCTTCCACCATCCTCCCCCACCCATCTCGCCGTCCGAGGTCCGCACTCCGCCCGCATTGACAGTGGACATCCCCGACCCAATCTCCGCTCCGCCCCCCTCGTCCTCAATCGCCGCCAGTGCAGGTGTGGGTCCCAGTAAGCGGAAAGCAAGGGTCAAGAGACAGTATTTCTCGAAAGACGAATGTGCGATCTGTATGGACTCTTTCGCCCGTGGAGATATCGTGAGGATATTGCCTTGTGGTCATGTGTTCCATAAGGAAGAATGCGACGAGTGGTTGATGAAGTGGCGCAAGCTCGTGAGTGTGATACTCGCCCACTTGCTTAGTGCTACACATCCAGCCTATACTCTGGCGAGCGCAGGCGATGATAGCCGCAGCTGACGAATCTCTGTCAGTGCCCTACGTGCCGAGCGGACGTTACCCTGCCTCCGGGCGGCAACGTGCAAGGCTCCACTCTTACGCCCGTAAACCATGTCGCTCTGCCTGCCGATCAGCCTCTGCCCTCTGGGGATCTCGCTATCGAAGCCGGCGAAAGCGGCTACAACAATGGAGCTCACGGCCCGAGATGGGGAGGAAGACTGAGATCTTGGGCTGACCTCTTCAGGGATGCTCGAGAGAGGCTGTTTGGTCAGGCTCCCGAGATCGATGGCGAAGATGGGGAGAGGACGCCTTTGGTCTCGAGGCCAGGTACGACGGCCGAGTCAACGAGAGACAGGGACGGTCATGCGCAGGTGTGAAGCGCGTTTGTCCCCTGAACAGATTCAATCACCACACGCGAAAGGCGTGCATGACAGGTGCACATGCCCCCCGTTGTTTGTAGCTCCTAACCTTCTCCCTCGAGGCATTGTCCGGGTACGATCATATCATGCTTCGAGTCGCATCTTTTCGTTTCGCTCATGTCTTATTTTGATATTCATCTCGACACGCTCCATGTTTCACGTTCCACATCACGACTCCCTTGTACTTTTCGCTTTGGCTTCCTCGTTGTAGATATCAGATATACATGTTTGTTGTTCCCCTCACACCTCCAGCAGAGAATTATGCCCCACGTATCGGTTACGAAACTATGGCCTGTTTTCTGTAATGTAAATTTGACTATGCTCTTCGCAGCTGCGTATATACAACGTCTGACGACGTACGCTGGCTCGTGCCAAGTCCTCATCGCATCCCTAGCCTAGGCTCCGCAGTAGACGGTCTCTTCCTCATGGCAGGTCTCCTAGGCGTGGGGTAGAGCCCCAAAATGCCCATACCCGATGCCGCTTGTGGTATCTGTTTAGGGTACTCCCGTTGCAATGACTGTACCTGCAATCCACCTTCCTTCTGCTCAGCTGTCTCAGGATTGTTTCGCGAGTGCGCGAAGGCAGGTCTCGGTTTCGGTCGAGAGGAGGTGCTTGCCGAACGAGTCAGGCTGGGCGTGACAGAGCCCGATAGTACTGGCCCTGGCATGGGCAGATCCAATGGAGAAGGCATCGGCGATAGTGTAGGCGTGGCTAATAACGGCGAAGCCGAGTATCGTGAGGAGGACGCCGAAGATGAGAGAGATAATGCGCTGGGAACAGGCGAGCTGGCCGGGGCATCGTACATGTACGAGTCAGGATGAAGGAACGGATGACCACCGTTGTTATTGTTGCTGTTCCTATGGCTAGTTTCATGAGCTGGGGTGCCTCGATTGTACTGCTGCGGATCAGTCTGAGCCTGTGCTGGAGCGTGGACAGCAATGGGAAGCGGGGTAGATCGCCGTTGGTGCGATTTAGCAGGCACAGACGGCGGGGGTAAAGGCAGAGAGAGCGAGGTCAAATTGTGAGCAAGCGGAAGAGGCAATGTCAAGGTTGAGGCGGAGATGATAGTCGACCCGATCTGGGTGATTTTAGCGGCTGTTGCTGACGTCGCAGATAGCCCCGTACTCGTGCGTTTTCCGTTGTGAAGAGCAAGAACAGGTCCGGACGCGGGCGGAGCAGGGCCAGGACCAGGAGCGCTCTTGTTGCCGTTGCCGTTGCCGTTGCCGCTGCTCAATGATGGAACTGGGTGCAAATCTGTGATATTCACAGGGGGAGTGAAGGGCCTGGACCTAGAGAACAGGCTAGCTGACCTCTTTCTACCTTTGCCTTTCTCCGCTCCATCGGAAGGAGAGCCAACAACCGCTCCGCTCAGACCAGGACCGGAAGCTGTAGTAGGCGTCTTGGCTCTCGACCCAGATCGACCGAACGTGGGCGCTTTTGTGCCGAACTTGTGAATGCTCATTCCGGCTGAGCTCGGTCTCGCGCCAGGGGTTGTTGCCGCCGCTTCGCTTATGTCCGAGTGAGGTTTGGTAGGCGTCGTAGTGGTCGAACTTGACGCGTTAAGAGTTATTCCCGCGATGGACTTTGCGATTGCCCCAATCGTCCTGCTTACTGATCGCGTGTGAGGGTTAGGATGAGGATGGAGTGTGGATGTCGATGTCGATGTCGATGTCAATGCTGATGCTGCCGCTGAAGAGGAGGAGGACGTGGACGGAAGAGGTTGTATTTGCGTTTGGGCGCGTTTTCTGCCTGTGCCCGATCTGGACGGGCCACTCTGTTGCGCGACATCATATTTGGCATCGCCAGGCGTCACGACCGAGGCATCGTACACTCCTTGCACCATCTGATTTGCAGGGGAAGGGGTCGCTCCTGGTGCCGCTGAAGGTACAGCAATGGACGTGGGCGGCTTGCCGATATGTGGCGGTCGGATCTTCTCGCTGACGATATTGGGCGTAAGGGTCTTTTTGAAGACGTTGAGGAGATGCGTTCTGAGCGCTCGCTCGGGCGCAAAGAAGCTCGGTGACGCATAAAATGCCAGCGGTACGATGATCTACGTGGACCATCCACGCAGAAGTTGACTGATCAGCTGAACGCACACTTCGAGAGCGGATACACATGTAATACACGTATACGTATGTCAATGGGTAAAGTACATGTAACGGTCCTGCTCACCCGTTCATTGGGAATCTCTTCGCCCGAAATGGGCGATACTTTCGGCTGGACGAGGTACTCGAACTTCCATTCTACGTTGCCCCTGTCCTCGGTACCACAGACAGCGTACACGCCAGGATCCTTGATTTGCAAAGTTGCGCCTCGAGGTAGGAAATCGTGCTTGTCGTCGTTGTTGATGGTCAGTCTCCTTAGGACTGGAAGACCTTCGAGCGCCTACAATACGGCACTATCCAATATAAGCTATAATCACCTTTCCTCGTTGAAGAGGACTGAAGGCCGTTTCGATGTATCTGTTTGTCCTTCGAGGTGAGTCTAAGGTCATGGTCAGGCCCCAACTCACAGCATGGTGGAACAACCACTTATCCCTCTCTTTGGGATCCATCCCAAACTCCCAACATCCGCTCTGCTGGAAACATTCTGGCCTTGTCGGACTCTCGCACCACGCTGCGGCCTCTGCTAGGGCTTTCTGTTCCCTCTCTCTGAACACAGAGGGTTTTATTGATCGGATGTATTTCACCGTCGTCCTGTTCTCCCTGCATCCCTCCTGTTGGACATATCCGAGAAAACAGCTGAAGTCAACATCGGCACTGTGCAAGGCGTTATCTCTGGTTGATTGTCATTCAAGATGGACTTACCTGGTCTACCCAGAGCTGTACGGTCAGGCTCTTATCGATCCGCTTCAGCGCGTCTCCCCCAACTATATCAGCCTCCTTGCTTTTAACGGAAGTCGCTGTCAGATCAGGGTGGCCCCGAGCATTCGAAGCAGACTTCTTGAAAATCACATCGTCGCCTATCACCTGTGGAGCAGGCAGAGTAGGCAGTCCCTTGTCCTGCCCAGCAGGAGCGGGCTTCGTCGGTGTCCTGCTACTTCGACTTTGCACGTTTTTGGGCGTCGGCGTATCTACCAAGTTCCCGTCTATCCCTCCGCCGAGTGAAATGATATGAAAATGCCCATTGGTCGCTGTCGGTTGACAAGCTTGAGCATGCGGGGTAATGATCGTTTCGGACATGGGCGAATCATCCCCTTCAGTGGCACCTTCATTGACCTTGATTGCTCGAGCCATGTGGTTGAGGTATGGCTGTACGAACTTAGAACCAGAGGCGGAGGGAAGGGTGATACCGAGGGTGAAGGCAGGGTTCCAAAGCGAGTCGGCAGCACGGGCACCGGCACCGGCAGCTGAGGCTGATTGCTCTCCGTTGGGCTGGTCCTTGTTTATATGGGATGGTATCGTCCTCGATCTATCGCTTGCCAATCTCATCTCCTCCGCATGAGCCGCGATAACGGATGAAGCGAAAAAGCTGTCTTTCCTTATTTTCCCGTTAGGACCAAGGCTGAGATCATCTTGCTCGTAGGCGGAAAGTGTGAAACTCCAATTATCTTCTTCGACGGTCGCGACATCCAGTAATGACGAGTCTTTCCTCTGAACAGGCACTATCGATATCGTATCCGAAAGAGTCTTGTTGATAGGGTTTTCGGACGATTTGTTGGCATTACCGGCAGCACCAAAAGTAGCGAATGTTTCTGCGCTGTCTTCCCTGGCGATCCTTCCTTCAGCTGTGGGGTGATTGACGGCCGAGTCCGAACCCGGCGCAAGTCCTTCAGGCTTAAGCAGGACCGACCTACTGAAGGTTCTGTGTCGGGGTCGAGGAGTCGATTCATTCACCGTGTGGTCTTGCCATATTTTCTCCCTACCCTCAACAGAGAAAATATCCGTCCGGAACTCGACCATGATAGGTGAGGGATTCTTTCTGAGCTTCAGAATGGTCTTCTCCTTATGTCTTGCCTGGCATTTGGAGATGAATCTCGCAGGTGAGCACAGGGTGGATCCTGCCCTCTTCCTGCATCCCACCCATACCCGCGTCTCTATCTCGGCAAAGGCGTCCGGCGAGTTCGTAGGGGATGAAGTGGAAGGCGAAGTCGCACTTGAACTTGAGCTTGAGGAAGGATTGGAATAACAGCTCGAGCTGCTCGTAGTCCGCTGTCGTCGCTTTCGCGATTCACCCGCCACCGTCGGCGTGTTCTGGTACCCCGCCCACGCCATCGGCACCTCGACATATCCGCTCTCTTTCCCTCGTAAACTAGAGGCGAGCTTGCCGTACTCGCCTCGGTCGTCGAAGATCAAAGGTACCCCAATTTTTCTCTCTTTCTTGGTCTCTTGCGGCTCACCATTCGATGATGATGCGTGGCCCATAGCAAGAGGAGGCATCGATCGTTCGAAGAGGTCGAACAGAGTCCGAATCTGGGTGTCAGGCGAGCAGAGTTTGGTCATTTCAAGAGGTTTCAACTCAAACTCCAGTCCGAACTCAACGCCCTCTTCCGCCCCATCCTTGCATGGGGCATCGTACCTGGACGATCGTTTGGATCGCTGTTGAGTCCTTGATGTTCTTGAGGCAGATGAGGGTGTTCTTGAAGAAAAAGTAGTAGTTGATGACGGTGTGGATCTGGAAGTGGAAGGCGAGTTGGAGAGCGCTGTTAAGGCAGTTTGGGAGTGAGGCAGGCGCGTAGCGTGATCGTGGCTGTGGCCGGGTCGCGAGGGACTGCCGTGACATGATGGCGGAGGAGGTATCTTGACGGGTGAGGGTGCTATGCGTCTCAGTCTTGCTGAAGATGGCGACGATGAGGAAAGGGACGATCTTGGGACCTGCGGTGGGGTCGGCATCTTGCTTTGGTGGAAACAGGCCGAGTTTCGGAGGGGATGAGTAGAATAGTAATAGTTCGAGTGCGTTCGTTGCGTATCGGTGAGCGAGAATGAACGATCGGAGGTGATGTTATCGGAAGCTGATGGGCCTTCCTTCTTGATGTGGCTAGTAGTGTACTTATTTCGTCGTGAGAGACTCGAACCAGGTGCAAGACGACGATGGTATCTGAGCCATACTCGTACGTGACAAGGCCACTCAGCATGTGCACTAGCAGCTCAGAAGCTTTGGTCGTATCAATCGAGACTGAAATTGGTCTGTTGAGAGAGTACAGTACATTGCCAAATGGACCGCCGATATCCAAATCCCTTTCCAAAGTTCAGTCAGCTGGACCATACGTATGAGCGAGGTGCCCTGTGATTGTCTCATGGCATGCGCAATCGAGTCACTCAAGATTGGCTTTGAATCCCTCAAGATTCCGGCCCGACCTGGTACGGAGGTGCATCAGGTCGATCATTAGCCTTCAGACGTAAGTTGCCGTACAGACTTGGCGGAGGAGTGTCTGTCATTGCGCTGCGCACAAAATCAGTGTATCTCAGCTAGTCACAAGGATGAGAGCGGGTTAGACTCAGAACAGTCGATCGTCAGGTGTGATACCTTCCAAGCGCAACGAGCGCCTTTGAGCGCCACGAAACGAATCAAGTCGAAACAGTGCACCAAGCAGTGCCCATACCGCTAGTCAGCTCAGAGCTACTGTAGAATGCTTGCCCGACCGTATAGTACGATGTATCGTAAGAGGATGTATGGACTCACATCTGTATTGCTTTTGAGGTCTGACCAAGACAGTGATCGAGGTGGAATGAATAGGTTTCGAGTATTGCGGTGTGGCGATTGGTGTGCGGCAAGTATGGTCTTCTCTGCCGAAACGGTGGAAGCCTATACCGCTGCGAATGAATTTGCGTTGAAGGCGGACACAAATTGCTGATTGACATACCGTACCGTTCGCGTCCACATTATCTTATGCGACAGATTGAATCTTCGTTCGCTGTATCTGTCAATCATATTCGATCAACTGACACTGCCAATGAATGGGTTACATGATGACTGAAACCTGTACTTATCCGATCATTATGTATATGTATATCGCTATAACGACCAACCCGACCCGTCAGTATCGGCTATGTACTTGAGTATTGGTACATGCCATAAGTTACTGGTGAGTCAGGCTCTGTCTCGTGTAAGATTCTGAATTGGTTTAAAGTGACGGCAGAGACTCGTAAGGGGCCATTCAGTGGCACTTCCGAGACACTCGCGGTGCGGTACTAAGTTGTGCGTACAGTATATATGTATATGCTCATATGTATACAACGAAATATCACGTGCCGCCAATCAGTGACTATGCAGAGCGTTGCAGACTGAGCTCATGCACTGGCGACGTATACTACTTATGAAGCGAGAAGAGCGATTAACCCCAACTCGCTGAAAATGGCAGCAAATCAGCGAACCATCTCTGCAACCAGGTTGCGCAGTCCCGACGATGACTGCGAAATGAACGATCCAACCACAGGGAGACTCACCGTCGAACTTGATCGCCAACAAGCATCGTCCCATAATCCTCCTGAGGTCCGAAGCGTTTCTCGGCTTCTTCCTTGAGCTCGGGTATAGCGGTCAGTTGGAAGTCTGGGGTCAGGTGCCAGAACTACGTTGCGTGAAGCGGGGTACATTCATCAGCCAAGGACCATTTTAGTTCAATCGTACTGTACATCTGTACATTGATCTACACGCGGTGCCGCACACGGAAGGGGACAGGAACGATACCGAGATAATCATGATCACGATAATACTCACAAATGTCGAGGAGATCCGGATCAAAGGTCGCTCAGGGTGTTCGACCTTTCTCCTGTCGATTGTCTGATGAGACAGAAAGCCGAAAGCGCGTTCATTAGTCTACCCTTCACCGGCATGCCAGAGAGGCATTTCACATTCATAGGATCTCGGATTGCGCTTACATCGAGAGTGGCTTGGGTGCAGACGACTTCGTGGTATCCGGCTACCGATCCGAGTCAGACGCAGCGGGACGCGTAGATCAGCTTCGGAATCCTCATGGGCCCTAGCGGGTTATTGATGTTACTCACCTTTGATCAAACCTCCAGTCAACCATTCAATCTGCTTGCCAGCTTGTACGAGCAGGCATCCGGGTGGTATGCGCACTTGGATCTTCTTGCCTGAATTCCTCGCCCAGATGTGCACTGCGAAATCATAAATGTCACAAGCAATCAGAGCTCTACCCTCAGCTGTACGCGATGAGAGCGAGGAGTTCGATGTTGGCTTAAAAGGAGGAAAGAAGAGGGGGGAGGGGGCCAATCACTTACAGCCTGGATATCGAGATTGGCCATGGATCGTCAAAAAGTTCAGATCGCTGTGAAATCCAGCGTAGATCCTATGCAAAGCAGCCAAAGTTCAGCTTTCAAAGCTCGGCGTGCAATGGTGACATGAACTTTGAATCCACCGTCCAAGTCTAAGCCATGGAGTGAATGACTCACGTATTCGCTTTACCATATTTGACGAGGTCGGTAGCTGTCGGTGCGAGCAAATGAGAGCTGGATCGTTGCAATTGTTCACATGGGACCATGAGCATCGCTCACTGCGCTCATTGCCTTTTCATGGGATTGGCTGTACTGAACACCGGAGCAGCTTCTAGCGGAATGTCTGGAATGGCTCACCCATAACGACCTGCATCCGTAAAGGCGGTATCGTCCAGCCCCAAACCTGCAGCTACCATCTTCGCGACTCCTTCGACGCTGCGTAGACGTGGAATTTCGGGTCAGCTGGGAACGAAAAACCAAGCATATACTGCCTGTCTGATAGACAGGGGAATGAGTGAAGCATTTCACATACGCCTGCTTGATGATCCCTCCCCATTCACCGACGCGCTCCTCCCACTCTCCCTCGAACTTCTTGGGCGTCACGTTCGGCGTTTCCAGTACAGGGAATCTGGACTGATACGGCGGTTTATCAGACATGCGATGGAAGAATCTACGGTCGGTACGGTGGATCAGCTTAACTCAGCCCCGCACGAGTCAACGTAGCTGAGCTGGCTATCGTGTAGAGGGTGACCCACCGGCACTTGGGATCGGCGCCGTGCGATCCCAGATCGACAGGTCTCTCGTCCGGGTCGAGGGAAGCTATGATCGCTTGGCAATTCTCGTCGGAGGCGCATTTCGGTTTCTCGGTGTTCTCGAGCGTGACTCCCTGTTGTGTTGGGTTTGGGGATTTGTGTATCAGCGAGTCCGCTTTAAGAAAAACTGGGTGAAGCGGGCAACCGAGAGTGGCTTTGCGGACAGACGGTAGAAGGAGTAACGTAGAACGGTCTGAAGACAGCTGCCCCTTCACCGGCAAGAGTCCAGTCTGTCTTTGGTTCTGGAGAAGGCCAGCCCATGTCCATCATCACTCGAAACTAGTATAGCGCTCGCACTCACAACCTGAAACCCAACTTCGGGCCTCTCATCGCCCTCCAAGACACCTTGATCCTGCGCGAAATAATCTTCGAACAGATCCAAGAACCTATCGTTGGCTTCCTTCTTGGCTCTCGAGTCCTGCACGATCAAAGCGCCTGTCAAGATGAGTGATTCGGCGGCTTTGCGAGCTTCGGCTCGTGCGGAGGGGGAGCTTGGATCGAGGAGGTACGTGTCGAGTGAGATTGTGCTGATTTCCATTGTGGACGTTGACGGATTTCCTTGGGTATCACACTCGGTCTTGAACCCTTTGATATTACGCGATGAGCACAGCACTTATTGTAGACGTGACTCTGGATGCGACGGCCGTTGTAGGAAAGGATATGAAAAGCACAAAGATAAGACTTGTCAGAAGTTGAGTTGTGGGCGAGTCTAAGGCTAGTCTGTCAGGTCACGTCAATGTATCTATCGCTCCGCGAATACAACGATCAAGATTCGTCGCTGTTCACGTTTGCAAAGATTCACAGCTCCAATATACATAGAGGCGGTACAAGCTTCTCAGAAGGATCGAAAAAGCAGGGCATGATGCTGAGGTGACTAGATGCAGCTTGCTTCCCCTCACAGAGATAAGGCTTCGCGTTCACTGGTCCGACGCGTCGCATGGTCGCCCTCCACATGTGAATGTTTCCAGATTTCGCGTGGGATGGCCAATCACGACCAAACCATATGAATCGGTTCATGACCAGTCGTCTAACGGATAGCCTTGTCACGGCTTGTCTAGGCAGGTCAATCGCAATGATATTCTATAGTGCATACCAAGATTGATCGATGATAAAGAGCAAGAAAGAGCGAGGCAAGATGAAAAGAATGTATAACTGTATCTTTGATTTCCACAGGAAAAGGCATGCACAACTCGGAATATGATTGATTGACCCTATCTATATGATCACCACCTCGATGATAATCTCTTGCCTACTTGCTGAGTGCCGAGCACCAATGAAGATCCGCCAAAACACGTAACCACCAACTCAACTGAGTTAGTTACCCCGTCTATACTCGGTCTCCGGTACCGATGGTGATGACCTGGAAGCCAATGTCGGTGAGCTCCTTTCGGTTGAGCATGAGTCGACCGCTATGTGATGAACCAGAAGCAGGATGTCAGCGCTGAGTCGCCAGTAGGATACAGAACAGTATGGAGGGGGTTGTGGAAAAGAGAGAATATCAACTCACTCGAAGACGAAAGCGGGTCGGGGGCACTTGGAGTAGACTAAGAAAAAACGCTTAATCAATACGATGCCTTGCCTTGCACGTGTTACAACGACGATACGCACTCTTCTTCCAGTCGAGCTGCTTGAACTCGTCCCACTCAGTGCAGACCACGATGGCCTCGGCATTGGCACAAGCCTCTTCAGCGGACTGGCAGATGGTAAGGTGCTCCTTGACTGCGGACAAGACGTTACATCAGCACAGACATTCCAGAACTGGACAGGACAGTTATCTTCGGTGTAAACTCACTAGGATCGGCAGGGATGTCTCCGTAGCTGCGACAGGGTATGTGATCAGCTCGATTTCAACGTCTGTCACAAGTCGGTAACTCACTTGGTCAAGTCGAGCCAGATCTGGTCCTGAGTGACTTGAGGGTCGTACACGGTGATTCGAGCCTTCTCGGTCAAGAAGTGGTTGGCGATGGTGATAGAGGGGGACTCTCGGGCTGCACGTGAATGATCATCAGTATTGGCGTCTCGATTGGATCCTCGTGTGTGACATTCTGCACTCACTGTCTCCGGTGTCCTTCTTGAAAGCCCAACCAAGGATGGCAATCTTCTTGCCAGTGATGCTGTGTCCGGGAACATCAGTACACGTTTCGAAGTCCGAACGACACCACAAGTGATGACTTACGTGTTGAAGAGGGTGTCAACGACCTTTCGAGCGAATCGCTCCTTCTGGTGCTCGTTCTGAAGGAAGAAAAAGGCGTTAGCGAAGCGCAAGGAAGCAAGGTCAACAGGACTATCCGCTTACCATCTCTACAACCGCTCGCCAGTACTTGGCGACCTCAGGAAGATGAAGTGACTCGGAGAGGTAGACCAAGTTGAGGATATCTTTCTGGAAACACGAACCACCGAAACCCTGCAAATATCGAGGATTAGTGAGCAATCGTAAGACAACTGATGTGAAACAAGCTGTAAGCACATACAACGGAAGCCTTCAAGAACTTGGAACCGACTCGAGTGTCCTTGCCGACGGCGTAGGCGACCTCGTCGATGTTAGCACCGGTGGCCTCACAAATGGCGGAAAGGGCGTTGACGGAAGAGATTCGCTGAGCGAGCATGGCGTTGGCAGCGAGCTTGGAGAGCTCGGAAGACCAAAGACCGACGGTAAGAATCTGGTCCCTGGGTACCCAGTTGGCGTAGACGTTCTTCAAGGCCTCACAGGCATCCTTACCCTGCTCGGTCTGGAGCGAACCGATCAAGACTCGGTCAGGCTTGAAAAGGTCGGCAATAGCGGTACCCTCGGCCAAGAACTCTGCAAAGGGAACATGTAAGCAAAATGCAGAGGAAAACTCGCCGAGAAATAGCGCAACGTACCGGGGTTGGAAAGAATGTCGAAGTTGCAGCCGGGCTTGGAGTTGGCCTCGAGGATGGTTCGCATAGCACTGCAGACCGATGAGTCAGGACTGCTGACGACATAGCTCCCAGACGTGATTAGAAAGGTGAAAAAAATGCTTACTCGGCAGTCCTGCAGGGAACGGTGGACTTCTCAACAACGATCTTGGAAGAGGTGGCAACCTCGGCGATTCGTCGAGTAGCAAGCTGAAGGAACCTGTCATGCGGTACGGGTGCGTCAGTGCACGTCTGGATTGTCGGCAACGATCAGTGTGACGAGGCAACTCACTTCAAGTCGGCAGCGAAACCAGCTCCGATACCGGACTTCTTGGTGGGAGTGTTGACGGACACGAAGATGAGGCTGTAGAGTGAAACGTGTGTCAGCGAAAGCCAGTTGGTACGCGACTCGTGTCCAATTGATCACAGACATGGCAGATGTGGGCAGATGGAATAGACGGTGTGTCGACTCACTCGGCCTCGAGGATACCCTTGTCAACATCGGTGGAGAAGAAGAGGTTCCTGCCTCGAGCGGACTTGACGACCTCGTCCAATCCAGGCTCGTAGATGGGGAGGTTGTCAGAGTTCCAGGCATCGATTCGAGCCTGGTTCAGGTCGACGATGGTGACCTGGATGTTGGGGCTGTACGCGGGGACGTATAACGTCAGCAGGGTGTCACACGCGAGTTACGCGTATGTATGGACAAGCCACACAGCCGATGACATGCGGTCAGCCGAGATGGGAAGTATCAAAGAGAGAGGTCATGGTTGTTGTTGACAAGAATCGACGTTGATCGCATGGAACAGAACCTCGTTTCGGAATAAAACGGGTAGGACGGAGATATGTCTTACGACGAAAAAACGCGTCGCGTCAGGCGTAACTGAACTCACCATTTTACAGCACTGTCGTGGTAGGTATCATTTTTATCAAGTAGAATGAAGGAGACAAAGGTCAGTTCCTTATTCGACGCGTCGTCCTGTCAGAAGACGACTCGTTGAAGGATAATTAGGACGTACATGACAGCGCAAGTGGGACCGCCTGGATAGAACGACGCGTAAGTGAACGATCAGCTATTTCTGATCCGTGAAGGAGAAGGGAGCAGCTGAGGGATACTCACCGACGTAACCAGCGCCGACTGTGAGGTGAAAGCGAGAAGAAAAATTAGTGTTGGTCAGCACCAGTTCGCGGTTTACGCTTAGCCTTCCTTGGACAGGACGCGGTCTTGATGATAGGGTTCTGAAGGGTACTCACTACAACAGATCTTCTTGACGGTGATGGGGGCCATGTTGTATGAGATATGTTTAAGTGAGTGTGGAAAAGAGTGTTAGGTGTCTTGGAGATAGGAGTTTTAAGGTGATGCTCGATGAGGAGAGAGGGTGTTGTTGAGAGAGAGAACAGAGAGAGATAAAGAAGTTGAGGGATGATAAGTTGGAATTGGGAATTGGGTGCTGCTGAGGTGTCTCAACGTAGGAACGTGGTGTGGCGTTACAGTGGTGATGTGGTGATCTTTCTGTATGCTGGTGCTGCTGGTGCTGATGGGTGCTGGTATAGGCAATCAATCGCCAGGTCAAGCTGCTAAGATTCAGGGTCCATCGAAACTAGCGTTACAGCTGAAGAAGGTAAAAAAATAAAGAAAACAAGAAAACGGTCCGACGCCCAACGCCAAACCGAATAACAGAGCGGCGCGTTATTATTATCATATATGATGGCTAGTACTAGTCACGCGTGGCAGCCGCAGACGTACAGTACGTACACGGGTACTCGGGTTCAGGGTCTTTTTTGGATTTCTGGATGGCCAACTTTAACCTCCTTTGGTTACTGCATGCTATGCTATGGCGATGCACGAGGTGGTCCTTTCGGAGCAGATCGCTATAGTTTCCCCATGATAACAATCGGGGCATTGTGGCTAAGCATGACATGACATTCAGTCATTGTCGTGGTTCTTCGGTTTGATAACGATGCGAATATCGATCATCATGTGATACTGACGGGTCTGGGTTCCACAAGCATTGATGAGGATGAGGATGAAGATCCGCTCATCCACCAGTACGCAGCACACGGTCTCAAAATCATACTGATGGGGTAGACAGGGGTCCAAGCTCAGCTCGCTGATCCATCAACATTGACGGTGATGTGAATGCCCGAGCGCATCTCGACGAGACTGCACCCGAACATCTGTCTGTGCGCATCAGGAATAGACACTGACCGTTCTTGGCTGCTGGCCCCAAGAGCAGGTCGAAGCTGGACCATTGTTTCCCCGAGGTCAATCAAAAGTCATCAAGCAGGTCGCGCTTCTTGCCCAGGCAAACGAGCCGTGATCGTCGTCGGCAGGGGCATGACATTGTGAGGTGTCCCAAACAATGTAGCAAGTGCCCTCAGTAGCACGAGAATCTAATGCGGCTTACTCTACCGAGACCGGTTGCAACGTTACTAGCGGGCAATCATCATGTTATAGGTATGACTTGTACTGTGGATCTTAAAGGGGAAGGACTTCAGGAGCGCTTCGTCCAGCGCTTCCTGCTTGATCGCCTGTATCAAGCTTTCCAGCACAAGGAGGGTTGTTTCGGAACGCTCCAGCCAATTGATTAATATACATATCCCAACATGTACGGTACGGTGCATATGTCTCTATCATGCTACTTTTGCTATTTAACATCCTTGGATCATGAATTTGTTTATGCTACATACAGCGTCGAAGACGACAACTTGCGTCCTATTATATCATATCATACTATATGCTATGCCGTGCTGTGCCAGAACCATGGGACTGGAGGTGGAAGTGATTCAAGTGACTTCTTGCTACATGGTTAAGAATCAATACTGTGCTATACTCGTATGCTCCTGCTTGCCTGACCTGATCCCGATACTCCCATTACCTCGAAGAAACCCAGTCTACGTCTACATCCCCAATTCAATGTTTTATCGTCTCTTACGCCTCTTGTTCTCGTTCTCGACGACAGCAGCCTCCTTCCTCCGCCCTCTCCCAGATGCAGCAGCATTCGCGCTCGCGCTCGCACTTGCACGTGTGCCAGCGGGCTTCCCTCCTCTCTTCCCTTGCTTACCGCCATCGTCAATTCCTTCGTCGTCGTCGTCGTCTTCTTCTTCTTCCTCATCGCTATCCTCCTCGGCTTCTTCCCCACTTCCCTCCTCCTCGTCATCAGCGCTAGACTCGCTCTCGCCCTTTCTAGCGCTCGGCCGCGGCCTTTTACGTGTGCCGGTCGTTAACTGCGCTTGCTGGTTGATCGTGCTTTCCTTTCGCCTATTATTACTTGACGACGCCGCGTTTGTAGTCTTGGTGCTTGTCGAAGGCGGTTGCTTCTTGATTGCGCGACCTCTCCTTGGCTTTTCATCCTCCTCCTCCTCCTCTTCTTCTTCTTCCTCATCTTCCACTGGCTGCTCTTCATCCTCTTGATCCTCCTGCTCCTCACCTCGCTCGTCTTCGCCATCTTTGTCTCCGCCCACCTCTTCTTCCTCCTCTTCCTTCTCTCCTTTCACTGCCTTGTCACCGTTCTCGTCCTGATCCGAGCCATCTCCCGATCCATCGTCGTCGTCCTCACCTTCTTCGACTTTGACATCCGCCTGACCGTGGCCTTCAACGTCGAGCTGTGCGCCTCCCCAGTCCTCATCCGCACGTTCATCGACCGCACGGGGGTATATGATACCGTGCCACTGGCCGACCTCATTGTCATCATCATAACCATCCGTCTGCAGTGAATTTGGCTTCTCGTCTGCATGCCCCTTCGTCGCCGAGAGATCTGCTCCTCGCTTGACAGGCGATCGAGATTTCGATTTCGATTGATCTCTTGATGCGTGCGCGAGAGACCGAGAAGTAGGAGGAAGAGGGGGTGATCCAGTTCTGTTTTGAGAACGGGATCGCGAGCGGAAATAAGGCAAGTTGAACGTCTCTTTGAAATGACCCGAATTGATGATTTTCGCCGAGCCGGACACCTGCACTTCCGCTGCTGCTGCTTTGCCTTTCCCTTTGCCTTTCGCGAGCCCTTTATGACCTTTTTCCGTTGTCGAACCCCCTTTGTTGGTCTTACTGGCAGATACCACTGGAAGAGATTTCCGGCCTGCTTTCGGTTTGCGGGGCGACGAGAGTTCTGAGAGCGGTGAGAGAGAAGATCGATTGCTTCGTTGCGATTGTGAGGGACGGGGGAGTAGTGGCGATAGAGCTTCGGGAGTTGAAGGAAGGGATATCGAAGAGGAAGAGGCCTGCGAGGGGGGTCGTTCGAATCGGTGAACGTGATCATAGGCATAGGCAGCTCGTGTCAGCATTACCAGCGCACGCATGCAGCTGAGTCCATAGGATCGTACAGACTGCCAGAGACACACGAAAAGGTGAGGCGAGGCAATGACGTACCATGTCGTCCAGAGCATCAAGATCATACAGCCCCTCAAGCCTATTCCACAGCTCGTCCATGGTGACCCACAGCCCCGTCCGGCGGTGCATCTCAGCTTGTAGCTGGATGATCAGAAAGTGCTTGTGTCTCCCGACTGTGAAAGTCCAGAACGGAGAATGACGGTGCAAGGTGCAGAATGAGATCATGGGGGTTATGGGTGATGAGGCAAAAGGTGGGAGAAGTCAGTCAGCGATCAGTCGCAACGTAACAATCTGGTCGGCTTCTGCAACTCCGATCTCTCTGGAAGAGAATGAGTGAACGGGGGGAATGAATATTAGCAGTGGGTATCAACTCACTGGGACGCACGTCTACCAAGCTCCTCAGCAAAGCCGCTTCCCTACAAGTGTCATGACATGTCAGTGGTGCCAATAATTCGAGATCTGCTCGCTCCAACTTTCTGCACAGGAAGGACACTCTGCTCTGCTCTGCTCGACGGGCATGACCTGATCCACTCTCATGATCGAGCAGCTGAGCTGGGTAAGGAGCGAGTCAAGTCAAAGTGGAAGAAGCTGGGTGAATGCATACCCTAGCTCCGTGTTGCAGCATGTAGCAGTAGCAGGTGTACTCACATCTCAAGCTCTGATACAGTCGGCGTAGGCGAACTACTGCCTTGTTTCTCTCTATCTCTATCCCTCTCTGTATCTTCTCCTTTGACGAGACTTAGACTTGCACCTCTCGCTTTCATCTTGGTCCTCGAGGACGAAGGGGACGGAGACATGATTTTTGTGGTCTTGTATTATTTTCTATTGTTTTGTATTGTATCGTATTCTGCAATTGTCGGTTGGTTCTGATTCTTGTGTCGTACTTTCGTTGTCTTTGGCGTTGGCTTTAGCTTTGACTTCGAAAGCTACGACTATGACTACACGACTACGACCGCTGGTCACTTCGATCTGTCAATGCGATGTCCCGTGAAATGGTTGTGACTGAGATGAGTGACTGACTCGGTCGATGGAATATTGCTCATTCGTGCACTTCATCACCTCGTCACTAACTGTCATTGACCATGTCGATAATGCAGTCGGTAACCTAAACGGTGTCATGTCATGTTGCCCTCAACGCTACAGCAGCTGGTCATGGAGGTTCGCGTCGTGCCTGAATCTGCGGAACTGTACGCCCTAGCTACGCTCCGGAATCAACCCGTTTCGAGTGTTGCACCCATGTACTCTGCACTGAAGAACACATCAAGGATATACAATATATATATATGCACACATGTACTAGTCATGACCATTCTCCTTCTAATCCCCCAGTCCACCTCTGAGCCGGTACGTGTATGTATGATATTACAACTTCATCCCGAACAATTTCTTCTTCTTCTTCTTCTCTCCGTCTTTCCCGTCTTTACCATTCCCAAGTGACAGATTGCTCATGCTGCCGTTCAGGGAGGAAGCGAATGACGATTGATGCTGTAGTTGTGGTTTCAGGAGGTTCTGTTGAGCTGGTTGTTGGGGTTGAGGTGGGGGCGCAAGTGGAGGTGGACCGACGGGGACAGTCCAATGTCTGAAATCAAGGATGCTGCAATAACAGGAGATTGACTCGCGGATCAGCTTTTTTCGATTCGACATGGTGACACGAAGCTGGCTGAAAGGCCACTTACTGTTGGTATGACGTCGGTTTACCCGGCTGCCTTGTCGGTCTACCTGGACCTTGCGGGTGCGGTTGCAGGCCTCCAGGTGGATTGGCTCCTATTCCTCCTCTCCCGAGCGCTCTTAGCTGTTGCGTGAAAATCTCGGGCGTGATCACATGGGTAGATCCTGGGATGATAGAGTATTTTCAGCTCTAGAAGTTTTTTTTTTTTCTCAACAACCGACCGAGAACTGAACAGTGACACCATCACTCACCGATATACACGTCTTTCCCCAATGCCTGCCCGACCGTGTACGCACACCTCATCTCGCTATACGTCATACCGCCAGCAACGAAGATGATCATTCTTTGCTTGCCCTCTGTGTTGTTCATTCGCGCCGAAGGAGCCTTGTGCCATGTCGGTCGGGCGGACCGTAATGATCCCGAACCTGAAGCAGAAGGTGCGGCCAAGGAGTTGCCCGCTCGAAGAGATGTCGTGGCGTCGACGGGTGCGTCCTTGACATAGGGGAAAGTGGATTGATCAAGCCGGCTTGCATGGTGGTCCTGTCGTTATGATTGCGTTAGAACATGTGGTTTCACTATTGAAGAAGGCATACACGATTGACTGCTCACCTCCATCATGATCTGGACGACCGGTTTGTATCTCGACAGCTCATATTCTCCTTCCTGATTCGAAGGCTTCTGCTTGATTCGAGACTTTGAAGATCTGCTCGAGTCCTAGGAGATACGTTGTAATGTCAGCCTAGTATCACGACCCCATAATATGGGAACGATCTCCAGACTCACTTTGATGACCTTGACACCCAAGTGGATCAGGTTATTCACCATATCTTGCTCGGAGATGGATAGTTTAGCGTGCTGATACAGTCTTCTTCGATCCTCGTCCGCTACACCATCACGGAACAAGATGTAAAGCGCCATAATCCGAACCTTGTCAAGAGACCTGATTTCAACGCACCAGTCAGCAAGTGCCCAGACAGGAAACATCTCACCGTTCGCCCGCAAGAGAGGCATGAATTCAACATTTACTCACGTGATGTTCGTTCTGTCATCGAGAAGCGGTACCATCTCTTCTACAAGCGTTTTGGGAGTCTTTCCCTCGGATGTGTATCCGGTCGCGCAGCACTGCGAGAAAAGGTCAGCTGGTGCTCAAGAGATGCGGAAGGGTAGAGCTGACATACCTGCTCCACATTCGCTACCAAAGACAACTTTTTCTTCTCGAACAACGACATGCATTCCTGCGCCATATCGAGGTGAAGCGAGAACTGTTCTCTCTGGGTCTGGAATTGTGGCAAGCTGGCGAGCATGTCTTTGAGATCATTCACGTTGACGTTGCTCCCTCTGTGCATGCCAGCCGGTATGTCAGCTTCATCGAGACGCCTGACCGAGTCGCGCAGGACTGAGCTGACTCACCCAGAAAATCCGGCGTGTTCCTGCGCGAACTTGCCAAAGTCCATCATCAACGTGTCAATGGCGTCTTTCATGTGCAGATGTCGGACAGACACCCAGACAGGGTCCGCTTCAGTCAGATCGGCAGTCTTCTCCTCTGTCCCTCCGACTGTATTTGTGTACTTGTAGCTATGTTGGTATTCGGCATTCGGTCAGCTGGGCGTGAGACAATCGGGCAGGAGTGGTGGTTGCGCAGCTCACCGATAATGCACACCGTCATCTACCTTGAGCAGGTCATTCACCATCGCCTGATACCAGAATTCGTGCAAAAGCGGGGCTGCCGGGTCCATTGATCTGTCCACCACGAACAGCACACCTTTCGGTCTTCCAGAAGCAGGCTAAGCGCAAACGAGGGTCAGCTGAAGCTTGTATGCTACATAGCGGTATTGACGGGAAGATAACTAGTTCGGCGCACTCACCGGGAACTCGGGATTGTTCTGCAGATATTCGTCCAGATCACCTTGCACCTGCAGTGCGATCTTCTTGCTCAGATGTTCTCCTACAATCTCAGGTGTCCTGCTCCCACCACCCATTGCTGATCTCCAACGCAGACTCTGAGGCTGGGACTGTTGGGCCGGTGCTGCTTGAACCGCTTGTTGAGCAAGAGGTCCTAAGGGTGCATGGTGGTTGGGCTGATAGTATCGGATGTGAGGGTTTTCGTTGACTGTAGCTAAGAAGTTGAGGATCTGCAAGGTAAAGAGATCAGATACGTCCCCGTTTGTAAGGATCGGAGACGACATTTGTGCCCACCGATCTTCCCGTGACCTTGATATCGTCCTCAAACGCTTCTATCGCCAAATCAGCCGAAGCGGCTCCTCCAAGCGGTCCAAACATAGTGAAGAACGACCAAGGGCTCTTGAGGGAGAATGCTCGGTCCTCGATCGCTATGGACCAAGTGTCAGCTGCATGTATGTCTAGCTAGACCAGACTCTGGCTAAGCTCACCCCAGACATTGCAATACAGTTCAGTGAAAGCCTGCAGAATTCCTCCCTGTAGACCGTCCGTCAGACGTTGCGCCTGGACATCGTCAATGCCTGGTCCCAGATGGCGTCGCGTCAGCTCTTCGGAGATATAGCATATCACATGCAGTTGATCAATAGCTTACCATCGATGAAGTACAGATGCGCAGACTTGTACGTCCGTCTCCCTTGGAAGTCTGCCAGTATCCGATCTACGTTCTGTGAAGTAGGTGTGAGGAGGTAAATCGCGTCGACTGACATGGGCGCACGTGGGGAGTGCAATGGCTCGACAGCTACATGCGAAGTACCTCTAGCGTCAGCAGAAAGCTCACTTGACGGTACACACCAATGCCTCGTCTTTCGACTGCTAGTACAGCTCACGTACAGGTGACATTCTGCTGCAGGATATCGAAAGTCTTGTACACCGTATCAAGCAATGCTTGCGAATGATCATCGGTGATCAGGACCTTCCATGCTGGCGGCGGTATAGACTGTATTGCGGTCGTGAAACCTGCGATGCACCAGTACAAGTGACGGTAGTCAGCGTTCGGAGCACAAAGAAAGGGATCTCGGTCGGTGATTGGGTGGCTCGGGCGTGAATCATTGTCGTGGTCAGACGACCGGTTAAGCGTTCCGCGAGTGGATCTCGAGAGGAAGACGGCAAGCAATGCTCGTACTCACGAGCCTTGAGCAGATCCTTGAGCGGCATGGTGTAGTCTGATTCGCTAGAGGGTCGTGAATGAGTCTTTGGCACTTGTGAAGGAGATATCAAATTGTAGGAATGAATCGTAGAGTGAGCTGAGCTGAGCTGTGTATGTTGTTGTCTGTGTCCTGGTGCTGATGAGGTCATGCGGTGGTGGTGGGCCCATTGCCATTACATGGTTCGGTTGCCTGGCCGACCCAGCACTCGTACAGGCGCACGTCATAGTCTCTTGTGCTTGAAATCGCATGCCTATCCAGCGGATCTTACCCTGAGACCCACTGTTTTTGTTGTTGCGCTATGATCCCTCCACTCAAAACGCGTGCGGCCAACCACCATGGGTTTCGAAAGTCGTCAAGAAATTTCAGTTACATGGTCGCTGATTTCTCTTACTTCCTCTGTTTCTGTCACGTCATATTTCAGTCACTATACAAGTCGAGCTAAGATGGACGCGCAAGTGCTGCAGTGTCTACAGGCTACGCTCTCGCCTCAGGAGAATACCCGAAAGCATGCCGAGGAACAAATTCAGCAGCTATTCCTCGTACCCGGTATGTCCGAGTCGCGATATCCTGAGCGGACGGACTGATTGACTAACTTGGACTGGCGTGTCCGCCACATGGATGTAGAGGGCGGACTGAGTCTCGCTCGGATATTCATGGCTCAGGACGTTCTTACGGCTCAAAGACAGATAAGTCTCTCCCTGCCCCACGCTCACACAAGCCCCATCAACCAGAACGGGGTCAAGCTAATGTTGTTATTGCTTGGCGATGATACTCTGCAGGTGTGCTTTTACAAAAATATGTCGATCAACATTGGACGCCGGCTAGCGTATCTTTCCAACAGCCTATCACGCCGATCGAGGTGAGTTATCGTCATTTCGCTGTCACAACATAGCGGTATCTTCCTGACTACTGCGAGTTATGTACGCTCGTGCATTCCAATGCTGATCATCAAGCCGTACCGTCTGTAGGTCAAAGCACAAATACGGCCCATCGTGTTCAGCGGTCTGTGGGACCCTCAGAGGAAGATCCGACTAGCAGCGGTGAGCTTTCGAACGCAAAAGCTGAGGACCTGAGATTCAGGCTTAGCCATGGATATCAAAAGCTCATGACCCTTACGTCTATAGGCATTCGCTGTATCCACAATAGCCCGGTATGACTGGCCCGACGATTATCCCGACTTACTGTCCAACCTGATCGGGCTGTTACGAGGCTCGCCTGACTCGGTTCACGGAGCTATGAGGGTGATTTCGGATTTCGTGAGGAATGACCTGAGTGAAGACCAGCTGTTACCGGTTGTCGAGGAAGTATTGCCTGCCGTGTTGGCTATATTAGGTGACCAGGAGGTGAGTACCAAACAGGCATGGCATGACGCCTAGAGCCGTTTCTGATTCACATATCACAGCGTCATTCACCTTCGACCAGAGCATCTACCATCTCAGTCTTCCGACAGACGATTCGAATGCTCGAAACTGTGAAAGAAGAACACCCCCAAGCTGCCAAATCAGCCATGGAATCCCTGGCTCCTGTCTGGTTCGGCGCTTTCACTCAATTGTTGTCGGTCGATGCCGCTACGGAGGTGCAGAAGAGCTGGGAGAGCTTGAGTATCCGTATCGAGATCTTCAGAGTGAGGAAACTTTTCTTGAGCTACCGACGTATAGACGCTGATACTATGGGTTTTCGCTCAGACCTTCTCCCTATTCCACAATGCCTTCCCCAAGGCAATCGCTCCTTATCTTCCCGAGTACATCCGTCTATCAGTCGCCAACCTGTCGTCCCTCTCGCGCATGTTCAATGCGTTCTATCTGTCCTCAGATCCTGATGCGCCTGAACTGCCTTCTCCCACCTCTGACGTGGGTATGCTGGACCCGAAAATCGACATTACCGACTTGGCCTGTGCAATCTTTGATTTCCTCACTCCCGCCGTCAGGACGAAAGGTGTCGCACCTGTTCTACTGGACGAGGACCGAGCCAGTGATGTAATGCAAGGAATTGTTGAGGTCGTGCTTGACTACACACAGGTGACGAGGGAAAATGTTAGTCAAATCGGCTCATCTGTGCTCGTGGATAAAGCTGACTGCTTGTGTAATACACAGGAAGAGGAGTGGATGGAAGATGCGAATGCCTTCGTCATTGACGAAGACGACGAGACTGAACAGTATGGAATACGGACATCTGGCTATGATTTGATTGGCGTAAGTACGGCACCAGACGTAATGTTGTTTCTACAGACTAGGCTGATCTAGGTGCGTCTCATATTCGAAGTCCCTGATGGACAAATGGCCGCAGCCTGTAGCATATGTCCTCCAAGAGCGGGTGCAACGGAAAGTTCAGGAATCGGCAAGACTCAAATCAGCCGGAGGCGGCGATTGGTACGTCAGCTAGCGAAATACAGGTCGTTCCGGGCAACAAGCTGATATACCTCTTTTGGTTACGATGATTTCAGGTGGAAACCACTTGAATCCGCTCTTGCGCTCGTCGGTGGGATATCGGACGACCTCCGAAATGTACTAGACGATGACGAAGCCGCGAAGAGAGCTCCTTCGTTCGACGTCCAGTACTTATTCGATCAGGTCATCCCTGGTCTTCTCGGACAATCAGGTGAGCCTCAGGACCTCCCACTTCGTCCGGTGGACCCCAGCTCACTCTTCATTTGGGTGTGAAGATACACCTTTCTTGCAAGGCCGAGCATTTGTCTTTGCCAGTCAATTCGCGTCACTTCTCTCTGATGGATTAGCCAGCCAGTATCTCGGTGCGGCCGTGCATGTGCTCGAGTCGCCCGAAGTGCCTGTGCCTGTCAAGATTTCAGCCGTCAAGACGATCAAAAAGTGAGTTTTCGTGAGCCACCGCTGGGCTTGAATTTGATCTGCTCAAAGGTCATGCTGATTTGCGTCTTTTGTCGACAGCTTTTGTCGGTTCATCGACGTCGACATCATCCAACCTCAATCCGGCAAAATCCTTATGCTCCTTCTACCTCTGTTGCAACAAACGGCCAACGAGACATTGTATCTACTTCTTGAGACTATCCGAGCTGTATTCGCGTTGGATAAAGATTTGGTCAATGGTCAGAACGTAGTGGAGATTGCTGAGAGAGTCTACGACGTCTGGCTCAAATTCACTGATGGTACGTGCGGTCAGCCTTAATCAGCCTCAGCGCTGGAGGTGGACCAAAGTTCTGGTGTTAGTGAGTATTGACCATGGACTTTCGGCATCACAGATCCCGTTACCACCGCGATCGTGGAAGAGATTTTCGAATCGCTTGTTCAACTTCCCGATCAGTCCATCTTACCTGCCCTGATTCCATTCATCGGCCCCAAACTTGCTCAGGCTATCTCGACACCGGTAGACGATGATTCTGTCCATATCCCTGGAGAGGCGATTCAGTTGGCCAACTCGCTCATCAGGACACGGGGCGGACCGCTCGAAGCTGAATTAATCGGCAGCATCACTGTAGCTGTGATAGGGATTCTGAGACATACGGACGATATGGACGTTATTCAGGTCAGCTGATCGTTTCCGACTCATTCGTGGAGTCTCGATAGCTGACCTTTGACACCCACGCAGCATGGTATGATTCACTTGACGCTCATCGTCCGGAAAGACTGTGACAAGCTGGTACAATGGTGTGTGACATCATCACATCATCAGGAACACGTATCATGCGTTCCCGAGCTGACCTATATGTGTCTATGATACAGGCACGACGCCGAAGGGAACAACGGAATTGTGTCCATCTTCCACCTTCTGTCCCGATTCCTCGCGCCTACATTCTCTGAATCAGGGGGCATCTTTGTCGGTGAACTCATCATGCACCTCTTCAGGAAAGCCGGAGGGGTCATGGCGCCCGTTTTACCAGATTTGCTTCGAGCTGTCGTTCAGAGACTCGCTCATGCGAAGTTGCCTTCGTTCATCCAGGTAAGCTGAATAACCCCCTTCCCCTCATCATCAAAGATACAGACTTTACAGATAAACAGATTTGGTTTCCGCTATACAAGGAGAAGAGCCATTATTCAAAGGCTGACGTTGCCCTCCCGTAGACTCTGGTATTACCATTCGCGTATCTCTTCGGTACCGAATACACCACCTCCACCATCGACCTACTCTCCACCTTCTCCGTTACTCTGCCCTCAAATGAGCAGGCTCCAGCGCTGGACGTCGTCCTCTCAGCTTGGGCGGAGCACAGCGACACTATCAGCGGGTCATGGAATATCCGTGTCAGCGATATGGGCTTGAGCAAGCTGTTTGCTACTTCCGATGAGCGGCTGGCGAGAGTCGCCGTCAAGGGTGATCTTATCATTGATGAGAGAAACAGAGATAGTGGGTTGTCTCTCTTCGACGCTGACTGTCCGGAACCTGTACTGACCAACAGTTCCCGAACAGCTATCATGACCCGATCGAGAACAAAGAACAGTATGTCGTCTCTTGCTGTTGTTGTTTAATTTCGTTTCCTGTCGTATAAGGCTGATCATGGATGTGCATGCACCACAGATCCCAACCAGTTCACGAGGATCCCGTTCCCTCTTAAAGCGCTCAAGCTCATCCTCAAGGACGTGCAATCCGAGCCGTCGAAAGGCCAAGGCAAGGGCAAGGGCAAAGCTGATTACGATATTGAGGAGGATGACGGGGTGGGTCTTGCGGTGCTGTTTGATGTATACTTCCGTGTCGCTTCCCCTCACACTCGATCATACCGTACCGGCACCGTTGATGTGAAAGTATGACTGACACCTACTTAATTCTGGTGCGTCTAGGATGATGACTGGGATGACGATGATCTGCTTGGCGGCGGAGATGCCGAGCCAGGAGAGTTTGACTTCTTGTCGTGTAAGTGTTCCCTTCTTTGTTTCCCCCCGAGCGCTTACATGCCCATCGAGATCTACCCGTGGCTGACTCCGATCCAAACCCTGTAGCTTGGCTCGACGATAAAGGCGGCGAGAATGACGCGCAAGACGACGATGAGGATCTGAAAAATGATCCGCTCGCGCAGATTGATCTCGGCGTGAGTATACGTTTCAGCCGCTTTCATGATTTCAACATATCCCGTTATTTGGCTAGTGTGCCTCAGGTCAATAAGGGAACGGTTCATCGAGGTTGCGTCCTGTCCATGCTATCGATCTTCCTCAGAATCGGAGCGGAGCTATCAAGCTGATCCCAACTTCTCAATGAATTTTGCAGCAACACTTGACCGACGTGCTAAGGCACGCTTACGCCAGCAATGAGAACGGGATACACGGTATGATCGACGGCTTGACCGAAGCTGAGAAAGCTACTTTCAGGCAGGTCTTGACTCTATAGGCTGGGTAATCTTTTGAACGGCGCCGTGGATTGCGCAATAGCGGGCCCGCTTTGCGCTACATCATGCAGTCAATAGATATCTGCTATGCATAGAAGATGGATCTGCGAGTCTGATCTTGCGAAGAGATAGATAGTGATTTTCCGTCGCTTCGAAGACCCATAGCCAATGGAGGAAGCGACAAATAAAACGAGTTAATGGCTACATCACGTGACCTTTATCATGGATATTTAGTATATCAGCTATGACGTCTTTCGTTGGGTGGTGTCTGATCTGATCTCGCGCCGAACGCGATTTTGGCATTTTGGCTTCTGCGTGCATATCGACGCCAGACCAGACAAAGATGTAGCGTAACAATTCATGGAACCTTGTATCTTATAGCACCACATTCCTCCTCTGAGCAGCCTCTTAGCAGCATTGATTCTCACTGCCAACAGCGAAGCCGTCAATATCAGCTGTTACGACAGGATCGCCTCGACTGCCTCAACCTCGACCTTATCTTTTATCAACCCCGCCCAGTAATTCCAACACCTCACTTCCCGTTGTCGGTCAATACTGTTTGATATACAAGATGGCACCTCGGATCCTGCTGAACTTTGCCAAGTTCTATAATAATCACTTTGATCGAAGGCCCGTGCCGACGCTGATCATCACCAATGGTGTCCTCAACTCTATCGCCGATATCCTTGTGAGTTGGTGGTTGGTCAAACCTGTTTCTGAGGTTCAGGGACTTGGTCATCCGAATCTCCATTCCTTATCTGACCCACTTACTTCTCTCCCCTCTAATTCGTTGTATCTTTGATTTCGCCGAGGATGCTGCGCTGACATCGTTCTACCTGTGCGCCATGTAGGCGCAAACATCATCTATGGTGGTGAGTAGCTCTTCCGGGCAATGACACCTTCATCTCCTCATTCAGCCATACTTCCGTCCGACCGGGGACATTTACATTCAAACGCTCCCGCTCAAGCAGCAGCTGACAATCATCATGTGATCGGACGAATGCTTCCAGCTGCATGACCCAGCATCTAGAGATCCCAGACCAAGCTACGATCCCGAGCGGACCTTCCGCTTCGCTATATACGGTATGGCGATGGGACCGCTGATAGGACGATGGATGAGGCTATTAGAACGAGCTATACCGATGCGCGCCGGGGCCGCTGCTGCTGCTGGGTCTGGGAATGGGGTGCAGCTCGCTAAGCGGGTAGCGGCAGATCAGATTCTCATGTGAGTAGTGATGAGATCAAATGGATTAACTGGAGCAGCATAGATTTAGGTCGGGAAAGAGTGGAAGAGGCCTGCGATTCAAGCTGACGATTGGTGCTGTAATTTGGTTACGTCGTAAACAGGGCTCCCTTCGGTGTGAGTGCTTGTAGTCAGATTCACCTCTGACAATGATCTCTATCCAAGGAGTTCTGGCCATCCCAATGGCTCCAATATCTCACATCGGACCACATTCCACATCCTTTCCAGGCCCTTGTCGCTTCTCAGTGGATATGTCGGTATTCCTGGGGCTTTGGGCTGATTCTATTGACGTTCTTGCACGCAGATGATGCTTTTCGTAGGATCGATGGGTGTCATGGAGGGTCGAAGTGGGGATGAGATCCAACAAAAGTTCTCCGACGTGAGTGTCCACACCCACGACAAATTTTGTACCTCGAACAAACGAAAGTCGTCTCGTACGTGTGCTCACCAAAGTTCATGTGTCTGTCTTTATTTCGGCACACGCGATGTAGATGTACCTTCGTGAGTGACACCTCCCAGCATTGCGCCTCGGGCACATAAATTTTCAAGCAATCACCGAAAGGCCCGCGGGTCGGCTGGTGTCTGTCTCTTTTGTCGTAATGCGTGCACTGTCGCCTTAACCGTGTGAAGCTCATACTGATCTGATTTCCTCCCTCTCTTATATCTTTACTTCACATCGTAGCCGCCCTAATCGCGAACTGGAAAGTATGGCCCCTGATCCAGACGATAAACTTCAAGCTCATGCCGATCCAATATCGAGTCCCATTCCAATCGACTTGCGGTATAGCTTGGACGTTGTATCTCTCGCTTCTAAATGCTAAGTAAGTTCAAAGACTGTCTCAGAGAATTTTTCGTGACGGAGCGGCGTCACACAAAGGCCATTCTCGCCTTTCGCGTCCAAACAACTTGACTTGGTCGGCGGCCCTCGCTGGTTCTGTCATAGTCTCGTTCAGGTAAGCTGACATTCAACCAATTTGGTGCGTCCCTTCCCCGTCTCAGAGCCGATGCGAAGGAAGACCAATAGATGAAACGATGGGCAAGAGCATCGGCCAATTCTCGCCTTGGGGCTTAATCTTGACAACGATCCAGTTCATACTATCTCGCCTATGCCTATGACTGTCCTGTATAAATTACCTCGAGTAATCGGTCACCGAGACTTTGCCAGTTTGAGTCTCATTTAGCATCGTGTCCATGCGATACCTGGAAGCTCTCATCACTTATAATGCAACTTGTAGCACATTCCTGCTTCCCACCAGAAGAATCATATCGGGCCACAGAGCCTCGTGGATCTCTCACTTCCAAAGTCTCAGAAACATCGCTGTCGATGACTACTATCGCGAGGGCTATAAAGACGAGTAAATCAGGCGTTTGACCGATCCAATGCATGCATTATCTACAACTCCTGTAAAATATTTTCGTCTCACTCGTCTGCCATGTGCGGCACAATCACTCGACATCGACTACGTCCCAGTCGGTAACGAGGTACTCGTCAAGGGCATCCAGCTGATCCAAAGGATGGAGTGAACAATAGTAATTAGCTGAGTTGACGTTCAAAGTCCAGTGAGAGTGAGAATTGAAGGAAAGCTCACCTCCTTCATCTCATCTGCGTTGAGCTCAAAGTCGAAGATCTGTGAGTTCGAGGCGATACGCTTGGCAGAAACGGATTTGGGAATGATAACGAAGCCCTGTTCAGTCATTAGAACGTGAAACATCATTCATAAACAGTCAGTATCAGACTTCCGTGTTACGAACTAGTCGGATTGAAAGGGGATGGTAAGAATTGGTGCCGCCGCCGACTCACGTGCTGCAATCCCCATCGAAGGAAGATCTGGGCAGCATCTCGTCCCTTGGCCTTGGCGACTTTGAGGATGGCGGGATGGTCGAATCTTTGAGCTCGGGCCAGCGGTCCCCAGGCCTAAAGTATCAGACAGGAAGCATTTAGAGAGGTTAGCGACACAGACAACCTCTTGCCCGCTCTGGATTTTGTTAATCGTATATTATGGCAAATATGGCGGGTTCAGACAGCACCACTGACCTCAAGAATGATGTTGTTCTGCTCGCAAATCTGGACGATCTCAGGATGCCTCATGAACGGATGCAGGTCGATCTGATTGACAACGGGGAGTTCGACACCCTGGTCGATCATTTCCTGGATGTGCTTCTGGCCAAAGTTGGATACCTGCATCAGGATGTATCGGTAATCCACACGTCAGTCCGCCGAATTTCTCAACGTCTCCTGTGTGTGAAGTAGTCGCGACGGAAGTACCGATGAGATGTTCCCGATGACACTCACACCAATCGACTTGAGCAATCCCTCCTTCTTGGCTTCTACCAATGCTTGCCAGACGTTCTTCCTGATCTCCGGTCCTCCAATAGGTGAGTGCATGAGATACAGATCAAACGAGTCGACTTCGGCTCGTTTCAGCGACTTCTTGATGTCCGAGTAAGCTTGGTTGTAGGTCTTGTTGCGCATCAATTTCGAGGTGAGGAAGATCTCCGATCGGGGAACATTGTTCTCCTCTGCCGTAACAAAGATTGACTGTCAGTCGGGATCCCGTCAAGCACGGCACGCTAATCACGGAATGAAGCTCGGCTCGACAGCGGGAATGACGAACTAAGTCCAAGTGTGAGCGAAGGTTGCTGCACTCACTGCACCACTCGTTGATAGCCTTTCCACAAGGAGCCTCGTTCTCGTACCTATACGTCTTCCCGAATCAGCTGGTTCCTGCCCGCCACATGGATGGAATAAACAGCTGAACAGGGAATAATAAACACACCACTCGGCAGTGTCAACGTGTCTGTATCCGGCGTCAAGAGCGGCTCGAGTCGAGTCGTAAGCCTCTTGATCGTTCATCTCGTAGACACTGTGTGTGAGTAACAGCAAATCACGGATATCGCCGGAAGCAAATGTCAGCAGCTTCGAGACTCGAGATCCATGACAAGAAGCTTAACTTACCCAAGACCAAATTGAGGGATGGCCTTGCCATCTCGCATCTACGACCCCCAAGATCGCGGTCATCAGCACTGATACACGTCACACCGGATCCATGAGTTTCGGCGAGCCGAAGAAGATACAGAAGTCAATTCGCGTCGGCTCCCAGAGTGCTTGACTTACGGTGAGACGAGCATCGAGAGACTTGACGGGGGCAGGGGTAGGCATCTTGAATGATCCTATTGCAGATGAGATGGTTCTTTTGATTACTTTGACGGGAAGAGATAAACGAATCATTCAACGATGATGCAAGAATGGATGGACGGTTCACTCCACAGTAGACTGATTGCCTGGACTTTTTATGCTTGACCCATAACCGATGAGGGGGCCCAATCTATATTGATATGGGAGGGTTCTGCCACGTGGAACGTTTCTCTGGGCAGTTTACGTAAGTTAGCTTCCTTTCACTGTTTCCAGCTGCTGCTCCCTGTTGTTTCGATGGATGTCGCGAGACCGGGTCAACCTGTTTTCAATGTTCCCCACCGTACATCTAGCTTGCTTCGTCACTGTCTTGACAATCACAAGGCCAAAGTAGCGAACGATGCCGCAACAACTGGTCACGCCGGACGAGGTGAGCTTTTTCTTCTCTTCCGGAGTCTCTTGACTCGATGAGCATTTCAAGTAAAGCTGACTGGAACTTTCACAGTTCCTGACGAAACTCGGGGCCTGTTTCTCCGACCCATCATCTTCCAGCTCGGTATGGCTGACTCACAAGCGATGTAAGTCCATTACATCTTCGTCTGTCATCGGAATATATACGGGTAGCGAACTCACGCTGGAGTCTACGTAGTGACGTTCGGCGGGGACGAGGATGTACCGATGGGCCAGGCGCAAGACGAAGGAGACGATCAACCAGAGTACGAGGTGTTGATACGATGTACGCAAGGCGACACCAAGTTCTCGGCCAAAGTGAGTGCTGCCGCTCTATCATCTAAAACTGAACAGCTATGTCCAAGCAAGAAAGTCATGGAGCCGGGCTCATCTATGAGGTCCGCTCGCGGCCGACTTGAGCTGACCCGAGCTGACTCGACCCTCACTTTGCACTCCATCCTTCGCTTGCTTATACTTCTTTCCGCAATCAATTGACTCTCACATTCGCACCTATGCAGATCCCCGCATCATCCCTTGCGACCTTTCACGCGACTTACGGATCCCTCCTGAAATCTTCGTTCGCTCCCTTGATGCGAAAGAGGGATAAGAAGAAGGAGAAAGCACGAGCCGAGGCGCTGACGAAGAAAAGACGGGAGGTGTACACTGATGTCGTGGTTGGTAACGAGGGCAAGAGGGGCAAGGGACGGAGACAGAGGGTGAGTGATTGTGTTCGCAAGTATAGCTCGAACTCAGCGAATCATCCAGCGATAGACTTCCGGCGAAAGGACACGATGTCTGCGTCGAACAGGGCGCCTCTTTGCGCTACATGACGACGCAGCCCTTGAGAGCGGGTCTGAGACCGATATGTGATGCCTCGCTGACACTTCTCCTATCGTGCTGTCATACAGATGCGCAAGATCAAGGCTCAGAAGAAGAAAGAATCAGAACGAGAGCGCTTAGAGAACCTCGTTTCTCAGCAGGACAAGACCGGAAGTGGAGCCGAGTTATAGTATATCATCTCTAATTTGTGATATGCTACATACGCTTGAATGACGTGACGTGCGATGATCTCGCGGGATCATCTGATCTGAGCGGTTATTCTATAATCTACTGATTGGTTAATCGGAATCACTGGAATGGCTTCGGTCCGTAGGAGCTGAAGTTGGAGTTGGAGCCGGACTCATCCTTCTTGTGCCAAGTTTACTGAAGATACTTCGGATCGCACTCTTGAAGCCGAATGATTTATCGCGGCTTCCGTCTGCGCGCTCAATCTCACTATCATTATCAGCTTCCGTTCCACTCGCATCTATTCTTCGTTCTATGACCTGTTTTGAGTCCCGCTCACGGACTTGCCTCATCGCCGAGCCAGCCTCGTCATCCGACCGGGCCTCCTTCTCCTCAATCAGCGTCGATGGTGCCAGCAAAACAATAGCATCAGTGCCGGTACCACCAGCGTCGAACGAAGAATGAGAATTGCTTTTTCGCCGACCCCGTCTCCACCATTTTCCTCTGCTTCGTGTCCCAGTCTGGGCGTCGTCACTCGTGTATTTGACGGAATCCTTCTCGCTCTCGCCGTTCTCACTAAGTTGACGTTCACCGTCGTGCTCGTGTCGTCTCGCGGAGGGATTGATTGATGACCAGATGGAACTCAGAATCGACTTGAACCTCGACTTCGACTTTGGCTCCTCGGACCGGTAGCCCTCTGAAGATACTGTCTGATTTGAGCTAGTATCGCGATCTCCTATCAAGCGATTTTGGCGTCCATCACTATCTTCGGTTTCATGAGCCGCTGACGCCGGTGTCGTACTACCATCAACCTTTATTGGAATGCATATCCTCTTCTTCTCTTGTATCCAGTCATCGGTAACCACAGGTGCCTCGTCGCGGCCGATGTCTGTTTCTCCTCCAGCTGAAGCGGCTGCTTGTGTCTTTTCTTTCCACCCGCGGCCAGTTGTATACGTTGGAGCGGTGCTCGTCTCGTGAGGTTGGTACTCTTGAGTACTTGTACCGGGAATATCGTCTTCATTAGTCATGTCAACCGGTCTTCTGACTGAGTTCGACCCAGTTACATTCCAGGTGGAATTGGAGTCATCGCTCGGTGTAGAGTTTGTGTATGAGTCTGTATCCGATCCTTCGCTCAGTCTTAACATTATCAGTGACGATCCGGTTGACTACGTCAACAGCAAGTGGAGGAAGGAAGGATTCAAGCTCAATTGTACTTGAACTGTTTATTCAGACTTTTATCCGTCAACAAAGATGACAGGTCTCAATTGGCAAGCATCAGATCGAGCCTGGAACGGCAAGGTAGCCAGCTCCGCATGGAGTGCGTATATCAAGGCGGTTCTATATTATGTTGTACAACACTTGTAAATACTTTATGAAAGGAGGTTGAGAGATGAGACTCGCAGACGCCCTGTCAGTTTCATATCTGCTCACAGGCAGGAGATCCATATGAACAGAGGTGCCACACCATCCAGCCATGTATCGAGTATGTATAGTCTAGACGAGCGAACGTATCACAGTACAGTACAAGCAACAGGTATGCACAATAGTCAGATTGCCAGCCAGTCATGGATTATAGGATTACTGGCTACCGTTCTTGGGGACCGCCAGGTGGCAGAGTTTTACGGCCGGAAACCTTATCGTCCTCCCCTAGCGCCATTCCCGATCGACCCCCAGAAGCTGACCTTTTCCACCCCTTGGACGAGCTGATCGACGTTCCCTAGCCACATGCCGAGCTGTGAACAAGCGGTGGCGCAGTCAGTTAGTCAGCAGTGACCCAACGGCTACCACATGTGAGACTATCGACTCACCATCTCTTTCTTCTCTTCTACAGATTTGACGTCTTTCTTCCTCTTCACGTCGTCCATCCTCATCTTGGCTTTCTCCATGACCTCTTTCTTGCCACTGACCGATGGCGGTGGTGGCCTCTTATCAGACGGTATCCTTTTACTAGCTCCGAGCGGGATAAGCCCGTGTGATGACTCATGCGTAACGCTAAGGGACGGCGATGACGCACTCGGCGGTAGTCCTCTTGTGAGCTCAGCAGGGAACGCGCGGGGTTTCGACGGTGTGCGGGACATTTTCTCGGCCGATGGTGTGATGATAGGCAATGCGGGGACCGGCGGCGGCGGGACAGCACCGCTTAATGCGGAGAGATGTGACTGAGTTCTCGAGTGACGGATCTTGGGGGTCCGCGGCATGGCCGGATTCACTTCCTCATGTTCAGGTAGGGAAGACTGCACCAGCGGGCTTTTGCTGACTCTCCTCACGCTGGTACGCCGCATCGTTCCAGCTGATGAAACGGAGCTTGGCTGTCTGGGCAGACCATTCGCGTTCAACGAAGGCTGAGTGTTGGAGCGGGACATAGCTCGAGTACCTGGTACCACGGTCGAAGAGCCTGATGACCCGGAGTGGGATCGCTCAGAATTGGCAGTTAGGTTGAACGGGTCCGTGAATGATGAAGTATGGTCAGTCTGAGTAGTCTGGCCAGACAAATCTCGCTGAATGGTACTGGACCTGACTAGACCGCTGGAACTCTTCGGAAGTCCTAGTCCCAAGCCCACTCCACTTCGCTCCTCGTTCTCATTCGGCCCTCTGCTGGGTCGACTACTTCGCGGTGTTGGCGCGGAGGACTCTTCCATCTCATCGAGCATAGCTGAAAGACCCCTTGCGGTCGAGGAGTCGGGCATTCGAGGCGAAGCAGGAACCGTCGCAAGACTGGGGGTGGAGCAGGTCGAGGTGCATACGGACGATTTGCGCGTCGCGGGGGTGAGGTATCCGAGATTTGGCTGTGGGGGTTTACGGGGTGTCATCGGGACGAAAGGCATATCGACATCCGATAGGTGATCCTTTCGAGGGTTAGGTTCGGGAGACGGCGTGAGTCGACCGTTGGAATCAGCTGTGCGAACTGTGAGGAGGCTATTTTGAGAAGTTGAGAGTGGCGACGGAGGGTAGAGTTGCGAATCTGTCGAAGACGAAGACGAGGACGAAGAAGACGACACAACTCGCTTGGCCTCATTCTGTTCGGGAAGGAGGTAGAAGTACAGGAACTCGATACACTTCATCCTGCGATACAGAATGTAAGATTTTAAGCTTAACTGTAGCCCGGGTCAAGAAATTCGCCGTCAAGGACATACCGGACTTCTTTGGTGACACCGGTACCTTTCAACACTCTAACGACCGCTTCGAGACCACTGAGCTTCTCGAAGGTGCGTGCGTTTCTGGGCGAGTCAACTAGCACACAGAAGAGGAGCTCCATTATCGTGTATGCTACAGGCTTCTGCTCTTCGCTCATCGCAGGTTGAGCTCGTAATAGTAAGAGGAGATCGATAAACATCTATATCGGTGAGGTTGGGATGGGCATGAGACAAACAGCAGTATTAGTCAACTTCGTGGGTTCCAAGTAATGGTATAAGCGTTTCTTTCTAATCACTCACCTCCATCACCCAACTGTCGCCCACAACATCCTTACATCCCTTACTCAACAAACACAACCCTTGTATCATACCCACCACAATCGTCAGCTCAGGGATGAGGCTGACAGCCAGATTGTCATTTGCAGGAATCGCCGTACTCGACGCTCGAAGGGAGAGAGTTGAAGTATGTCGCGTAAGAAGGGATAGAAGGGGTTGATGCACTGCGGTTTGCGATTGGTCGATGTTCAGTACATGCTGACAAGCGAGTTTCTATGTCTCATGTCTCCATGTTTCTTTGGACGATGGGGCCAATATTGTCCCTTGTTACTCACATCTATGCGATACGAGCTCTTCCAAAGACTTCGACCCCCTCCTATGCCCGTGACTTATACAGGCTTCGACGAGTGTCTTCTCCAAGCCTTTGAGCGCGGCCAGCCGTCTTCTACTTGAGCTACGCAGCGATCGGAGCTGTTCAACGACGAGCACAGTCAGCAGGAGTACCAATCGGGATATGTATGACAGCTGACTACAGTTGGGACGGCAGTCAACCCAGCAAGCTGGAGAAATGCCCCGAGCACTCACATCATCAAGCCATTCTTCAACCCCTGTCGAGGAGGACTTCTCGCGACTCATCTTTTCATCGTTATTCGTCTGAGCAGATCTCGTCCTCCTCATCCCCTCACTACTAGGCGTACCTGGTCCACTCATATTGGTGCTCTCAGCCGAGTATGCTCCGGTGCCGGACCCAGATCTATACTGCGTTGATACAGGCAACGGAGGAGCGTTCAAGCCAGGTAACACGCTCATCGACGCCGAGGCTGAAGACCCTTCTTCGACAGAAGGAAGGTGGGACCGCCTCTTTTGCAGACGATGTTCATCTCGGTGTCTTGACGACGACGACGAGGAAGATGAAGAGGGCGTCGAGGGGATTGAGCTCAATTGACCTTGTGAGGCGAGAAAGGAAAGGGCGGATGTTGATTGGGATTTCCGGTGTCCCTGCGGTCTGGGGCGGGACATGGTGTTACTCGTATATTCGTCTCTGTTATCAGCCCGGGTCGAGGTAAGAGTAGATCTGGATATGAATTGCTATGAAGGAGTGCTCATAAATGAATATGCCAGATGGAACGGGGTCAGAATAGTAATGTTGAGTGAATCCGTGCTTTGGTGCTTTGGTGATTTACTTTTGTTGTTGTGATCCAACATAAACCAGCCGCGTCCTCGCTACTGTAACTACTGTACGGTGTCGCACTACCAGCAACAAACAAACTCGGCGGTCACCGCCTCGTATCGCTCATCGCCCCATGCATGTGCCTGTCTTTCAGAAGCCATAAGTACTTCGTGAGTTCTCTGCATGTATACGTGTTGACATGTTACTAGGAATGTTATATTGGTACATATACGACGACCTAACTAATTACTCTCGGACATCCCCTCCCTGCCAGCACGATCAGTCAACGCGATCGTAAAAACCCTAGAGGTCCCACACGCCGTCTCGACCTTTCTTCTTCCGTCGCTGGAGGCACCCTAACATTTTCACTTGGCAGCCTTGTCTAACGGATCACTCCTCTCAGTGACAGCCGGACTAGCTACAAGGGGCTGAGGGATGGATTTAAACTTGGGCACTTTCCTGGATTGACCCGTCTGCCCTTCTGACGCCGAGAACGCGCCGTGACCAGTACTGGTACCAGTACCCGTGGAAGGGGGTGTAGGTTGCCTGCTGGGTGGAACGCTGGCGGATCGCAGAGCACCGCTCGTAGAAGCTGTTCTCGAAATTCCTGGTACGCTAGTGCTGACTGCTCCAGCGGCAGGGACAGCACCGCGCTTCCTGCCCGGGATCATGAGTGCCTCGTTCAGCATGTTAGCCGTAGACGGAGGCGCGAGGGAGGGAGTGGCTGCTCCACCCGTAGGAAGAAGCCGAGCAGGTACAGCAGTGACAGGTTCGATTCCTTTCAAGTCGATGGTCATAGGTGGGTTAGCCGAACCCGGTACCGCCGAATTCACCGTAGGTGGAGAAGCACCTTGCGTAGCATTGAGTTTGACGTCGGATTGTACACGAGATGCCAATTCGTCTGCCGGCCCGATAGCGGCGTCGACAACCCCGGTCGGGTGAAGGGAGGGGTCTAATCGATCTCCGCTCGAGTTTCGTCGGGTATCAGAAGTGCTAGACTGGTTCACCGATCGCTGAATTGGGGGCGTACTGGTCCCAGTCGATCGAGTCATGTCCTCTGTTCTCGCTCGACCAGGCTGCGAAGCAGGTCGTTTGCCCAACGAAAACTTCGGGATAGGTAGTTTGGCTAAGCCTCTCTTGGGCGCCGCACCCGCGGGGTACGATGGCGGCTGATCGATATCGCTGTCGTGACCTCCCGGCAAAGGGGTAGACTGGGCTAAAGCGAAATCCTGACGCGCCAAAGCGGCAGCACGGGCTGCTAACATCGCTTCTCGGGGCACGAAGGCAGACGCATCAGACCGAGGGACACCATGTTCGTCATACCTGTGGTTGTAACATAAACAGTATTAGCTTGGTTGAAGAGCCACGACCGACTTCAGGCTGACTCACTCGTCGTAGATTTCTTCGCCAATCAGCTCCTCAAGCACATCTTCCAAAGTAATGATACCCAATGGTGCGCCTTCGAGGCCCTCGAAGAACTAAGAGGTATCGTATCAGCTTTTCGAACGGCAAGTGTCGCACGAGAAACAGCTCACCTTTTCAACTGCGCCAGGCGCCATTTGCGCGTCTGCCGGTACAGTCTGCTCCAGCTGATTCAACCTGGCTTTGCCCACGATGCCCGTCTTCTTCTTTTCCTCATCCCTCTTGACCTGCTCCTTGATTTCGTCTGCGGCGGTGTTATTGCCAACCCTGGTCGATGTAGGGCTGATGGCCGTGCCTTCCGAGCCAGACTGAGAATACTCGGTCTTCTTATTGCGACGCTTCTTCTCGCCTTTCTCTGCTCTTTCGACATCGGTATCGGTCTCGCTGCCACTACCGCTACCGTCAGAATCGGATCGATGGTGAGAAATCTCGGCAACTTTTCGCATGAATCGCTGTCGAAGACCACCTGCGGCGGCTGTCATGACTGACTCAGCATCCTCAGGATCGTTCTCAATCCGTCTCGGTCGTCGAGATACGATAGCCATGTGACTTCGACCTGGGAAAAGGGAAAAGGTACGTTGATCAGCCGATTGTGCTGAAATAACAGATATGATCCAATTCACCTTCTTGGAACACATTAAGCATGTTAGTGAGCGGTTCATCGAACGGAACGGAAGGGATAGCGTTGATCGGGATAGAAGCGAGGGGAGTAGCATCTGTAATCATGGCATCGTTGTCAGCTGATTTGCAGACTCTTTCCGTGAGATAGATTGACTCACCCTCTGGGTCAAGGAGAACACAGCTCTTGACGAGCAGACTGCCCAAGACCTTTTTGACCATCTTGTTTCTCGCTGGGCCTTTGGTGGGTGCCGCGAAGCTGATGTCGGGGACCTCGACCATCTGGTAAACTGGAATTCTGGAGTGACCGGACCTGACAACGTGGCCGAGGGTCTCGTAGTCGAGTTTCGCGTCAATGGGGAGCATCTGTCACCAGATTCAGCTCAATCAGCATGCGTGATATGTATATGAACGAGGCACTCCGGGGCCTCGTACCCTCTTTCTTTACTCACAAAGACTTGATCGATGGGAGTCATAGCCTCCTTGACGCTCTTCTGAGCAAGATCCAGAGCACCTTGCGCCATCTGGACCGTATCAAAATCCAGATCACCCCCGCCCTCAGCTGTAGCAGCGTGCATTTTGATCAATTCCCTCAGCTCGGATCGCCTGTAGATGATACCGTGATGAGCTCCAAGGATGTATTCGAGCAATTTAGCGATCGGCCATGCGATGGGGAACGCGATCCACATCATGACTCGGACGGGCCAGGCCATGGCAGCGCCCACAAGCAGACCGTATCGTGAACAAATGGACTGAGGGATGATCTCGGCGAAGCTAAGAATGGCACCATCAGCTGACTGTACAGGAGGACTGGCGGTTCGTGAATAGAAGACACTCACATGACGACTAAAGCAGTAGAAGCGATGACGGCGTAAATACCACCGCCAATGACATTGTCCATGACAACAGGCAGAGCTTCATTGACAATCATGTTACCCAAAATGAGGGTTGTGAGCAGCAAATGCGAGTCTTTCCTGCGAGTCATCAGTCATATTTCGTCAGTTATGTTGCTCGTATTCGAACACACTATACAACTCACCTGACAGGCATGATTCGTCTAGCATATTCCTGCTGCTTGGGCGTGCCCGAGATGGACAGGACTTGAAGCTGAGTCTGATCAACCGAGAAGTAGCTGCGGAACGGCATCTCGTATCAGCTATATGCTCGCAGAGTGGATCACAGTAGGGCAGGGGATCTTGATGTATCGCTGTTGGGCGATTCGAAAGCACTCACCCTAGGGTCAAACCCGCGAATACACCTGACAAAGCCACCAGGACCGGGATCATACACGCTTCCACGATCTCTCCATGACTGAGTTCCCTCTTGCCATACCATTTCGTCGACGATCCACCTGCTGACGCTGACGGGTCTGTGAAATGAGCCAAGGCGGACGACGCGGAATCGAATGACCACTTGAGGAAAGACAAAATCGGTGTTTTCTTCGAGCCGATCCTCGATGTCGCCTCCATGTCGAGACTGGTCAGTCTATCGTACGAGGTGTAGGGATCGGCTGAACCTTCGTAAGCAGAGGCCATAGGTAAGAGGATTGCCAGGGCAAGAAGCGGTACAAGGGGGTGGCGAAGCACCTTCAGCTTGTTTGTCGATCGCCTTGTCTGCTTGGCAGGAATCTCCGGGAGCTGGGCCGTAACCGGCTCCCCTACGACGACATCGTCTGTTCTGTATCCCTCCTCGGACAGGACTGCCAGAGAGGGAAACGAGGATGTGTTATTTATGCCATGTTGTTCGTTGTTTTCGCTAGATGAACGACGACAAGGTCGTATGTCTGGCGGAGGGGGATCGGAGCTTTCTTCGAGCATAGAACGATAAGTGAGAGTTGGTGTTGTTGGTCGTGTGACCGGTGAGAAGAAGTGGAAGACCTCGAAAGTGTGTTTGTTGTGACTGGAAAGTCGAAGAGCTGATTAGAGTAAGTTATATTGCCATGCAAGATCAACGAAGTAGCTAGACCATCGCCAGTCATACAGCATACACCGCTTCGTCAGACTACTCTACTCTACTCGTATGCCGGTTGCCGCTGCGCCAGTCGTATGTTGTACGGTGTATGCTTTATGCTTCTATTCGCATACACCGCCAAGGTGATCCGTTTCTATTTTCGGAATCCGCATTACAACTGTATGTTTTCTGTCTTTGGTACGGTGATCGTCACGGGTCAATCACCTTACCCGATCATCAGAAATTGGTATTCCCGGATTAGGCACGCGTCTCGAGCGGTATGACGTTTATTGAGAGTCAAGCGTCGTCCAGCCTATTCCGGGATGTCCGGATTAGTGGTTAATGGGGGCGAGTGAATCAACCGTTTCTGCTTCTGCATCAATATTTACACGAATGATTTCGCAACAATCTGGTCTGGATCACTAGTAAAACACACTGCTGATCTGCTGATGGAAATACGCCAGGTCCAGCCAGATAGAACATTAGTTGCGTGGCGATGTGACTTCCCTTCTTCTACTCACGAGGATTGATAGATGTGACGTACGACACATGCCTCGTCTCTTGGTTGGAGAGTCTGGCCGACGCGAAACGCTATCCTTTCATTGTCTATGACTCACAGAATGGTGAAAACGGGCCTCTTGCGTCTCGCCAACGCCTCGCCCGCTGTAGTCGGACAGAAGATCGTACTGTTACTGAAGCGTCCTTCTCACAGAACTGTCAAAGTCGAGTCGAGTCGAGTTCATCGCTAGCAGACCCATGACCGCGATGAGCGTGAATGTATGGGCATAGTTCAGAGCCGTCCTCATAAGGAAAGCGGATTGTGTCTGTGATATCCTTACTGTATCACTTTCACTTCACTTTACTCCACCGCCATCACCAACAACTATAACAGAGATGCACGCACTGATCCTGTGCGCTATCATGCCTCTGATCCTCAAACAAACCGAGGCACATCAAGTTCCCTTCCCATCTCATCAACAGTATTACGCAACCGATCCTTATGCTCAAGGGTGTGGTGAGGACAAGTTCGAGCTTGAGTGGCCTGTCAAGAAAGTGGCTGTGATCGGTGCAGGAGTCACGTAAGTGTTCTGAACTTGAGTTGATTTCATTCGCACTTAGCCCCATCGAGACGCTCTGAGATCCATCACATATTGGTGATTGGCAAAACTCATCTCTATGGCCATTACTCGACTGTTATTGCCGTTACTCACGTTCGTCGCCAATTAGCGGGATGCTAGCGTACCAAGCCTTGTCCGCTCGAAACGCGTTCGACACAATCAAAGTCTTCGAGCGGGACGACAACCCCGGTGGCAACTGGCACTACACCTCAGAGATACCCCTCTCTGTGCCGCTCTCAATGCTCGATTCTGACGAGTGGTGGAACGCGGATTATACGCCCGTTGTTCCTGAGGAGAACATGCCGTTGAACTTGACGTATGTCGTCGGAGAGAATATGACTCAGGCCGAAGCGGATGAAAAGCGGAGGAAGTTCAGGGTGCCAAAGCCGTTGTGGAAGAGCTTGAGGACGCTTTTAGCAACGCCTGCCCAGCAGGTGGGTTCGGGGGACATCCACCTACTCCACATCTCCACATGCTTTCGTGTCCTCGCCGTTCTCAACACGGCGTTCTACATGTAGTGAACGAAGGGGTAATCATCAGACACGTGTTTGGACGTCCTACAAGAAGGCGAGCTAAAACTGTGACTCTTATTCGCGCCGGCGTTCCGCTCTCAGATCCCAGACTACCCATGGCCACCCCACACGAGCTTGCGAGCTCACCACAGCAGCGTCCAGCGATACCTGCGCTCTTTCGCCTCATGGCTAGGCATAAACGTCCCCGACGACAGTCCCGATATATCGTACAACACCCGAGTAGAGGCCGTTAGGAAGCGCTTCGATGAGGAGAATGAAAAGCAGGTTGGGTGGACGCTTGTGCTCCATCAGTATGCCGAAGTCGGGCTTGGTACTGGGATGTATCGAGAGTCATTCTGGGAAGAGGTAGGTCCAAGTGGATGCACGATGAGTGCCCTCTCTTAGACGATCTTGGATCTGTAAACTGATCATCTTCCTTTCACCACTTCGTATTTTGCTTGACGAGGCAGGATTTCGAAGCCATAGTCGTCGCCACGGGGCGATTCAACGTCCCGCACATCCCGTCCTTTCCAGGACTCAGTCGATGGCAGGACCTCTTCCCCGAGCGCATCATCCATTCAAGGCAATATCGAGAGCCTCAAGGGTTCAATAATGAAACCGTCTTGATTGTTGGAGCTTCTGTGAGTGTCGCTCATCATTATTGATGTAGTACTGCTGGAGTGGCAACGAGTCCAAGCGTGTTTCAATGTGACGGAAAACGGCTGACTATACGTGTACGTTTTTGCTCCCCGCTGGGGCCTCGCAGGATAGCGCTGGCAACATCGCAGCCGATATCCTGAAAAGTGCTCACAAAGTGTACCTCAGCGTGAAGGTGAGTTCAGTCAAATCCAGGATGTGTTGTGTGAGAGACACGGCACGATAGCATCGCTTGTAGCGTCGAAATCCTCTATTATACGGGAAGCATGACTGAGCACGATGCAGCTCTAAATCTGATTCTGTATTACAGGACGCTAGGAAGGACGAGCCTTCTCGCGTGCGACGTGAAATCTTCAACAATGTGATGGTCCCCAATAATTGTACCATCATAGGCGAGATCCAAGCGTTCCGAAACCCAACGACGGACTCCATAACCTGTAACGGAATTGCGGAAGGGAAAATCGAGTTGCTTGATGGATCGGTAGGTCATCGCTCTCACTGTGACGCTTGATCGAGAATCAGGTCAGCCTCATCCGTCTGGGTGACTTGGGCTGATGTCTCGATCCATATATTGCAGATCCTATCAGGCATCGATCGTATCATCTTCGCCACAGGGTATAGACACGCCTTCCCGTTCTTGTCACAATACCATTCCACAAATCAAAGTCAAGATGACAACGAACTCCAAGACCCATACTCACACAGCGATAAGAATTCAACGAGAACTCAGGACACGAAGTCTGAACGGCCTTTGATCACGGATGGAACCCATATACAGTCTCTGTACATGGACACATTCTATATTGATCAGCCGACCATCGCTTTCCAAGGGCGTGAGTGTTTTGACTCTCGATCGAAACTCTATACTCCGATGCGGTTAGTCGTTGCATCAACTTTGAGCTCAGATGTCCTGTGTTGAGATCTTCAGTACGACCCTGCAGTACTACCAGACCAGGGGACCAGGCGAGATCAATGACATTCTCTGATCTCGGCCCCTGTTCCGCGGTCTTGCATCGCACAATGATCATCATCCTTACTTGCCAAAGTGAGACAGGTGGCTAATTATCATCATTTTACGCGGACGACTGTGACTGTACTGAGATAGAAAACTTCAACACAAAGCTGTTCTACTACTCCAAATACACAGCTGAAGCCATCTCCCGCGTCTGGGCAGGGGAAGCTCATCTGCCCTCAAGGGAGATTATGTGGAACTCGTTTTGGTTTCAGGTGAAAGAGCGCGGTGGACTTGGAAGAGGCCTTCATTGGCTCAGAAAAGTTGATGTTGCTAGTGAGTTTGGCCTCCTGGTCATTGACCGCAGTGGTACTGTAGTCCTTCAACGGGGCGGCTAGCGACCTACGAGTAGAATGCTGACCCATACCGATTTACCGCTTCCCGACATCTCGTCATGGTGTCGATGGTCCGTCCTCAGACAACTTGAGGTATCTTGTAGCATGGCTGAACGCGGCCGCAGTCAATGTCGGTCCCACAACCAAGTTGCTGGACCTTCCGCCCGACGTGTGAGTGACCTTGCGTTCCTGGTGTATTGTACCTTCGAGTCATCATCCCGTCTCATTCTCTGCAGCTCTCCCTGCTATCATGTCGAAGCCAATGCTTGAGACTGGTCTGAAGGAGCCAGTAAACGGGTCATGTAGTGACTCGGTTCTGTGGTGGCTGATGCTGATCGGGAATGGTGCTCCGTGTTTTATATGACAGTGAAGAGGTGTCCTCGATTTATTACGATTCAAAGTGGTGGGTACCAGGCGTCCATGACGATCCGTCTCCATCCGCGTGAGGGCGTGCCTTCGCGTGCGTGTACACAAGGTAAACGAGGTGACAATTGAGTGATGTGAATGTACGAGGAAAGAGAGATCTGAAGTCGATGTGGTGTGCCCGTCTGGAAGTCGCTCGACGAGGGCCAATAGTACGAGTACTGTTCACTTGAACATATTTTTGATGTCTCACCGCTCAGCCCCGGATTGGAGAATGCTGTTCCGCTTGTGGATATGGACCTGAAGCCCCGGGTAACACGCGTGGATGTTCATGATATAGTGGTACATACAGACCCGTCCCATTCTCTATGATCTACTGTACCGAGAATGTGATTTTATGCAAGATGTGATGCGTTGGACGCGAGATTGGTTGCTGTCGATAGATTTGATATTGCCCTATGTGATGTAATGAAGATAACGCTGGTACTCCGCTCCTTGAATGCGCGGCTGAGCTTCACGCTCTTCGACGCGATACCCGCTATTGTACCCCCGCCAAGATCTCCTTCCATCCCTCGTCGAGTCCTTCTCTAATCTTGTATCCGTCCTCTCCCAGCCATTCTGCCACTATACTTTGTTCATCCCCTACGTCTCGATCCAAAATATCCACTCTACCCTGACCTTCCAGGCACAGAGCGGCCCACCCAACTATCATCATACCGGGGGGTCGCTCGTCGACCTTTCTTAGCGATTCTTCAATCTCGCCCAATGTGGACAAGATGACTCGCTGGTCCGGCGACGAAGCTCGTTCAATGATTCCGATAGGAAGATGTCGGGGGTACGCAGCGCCGTCTCGACCTTTCGCTTCGGGCGATGTCAAGACGTCGATGATTTGATTGATTCTTGCGACGCCCATCAACATCACCAACGTTCTGCTCTTGATATATCCAGGCAATTGGACGGCCTTGCCCTGTCTGCCAACGCCGGTGCACATGACGAGACTCTCGGCAACTCCTCTTTGAGTGACCGGGATGCCCATCATAAGCGGAGCCGCCAGAGCAGAGCTGATACCTGGAATGACGATACTCTCGAACCCGTGTTCTCGGAAGTAAAGGACCTCCTCGCCTCCTCGGCCGTAAACGAACGGATCACCTTGCTTGAGTCGGACAACAACCTCGCCAGCTTGCGCACCAGCAAGTGCCAGTTCCATCATCTCGTTCTGAGCGCCCTCGGCGTTTCCGGGGAACTTTTTGGCGATGTGCAATTTCGTGCTTGGCGGTATCAGGGCGAGGATTTCGGAAGGCACCAATTTGTCGGACAAGATGAGAGTGGCCGTTTTGAGAGCGTGATGAGCTGCGCAAGTGAGCAGACCGGGATGCCCCGGCCCGGATCCGATGAGGAGGATTCGACCTTTGCCCTTGCCCAGATTGCTTCCGCCGTGATGAGGTAAAGACCCATTCGCGGGAGCCGAGGACCAAAGCTCAAGTGCCGACTCGAGGTCTTCGTCCTTCAGTCGAGCGAGATGTTCGAAGCTATAATACTCCGACATCTGTTGGACCCATCGCATCCTCCTGAGCTGTTGTTCCTCCTCGCTTAGTATTACCTCGAATCTGTCCACCGAAGCGTTTCTTGAGATGGACGGAGTCGCAATTTGAGGGACCGGGGTATTCAATGGTGCAGTGTCTTCTTCATCAGAGATCTTAGCGGCCTTAGCCTTGGCGTGCGCCCGCAATTTACCAACATTATCGACGGCAGCACCGACATTACCAGGGAGGCGCGATACAATCTCTCGCTTGATCCTTCCTGATAGTCGGCATCCTTGTCCATTAGTCGTCACAGCGACATGCAGATTGGACGGTTCGCCGTTGATGCCAGCAAATCGATGGACGGAAGGGAAAGTGAAGGTAGATAGTGAGGGTTGATCAGATATGTTGATAGGTATTCGGAGGGCCATAGCGGCATCGAAGACGATTTTGGCCGAGGATGTATCGCGTCTAGACGCCGAGCCAATAAAAGTATCGGTCACGCAGACGAACGAGGCACCTAATTTGGAGAAGAGGCTGGACCAGGAGCGAGGGCTCTCACTCTTGACTTGTTCGTAAGAGGCGACCCGCGAGTCAATAAGTTGCCTGACTTCCTCGGATGCCTCTGAGAGAGGTGATCGGAAAGCTATCATGACTTTCGCTTGAGCGTTGGCGAAAGTAGAAGCGCGGGTCGCAGCGAGTCGGCCTGAGCCGATAATGAGGATGGATAAGCCTTCCGGATGGAACGTCAGAGGTAATACAGAAGCGGGCCCGCTGGGGGACTGCGCCAATTGCTCCGATTCCGCATTGTCATTCTCCACAAATTCTTCCTCCACGTTGTTTCCGTTCACTCGCGGTTTGGCCGATATCGACGGGGCCGAGGTCGACTTCTCGGCGGTGATGTGCTCGTGATAGGCGATTTGATTGGACGTATCCCTCATGAGAGCTTCAGTGATGAACTGGCCGAGGACGATGCAAACGATCAAAGGGGCCACGATCCAAGTGCTAAAAGAGTTTAGAGTTAGGTCAGCACGGCAGCGTCTGGAGGGGGTATAGATTCGTAGCTGTCTGTATCTGAGCGGCAAGCAGATGTAAAGACTCGCCCCTATGATGATTGCGAGCGATATCACAAGACGCAGGTCAGCATGTTTCGAGTCCAGCCGGATGCAGCACAAATGACTCACGTTGGTAGCGACCCATACCATCCAGAATGTGAATCGATCATTATGTCCAACCATACACCATTTGCAGAAGTACTCTAGATAAGCAGACCGATATCAGCTTAGTCCCCCGTGGACGATCCTCAGGCATGGTGTACGAGCGGAACGGAAATGAGTGCATACCTTGCAGAAAGTACAGAGCAGTCTTGGACAGCGTCATGAGAGCTCCGGCAAAGCCGACCAGAGGAGCATGGGCATGGTAATGGTGAGCTGGGTTGGGCGTCTTCCGCGATACGCGAGGGCTTGTATGTCGCAGGTAGAGGTATTCGATGGCCAACATCACCTCGATCACATTCATCAGGGCTGGAGATTCTGTCAGCTACTGCCTTATCGGGTTATAATGGTCCGCCGGGCCGATAGCAGATCATCAGAGGTACAATCAGGGGCGACCTACCTTGGGCGTTGGTGAAGCCGTCTCCAGAGTCTACAGCGTGCTGTCCATACAAGTGATCCACCATACTATAGGGCACCATGCTGTGACCGGGAGCCAGAGAGTATTAGTGATGATGCTCCACAAGGGATGGGAGTGCTCATGAAGCTCACTTGTATGGAGCCCAAATCCAAGCTAGATCACCTGTTGCGAAACTTCTCGGTCGCAGGAAGCAGTATGCCGCATCTGCAAGTGACTTGTCAGCCCGGGATGTCACCGACAGAAAGGGGGGGAGGGAGAAGTGGCGGACTGACCCCATGTTACGATGACGATGGAGAATGCCATCCAGTACGACACCCAAACGGGCGGTCTCTTATCGGTTATCCGCATCCTGTCGTCTGATCGAGAGCTACAGTGGCCGTCTGAGGTACCGATATCCAGCAAGATTAGGAGATCGACAAGCTTTTCGCGGTCCTGAGGAGCGACGCCGAAGTGCTATCTAGTGTTCCGACTATCTATATGTGTGTATATACAAGCTAGAGAGGTTGAAGAAGGGAGACAAGATGTTATGATACATGATACGATATGACTCTTTGGCCACTACTGCGTAGAACGGCAAACCGAGTCTTTTGGGATGGCCAGCCTATGGCATTCACCGCGTTATCTAGCAATCTTGCAATCTTCGTAAATAAAAATCAAAAAACAGTGGCCGGACTGATGGCGAATCTCGGGGCACCACACCACAAATTAGGAATAACCACATGGTGTAATCGGTGCACTTGGACATGGTCAATCAGATTATTCCGAATCCCCCGGTACCCTAATAGGTGGATTAGGAGACTGTGGATTAGGGTAATAATAGAATTGTGAGATACTGTAGGAAGCTCCACTAGTTAAACATGGTGTTAATAACCCAGGAACACATTAGGATTTGTTTGTATTGAGCATCAGGCCTTGTCTTTACGGGTCAGCGTAGACGCCAAGCAATGAGACTTCGGTTCAGAACATACCAAATATGCATAGTCTGCGGAATCCCATCTCATGATGACAATCGTAAACATTTTACTGCTTATCCGCAACGACCACCCGATATCCGCAGACGCTCAAAGCGACCAAGTCCCACTCATTATCGTCACCGACTTTCAACGAGACAACGCGCCGGCCAGACATAGTTTCTGTTCATAGTGTGAGGAGCTCAGAAATGCTCTTGTAGGCTGCATTATTGACAGCGCGTCTGAGACAGTGGGAGCTGCCGGACCCGAAGCAAAAAAAAAAACGCAAGCGCTTTGACGACATGGCGAATGATAATAACGATTATATACCCCTGGCGACTTCGCCTGCTACGGCGGAAGATGAGGTCGATCTGCAAAGAGAGCGGGTCTTGAGAGGGTGAGCAGCCATTGATTACCTGTACGGGCTTTTCGGAGCTTGTCGTATCGTATCTCGGGGTGTTGTCGATATTCGTTGCTGACATTCCGAACTGTTTTTGACAGCTCGCACCGCCAATTCCCCTTCTTACCCGCCTCTCTGCGCTCAAAACCTCGCATACTACTGCTGGCTTTGGCTATCACGGTCCCCGCTCTGCTCCTCCTTGTATCCGTCGGCAGCGGCACTTCTCCCGCTGTGCCTGAAGAACCCATTATCCCTTTACCGGTCCACGACAACCCTTATTTCCATACAGGCGATGTTTGGAAGCACAATGACGAAGTAGCTGCCCGGCTGGACCGATGCGCCTCGCTCGGACTGCTACGAAACACCTCGATGCCACTGGCCCCGCACGACAGGTTATCAGACGAAGAAGAATCGGAATTGGTAGCTGAAGGGTGCGGGACGAATCAGACGACCGTGATCATCCTCGCTTCACTGTGGTTCGCAGAGGCGTTCGCAGGGACGAACACAGCCGGCGAAGCAGTCTACGCGCAATCAGTCATCTCGACGCTGAACGCGCACAATTATTCATACGTGTTCACGAGTCTCGGCTGGTGGAATCATGATATGCGGAAAACGGTGGAACTATGGCGCCGGCACAGGTGGAATACGAGGATGGTCCTGGCGGATCCGGAGCAGGTGGACGTGTGTTACAAGCTCACCGAGCAAGAATGTCTGAAGACCAAGGAGAATATGGACGGAATAGAGGCTTGGAGGCTGCTGAGCTTCTGGTATTGGGACGAGTAAGTACGAAAAGCGCTTCTTTCTGCATGTCTAGAACAGCTGCATCGGTCAACTTCTGTGTACGATTTTCCGCCGCAATCTGGCATGGCACTCACTGATACGGTGTGATCATGCCCATTCTTGCTTAGCCCCGGAAACCCCCTCGGCGCTCAGTTCACCCTGTCTCCTTCTCCCCGAAACGATAATCACTTCCTATCCTACTCGATCGAGCCGACCTGCGGGCGACTCCCCTACCTCCCGACCGACGAGCGCGCACACCCACCTCAGGCCTACCTACTCGCCAAGCAAATGCACTACCTAGAAGATAAACCCGAGTTCTCGTGGACGTTGCCCACGCTTAAAGGCCTCGAACACCAGTATGGGATTCGCGTCGTGGCAGGAATGAAGGACGACGACGACGAGACATCAAAGCGAGTCAAGCATATTGGCCTGACAAACTTTGGAAGATTGGGGAAGATTGAATTTTACGAGCAATTGGCTAGAAGCTTTGTCTTCGTTGGTGTCGGCAGGCCTAGGATTAGTCCCAGTCCGTGGGACGCTCTGTGTATGGGTGTTCCGGTAAGTCCTATGGAGCTGCTCGAAACAATGGCGGAGCAGTGAGCGCCATCGAGCTAATCTGATGGATGTTACGATCTGCTGTCCTCTCAGTTTATCAATCCCATCTTGACGTGGGATGAGAAGGATCCAATGAACAGGACAAAATGGCATGCTCAGCAATGGCACATGACGGACCTCAACCCGTGAGTGACACGGACAGACCCATCACAGGTTCGCGACTCGCCTCCATGCACACGCATGCTGACATATTTCAATCATATAGACCATTCGTATACTCGGTCAAAGCGCATGATCTCGAGGGCTTGTCACAAGCAGTCGGCGAAGCACTCGCCAATCCCATCGAGTCGTACATCCCAGACTACATGCGCTTCGATTTTGCATGTCAAAAGACTTCCGAACTGGTCGAGGGCGACTGGCGGGGCAAGGCCGAGAAGCTGCTGGGAGAGCGGATAGCGAATGGAGGTCAGGTGAGTGATTTCGGTTCTTGTCCGCCGAGCCTAGCTAAACCGCAGCTGACGCACGAGATTGTCCCCGTAGACTTTCGAGATGTGAAAGGGATCTGAAGTTTGCGGGTTGGGACGATCCATCAGCTATCGTCTAGATCATTGACTTGGACGTAACATCCTAGGGAGAAGGCATATATATTATTGTCATATGTGGGTCTATAATCAGGTCATACTTTGTGACCATCGATACAAGCAGTAGCTGGGATTTCTCGGGTGTCCTCCTTATCTTGTCTTGGACAAATGCATGTTGTACTATCACTACCTCTCTCAGTAGACACTCGCACAGCATACCACCGCCAAGAAGCCGCATGCCAGGCGTTAGTTCCATGTTCCGACGATAAACGTCAAGCTAAAGGTCGTCGACCAATTCAAGTCAATTGTGTTTGGTCGCTTTCGCTTCTCGGTAAGGGCGATAACCGGCCGACCGGGGGAAACCCAATCGCGATTAATCGCAATTCGATCGTCGTCAATCATCTCGACCTTCTCAATTCCAGAGAGAGTGCGATCATTCTTCCAAGACTCAGAAACGAAGCAGAGATCACTCTCAGCGTCTGCCTGGCCCTTGCGACCTATTGTGATCGCTTTGAAACCAGCATCGTGAGATCCTTACTCTCTGAAGACGGCACCATGACGACCCCGCTTCTACCGTCCTCGATCCCCTTGATCCCTCTGCCCAAACCCAACCTGCTCTACCCTCACCTCCCAGCATCTATACCCCTCTCGTCCGTTCAGCTGGGCCTGGTCCTCGATGCTGTCTCGAGGAATCTTGGGGGAAAAGGAGGGAACGGCGAGAGAAGGGTCGTGGGGGTCGTTCCTGTGCTTGAGGGTGATAGGAGGGTAGGCCGATGGGCGTGCGGTGAGTGGATATATGTCTTCAGACTGACCTCTCTGATCGACCTCCCAAGATTCATCACATACTGCACTTCTGCTTGAACATTCCTTATACCAACGATATGGTATATAACAGAACTGACAAGCTGTCTCTGTCCTTCTTCACCAATGCGATGTCCAGCCGCGCGCATCAAAGGGGTGGAGAAAGCAGACGAGGCAGATATGTACCTACTGCTGGTGGAAGGCCTGGTAAGTGCCGACATCTTTGTTCTCCTGTATCAATCTCTCTTGACAGGCTCGAAGCGCTTCCTTTCTGAAACTAATGCATACTATCTACCCGCAACTTCTCCCAACATACAGTGCCGCATACGCCTGCCCCGTTCCCTACCGCCTGTCCTCTCACTACTCCCCAACATCCCACCTCCGACCTCACCTTTCTCTCTACCACTCCCTCCTCTCTCAACACCATCGACCGATCTTCTACCATACGTGACAAAGCTTCTCCCACCGGCGTTGCACTCACGTCTATCTAGCCTACCGCAAAGTCTGCTTGCGGATCTGCTCGTGACTGTGCTAGGGGTAGATTGGGAGACCCGGGTCGAGTTGCTCGGGGTGCCCGATCCTGAACTTCGGTGTCAAAAAGTCAAGGGAATCTTGATTGAGCTTATGGTCTCTCGTGGAGTCACGCCTCCCGTCGAACAGGACCAGTATGGCGACCCAGACACGAAAAGATCCCTTGGACGGTCTCCATCGACCGCACTAATTCCGCGACCTAGACCGTCATCTCTCATCTCCTCGAGATCTACCCCAACCTCAAACTCCCTGGCTTCGATACCAGAAGACCTGCGACCGCTGTATACCATGCTCCACAATCAACAACAAACACTGTCCTCGGCGGCTAAAGAGACAGTGATGAGGGAGCTCGCGAGACTAATCAAGATACCGCCTCAGTCGGCCGAATTCGGTGTCTCAAAGACGTACATAGAGTGGCTGCTCGCCCTGCCTTGGAAGAAGGTGACTGAGACGCCTCATGAGCTCGATCTTGCGCGAGCCAGGGCGATGCTGGATGACGAGCATGAAGGCCTGGAAGGTGTGAAGAAGAGAGTTATCGAGTATTTGGCTGTGTATAGGTGGGTTTCCCGGTTACTGCTATATGTGACGCAAGCACCAGGGCGCTGATATTGCTGAGTTTCAGATTGAAGAAGCGCTTATTCTTGGAACAGCAAGAAAAACAGCAAGAAAAACTCGAAACGGCTAGCACGACCGCCCAAAAGTCCGATGACCTCGATCCGGAGGTCGAAAAGAATCTGCTCGCTCTCGTGCCCGCAGCGGAGAGGGAGGGCCTGATTTCTGAGGATCGTCAATCTGCTCGCGATGATGAAGGGAAAGGCAGCAGTGACGATGGGCCACCGGATGATGTGTTTAGGGACAAGGGCCCGATCTTGCTTTTGCTCGGTCCTCCAGGTGTCGGGAAAACGTGGGGTAACCCTGCTTGTCTCCAAGGACTCATTCGTCCTTGCCTATTGCCGCGAGATCTAGCTCCGCTAACATGGACCATCCCACCAGTTCAATCGCCCGATCACTAGCCACCTCGCTCGGCAGAAAGTTCTACAGAATCTCGCTTGGCGGTGTGCGCGACGAAGCGGAGATCAGAGGTCATCGAAGAACGTGAGTGCCAGCTCAGTTGCCAAGTTGCTAGGATACGTCGACCAGCGAGCAGCTGTTCATTTGCGTTTTTTATAGCTACGTGGGAGCTCTTCCTGGCCTACTGGTGCAGGCTATGCGCAAAGTCGGGGTGGCAAATCCTCTCATCCTGTTGGATGAACTCGATAAGGGTAAGTCAATTCTTGATTGTATCGGAGGACGGCTGGAGGGTAGATTATTCCGCGGAAATGGTAAAGCTGAATGCATTCTTCGCATTGACTTCAATTTCAGTGGGGCATTCTAGCTTCCATGGTGACCCTTCTGCGGCATTGTTGGAAGCCCTCGATCCGGCTCAGAATTGGAACTTTCACGATCAGTCAGTTCGCCTCTCCGAAGAAGACTCAAACTCGATTGACAGATGGAGACTCTGTTGACTGATGTAACTTATACGAATGCCTTGTATAGCTACCTGGGGGACGTTCCTATCGACCTGTCACAAGTACTGTTCATCGCGACAGCCAATTCGACCGAAAACATGTCATGGCCTCTCTTGGATCGATGTGAGGTGATTCACTGCTCGGGGTATATCACGCCCGAGAAACTCAAGATTGCGAGGCGATTCTTGCTGCCCAAACAGATCAAGGAGAGCGGACTGAGTGTCTCGCACGTCGATGTAGGAGACGACGTGTTGGGCAAGGTCATCACGGAATATACTCGGGAGGTGAGTGTGGCGGTGTGTTTGTGAAGCAAAGGCCTGCCAATGCTTGATACTATCTGAATATGTTCAGCGCTGAGTATATCGTTCGCCGATCCATAGGCGGGCGTCAGGACACTTGAGAGGCAACTCGGCAAGCTCTGCCGTACAAAGGCTGTCGAGTATTCGGCCTCTCGTGAATCTGAAACAAGTCCAGTCCAAGGCCAGTCCGAAAACTCAAGCAGCGAATATGACCCCTTCATCAGCCTTGAAGATGTCGAGAAGATATTGGGCATACCGAAGTATACGCATCAGAAAGACGAAGGACCGGTCAGACCGGGAGTCGTCAAGTGAGTACACCATTTTCGGTGGTTCGTGGTGTTACATCGTGGTGTGCGTACGCTTTGTGGCAAGATGATCTGCTGACGCGTTTGGATCGCGCAGCGGGCTATCTTACACTGGCTCTGGGAATGGCGGGGTATTGGTGATAGAAACATTACTCGTACCGGGCGGGCACGGGAAACTGGTCACCACCGGCAGGCTAGGTGACGTCTTTCGAGAGAGTGTGGAGATCTGTCTTACTTGGGTAGGTTGGCTTCGATGTAGCGCTAAATCAGGCTTCATGGTTCTGGGTCAGACCACTCAGCTAACATAGGTCGCTCTGTTTGTCGTAGGTCAAATCTCGCGCCATGAGTCTCGGCATCACAACTTCAGCTACTCAGCATCCCCTCAAAGACGTTGACGTCCATGTGAGTCACGTACATCCTCCGTAATATTATTGTGTGTTGATACCCGTACTTTTATCTATTCGGAACAGTATCATATCCCTGAAGGAGCGGTACCGAAAGACGGCCCTTCAGCAGGTATCGCAACTGTCCTAGCATTCATCAGCCTACTGACCGGTCGGGAGGTCGATCCCTGTATTGCCGTCACAGGCGAGATGTCGCTGAGGGGCACAGTGTGAGTTGGCAAATGGCCCATCCTTTCTGGTCCACCCTTATAATGCTTTCCCTAGCGTGCTCTTGAGAGTGGTCAGTAACGATGACTGATCAATCGCGACGCTGTGCCATCATTTCGCAGCCTTCGTATCGGAGGAGTCAAGGAGAAGGTCATCGGCGCCCATCGTGCAGGCATCACCAAGTGAGTATCAGCGCGAATACTTCGCCATCTCGCATCTAATCCCCACATCAACATGCGATTTCCCGATGGCTTTTCACGAAACATACTGAAACCTTCGACCTGGCTCTATCACACCACAGGATCATCTTACCAGCTTTGAATCGAGGCGATGTGAGAGAAGACGTCCCTGAGCAAGTCAAGAACGACATTGAATTCGTCTTTGTCGAGAAGATCGAGCAGGCTATCGAGGAGGTTTGGGGTAAAGAGATCTGGGCGTCAGGCTCTGATTCTGATTCGGGCTCCGGCTCACCCGCAGGGAGCAAGTCAAAGTCGGCGTCTAGGTCGAGGGTCGAAGCGAGACTATGAAGACGCAGCGCTATAGGGCACAGTATGTACAGTATGTGTCGTGGATCGTACTTGTATCTGTAGTTGTAATTGTAATGGGTATGGTGATGTATGTTGTGGTTGATTTTTGTTGTTGACTGAGAGCGGCAGACATGCAGGAGTGCTCGTACATGCCATTTGACATTTGAATCTGTCTGTACCGTCGTTGGTCCTTGATACCGATCGATTGAACAAGTACCTGTTGTGCTTACATGGACGCCACAGTTCCCAATGGCACCACAATCTCCTGCGCAGGAGATCGCAAGAAAATGAATGATTGGCTGTCTGACTGGTGATTTTGTGTTATTTCGAGGTACGATAACTCGTACTATACCATTCTTCTAGACTAGTGCTGCTATGAGAACCATACTATGAATCGAACGAACTAAATTACTAACCCTTGATGTCTATCATATACTATAACCTTGACTCGGCAGCACCTGACCCGTTTCTACCTTGTCGTATCCTATACTGCCCTTCCTGTTTCTTTCCGGATCATATAACGGACCCATCTTCGTTCGACGAGGGTTGTACGGAACGGAATCGGTCTATAGTTCGCTTCACAGCTCGTTGGGTCCAATCACTGCTCTAACACGCGGTGTCGCTCATTCTCTACATCCTGATCTCTCCGTCATTGATGATCTACCGCATGCGTGTCGAACTGCACAAAAACTCGCAATGTGATTTGATGTGCCTCTGCCTCAAAATCAAGTCCACTCTTCTTCCTCCCATTCCAGCGATGCCGTGTATCCGCGCCTCTGACTCTGATCTATCTATCCGTCCCTTTCCCCGCCGCCAGATATTACTGACTGCTTATTACCCCTCGAGAGATTGTCTCGCTTCCGCCTTTTCACCCTCGCTAGGAGGATGGTCGAAGACGGCCTCGCCCTCTGGCGCACCGGGCGCAGTCGTCAGAGCCCTATTCAACGCCATCCTCTTGACTCCTTCCTCAAGACCACTTTCCGACCCTGCCCCAGTACTGGCAACTGCCGCTGCAGGAGCCTGGTCCTTTTCCACTTGTTTCTCGTCTCCCGTGACTAGGCCCGCTCCAGACGAAGAAGCTCCCTCGTAGGCCGGAGGTGGGGGCGCGTCATCTCCCACTTGTTTCTCCGAGGCAGCCTCAGCGGCTTTAGACTGAGCTCCAGCTGAAGATACCGCGGTCGAGTTGAACGACGCTGAGGGATCAGAGACCTTGTGAACCTCGCCGGAAGCCACAGCCCCGGGAGCAGGGTGCAGACCGTTGACGGCGGCTTGGATTCCGTTTCCAGAGGGCGGGTACCATTTCTCCCCCTGATCGTTGACTCGGGTGCCGTCTTCGGCGATATGGCAGAATCTGATATGGATAAAGGGGCCAAAGTTTCCGTGCGGTCAGCATGGAGTCTCAGCATGCACGATAGAGGTCTACTTCAGGCGAAGCAATCACCCCCCGTACGATTCGTGGGGGTACAGCGATGGTCAATGATAACGGGAAATGACACCTAGGGATATAGGCTACATCCAGAAAAAATGAACTTACTCGGTAATGGTCTGCCAGTACGATTTGTGCTCAAAGTCAAAGTTGTAGTCTCCTCCAAACTCGGCATCGAGTTGCGCGGCAGGTACGAGCTCCGTGAGCTTGGGGTTGAATCGGATCTATCGCGATTGCGAGGAATTGTAAGTGAGCTGTGGGCTTTTGCCAGTGGTGAAGATCACCTTAAGAGATATGAGACTGTACGCGGACTCACCTTGTCTCGAGTAATAGGGTCAAGGAATGGAGAGATACCGGAGAAGAAGGCATTGATCCACCATCTGATTCATCACAACATCATAAGCACCAATGTCAGTTGTAGTTCGAGATCGATCTCGCGTTCCGTTATCCTATCATCATCGGAATGTAGAATTGTATAGGGGCGCTTCATTATTGCCGAGCCACTCACGGCATGTTGACCACAAGACCTCGACCAAGCCTTTCTACGTAGTGGTTCTGCAAGATGTTGAGGACTTGACGGGCGACACCAATTGAAGGGTTGGACTGTGACGTGGCGGACTTGTACTGCAGAGAAAAGTCGCGGTCAGCGGAGACAGGTTCAAATCAGTTAGCGCTGGTCTAGCCGGCCTACGAAAGAGAGATGATTGTCGGTATTGCTGAGCGGTCATGCTTTCATTGGCGATAGCCGGCTCTACCGTTTGGTATATCCCAGACACCTGAGCTTAAAGATACAGATCACTCACGTCGACAATGATAGCTACCTGTTCCTGACCTGGGGGCATGAGATCGATAGCACGTTCCCTGAGACCATCACAAGTCGTCAGTCAGCACTTCATCCACAAGGGGGTGGTCTATGGGAACAATTGAGTAGCCAGCTCTGACTGAACTCACAAATGGTATATCAAATGTCTGATCTGTCGTGGACTTCGCTCCGTGTTCTCTCGGCCTGGCCTCATGTAGAGAATGGGTCGCGCGTCGACATCGAAACCGGAGAGGATGCTGCAGAAGTCCACGGAGTGTTCCAACACAGTCAGCCTGAATATCTCTGGCTGAGAAGCGTCGCTTCGCTCGCCGATAAAGGTCGGTCTCGTAAGGTGACACTTACATCTTGCCTGTCTCAGCCTCGACACCCACGTCTCCAGGCTGGATGAGCTCAGGCTTATACTCTCTCCTCCATTCGAGAGTGCCCTGGATCCTCTTCTTCGCATCGTCCATCTTCCACTTGGCAGCCCGCATGTACCGAGGGTGTGTACCTGGGTCGGCGAGGAATCGGGCCTCCCATGGATGGTATGGGTCAGATTCGGGCAGGAGAAGTGTCTTGGTGTACTACAGTCGCAAGAAGTAGAGCAACATAAGTCAGCATGAAGGGTACCTCACTGTATCCCATGTCTGGTCGATTTCCGAGCAGATCAGAGGGAGTGATGGTGACGAAGCTCTATAAGAGACCTGTAGATGTACGATTTGACATGTTCGCCGGGATTGAAGCAGGGCTAGAATACGTAGACGGAAATGACACTTACGCCCTTGAGTTCCTCAATCTACACGAATAATTAGGAGCACCGAAGCATATAAAACATTAGCATCATATATCACCTCTGCTGAATTGAAAATTGCTCTTCGAGGAGCGTTGCAGCTCGCTCGCACGTCCAGATCCCTCACCTGCTTGAGCTGTTCCTCGTTATACTCCCACTTCTTCTTGGGTGACACTCCCTCTGGAGGAGTGGTGAAAATCTTGTGCGTGCCGTCCGCTTTGGTCTTGAGCGATGTCGTCGATGACGAGGCTGATTTGGAGCCACCCCTTGAGAAGAAGGATGACATGGTGGGTTCGAGTTACTGATGCTGCTGGGCTGGGTTCTGGTCTTCTCTGTAGTGGGTGATATGCTTCTGAATGAGATTGCAGCTGACGAGAAGTAGATGCAGGAGAAGAAGAAAAGAAGAGATGAAGGGTTGTCTGATCGCTGACGATACGTATCGGCCAAAGATAAAAAAGATGTAAGGATAGACACGCCGTAACAGAAACAGAAACGGCTAAACAGATATTCGGGCAGGAGTCGAGATGACCGAATTGACGATCGTACTTATGCAACGACTCTGGACCAAGGTCGCTTAAATTGCTTTGCATGACTATGACTGACTCCACTACACTGCTGCCGCTCAAGTGAATCACCCCTCCTCCTTCTCCTTCTTCCCCTCGGTCACCTTGTCATAGCCATTGTAGCTAGTAGCCAAGTCTCGGCCAAGAGGTTCGTACCCGATGGATGGCTGATGGGCTCAAACGTACGATACCCGTATGGCGTACGAGTATTGCGTATTCTGTTATCAGTCAGCGGCTCTCGCCTTTTTGTTAAGCGCGTCCATGCCAATAAAGGCTAAATCGTGCCGTTCAGATTCCGGCATTACCCCCCCGATACGATTCGGCCTCACAATAACTTACAAGTACAGCAGCGCCCGCCGATGACCCGATGACCGCATGACCCCGGCCTCCTAGACTCGGCGAGCTCCGACAAGTCAATTGACCAGAGAGCAGCCCTTATCACCCAAAGCTGAAACCGACACTCGGTCAGACGGTGAAAGCCACGTCAAGCTTGCTCCCAAACTGCCACATTCCCATTATCCGCCTTGTTACTTTGGAATGCATCTGGCGGCATCTCTGTCTCTGTCACTGTCACTGTCACCGCTGCCATCTGGCCCCGCCTGCACCCATGCATATGCCAATTCGACCCTTACTCGCCAACCTGCTGCAGCGACCTTGATCAACCTTCCTCAATATTCTACTTGGTCCGTCATTATCAATCTAAAAACACCCACACTTCATCCACCATGTCCATTGAGAACCTGACCATCAACGACGACGGCGCCGAGACCACCGTCGACATCCAGTCTCGACCCGAGCGAAAGGCCCGAAAGGCTCTCGAGGGTCTCGGATTGAAGCGAGTCCAGGGTATCCAGCGAGTCACCCTCCGACGACCCAAGGGCGTCTTGCTCGTCGTCGCCAACCCCGAGGTCTACAAGGCCCCCGGCTCCGACTGCTACATCGTCTTTGGCGAGGCCAAGCTCGAGGACCCCACGAGCGCCGCTCAGCTCCAGGCTCAGGCTCAGCTCGCTGCCTCTAGCCAGGCCGCCCAGAAGGCCCACGCCCAGGGTGGCTTCAAGGAGGGTGTCCCCCAGAGCCTCGAGGAGTTGATGGGTGGTGATGAGTGAGTTCATGAAGGCATCGGCTGTATCGTGAAAACAAGGGCAGCACTTACTGATGAACATGATGAAATCCATCTTTCTCCTCTCTATCGTACCAAATCAAACGTTCCTTCACAACCCGCTTCGCCCTCGCCAACCCTTAATTAATTACATCTCTCGCTCACAGCGCCCCCGCGCTCGAAGAGTCAGGCGACAAGTCCGACGAGACACCCGCTTCAGGTGCTGCCGCCGGTGGAGAGGACGTCAAGATCTCTGACGAGGACGTGAACCTCGTTGTTGCCCAGACTGGATGTACGGAGGACAAGGCTCGAGAGGCTTTGAAGGCTGAGAAGGGAGACTTGATCAACGCTAGTGAGTGGGGAAATCCGGCTTAGGCTTGTGCCTCGCAGCGTCCTTTCAATTCACCTCATTTCGGCTGGAGGCGTGCTGCAGTCCTTGGGGTAGTAGGGACCGAAGCACACAGTGTCGGACCTGAGATCACAGCTTGTATCACGTCGCGAGGCCGATGATCGTGCAACTCAACGCTTACATTCTGGTTCTCGCTCATTCCACAGTCATGCGAATCGGATAAGCCATTCGTGCAAACGAGCGTTGTTGAGAGAAGTAGAGTCGGGTAAGTATCTCCCCTATATCGACTGAACAGCCTACCCCATCCGCCTTTATCCAGTCATTCGAAGGCTCTCAATTCGGCCATAAGGTGCCTCACGCTGACCTGTCAACATTCACTTTATACAGGTCTGTGCCATGGGACGTATGCGCGGCAGCCGACGAGATAAGAGCTTTGATGCGTGGTTTAGAGTCGAGAGCAACATCAAAAAGAGCATAGCATGACAATACCAAAAACATGTATACGCTCTCTCCAAACGCCTTGGGGACTGAACGAACAGGTCACACCTATTTCTGCTGCATGACCTGACTTGCTTTGCTTGTCATATCTTGCCCTCTAAAGAGGTCTGGACGATGAAGGGTTGACGTGAACACATATCATGGAGGCTGCAGTTGCGACTGCGACTGCTACTGCGGGAGAAGCGGATCAGGTGGTTCAAAATGGATACCATTGGCCATCGAGATTCGATCGACGAGTGCAAAAGCGCAATGTCAATCCTCGGACCTATGTCCCGTTTGACACCGGAGCATGGGCAACGGAGCCGCGTCAAGGCGGCTTTTGCTCCTTCAGTGCATCGAGCGGGAGGCATGTAAGTTGCGCTGTGCGATTCTTTGTTGTTCTCTAGCTTGACTAGAGTCTTCACCTCCGCTCTACTAGACATTCCCATACCGGAACCGTGATTTAGCCCGGCCAAACCAAAACCTGGCAGCCCTATCGCTTACTCCGCTAGCGCCTGCACAGGAATACTACACATGAAACAACAATGGACTCGCAAATGGCTTGATTGAGAAATACATGTACATGCTGAACGAATTCACTAAGCGCGGTATGACAGCGCAGGATACGCTTCTGTAACGAACGAATGACGATCGTCCTAAGTAGGCATGCGTGCGCAGAGAGGCGAGGCAATTTTCCTGCTGCTGTTCTCCACAGCTTACAGTACCTTTTTCCCATGGCTGACACACCAGCGCGATGATGATGGAATATCCCGCAAACGTGGAAAGTCATTCCGTTATAGATCTCTCATCGTGCCTTCGCCAAACATACGCAGTGGTCCCAGTGTCGCCATGCTACTGCCTTCACTTGGACTATTGAGCCGCCGCCTGTCGCTGCTGGCTATGGAACTATAAACGCCCAGTTCAACACAAAAGCGAGATCAGCAATCATGTCTACAGTTTCCTTAGAGAGCCAAAAAGAACGAAAGGAATCGATATGCGATCCAGGGCACGCGCCTGAACGAGCAGCCAGATTGGTTGGATGTGTGCAGGTGGACTAGTTGTGAGGATCACATAGTGCAGAGTGGGACGGAGAGACGACAACTCACGATATCTTTCAGTTGTCCGTTGGCTTCGTCGAATTGCTTCTCGAGGTATTTGGCCTGTCGAGGGCAACGTGGCATCATAAATATAATTATAGTCAAACAATATCAGCAGAAGCTTATTTATCATTATCACTCGCCTAGCAAGCAGCTCATACACGCATCCGGTGACAGTCCATGGAGACACGATGCAATGGGGTTTCAATAGCCGCAAAAGAGGAAGACACGCACCTTCTTTGTCAGATTTGAGACTTCGTCCGATAATGATTTCTCCTGGCTCGCGTGCTCCTTGTTGATCTCGGTCCTGTCCTGCTCGATGAACCTGATGCACACCACACCGCGTATCACACATATCACGAAGACAACAACCATGGGTCAGCACGATCGAGACTGTGATACAATGTTAATCGGATCGGATTCATGTACGCGCGCGAACCAGTGTTCAGTATAGAACGAAACCCAAGTCTCAAGTGTCAAGTCCAAGAACGATGCAGGGCTAGCTAGAAACCCCCAGATCCCGAACTGGCGACACACTAGGAACTCACATTTTGCCAACACCCTTGTACATCGTGCTCTGTCCATCTGTCGGTACAGTGCCCAGCTCTCGGACAGTGAGCGAGAGGATCTTGCGCTCTTTCTCCTTTGATGCTATTTGCGCTTTCACGATCGATAATTGCTTTTGCGAGGTGACCGCCTGAGATGATGTAAGTGATCGAGTACAAGGTCAGAGATTCAAGACCGTATAATCAGCATTCGACCCCTTAACCCTCCTTGGTCTTCGATGATCCCGGAGTGCACATATTCCGCAAAACGGCGGGCAAAGGATTTGGATTGACTCAGTCGAGCATGACTCACCTGTTGCTGGATCTGGGTGAGAATCTATGCAAAGAAACGATAAGGCCAAAGCACATTATCTCGCCATCAGCTACACGGTCCTCGATGAGATCCTTATGACAAGCTCACCTTTCTCAAGGTATCATCAGAAAGGTTGGACATGATTGTTCGTTGATTCGTTCGTCCGTGGAATTTCCTCGTTTGATGTCTGTCTTTTCCCCTTTATATCGGTTCTTGTTTGGTCAGATAAACGCGCTTCTGGATCGTTGTTCTGGCGGCTAGGCCGATAGTCGCGTGTTCTGGAGAATATCTGATAATGAATCTTGCTTGATTGTCTTGCAAAGACGATTCTTCCTTGGCGCTCGAAAGTTGACCTTAAGAGGAGACAAAGCGCGTGCATTGTAATCGTAGCGTTCGAGGTGAACGACCGGCCGGCGACCACCGCCGTTAGGTCGTTATTAAGTTATCGTCTCTGCAACAACAGCCTTTGCCACCCCGGCTGCATTCAACATTCGACATTCGACTTTCACCTTTGCCTGTATCTCTGACTGTAAACAGCATCAACAAAATAACACCGAGAACTCACATATATATCGGTCAACGAGTACAAACCTAGATATTCGGCTGGAACAGACGTCAAACTCACAGTTTTCGAACCATAGGATCTCGAACAAGATGGGAAAGGCAGAAGCGGGTTCCACAAAGGCTATTGCCAATGCCATCAAGGCGAAGGGTGAGTGAGGGGTGCGGCCTCTCGTCTGCGACCTCATGTGCAGTTCAGTCACTCCCATATCTATCCGTTTAGCTGTATACTCTTCTCTGGACGTGCCTTGACGTCTGTGGCTGGTCAGATAATCGACCGCGGGGATATTCGACCGCGGCTATAAAATACTGACTATTGTCCTTGTTCAGGTCTTGGCCGATTGCGATGGTACTGTCAAGTATGTGAGAAGCAATGTAGGGATGAGAACGGTTTCCAGGTGAGTCCAGGCGAGCCGCTGAGCCCGGTCCACGAAAAGCTTTCTCTGATTTCATACTCCTTTTGCCCTGTGTTGTGTTGTAGGCGCATTGCCGATCCGAGCCGCACATGCGAAAGATCATGCTCGTCGGCCCAAAAGCAGGCAATGCGATATCCGAATTCTCTCGGCAGTTCCGAAGCGACTTCTTGTTGCTCTTGCGCACGCGCCATCAGACCAATAGAGTGCGCGCCAACGCCGTGTACAACGAGTACATCCAGGACAAACATCACACGCACATGAACGCGACGCAGTGGGTCACACTGTCTGGGTTCATCCAAACGTTGGGCAAGGAAGGTGTCGTCCATGTCGATGAGGACGAAAAGGGCATTTGGATCACTTGGGTCGATAATCGGCCCGAGACGCTGGCGAGGCAGGTGAGTGGGGTGCGAGTGCGAGTGCTTTACTAGCTAGCGGCCGTCTCTTCGATCATCGAAACTTTCACTGCATCTTGTCCCCGAATACCATTATTACAGCTTCTTGAGACAAAATAGTGCTTCTTCCGCCTGGACGCAGACTGACCCGGCGCCTCATGACACGTACAGGCCGCCGCGCAGAAGAAAGACCGAGCGACCATGGATGGTGAAGAGCGCGAACGAAAGATGCTGGAAGAACAAATCGCCCGTGCCCGCGCTCAGGCTGAAGCCAGTTCTAGTGGTGCAGATGAGCAAGAAGTTGGGCTGCAGAAGAAGGAAGGGGAGAAGATCAGCTTGAACTTGTTTGTGAATGGTGATGGTAATGGAACCGCAGACGACGAGAAGAAGCCGGACGTACATGAAGATGATGTGAATGCTGGATCAGCAGGAGGCGAGGTGAAAGGTGATGCCGCCAGCCCTTCAACGAATACACCGATATCATTCTCGGCGACGCCGATCAATCTCAGTACCAACGGCAACGGCAATGGCGCTGCCTCGCAGCCCAAATCGACTTTCGGCTCATTCTCAACCTCAGCTTCAGCTTCAACATCAGCTCTTAAACCCACGCCGAACCCACTGAAACGACCGGCCCCTATGAACGTGTTCAAATCTGCCAAAACGCCCAAAACGTCCGGGGACAACGAAGAAGCGTCATTAGGCGGTGGAGGAGGCGGTGGAGGAGGCGGAGGGAAGAAATTCATGAGTGAGGCTGAGAGGCTTATGAAAGAGGATCAAGCGCGCAAGGCCGGTGGGCCCAGATCGCACGGCGGAGGCGGTGGTGGCGGCGGTGGTGGCGGCGTTGGTGGTAGTGGGTATAGAGGATTCGGGCCTTCCAGAGGAGAGAGATGAGGCCCAACTTTTTTTCGGTGCGGCAACTAGGGGAAAAAATGTAGCTCGAGAGGAAAGCATCGTCACCTCTATGCATTTGTTGTATGAACGCAGATCTGAGAGAGCAAGCTGGGCGATTTCCTTAATGGGTGATCGGTATCTGTAATCTTCGAACCGACCTTTACACTGAAACAATGTGATACATGATATGCAGTACAACCCAACCACAACAACAATGCTCTCATATGCACTTGCGTAGATGCAATTCTAGATGTCTTTCCTGCCGATGCACGATATCCTTCCTATCATCCGTATTGCGATCATGCGACTTGTCACCATACGATGCTATGTCAATGTGCTTCTCGACCTTTTCCGTTTGAGTCCATGCCATTCAATCGAAATCAAAACCATGCTAGTCCTCTTCCCCACCGAAACCCCAAACATCCTCTTCACCACCATAACTCCACTCCTCTTCTTCTTCTCTTACGACATCTTCGGAACCATACCGATCCCTTATCGTTCTTCCGTCTCCGTCATCGTTAAAGCCAGCTTCCGCTCCAGTCCCTTCATATTGCGATTTGCGGACTACAAGAGCTTCGACGCAGATCAGCTCTTGCCATTCTTCCTCGGTAATATCGCTTATCCGCGTGCCTTCTTGTTGATGCGACGGCGCTGTGTTGTTCGTGATACCTGCGGGATCAGGCTCATCTGAAACACCGTTCGTCGCGGGTGCGGTTGCTGTGACCGAATTTTCAAGAGGGACGTCTCCCTCGCCGGTAGGGATAGTTTGCACATCCGCAAAAGACAACGACAAGCTATCAAGAGGGATATGCAGCAGGTCGTCCACGAACCAATCATCAGGGAGTTCCGTCGGAGTGGCCAAACGCAGAGAGGATGGTCGAGCTGGCTGATGGGGTGATATGGCAGATAACGGCGTCTCGTATGAAGGCCGAGAAGGAGGTTGTGGCGATTTAGCATGATGACTTTGGGATATTCCGGCGTGTTGATTCTCGCTGGAAGTTGTTTCCGGCATCAAGAGTGTTCCGTTGCCCTGGGTTACGCCTGGACCCGTGTGCTCCTTTGGCACTAAGCCAAGCTCCTCATACGGTCTTGTTTCCGCATCAAATTCCGTCCAGAACGGATTAGTCCCATCTCCCCTCAACAAGTCGAGTCTGCGCTGTTCCTGCCTGGCTACCGATTTACGCCTCTTTTTCTCTTCCTTCCTGTTCAAGCTGCCTTCTGCTCCAATGGCGTTCCCATCTACAGACTTTATCTGGTATGCGTCACTTGCCGGACACTCGTTCCGGAGGGTTCGGTCTTTGTCCTCGTCGACATCTCCAAACGAGAATGCTGATTCATTTGGGCACTCCTTTCGGCCTGTTCGCCCGCCAGGTTCCGCTGACTCTTCGTGGGCCGACAGATCGTCCGAGAAGCTGTTCTCGCTATTAGCCTGCAAGTCGTGCGGGTCAAAGATCATCTTCTTCGGTACCGTCCCGCCGTATATCACAGGCCCGTCTGCGGAAGAGTTCGGCTTCTTCTTCGACCTTCTCCTAGCTTTATTCTTGCTCAGCTTCTGCTGTCTCTCAAGGGTCATATGGTATTGACCGTTTTGATCCGATGCACCGGTGATGGGTGGTAGATCGATGTCAGACGAGGAGGACAAGTGTGAGCTAGGAAGTTTACGGAGCCTTCGTCGGGATATCGTTGGACCAGTAGGCCGGCGCGAGGGCGGGAGGGCGGCTATGGCAGAACGAGGAGTATGCAAGACGATCTCTCGGAGGACGATCACCGTGGCGCCAACTTCGGATGCCATGAGTTCAAGCGTTCGCAGCGATGCGTCCATCTCTGCTCTAGAAAGGCCAACGACAGTGCCGTCATCTGCGAGTCAAGTGAACACATCACAGAGCGGTGTCAGCTCATATACACGAGATTTCCGCCTGATCTTGACTTTGTGATGGGTGATACCTTCCGCACCCTACTCACCAGCTAGACCAAGCTCGTAGATAGCCTCATTCTTGCCCTGCTTCAACCTCCACATCAACTGCGTGACGAGCCTCTCGAATCTCTCGTTGGTAGGATCGATCAACTTGAGCTTGTACTCGATGAACCCGATCTTATCGCTCTCCGCAGCCAGCTTGTGTCGGCCGTGCCGGTACATGTGCGACGAATCGAGCCGGTGACGCGTGACGGTTGGCTGAGGGTGTGACAGCCGGGCTTCCCATTCTCTGAGAGCTTGTGAGGTCGAAGGCGGGGGTGATGGCAGAAGCGAGGGCGATGATGAGGGTGAGCCTGAGCATGTGGGGGATGTCAGAGAAGACGACGATGAGTGTGAACAGGATTTAAGCCGGTTCGAACGATCGTTCTCAACCGCGATGGCAATATCAATACCACCCTTTTTCCCGCTGGTCTCTCCACAAGCGCGTCCAGCGCTGTCTTCATCAGATCTTCGCTCTCCCGACTTTTCTGCACCGTCCTTGAAAGAAAGGGGTGTGGTAGTCCCCTGAGGCGGAAGGGAAGTGGTAGACAGTGAATGAGCTATCTCATGCCACGGTGAAGGGCGTCGCGATATATCGATGGAGCCGGTTTTGGAGCACGGCGAGCCCTTGGTCATGCCACTTGTCTTCGCGTTAGCGCATGGCAATGGTATTGCAACCACCATTTTCGACGCCAAGCTTATTGTCCTTGAGTATTGGTTGTATTAGATAAGAGAGCTCCTGTACCGAGCTCAAACCGCTATTGCTGCTCTTCTGCAAGACCCCGATGATGTTCGTATTGCAAAAAAAGTGGGATGGTTCGCTGATATCGTTGAGCTGTTGATTACCATACTTCGTGTAGGGGGTGTGTTCGTTGTCATCTCCGATTCATTCATCATTCGGCGAGGGTGAGAGCTACAGGGTGCTTGGCAGCAAGGTATCATGGTGTAGCGCGAAATAGAGCGTTCTGTTGTGGGGTGTAATGGCGTGTAATGTCCTTACTGAAACCGCATTTTGGCTGTAGAGTGCTCTTCCAGTTGATAGATAGAGTATGTTTTTCAAGACAAACTATATGAGGCTCGTTCAGAGTCAACGTGAGAGTATGACAATATGTTTGTCGAGGGTCAGGATCGTGTGCAGAACAATGTCAAGAATGAAAGGGGTGGTGAACGTGAAAGGAGATCGAGTCAAAGAGTCATAATAACCGGCGCGGTTATCGGAACGGAGCAGTGGCAAAGGCCATTCCCACGTGCGATTCAATGCCAGATCTGGTGATAATCAGGACTGCTGCTTTTCTGCTTGTGCAAAGAAGCGACCGGGAGCAGCGTCCAACCTGTCCAGCATGCACGTTCTGTGTGCATACAAGGATTCGAGGTGGGCGCCGAGGGAGCACTCTTAAACAATACTGGTCAGGCAGGAACATCACCGCCACTGGCATTCTAGCGAGATACTTCATATTTATTCGTCTCCTGCGCAATTTTGAACATCACACAAGACTTGAGAGGTTTGGATTTATCTACTTCACAAAGACTGCACCTTGTTCTTCGTTCCGTCCTATTAAAACCATACTTGAGAAGAACGCCTGTCCAACTTTTCTCATCTTCTATTCCCCGCTGCGATGAATGACGATCGTTCTCCCGGAAAGCGAGATCATCGACGGGCGTTGGACTCATCTGCAATGTCATCCGAATGTCAGCTGCAATTCCTCGGTCGGCGTTATATCGTTGAAAGACCAACCTTTGGAGTCGTAAGAGCTGCAATATCAAATATCAAGCAGTGATTAGTCGTATTGCAACGCGTCAGACAGAAGGCGTGCCACGCTCACGTATCAATGGGACCAAGGAGAAGCCTACAAAGTGTTCAGGCCAGTCAGCACTCATGCAGGGTTTACAATGTGTTCAGCACCAGGCGGGTAACTGCTGCACTCACTTCATGATCCACATTTCGGGGCTGAGCTCTTCTCCGGTCTTGACCCTCATTTGCTCCTGCTCGTACTCGAAGTCCATGGTCTGGTCGATGAGCGAGCCGATCTGAGGGTGGTCATCGAGCGATGACAAGAATTGCTGGGCTGTGACAACAAAGACGGCGATTAGTTTTGCACCTATGGCGTCCCAGTCCGTCTGTGATCCGATTGCGATAACTCACCCTTCTTGTCGTTACCGACCTGCGAAAGCTGGTAAGAAACAGCGTCGGCACCGTCTGAAGAGAAGGAGGAAGTTATGTGAGCATCTCCTAGCACGTTTTAAACGACAGGTCATGTGAGAGTACCTACATCGGGATCGCTGGAGCTCGTTATTGGCGTTGGAGATCACTTGGACGACTATTGTGAACTATATCAGTATTGAGCCAGCAATGCTCATGAAGGATACTCGGAGCTCACTCTTGTCGGTTGACTCGCCAGCAGGGGCACCTATCCGTGATAATCAGCTCGCTTCAGATGCCTGCTTAGATTGCAATGGGACTTACCATCGGTAATAGCGATGACGAGAAGAGGCTTCTGTAAGCTGTTGGACCTGGCTGGGCCAAGAAGCAGGGGCTGCAAGATCTTCTGATCAAGCGAAGTACCGAGCGGGGTAAGACCTATACAATCGAAGCAGACAGGATGAGCTGGATGTACCGAAACTCGGAACATGATCAGGGACGGATTTGCAGCTCACCGCTGAACTTGACCTGCTGGACGAGCTGCAAAGCGCCCTGCTCCGAGTTGATGTTGTTGCCTTGCACGTTGGAGTTGAGGAATCGTACTTGGCTGGGAGGGTGTCAGCTTCGCTATTACCGAGTTATACGAGAAAAGCGTAGCTTCTTGCCAGACTGTGATCACTCACATTCCGTCGTGGTCGAACAGAGCACACGCGAAAGCGATCTTGCCGAGGATCCTACCGAGAGAGCATCGCGTCAGCTTTGATCGCGCTCAACATTCCGAGAATCCCCATCTGAGCACGGCGACTTGGCCGAATATCACATCGCATGTTGACTGGACTTACATCTTAAGATCCTCGATTCTCTCACCACCCTGCTCGAAAGCCATACTGCCCGAGTCGTCGACGAGGACGACGACGTCGAAAAGAGCAATCTTGACGAGGTCGCTGGCGAGTTCGACGGGGAGCTTCCAGTTGCTTGCGAGCTGTTGCAAGGCACCGGACTGGACGACCCGCTGGGCGATACCGTCGAGGGCCTGAGGCGGATAGAACGCTTGGAGGTGTTGCTGTGAACGAAGCCGTGAAAGTCCAGAAGTGCGGTTGACGACCGTTGGCTGGGTCAGCTGCGTGTCCGATTAAATCGATACGATGGAGCTCACTCACGTCCTGTACACACTGTCCGAGCAGTTGGGCGACGTATCTTGCGTCGACACCACCACCAGCAGCACCTGAAGGCGGAGCACCATAAGCACCACCTCCTCCCACACCAGCACCGGGCGCGGAACCGTAAGTAGGAGCAGACCCGTAGCCAGAAGACCCGTGAGAAGGAGGGGCAGAACCGTAACCAGAACCAGGAGCTTGACCGTAAGGAGTTTGTGACTGGGATGACTGCTGACCGTATCCGCCGTACTGTGACTGGGACTGAGATTGTGACTGGGGCTGGGCACCGTACTGACCTTGGCCATACTGACCCTGTCCAGGCTGTTGCTGACCGTACTGACCCTGTCCAGGCTGTTGCTGACCGTACTGCCCCTGTCCAGGCTGTTGTTGGCCGTACTGCCCCTGTCCAGGCTGTTGTTGGCCGTACTGTCCCTGTCCAGGCTGTTGTTGGCCATACTGGCCTTGACCGGGTTGCTGTTGTCCGTATTGCTGGGCTTGACCAGAACCAGGCTGTTGGCCATACTGTCCAGGCTGTTGTTGACCGTGCTGACCGCCGGCCGGCTGCTGACCGTACTGTCCGGATTGTGATTGACCGTATTGACCTTGACCTTGAGCGGGTTGTTGTTGGCCGTACTGAGGGGGTCGCTGTTGCCCGTACTGACCGGCTTGCTGCTGCTGCTGGCCGTACTGCTGCTGACCGTACTGGGACTGTGGCTGGCCGTACGACGGGGTACCGCCCTGAGGCTGAGAAGCTACGCCATAGCCGCCGGTCGCGCCGTAAGATGCGTTGGGAGGTTTGTTCGACATGAGGCCGGCTGCACTGGCCATTTGGTTGGCTTGAGCGAGTTTAGATGCGAAACCCATATTGATATTTATCGTTTGTTGGTAGCGCGGTCGCGTTTGGGATGATCAGAAGAAAGGAGCGAGTGGGATGAGGAGATGGGAAGATGGGATAATTGTATCTGATGTATGTCTTCACATTAATACATTGAGTACCGCTAGGTCACTCTCACTACATTCCTCCACAGTAGATGATATGGTGACATGGTGACGATGATGCTTGATCGGCTCGGTAAGGTTACCGCCCCGAGCACAGCCTCCGGTCAGTGCTATCAATCACACGTGTTCGTTGCAGATTATTACCGTTTAGAGTAGTTAGCTCGCGTTCGGTGCGCGATTTATCGGAACACTATTTACGTAAGATTCATTTGATCTCCCCCTCCACTTTGTATCTCCACCTGTTCTTCCACTTTTGCCCAAGTCTGGTCCAGCAAGAAGACAATGACGATACCGAGGTGCTTTACACTCGTCGTAAGTCTCGTCTTCCGTGCAGCTGATCTCAGGCTCCCCTTGAATCAATAAATAGGTGATTCGTGGGCCCACTTCTCATGCAACTCATCTTCACGAGCCATCCACAGGACAGGACCATGTCTGCCAAACGCCTTACAATCAAAACGGAGGCGCACAAGTCGCCTGTCAGGCATTCATCTGACACCACCCACCAGCCGCAACCTATTCCTAAGCAAGTCGTCACTGACATCGCGACCTCCAATGATTCAAAGGACCTCCCGTTGGATGGGTCCGTCACGTTCATTGGAACAGCTACAACTCTGCTGCACTATTCTCCATACACAATTCTTACCGATCCGAACTTCCTCCATAAAGGTGACCATGTCCATCTAGGGCCGGGTGTAACCTCCACTCGAGTGACCGATCCCTCCCTTGAGCTGGAAGAGCTCCCTGATATCGACCTGGTCTTGTTGAGCCACTATCACGAGGACCACTTTGACAAGGAAGTCGAGGATAAGCTGAGGCGGGATCTGCCTATCATCACCACACCACATGCGAAGAAGTGCCTGACGGATGACAAGGCAGAAGACGAGAGGTTTACTGAAGTGTACGATGTGGATACGTGGCAGGGCATCTTGGTAGACAGCAAGGCCTCAAATCAGGGTGATGGTCAAGGAGAGATTCAGCAGGGGATTAGGGTCACGGCAATGCCCGGGAAGCATGTACCGCCTGGCCTGCTGGAGAAGGCGAATGATCTCCTTGGAGCTGTGAGTGGGGTTCGTAAGCAGTGAAGACGGGTAGCAGCTGTCCTTAACTGAAGGACTTCATCTGACAAGTCATGATCATCTGATGACTCCAGGTTCCGCCAACAAACGGGTGGATGGTCGAGCTTGGGACTCGAGTTGATCCCGCTGATTTCGAGACAGGCTACAGGATCTACATAACGGGCGACACGCTTCTTGTCGATGACCTCGTGGCTATCCCTCAGCGATACTCAGATGCCGGCAAGCCTATCGATCTCATGATTGCCCATTTGGGCGGGACGACCATTCCTTCGCCCTCTATTCCATTGCTGATGGTCACGATGGACGGGAAGATGGGCGTAGATCTCATCAAGCTCATAAAGCCCAAAGTGACGATCCCTGTTCATTACGACGATTACGATGTGTTTGCTAGTCCACTCGATGATTTCAAGGAGGAGGTCAAAAAGGCGGGGCTGGAGAGTCAGGTGGTGTTCTTGGACCGAGGTGATCGCTACGATTTCAGGTTGAGACGGGACAAGAGATGAAAGCAGGATCGGGCCGAAGCTTATTCATAAGTAGCAATATCATCTTGTTGTGCTACGCAAGTTGTACTACCTATATGCCGATCTGTAAGGCCGTGTACGGATATGTACTGCGGAGTTTGAGTCCGAGCGACCTTGGTGACCTTGATTTTGATTTTGATTGATTGATCTGAATTGTGTTGTACCTCCTCTGTTCCTCCTGATCACTCGAAGCTACTCATGACCCGTTTATAAGCAAGATCGACCAGTATCCTCGAGTATTCGTGATGGAACCACATCAGCATCTGGTCAAGTATCGGCCTGTCTTTCATATACTCTGCAGTGCTCATCGAGCCCTTGGTATAGCTTCCAGCTACTGATGATGCCTCGGAGACGACAGGTGTGGGTTTGAGCGCTGTCTTCTTGTGAACCGCATGGGACGCGAACACAAAGTACAGCTGGTCGTCCGTCGAGGCTTGCGCTTCGCCATTCCGGTCGATCTGGGCTTCTGTAGAGGTTCGGGCTGTTTCCTGTCTACTCGTGGTGAATAGTTGGGACGACCGTAGAATGGCGAGTGTGTGATACCCGCCCAAGATGGAGATTGTCGTCGGCGAGGAGATATCAGACGAAGCATGGGTTGGGACCGGAGGTACAACTGATCCCCATCGTAATATGATCCGGCTCGCTACCCCAGGGTGGAAGTCTACAGAATCGAGAAGTCGGTCACTCGTGGTATTGGGGGCAGGGGTCGATGTCGTTGTCGATGGAGTCAAGGGAAGCTTGTCATGGGCCTCTACGATGAACTGCAAAGCGAAGGTCGGATTTAGCCGGGCTCCATCCTTCAACCCTAACCTGGTTTGTGTTTTACTCTTGCCCGGCCGAAAATCCATCGGGAAACCCGTATGACACCGCAAAACTCACGACACCATTGACGAAAGCGTCACCAGTCTGAAACATCTCGCCATCCGTAGTATCTCTATTCCGCTGCGGTACCCGCTCTTTCCTCTTGAACGCCTGGAGCCCTATTGCAGCCAGAGAGCCGATGATCACGCTCTCCAGACGCAGCGGCCAACTACCCATAAAAGCCCTTGCCCACAGTACACCCAAATCATCAGTCTCTTCTAATTTTCCATCTGTTTTCCGGCCGTTGTGACTCTTTGAAGAAGGAGAAGTCAACGATGACGCCGCCTTGACATCTGCATTACGTCTAGATTCTGCTGCTTGAAGTTCAAGTTTCTTCACCAGCCCAGGCGGTACTGGAACGGCCCACACGTCCCCCGCATCACAAGTTCCCCACTCAAGAGTCGTATAGGGTTTACCTTGCCTGGCATCTATTTCGAGCGTAGAGGGGACAGGGTATGTCGGATATCGGAGTGATAGGCGTCGATGTTGGGTGTACAAGTATGTGGATATGGCCAGAGAGAGCGATACGGAAGTACCTATGACGAGCCGTCTTGACATGTTGACAGCGATTTGCAGGGACGAGCTAGAGTGAGCGAGTAAGTGAGAGTTGACACGGGAAGTGCGTAACGTTCAGTCATCACAGTGCGACACCTGGGACTATACATATATATGTATGGTACTTCCTCCAACTCACGAGGTGAGAGTAGCGGATCCTCATGTGAGTAAACTATCGCGGCCCGTCTCGGAGGACGACTCGGATCTCGGAAGACAGCCGACTGCCGTCGGCAAGTTTGACCGGGTATCGTCCGCGCTGTCTCGGCGATCATTCAGGCACGCTTCGACACTTTGGTTCACGTAGACGCTGTCGCCTTCATGCTCGAACGCCCTATGCATCGAGAGTTGAACAGACAATGCGCATATCGATTCTAGACTTTGAGGAGAGCAAGAACTAGGCCATCGTTCTATGGATTAGGAGGGAGGGAGAAGCTCGGGATCGGTTATGTCCACCATCATTCTCCCACGAGCCAAGTTGAGCACGCAATCTTATCGCAAAATGGCGATTCTGATTTTGAGCAGACTCATAGCGCTAAAGATAGATAGCGTATATACATCCATTGCTCAAGTCTGCAGTACAGGCTCATCGCTCGAATCCGATGCAGTTTGATTCGTCATGCTTACTATATCCCTTTGTAGGCCACTTGAGGAATGACAACGCAGAAGTCCAACACCAGTATTATACCGGTAGAAACCCATGTCCAGAGTGCGAGTATCCGTGTGTCTATAAGTCTTCTTCTCCATGTCGCATCTGTTGTGTGTGCTCTAAACAAGATCACGCACAGACCCCACCTTCAGGCTCGCTAGGTACATTCGTTATCGGCTCTCACAGCGACGATTCACCGATCACAGCAGAGCCATGAAAGTCTCGCACTTGACAGCTCTCGGTACTCTGTTGCTCAGCTCCAGTGCTACAGGCGAGCAGTTGGTAATCGACAACGATGATTCCGGATCTCATGGAGTTACGCATAGACAACGAATAGACCAGACGGGAAAGGGCGCAAACGACGATGGAAGGTATCGCTTTGAATGGCCAATTCAGGATGTGGCGATCATCGGAGCAGGTGTATCGTGAGTGATCTCGCCATCCCGGCATCACTCCACACACCTGCAGCATGGCCAGTCTTCAGTCTGTTGTCCCTTGCTGTATGTGCCAGTACGGTACCTCCCCGTGCACATCCCTGTATAAGCTGCATTGAGCGCGCCATTGACACTCAGCATGAAACTATTAGAGGCCTTCTGTCCTATCGAGCATTGAGTGCACAGAATTTTCGCACAATCCGCCTCTTCGAGCGCGACGATGCACCAGGCGGTAATTGGCATTACTCGGACGAGACGCCGCCGGCTGTGCCTATTGCCAGAGGGAACGACGACGATTGGTGGAAAGTTGACTTTGAGCCTTTCCCGGCAACACACGATTCGACTCGATCGACCTCCGATTGGCGGGCTGAGAAACCGAGCACTGCTTACGAGAAGGTGGAATCGCGTCTCCCATGGAAGAAGGTGTATGATCTCTCGACTGTCAGAAACGAGACGGAGCAGCGAGAGTTGAAGTCATATTTGGACAAGAAACGGATAGGTCTGAGATTACCTAAGCCGCTTTGGAAGTCACTCAAGGCGAATACGCCTGCGCCTCAACAGCAGGTATGTCACGTTGGAGCATCATCGTTCACATGATCTTCCTCCAGATGACAGATACAGCCATTATCAACTTCACTTGCGAGAAGGATAGATGCTAGCGGCCAGAGTGCAGCCGCTTACGCCCTGTGCATGTAAATTTACAGGTGCCAGGCTACCCGTGGCCGCCTGGCGTAGAATGGGCGTCCCATCATACCAAAGTATCTCGCTATCTTCGCTCTTTCGCATCATGGCTTGGCGTGTCTCCAGGAGACGCCGGCTCGAAAACTATTTTGCCTACTGACTTCCCTGGAGGCATACCAACACGAAACTCCGGGACCGATAGTCGAGAGCCCGACGTATCGTACAACACTCGTGTGGAGCGGATCTCCAAGCGCTTCGTAGATGGTCGGCACCGAGGCTGGACCCTTATCCTCCACTCGTTCGTCAGGATCGACCAAGAGCGGTACGAGGAGAAGTACTGGGAAGAGGTAAGTCACCGGCCCAGCCCAGCCTATACTGTACCTATACCCTCCGTCAATGTCCGGAAGTGAGGGTAAATGTACGTTTGTGTTTCCAGCACTTCGACGCGATAGTCATCGCCGCAGGCCGTTTCAACGTGCCCCATATCCCGTCAATACCAGGTCTGGCAGAATGGCAAGCCAGGTACCCATCGGACATCCTACATTCCAGACAGTATCGGTATCCTGAAACCACAAAGGGCAAGAACGTGATTGTTGTTGGTGCTTCCGTGAGTGGAGTGGGTTCGTGAGTGGGATCTGACGGGGGTTAGGGAGCGGCTATGGATGTGAATTGCGGGTACAGCATACAGTAGTAGAGATGGACTGAGTTTCCTGCTTCCTGCCTGATGACTGATACCATTGACTGACTGACATCCGACTTGCGTGTAGGCCAGCGCCACCGGTATATCGGTAGACATCAACCCGTACGCAAGGACCAGCTACCTGAGTATCAGAGTGAGTACACATTTATTCAATAAAGGCAGCGTTTCTGGGCATACCTAGACGTCCCTGGGCTGACTGAGTTGTCTTACATTGTCTAGGAACACAGCGACGATCCCCGTGCCCCGGTATCAAGGCAGGCTCACCTGACGACAGTTCCTGCCAACACGACATTTATCGGAGAGATCAAGTCTTTTCACCCTGTTCCTGAGGGGAAACCAATCAGCGAAGGCAAGATTGAGCTTCTCAATGGCAGCGTGAGTGAGATTCTAGAGTAGAGAAGGCGCTTCAGAAGACCACCTTCATCATCATCACATCCATGACGGATCATGGTCAGCTGATCGCCCACCCATCTATCAGATCATCACAGGCGTCGACCAATTGATCTTTGGCACAGGCTTCAGATATGCCTTCCCCTTCTTACCGCAATACCATAATACCTCTGCGGCTTCTTCAGGCAATCACCCGATCGAGACTGAGAGCGGGGAACAGCCCATCGTCACTGACGGCACGCATTTGAGATCGCTGTACCTCGACACGTTCTATATTGACCAGCCTACCATCGCTTTTCAAGGTCGTGAGTACAATATCCTTCAGGTGTATTGTTAGACCCCGGCGTGTACAGTACGTGTGTCTTCTGTTGACCAAATCTGCTCTTCAACTACAACCTATCAGAGAACGTGGGGATCCAAACTTTTGTCTATGGCAAATATGCGGGCGAAGCCATAGCTCGTGTATGGGCTGGCAAGGCTCACTTGCCCAGCCATGGCTCGATGTGGAACCATTTCTGGAACGAGGTCGAACTTCGTGGAGGGCTGCAAAAGGGATTCCAGTGGTTCAATGCTCAGCTCAACAAGCGTGAGTGAGCGAGTTGAGCTTTGTCGGCTCGAGGTCAGGCCTTCATTAGTGGGTCGTGCTGACGAGTGCGATACCGCATCAATGTATACGCGTGGTGGTGCGGTCGTTAGGGTACTTGCGGTTGTTCATTACTTGGTTGAATGATGAAGCGGTCAGAAATGGCGGCGAACTACTTGACTCCGCACCCGATGTGTAAGTCCGTCAATCCTCTTACCATTTCGACCGTTCATACGTGAAAGCTCCGTCCACACAAGACGCCTTTCCTCGACATGCGGATCATTGTGATACTGATGATGATGTAAATAATTCGATTACCGACTCGTAGTGACGAGGTCATGGACCTGTGGATGAAGGCACGACAGAACGGTCTGCTCCTTGATGTGGACCCCAATCCTGATGGGAGAAACGACCTCTCAAGCCGAGCGGGGGACATCCACGAATGGCGTCGAGCGGCCGAAGACAATTGGTGACGCAGTACTGAATATTCAGTACCTCAATCGGGCTTTCGGATGTGTTGGTACCTTACTTTCTCGATGCCAGTGCCTCTCGAAGAGATCGGAGAGTATGTAGACATGTAGACCGTTGTACTGTAGGTAGCGTGCGGCGACAGCCCCTTGTAGACATGTCCTCGAAACAGAGCATGCATCGACGAAGATCCGCTCGGCTGGCGAAGTTCGGATTCGCACAAGAATATGCGAGGTATGTAAGTAAGAATAGCATAAGTTACAGGGGTCGGTTAAGGTTACGTCTCACTTACTCGGAGCTCGACTGAAGCTCGGTCATAACATCTCGGTTTCAAAGCTCAGATTCGCTTGGCCCAGGGTGCGTTTCCCTAAGGGACCCGCCCTCGGAGATTCTTGCCGAGGCAGATAACCTTCCTCGATTGGGATTGATAGGAGATTCAAACCAAGCCGCCGCGACGCATCATTCGGTCCTCGGTTGGGTTTGCATTTGCGACCTCGTTCATGGCGACCTCGTTCATGGTAGACCGGTCATCACAGCCGGCGTACTAACTCATGCAGCTCTGAGCTTTGTTTGAACAGAATAATGCGCGTCGAATCGGCATGAGGATTGATGGGGCGGTGGAGGCAGTTCGCACTTAACCACTGACTTACGGCACCTGGAATGTACATATATAAAAGTGCTTCTCTTCCCGAAGATGCGGGATGTCTTCCTCTTCTTTTCCCAGCCATACCAGCCAGCCCCAGATTCCAAATCATACTCAGCGTACATTCTGTCTCCAAGGAGTCGAGTTCAAGTCGTTCAATAAGACAACAAGCAGTTCCTCCAACTACACGTCACAATGTCCACCAAAACCCTCTTCGCCCTCCCGGCGCCCTCAATCACCTTGGCCCTCGGCGGCCTGACCACGTCCTACGTCTTCTTCGCAAATGTCTCCGACTACCAGCGGGGTATCGTGGCTTTCTTGAACGGTCGAATGGGATCGAGTGTCAGTCAGCTTGATCAGAGGGGCCGAGTTAGGCTTTGGGCAAATTACTTCAAGAATGCAGCGGTGAGTCTGACGCCTCCTTTTGGACGTCTGTCTCCCTCGTCATGTTTGAGGGATCCAGAGCATTCATCAATTACTCGCAGAGCCTCTTTGGAGCTTGCATGATCTACACATCCGTCTAAACATCACGCAAGAACTCGTGCTGACGTGCATCCATACGCCGCCATGTTTGTTCCCCTTTGCACGCCCCTTTGCGCCCCTAAAGACATCTATCGTCAGCGCCTCGGTCGTCTCAGCCGTCCTCAACCTCTCGACTGCCTACCTACACCCTTCTTCCCATATCCGACAGCTCGCTCTGTGGTCCGGCCTCACGAGCTTGACCATCTTCCCAATCACTGTCGTCTCCGGACTTTTGACCACCAACAGCCGACTGAACGGTCTCGCCTCCGAGTCTGGCGAGAAAGAACTCGAGTTCAAGAGTGACACCGAAGCCAAGGAGCTCATCGCTGGCTGGGAGAGCAGACACCTCAGGAGAATGCCCACCTACGTTATCGCATGTGTCCTCAGCTGGACTGCCATCGTCCTTGACGGCAGGATCTAAGCCATCATCGGCTTTGTAAATATGGGAAGTCGTCCTGGCACAGAAGCACCCTCTCGAGAAGAGCGCGATCTGGATGGAGATCGCGTGCAGTGGCAAGACGTCGGGTCGAGCTCCGTTGAGATGGTCAAGAAAGGAGAAGCAAATCGTAAGACGCTCTATGATTCGTACAAACAAGCAGACATGCCAATGCAACGTAATAACTATTGCAAACCGACAAAATCTTTATCTCGAAAAGGTCGGGGAGGTACACCGTTGTGTGAGGCCGCCTTGAAAGAATCGACTGTGCCAACCTCACATACATGGTGTCTACCCGCTGTTCGCACTGGATTTTGGCCTGATCTCCCTCTGCTCGCCACGACTTTCTACCAGTTGGGCCATCGCGTTACCCTCTTCCGTTCCCAGGCTCTTGAATCCATTGACCACTCCCTCCCAATCACCATCTCCGCTCTCTTGGCTAAGCTTGAACCGTCCCTCAATCCTGTCAATCTTGATCTCTATACCAATGATGGCCTTCTTGAGCAGATCGACATATTTGCTAGGCGCATCGGACACTTTCCACGTTCGCTCATCCGTTTTGCCTTGCTTGTCAAGATCTCGACGTTCGTTCTGCTCAGACAGCTCTTCGACTTGTTTCTGCAGGAAAACGGATGTCTGAGGGTCGGACGAACTATGATAGATCCGCGCTTTACCGTACACCTGTACGGCGGCATAGTCCCATGTTGGCACGACTTTACCGTCTTTCGGCTTCGTGTCCACATAGTACTTCGGGGTGATGTAGGAATGCGTGTTGGAAGTGAACAGAACCAAGACCTCCTCTTCTAAGGTGTCCGTGCTGGATTCGGACAGAGCGTCGATGATAGCCTTGGCGTGGGGGTTGGCACGGGCGATATGGGCACGCAAGACGCCCTTGTCTTCCCCGTCATCGCTGATTTCCCCGCCTACGGAATCGATGATGAACGGTGCATGGGTGGTCTGCAATTTCGCGTACTTTAGGTGCGCGATCGAGGTCGTGAATTGTCCCAAGGGGTTTTCGCGTATGAAGGCTTGAAGTGTAGGGATGTCAAGCTCGGCATGGACTGGGCGGATGTACATCGTTGCAGTGAGTATCAAAGGGTAATGCTCTACGACGTGTGAGCAGGTGGGACAACCAAATCACGGGTCGATGGATGTCCTAGATGATAGCCGTCTTTGAGAATGTTCAATAGCGCCAACGTGCGACTAGTATGAGAATGATATGAAGGAGAAGATCACAGACCAGAACCAGACATCTCAACAGTCGAGTCGCATTTGCACGATATATGACTGGCCAAAGATAGACCATCGACTCGCGGCTAGCTGCCGCCTTGGCGCGATTAAGCGAGTGATGGGTGCATGATTTTGCCGAAGTCGCCTAAAAGTGTCATCATCCGTGTAGTAAAAAACAGCCACTTCACTAGAGCTTCAGAAAGGTCCAAGAGGCGTCCAAGAGGCGTGTCTGCCCTACCTGGAGGATGTGAGAAGTATGGCGTGTACAGGTACGGGTGATGTAGCGGAGATAACCCGCATACATCACGCACTGGCCAGAAGGATTAAGCGCTGGTTTCATATATCATCGAGTCCTGCTTGTGGTGCTATATGTCTGTCCGACGCCATCTTCATTACCGACCAGTAACTTATGGGATAAGTCGCAGTGAGCTAAAATTTCGTCTCAAGTTGAGTCATTTGCTTCGGTATAGAGTAGGCTCGTCCGAGCAAGACATCGTCACAATCGCCTCCTCACCGTCCAGCTTAACTGGACTTGTAATATATACAGCACGTGTTGTAGGAAACCTGCTGAGCGCTTCGGTTCTGGACACAACCACAACCATGCAACAAGACAGCGTGAGGACGCCATAGGCCAGCGCGCTAACAGCAATCGAACTACTGCCGCTACCTTGCCAATGAACACATCTCTTCTTCCATTCGGAACCATAAGGTGATCATGGAGCTCATTCTCCGTCGGATCACCAGATACGCGGTACTGGAAATAAGCTGTCTCGGGACCAAATATATTTAGGCACGATAGCGAAGGGGTCGTCCGGATAGCGAGCCGACACAAAAGTTCCTTTTGTTCGACATGTCCTCCAAGCAACACGCCGTTGCCCGTCTTGTCCCCCCGGGTTTCACTACGCCACCACTTTTTCTTGGTGGTCCGTGCGCTCCTCCGCAGTCACCATCCATGCGGACTTGAGAGACTAGAGGCGACGAAAAAGAGAGGCACTGAGCAAAGAGCAAGCACAGCCGTCGTTGGGTCGTTCCACGTCGGCACCCGAGGCACGTTGAGTGATTGAAGCTAAACTTGCAATGCTTTCGCTTTCCGATTTGTAAGGAGTATGAATTGCCGTAATCACCAGATATATGGGCGCTTATATTGGTAGACAGGCATCCTTTCCCTCTCTTCTCCCATGCTGTTCTCTCTCTATCTTCTGTAGATCTAGTCGTGATCAGATTGCGAACCGTAAGTATGCGATATAAGCTTAAATAGAACGTTATCATCATGAAGCACGCAGCCTGTCAACGATATTATCGTTCTTACCGTTTGGTTCTGTTTTTTTCTTGTTTACCTTGTTGATCCCGTTCTTCGCACAGCCGTTAGCCGACGACAAACAGCCTGTTGAGACCGGACTGTGCATACGCCGGCAGCCGACTGCCAAGGCTTCTCTACAACATCATAGACAAAGCCGCGAGCTCCCCATCCTGTGTATACGGACGAGACTCGATCACTCTCGCATGTCACCCGTCTCATCGACATCTACCGGTCAAGTCGGTAGTGACAACAATACCGGCTACCAAGAAGGATCTCTGAGAGATCACGGGCACGGCTATGAGCCCATCCCCTCGCAATCTCAACTTCAATCTCAGTCAGAATCAGAATCTCCATCTTATCACCCTGAGGGTGGAAGTATTCAGGATGAGCGATTTTACGAAAGCGGGGACCGTGGTACCGGTAACACTCCTATACGAGGACCTGTCAAAAGGCCGAGACAAGCGTGCGTGCATTACTTCGCTGACAGAATCTCGGCCGACACCTGTAATACCGCCCAACGTCATCCGGTCAAAGGCATGACGAGCGAAGTAGTAGAGAAGGTAGCTGAGCTGATGACTCCTGGGCATCTTTCTTATATACAGGTGCACCAACTGCCGAGCACTCAAAGTAGGTGCACTCGCCCAAGAACTGTCTTCTTACAGATGCTACCCATTTTAGACACTCACTGGAGACGATTCGATTTATCACAGACGCGATGCTTGCCTTACGGAGGCGGGTCGATGAAGTCTAAGGACACTTGTAGCAGATGTGCTAAATACGGGCTGAAGTGTGATTACGAGCGGAAGTTGAGGGGAAAGTGAGTCTTCTCAGCTTCATCTGTTGGGCATCACGGTCGCGATCTAATACGACGGCTTGTGCTGACACCTTCCCCCTGATCACTATCAGAGCGAACGATGCAGACGACCATGTTGCTGCACCCGACGAGAAACGATCTAGCTCTACATTCTCTGCCTCGGGTAGCTCGCCGCGCAGAACGAACACGGCCGACTATCGTCCACATTGGCGTGTCGACGAGGTAGAGGAGCGGTCTCGACGGCATCAGCGTCCGGCGGACAAGTACGGCCAGAGGATGGACAGGAATGACCGGATGGGGTTATCTATGGCAGCCAATGTACATGAGCCCGGGCCTTCGTGTGAGTCAAGGCAACTTCTGTCTTCTTTCCTCCTCCGAATCAGATCCAGCTATGCTTCCGGCCTATGAGGTTATTCTCACTCATCACTATTCTGGTAGCATGGGCTGCGCCGCCTCAGATCGATATCAAGCCTCTGCCAGGTCTCGCACCGCAAATGATATCATATCAAAGCCAAGAACACTCCAGACCGAGCGACGGGACTCAATTACCGACAGGCTTGTTCAACAGTGGTCAGCCACCGACGTTCTTCGATGTGGGCAACCGCACGCACTCGATGGGCAGCTCTGCTGTGCCGACCTATGTTACTCCTCAAGATCAACCCAGCAGTCAACCCTTCAGCCAGCAGGTACCCTTAAGACAGGAGTCCGCTACCTACGGCCAGCCTATGCATGATCGAGCTCGAAAGCCCTCGCGGCCCATAGACCACACGACCCACGAATCCATGCCGTCGTATCATCAAACGCCTTCCGTGACGAACTCTTCCACTCGTTCTTCTATCAAAGACCCCAGGGCGCATGTGCCTTCGACATATCCACCGGCCGGCGGCACATATGTGCGGTCCCGTAAAACCGAGATATCCACGTTGATCACGGACCATCTCGATCCGCATCTGGGTAGAGGCGACTCGCGGTCCCCGTCGCCTGTCCAGGTTCGAAGGAACTCGACCTATGATCATCCAACAAGCAGCACCCGCTCATCACGTGTACAAAGCCGTACCAGCCTTGCTACTGATCCTGGTTCGACCCGAAACCCTTCCGTTAGGCGATTCAGCAACGTTCCGGCAAGAGTGACCGTTCATCCCATCGACTTGGGTATGGTGAGCGAGCCAGAAGCTCGTTACCTCTTCAATCAGTGAGCAGCCCATCGAAACTTTTTTGGCCTGAGGTCTACTAATCAAGGTCTACGCTACAAGGTTCTTCTCGCACCTCAGCGACATCATTGCCTGCTTTGACCCAAAATACACAACGTATGAGCGAGTCCGATCATCTCCCTCGCTTTTCACAGCTATGCTGTTCGCGTCGGCCAGATTCTTCCGCCCGGACCTCTCTCCTACTTTGCGATCGCACGCTGAAGTGCTAGTCAACCGAGCGGTCACCGAAGGGCTATTCGATCTGCCCACCATTCAGGCCCTGCTAGTTCTGGCCTACTGGAAGTTGCCGAAGGACGGCACCGCATACATCAAACTGGGTATAGCGATTAGGGGAGCTTGTCAACTGAGGTTGTGGAAAAAGAGAACCGGTCCTCTACCCCAGAACGAAGAAGAGGCGCGAGCGGTGCTGGACCGCGAGCGGACATGGATGTGTGAGTCTCTTAAGCTGTGACACGTGTATGATCGGATCCAAAGCTGAGGATCTGTATCCTCTGGGCATGCATATCATGATCTTAGCTCTTGTCGGTGAGTGCATTCCCTATGTCAGCTATTTTTTCTGATGGACGTCAGCTGATCAACGGAGTACTCACATTAGGCATGGACCGGGCATACAGTCACATCTTCGAACAGCCTGTCATGGTACCCAACTCAGAACTCCAGTTGACCGATGGCGAAACATGGGCCTTCGAGCACGAGCACTTGAATATCACTGTCGATTGGTATCTGGCGTGGCATGCTTGGTAAGTCCCATTTCTGCTTAATCTCATGGTCGTGCGAGTCGTATGCAGCGACGTATGATCGACCGCAAGTGAACCTTCCGACTAACCACTCTGTGACCAATTCACTTTATAGCATACATGCGCCCATGGATAGTGTACCCATGCAACGAGTCGACAATGACGATGAAAGCAGCCAACCGCCCAGCAACGATGCGATCTCCCCCGAGGTATATCTACTGTCATCCACAAATAAGTGGGCCAACGGGCCTTACCTGTCCGAGTGTCATGGGCGTATGGCATACATCATCACCACTATGATGATCTTGAATATCCGAAGCGTGACCGTACAGATGAACCCCAACGAGAAGACGATCGACGACCTAATCTGTTGTGCAGAAGATCTGGCGGATAGATTGGCCGTGTTGGCTGATCTCGGTGTATTACCTTACTGGTCCGAAACAGGCGGAGCTGGTATTTCGCTGTCCGGATCATTGCTCTATAAGGTGAGTAAAAGCGCCGAGAACAGCTGTTTCGAACTCTCCTGACCTACACTGCAAGTCCGTGGGGTGACAATGCCAGACGGGGATGGGTTTTCCATTTGCAGCCAGACTTCTGACATATGCTATGCTGTATCTACAGTCGCGAACGCAGATCAATAACACGCAAATCGACAGAATCATCATCCTTCTCCAGAGGTTCATCCAGATCTGCAACACCCCGTTCGACGAAGAAGAGGATCATGCTCTGCACTACATCCAGCGTTTCTACAGGCGGCTGATCCCTGTCTTCCAGGACCTGCAGAGGGGCAACAAGGAATCTGAGCAGGTTCAACAGCATGTGCCACCTGTGAGTTAACACGAGAGATCAAAGCAGACCAGTCAACTGACATGAGGCGGCTCCGGCTGGCCCTTCTTACCTCGTACAGAATCCGATGGTCTTCACTCAACAGCAGACGTCTGTATCAGCTCCATGGGATCAGCTGATGGGCGTCTCGTCCACGGTAGATCCGCAATGGACAATGCTGTGGGGCTTCGACATGAGCTCTCTGCCGGCTCAGAACGGGACCGGGATCAACACCAACGACTGTAGCAACAATCTCGGGCACGTTTTGGACACCAATTCATTCGCTCACGATGGTGCTGCGCAGAGTCTGGGGTCGGATGTAAATTATGGATCGGGTCAAGGAGGGAATCCCGCCATACCACTGTTCATGCCGATGTCAAACCTGCCCACCCATTAGGACCTGCCGCCAATCTACATAGCTTGTTCCTCTCGGGTACATCATTGTCAGTCAAACATGATGTCAAAGATGTTGTCAGTACCTCCAATATAGAATCAAATATATAATAGCATCTACACTGCTCTTCTGGTGTGCTTTAGGCACTTAGACAGGTATGCTGTGTAGATCGTTGTCTTACGAAGTAGAATTAGACACATACAAGGCACAATGCATGTTACAGGGAGGACAAATCGTCCCGAAGCGCATGTGTGACTGAAGATACAATCTCTATGGGTTGGTACAATACAATGTAGTGAATATGATACGATGAGGACATGCGGGGGTCGCGTGAATTCATTGATTCGTTGTCGAAACTAAGCTCGTTACGGATTATGAAGAGGCATGAAGGGGATGAGCTATATCTGATCGTAGATCACCAGTCTCTTCGGAGTCCTAAAAGAAAGAGAACAAAGAGTGTCAGCACGGGAGATGCCCGTTATCTATGACAGCTAGCCTGGAATCTTCGCCCGCCTCACCGACCGATCAATGGCCTTTGAAACAGCCCAAGCAGCAACAATAACCTGGTCACTGACTGTTCAAGGACGTGTAGGGATCTTCCACCAATCATTATACTCAACACCGGAGCTAGAGCCTGCTCTTAATTCTGACTTTGGACGTCGATTTCTCACCTGAAGTCAATCCCTTGTTCCCATTCGATCCTGTCCCGTTGCTCCCACCGGGTCCGGTGGTGTTGCCGCTTGATTTGCCTGGGCTTGAGGCCAGTGCGAGTTGAGCCTGTTCATGCGCTGATGCGAGGGAGATATTGGACGGCGAGGTGTGGATCGCCCTGAGGCGTGATTGGCGACCCGCCATTGGTTCGAGCTATGACCAGATCCATGTGCAAAGGGACTTGTGTCAGTCAACGGTCTATAATGGGTCAAGCGGCAGAGCGAGCAAGCCACTACTCACACGCTTCTTGATCTCCCGAAGAGCCTTGGTGGTAGGTCTCCAATTCAGAATTCCCTCTTTCAGGTCCTTTAGTTCGGTGGGGAAGAGATCCTTGACTTCGGGCGAATCGACTAGAGCTCGCATGATCCAGGGCAACTCAAAGTCGTTCTTCGCGTCTCTTGCGGAGAAACTTTCGACTTCCAGCGGCGGAATTGGGTGTCTTGCTGGTCCTGCATGGAACAGGTATTCGACTGCTAATGAGTAGCAAGAGAGCTCCTCGTAAGGCGTGGAATGGCCAACACCTGGATGAGCACATGAAGACATCAGTAAGTTTTACACAGATATCGCCCAAATGACTTACCTGTCAGACTGCCTGCAGTGGCTTCGCTGAGATGCTCGACAAGCCGTTGATCGTCGATGCCCGCATTGCGAAGCATGAATGTAAAACAGAGCAAATTTGTCATGAAATCGGATTGGGTGTACGAGGCACCATCGACATACAATGCTCGAAGAAGCAATGGATGGGTGGCTGTGCTGAACGAGGCTCCGTAAATGGGGACCTATCGGTGATGAGAGTGACGATGGGAATATCAGCGTCTTCCATACGGATCGTGGACTGGTCCGATGGGTGAGAGGAAGCCCCACTTACAACCTGATCGTTGAGGGAGGCTAGCAGAAGGACCCTAACTTCATTCTCAAGAATCATCGACAATGCCTTTTGATAAGCTTGACTGACCGCGGAAGCGGAATCTTGGAATTCGAACAATTCTCTCGCAGCGGCGTTTTCGAACCACTGAAGATACGGTTGAATCACCGAGGAAGTGCTGATCGAGTACAACGGGCCAAGGTGGACGCCGCACATGGCTAGCATCGCGACTTTCTGATGACCGCCTTCCGACCCCTGGAGGTGCACGGAGGCTCCTCTTCTCCCTCGACGAGGCTCGTCCGGGACGACACCGATCGGGCCGAACGCCCATTCGCACCTTGCGACGGCTTCGGCATTCTCAGAGGTCCTAATGTGGCCTTGAGCAATCATGCGGGAAATCAAGTGAGTCGTGACGATACAGCCCTGAGAGTGGGCCGCGAAGAAGATGGCGTCGGCTCTACGGAGGTCGTTGATCCAAGCGGGGTTGCTAAGGTACGCCTTGTATAGGCTACGAAGAAACACCGTCAATTATTGGGATCATGAGCTGCTGGTGAGAAGGCATTCCGGTCACTCACCGGTCAACCCTTGACTCTATGGTTCCTTCTCCTTCTAGTGGCATCAGGGTGAGGCGAAGATCGTCGACCCCCTTGTCTTGAAAGAACTGTTTCACAGCTTGACCCATCATATTGGCGAATTTGACGGATGTGCCCGTAGGCTCGCCGATGACACTGTTGAGCATTTTGGCGGGAAACCTAAAGACCGGTGGTCGAATATTAGTCAGCCTGCAGTCACGTATGACGCCTGACGGCCGGAGCATAACGCACCATCCGTGTACACCAATCACGACGACCCGCTTGACATGTTTCCATCCGTCGTCTGGGGTACCTGCACCCAGACCAATACGCCTCGGTAGCTCTGATCCAACGTTTCTTCCTTCCTTCCTCCCTCTTGTCTCCGCCTCAGCTTCGCGTATTGTTTGTGGGGTGACTTGTGGGCTATCACCAGCTCCACCGTATACGTAGCTGCCTACTGCACCTAACGCTTTCCATGCCAAGCCAGTGGTGGCGGCCGTTATTCCACCTTGAGTAGGCGGTGCTGCGGTCTCGGACATCGGAGGTATTGGGAGAAGTGAGCGAGGCGGGCGATCAAACGTGTCAGCGAAGGTGGGCAAAACGAGATTTGGCTGACTTGAGGGCGGTTGCGGTGGAGGTGGCAAAGCGGAACCAGAGCTCTTTGAAGCCGAAGTACCTAGTCGAGGTTGATCAAGTGACGATCGCGCCTGTGGGGAAACAGACATAGTTGCTAGTGATCCATTAGATATGATCGACGCGTTCGATAAACGCTTCTTCGGCTTCACATCGAGATTCTGAGAGGCCTTGGGAGTGACGCTCCGGATAGACTCGGCAGCTACTTTCACGTCTCGGCCTTTCAGGGCCGCTTGGGGTGCTAGTGTACGTCCGGCTGGCTTTGACGGGTCGACTGCTGTAGGGAAGTCGGGATCAGACGAGAAGTCCATAATTTCTTCTCCATGATGTGTTGCGTCAGCGCTATTCTTCCCGTCCGTTTCAGTAGTATTGACGGATCCGGCTACGACCTTCTTCTGACTCGCTTTGAAGGCGAGATAATTGAGCCACCCGGTTGTAGACGGCCGTCGATCAGAACTTTGAGGGGGAGACACGCTCTGAGAGGGCGTTGAGGATGACATGGTTCCAGCCGTTTCTGGCACGGCAGCGGCCCTGACAGTCACATCATTGTCGGCTTGAGGCGGTTCGAGATGAACCGGTTTCTGATCCTCATTCGGGGCCGAGGGTTCTACTACGGTACGTCCAGGTGTTGGGACTTGTGCCAAAGATTTAGGTGGTCGTGTTTCCGGAACAATGAATGAATATAGGTATGATGACCATGGCTGAGAGGGACCCTCCGCATGATTCTGACCCTTCGCGTCAATGTCCTCGGGGAGCCTTTCCGAACGATCCTCCTCAGGGGCCACTTCGGAAGCGAGCAGAGGCTGAGGGGCGTCAATGACCACAGGCTCAGCTGTTTGTTCACCAGGTTGAGTCGAAGCGGTCTGATGTACTTGAGGCCGTGCGGGGTCCTTTTCTGCTTGTTCCATGACGCTAGACGGCTTCGATTCCCCTCGCCACCCTAGATAGCCTTTCCACCCTTTAGACGCTATGCCCGGTTTGCTTGAGGTGGCCGAGTTCGATTCCGCGCGTGAGGTCACCCTAGATAGATCTTCCGAAGGGGTGCCGGCGGCAAGTGCCGGTTCTGAAGAAGTGTCCGCACGCCCCGCTGTCTGTAAAGATCTGGGTTCGGCATTGTCGACGGATACAGGCTGTGAGGGTTCTGTGGGATGAGGGTCATCTGGAGGAATGGGCGTTGAAACCGGAGACTCTTTGAGCTGGTCGGTTGGGACGCCTTTGATTGGCACTGATTGCAATGGTGGGTGATATGATCTGCCAAACCACCCTCTGCCCACTGGAGCGGGCGTCGGAGCCGGAACGTTGGCTGAAGCATCATTTAGACGCATCGATTCAGGTTGTGACGGTGATTTTGCTTGATCAGGCGGTTTGAGTGAATTGTCAAGTAATGCATCGCCTCCAATGCTATCCGATGAGGCTTGATTGTCTGATCGCGGATGGCCCTGCTGTTGGTCTAATGAAGGCGCATCATCCGAATCCGGTTTCGACAGATATGCTGGGGTGATATCGCCATTGTCAACCGGTTCCTTAGCCTTGCCCTTCCCCTTGTCTCTGTTGATGGATGGCGAACGAGGGAAAGAAGGCGTTGGAGAAGTCCATCTGAGCCATGAACTCGATGACTTTGGATTGATCATTCTTCTGCTTGTGGTCTGAGCGGAAGCACCTGTGTCCGCCTGTGATGTTGACGATTCCGAAGAGTTGTTGGGACGCTGGGACGAGGACAACGACGCCGGCTGATCGACATTCGACGTTGAAGGGCCAGCGATAGGTTCAGGCGAGTCTGAGATACGACTTCTTTCACGTCTGTCCTCGTCCTCCTCCATCACACTTTGGGTGTCATCGGTCGGACTCCGCAGGCCCGAAGCGGTCCTCGATGTTTTGACGGTCCTGACAGTCGCAGAACTACTTCGTCTACTCCTTAATCCCATCTGCTTTCCGCCCAAGTCCCCGTCCAACTGCTTGGACAGGGTATCTTCACTCAACGCATGAGGTCGTGCGGAGTCACCTTGAGCGAAGACGAAAGAAAGCTGCGTATTAGGGTTCGACGGCCGACGGGTCAAGGAGGGTATCCTGAGTGAAGCGGGGGCACGTCGTGATGTGATGGAAGATTTGCGGGAACGAGATGGAGTCAGATTCGACATGATGGCAAGAAACCGCGACTTGATACCACGACAATGTCAGTGGCTATGGCATCTCCACGTATGTGGTCGAGATCAGAGCCGGAATGCAGTATGGCCTTGTCTAAGTAGATGACAGTACGAGGTCGAAAGAGAGAAGAGAGGGAGACGTTGAGTGGCCGGCGACACGAAGAGTTGCAGCAGTTGCAGCGTGCACAAAGCGAAGCTGGTGACGTGAATAGCCGGAGCCGCGGTGTTGATGGATGGCGATCGCCGCCGAGAGCACGTGTTCCCGAAACTTGTTCCACCGTGCGAAAGAAGAACTTGTACCAAACAGCCGGAATCACGGTTAAACCCGTCCATTGCCCTGGAATCTCGCCTTCTTGCCTTCTCCTTCTTTTTCTTCCCCATGACGCACTAACTCCTGTGCTAATGCGGCGAAAACCTACGTCCAGAGTTGCAGGTCCTGATGTTCTCGAGGGTAGTGAGGTTGGCTGGAATTTTAAAGCTTTATGCTTGCTGCCACTGACGTTAGATATCGTCATTTTTGGGGGGAAGGAATGGAACAGCACGCTATGCACAGTAACAGAGGCACGAGCATTAAGTCATCCGTCAATTCGCACGAGAAGTAGACATTTGCTGCTGAATATCCGGAAGCTTGACCTTACTGTGCACTTCGTGCGGACTATGGGCCTTGATTTATCTGCACTGGGCAGTCGTAAGCACGAGAGAGTTAGGTCAGCATATGAACTGTAAAGACCGTTGACCAGGACCTTGATTCGCGTAATGTCAAGTTCACAGATGCCTTAGGGAGGACAAAAAAGCGAACCGCAATTGCCGCCAAATACTTTCGTACTATAAGCATCGTCGCCAAGCGATTCTCTTACAACCCTCTTCTTCGCGCTCGACCAAAATTTGCCGGAATCATCGACTGCTTATCGCCATTAACTCAAAGACCGATCTGTCTAGAAAACACATTACATAGACATCAAATATGGGAGTCCGCAACCCACTCTCCGAAGTTCAGTTTACCTATATGGCGAAGGATTCCAAAAAGAGAGGCCTGTTCGCTGATATCAAGAAAGACCTGATAGCTACCGTCGTAAGTCCTTCCTAGATATCTCTTTCGCTCACAAGCCGGACCCTCTCCAGTTGAGCTGCTGACAGTGATGACCGATCTACAGGGGGAGCTGATAGGTACGGTGATGTTTCTCCTCTTCACCCTTGGTGTAAGTTCTCCGTATATTATGCACGCAATAAGGCGCGTTTCCCTTTGTCCATCGAGCTTTCCCAGCGGGCTTATCGACATGTCAATGACATTGCATTGTCGTCCGCAGTGTATACAGACTGTAAAGGGGTATCAGGCGATGGGTCAAAGTACGGGTCAGGACCAAGCCACAACTTCGTCACCTAGCGCCGAAGCAGCTTTGGCTTTAGTGGTGAGTTGGCTTTTGTCATGACCCATTGCTCTGCCTCGTGTCTTTGTAACTCGCGTGGAGGTGTCGAGTCTAACACTTCCACTCGCTTCAGGCATTCTTCTACTCTGCTTTCGCCTTTGGGATGGGGCTTTTCGCCACTTCAACGATCTTCTATAGGTTCACTGGATCAATTTTCAATCCTTCTGTCACTCTCGCATTGTTCCTCATAGGGGCAATCAGACCTGTCCGGTTCGTCCGTGAGTGTCCCGTTCCCCTATCAGGAGGCTGCTTCTGCTGGACCGAACGTGAACTTGTACTTTGGCTGACCCACACTACTGTAGTCGTGTCAGCCGCCCAGATGTTAGGCTCGATAATTGCTTGCGCCATTCTCGTTGGCCTGAGTCCGATGGAGCTCGATGTCGGCGTCGAGCTGCAAAATGGTACAAGTCGTACCAAGGGACTTTTCATTGAGGCATTCTCAACAGCTGCTCTGATCCTCAGTGTGCTGATGTTGGCAGCGGGTGGGTTAAATTTCGCTTCTTTCGGTAACTTAACCCAACGAACAACCCTACAGTGGTAAAGTGGATCCTATCACTAACCGTTGCATGTGAATATTGGCAGAGAAGCACCTTCTCACACCGTTTGCACCGCTCGGTTTTGGCTTCACGCTCTTCATTATCGTGCTGTATGCTGCGCCTTTCACCGGCGGGGCAGTCAAGTAAGTGTATGAAATAAAAGCCTTCGTTTCCAACTCCTTGCGTGATGCAGGGCTGACACTGCCATGTTCCTCGTCCAGTACTGCTCGAGCCTTTGGACCAGCATGTTTCTCGGGGTTTCCTGACCATCACTGGATATATTGTATGTATCATCCGGTGGTTGTCAGACGTCACTAGCGGTCTCATGTCCCGAATTTCGGAACGCAGGATAGTGGCAATTCCTGACGCGACCGTCGTGTATTGCAGGGCTCGGACCAACGATGGGGTCTCTCCTTGCAACAGGCACATACATATGCCTCAAGGCCGTTCACTACTGGTGAGTCCATGTCGCTTCTCTAATTGATTGGTCACCGAGTCACGGGAGCTGACCTATGATGGTCACCATACAGGAAGATCACTCCAGGGCAAGACTCAACAGGCGAGACCGCTGATCCAGGTACGATTGAGGTGAATCAACGAGCCTCAGATCGAGATCGTGATCCCAGGCGAGGATCAACCTTTTCGACTACTCAGGACAGCGTCAATAACCTGGTCTAAGAATTTACATCGTATCCGACGTACCTTACATTGGAGGACGACGACCACAATTGCGAATGATGAGGTACCGCACAATCTCAGCGAAAGTCGCTGCCCTTCGTACAAGACACACAATAAAGGACACTCACGAAAGATCAATCTGGCGAAAGTAACCCAGTGTCGCTAATCACGCACAACCACATAGACAATAGAGTATAGACTATAGAGTGTAAAACATGGATTCTCACATTACGAATAGGCTTACCAAGAGCCTTTTGAAGTGACACAAAGACTGTTCCGAGCCTCGCATCCTTGCAAAACGAGAAGAGCAATGCTTGAACCGGCAGGAGAGTGGACATGTCATTCAAGACAAGAAAATACATGCGGAAAGATTCTATCGATCTAAAATATATGTAATCTATGTATTCTAAGACTTACGCCTCTGCATGCACAGTCTCCGGCTTCTTCTGGTCATCGAACGCCTCTACGAGGCCCGGAAGCTGGGCTGCCTTCTCCTTTCGCATCTTCTCTGCCTCCTTGACAGTGGTGAAGATGCTCGACGACCGAATGAACACAGTGTCGATCTCTTCCACGGACAGCCCGGTGGTCTCTGGGTAGAAAAAGTAGACTGATGGGATGATCGAGAACGCGACGATGGCCCAAACAAGGTAGAACCTCCAGCCGATCGAACTGAAGCCGATAGGCGTGGTCAAAGCGACGGTGAAAGCGGCGATCCAGTGAACGGAAGTGGAGATACCAGAAGCGGGCGCTCGGTACCTGGTGGGGATTACTTCTTGACTGTACAAGAAGTTGATACCCAGGAAACCGATAGGGTAGAAGGCGACATAGATGAAGGCAAATGCGATGGCGACGTAGGCGGGCACGAGGTTGTCATCGGTGACCTGAGATCCGCAGATAGCAAGAGAGAACTAACCAAAGCAATACCACCGCGGGTCAGTGAAATGTGCTGAAAGAGTCTAATTGAGCTCCTCACTCACCATACAGACAGTCATACCCGCTCCAGCGATCAACAGAAGCTTTCGTCTACCCGCCATCTCGATGGTGAAGAAGGGGATGAAACAGCAAATAAATTTGAACGTCAAGTCGGTCGCTCCGAGAATTTTTGACAGGTCGTGAGAGAGACCGATGGCGGAGAAGAGAGTCTCGGAGTAGTAAGTGATCAAAGCGGAACCGGACATCTGAGAGAAAGCTTGAGTGGCTGCCGCCAGGATCATTCGGTATCGCATCTTGTCGTGACCTTGCTTGAAGATGTTCAGGAAAGAGGCGGATTCGGCCATATGTTCGTTGAGGTTGCAGATACTGTCAAGTACAACCTCGACGTGCTCGCTGGTCGGTTCGACATCGTCCACGATGGCGAGTACTTGTCGAGCACCATCAATATCACCTTTCAGGGCCAGCCATCGTGGTGACTCGGGGAAGGTGAAAGTGGAGCAGGCAACAACGAGGGCGAGAATGCCAGTGGTCATGCTGTGACAAGTACCAGTCAGCCATGGCTGGATCGGTCATCTCGTCAACGGCGCCACGACTCACCAGGGAAGTCTCCATTGCCACGACATGTCGGTGTCGATCTTGGAGAAGCCAAAGGTCAACCAGGAGGCTATGGCGATACCTCCGGCAATACAGATACCGTCGACGATGACATGGTGACCTCGCTTGTGGACCTTGCTGGTTTCCGATTGCCATACCGGGACGGTCGACGACATCATACCGAGACCCGCACCGAGAACGACTGATTGACTTGTTAGCGTCCAATATACCTAACCAAAACTTATGCAGACTCACTTCTAGATACCAGCAACTGAGCCAAGGTGAAAGCCGAACATTGCAGAATGGTACCAGCTAGAGCAATCAGAGATCCAAGGAAGGTCGTCCTCCTTCTGCCCAGTCTGTTTCCCAGGTAGATACAAGACAGACATCCGACAGCGGCACCCAGATTGAGCGTCGATACGGTAGTGCCCTGAATGAGTGAATTGTGGCTTTTCACAGCGCCAGTGGTCGTAGTGGTGTCGATCTGCTCGAACAGCGTGTAGAACGACTCGTATCGGGTCACTCCACCGAGGAACGAGAGGGAGAAACCCATCGCCAAGAAGGAAGGGATGACCACACAGAAGTTCATTGCGTTTTGCAGCGGTTCGCCCCGCATATTGAGGAAGACCATGGTGGCAACAAATGAATTGATGAGGCTGTTGTATGTCAAATGAGGTGAGAATGAAAAGTAGAAGAACGAACTCGGGACTACGAGCGATTGGGAACAACCTCTTCTGGCTTTGAGTCGTTCTTCAAGTAGGTTTTTTTTTCCCCCTCTGATTAGCATTTCGATGCTCCATGGAGCCCTCCCTGAGTCTTTGTCATCTCGACAAGGCCCCAAATTGCAGCATTGTTGCTCGCCATGAGACGCCTCTTTCTGCAGAACAACAGGGTACCCCGCATTGTATCGGTCGTGACATCCGGCGTAAGTACAATTTTCGGTATGTCATTGGTGGAAAAACATTTGGGTTCTATTCTCGATACGCCAAGATGAGGGTCAGCGATTGCGGACGTAAGGGTTGTCCCTCGGAGCCCTGAAGCGGCATCGTCCAAAACCGCGTGTTTCGATTGTCCGATCGAGCCAGTCCGGGACCTCAGCCGAAGGCCTTCGGCAATGCGCGTGCTTATGGCGCTTTGTGCTCGCTTACCTGGAGCACATTCCTCACCTTACAGCCTCCTGGCTGCGACCGACAATACGGAAAATGATGTCTGCCATAAAAATTAGCGCCAGGGTTGGGAGGAAATTAAGAACCCCGTCCCGCCCGCGGAGCTCAGCCCGGTAATCTACTATTCTCGGCTTCTTCGTGCGTGCCTACCGTTGGGCGGCTACACTGCCGCTGTTCTCGGCGAATGAGACAAGCGGTGAATGATAACGATACCCAATAAGAAATAATAAATACCCATGCATGACGTCTCGAGCTGTGAGACCTCCACTTTCAGTGACGTTTATTTGTAGCATGGACGCGTATCCTAAGGTCCTTCAGTCATCGATGCAGAACAGCTTATATGGCGAGGACCAGATGCACGCATGCGATCGAGATATCAGACGAGTACCTGCTGCCAAAGAACCCAGCTACTCGCTGTCACCATGGATCCGTCAATTCAGCCCCCGCGAGAGCCAAACTTTGCTCTATACCAGAAAGAATGCTTTCTTCTATCGCAACAGGGTAGTCACCCCGACTTCTCCACCAGGCCTGACAGACTCGAGGAGCTAGCGAAGGAGAAGCTCAGCCAGGGCGGATGGTTGTATGCATCTTGTAATGCGGGAATCGGATGGACTGATCGGGCAAACCGGGAAGGTACGCCTGCACTGGAGCTGTCAAGAGAGGCTGAGACTTAGCTAACGCGAGGAGCTCTCGTGCAGCTTTTTACAAGTAAGCCCCCGGGGTGTGCAAAGCCAAAGCCCTTACTAACGGTCCAATAGATACCGTATCGTCCCACGCATGGCTGTCGATACCACTGCGCGTGACACGACAACCGAGCTGTTCGGACACAAAATCAATGCACCTGTGCTGTTTGCGCCTATCGGAATCAACAAGATCTACCACCCGGTGAGATTGCCTATTTTGAGTTAATGCCGGAGGACCCCGCTGACGGACCAATGATATAGAAAGGGGAGCTTAATGCAGCCAAAGTAGCGGGTGAACTGAAGATACCCTATTGCTTGTCCACTGCGGGCAGTCAGCCGATCGAGGATGTCGCCAAGGTCAATGGCGATGGGCCAAGATTCTTCCAGCTGTACTGTCCTCATGACGAGGAGCTCGAAGACAGTCTCCTTCAAAGGGCTTGGGTAGGTCAGATCATGAGTGTGAATACGGGAACATGCTCATTATTTTTCACAGGACAGTGGTTTCGATGTATGGTATGCTGAGATCCACACTGAGCTGCTGCAGTGGTATACTAATGGCTGTTGATCGTTCCAGTATCATGACACTGGACACTTGGCAGTTGGCTTGGTACGTGACATGCATGGTCAAAATTACGCAGGTACTGACTCTGAATCAGGCGCCACGAGGATATCTCCCAGTCAAACTACGCGTTCTACCGAGGTGAGCGTCGCCTAGCGGACTCGGTCTGAGCAAGATCCGATTTTGACACATGTTGCTCTTCAGGTATCGGCGCGGAAATCGGACTCTCCGATCCTGTGTTCAAGAAGCGAATTCAAGAGGCTGGGCTGGATCCGAACAATGCGGACGACATGCCAAAAATCGGAGAGAAATGGATCGATAACGTTTGGCATGGTGGGTCTGAATGTTATAAACGTCGGTGCAACGTCGGTGCATTGAGCCCATGTCGCGTGCTGACGACATCCCTTATCGATATGCGACACCCAGGCAAAGCTCATACTTGGGACAAGGTTGCTGCGTGAGTGTTCGTTAAGTTCCATACCAGATGACGTCCTAATTCATTCATCTTCGCTTTTGCTTAGCCTGGTCAAGAAGTGGAAGAAGCTTTCAAACGGACGCCCGTTCCTGGTGAAAGGTATCCAACACGTTGACGACGCTCGCAAAGCGGTAGAAATCGGATGTGATGGTATCGTTGTCAGCAACCATGCTGGTAGGCAGGTTGATGGCGCTATCGGCAGCTTGGAGGCTCTTCCTGAGGTAAGCACCCGGAGCCTCAACATTTATGACCATGTTGACGCACGTTCTTGTCCAGATCGTCGAAGGTGAGTCAAACAACGCTGCTTGATAAAATAAAAAGTCACTAATGATGTGAACAGCGGTTGGCAGTAAGTGCACCATCCTCTTCGATTCGGGTATCCGCACAGGTGCAGATATATTCAAGGTGAGTAGCTCACGATACGTAGTATCTCAAAACACTGCTAAGCCTTTTGAATAGGCGTTGGCCCTTGGAGCCAAAGCTGTACTTGTTGGACGGCTTTACGGTAGGTGACACCATGACCTGCCGCTGTCACGAGCTGAATGCATTACTGATCACGTGTGCACCTTTTTAGTGTACGGCATGGGAATCGCCGGCGAAGCTGGTGTCCGTCACGTCATGAAGTCCCTGTTGGCCGATTTCGACATCCTGATGAATTGCGCTGGAGTCAACAGCATTGCCGACATCAACAAGTCACATCTGCGTGAGTGACTTTCTGTAGTCATCTATGCCGGTCGAGCTGATCGCTCCGATTGATACAGGTTTCCTTCCTGGTCAGAACATTTGAAATCGATGAACTCAGAAGAAGTGCATTCTGTATCGTGGAATGAGATATACATGCAACGTTGGAATGTAATTATGGCGATGACTTACTGACCTCCAATAACCAATGTAGAGCCGTTTGAAGGCTGCTGGCCTGGGATCCAATCTAACGCAAGCATGCTGATCTTTGCTATTCCCTCTTTTCCAGCTTGAGATCAAACTTGCCGGGAGTCAAGGTCAGGTCCTCGTAAGCGGTATCCAGCATTCTCCTCCTCATTTCTTCAAAGCTCTCGTCCTCCTTTTCCTTTTTCGGCGAGATCTTATAGGTCCTCACCATCTTCGCTACAAAAGACACGATCTCTACCTCGGCGAACCTCCTTCCAATACACTGCCTTGTACCTAAGGAGAAGCCAAGGTATGGGGTGGCCTTAGTGTCATTGTCTTTGGCCTTGTTGACGGACAGATGTCGAGTGGGATCGAATTTGTCGGCATCCGGCCAGTGGCATGGGTTCTTCTGACAAGCGGGCAGATCCAAGCCGATCAAGGCGCCGGCTTTGACGTGGTGAATCCGCTGAGTGACCGTGCCATCTTTTGTCCAGGTTGAGTAAGGCAGAAAGGTGTCTTCCATGGCGTACTTGAAGATCAGACGAGCCGAATCGAACAATCGAAGCGACTCGAGACCGACAGCTAAGCAGAGCTGCAGCTGATTCATGTGTCGATAGGCTAACCAGACCTCCTGATCAGCCATATGGCGTTTACAAATAGCGCCAAGCAGTACCGATCACCCACCTGCCTCTTCATCGCCACAGACGTCTTGGATTTCTTGCAGAAGCTTGTCTTGCCACTCGGGGTATAGTGCCAGATTGGCGAGAATGAACGCCAAGGTGTGCCCGGTTGTTTCATGACCAGCACTGTCACCGCCAAAAAAGAATAACGCCGTCAAAAGGGCTTCATTCGGCGAGAATCGGACACAGACACATCAACTTACACAAGGAAGACGACTGAAAAGGAATTGCTATACAGTCAGCAGTGCGGCAGGCATAGGGACAGTGTGGATGTGGAAAGTCCAGCCCACTTACACATATCCGAGATGACCTCCTGTTCGGTCAATCCGACACCGAACACCCTCTTATCCTCAGCTCGTTCAGCTACGATCTGCGCATGCGCCAAGGCTCCCAGAAGGTCTGTCGGCGGTCTGCTGTTCAAGTCGTGCTCAGCTACGAGATCGGAACGCCTCTGGCGATACATCCGGTAGGTATGAGCCAGGTAGTCTTGACGGGCTTTTCCGTAACGTCGGAGACTGATGATGTCCCATCCTTGTCAGATACGTCATCAAAGGTTAGATACCCTTGCTTACTCACCTCGGTACGACTTTGAGAATCCACTGTGAAATATGGACCGTAATATTCGCGAATCAGCTCAGAGTCGGATGAGAGGAAAAGTCTACTGCGGTAGATGGCTAACCTACCGAAGGGAGAATGAACTGAAGGAGGAGACTTTGATCCATCGCTTCCATCGCCTCGGGGAATGGCACTGTGTAGTAGTAAGCCCATGGAATCGCCTTTGAGTATCGTGCTGCAATACAAGCTTACTTTCCCCGGTAGCTGTGGTCTTTCGGATATTCCACGGTATCTCCACGCCAAAGCCGACCTCTCCGATGATAGCAAAAGTCAACTAAAGATGGATTGGTGGAATTCTGTCAGCTGACATTTGTAGGCACAACGTCACATATGAACAAGGGGGAAGCGACTCACCTTGATCATGACATGGGCGATATCGTTGAGCACACCCCCGGACTGCTTGACATTCTCCTCATCAAACATGATTTCGATCTGTTTGTCCATGTTCTCCCAGACTTTCTCGAATATCTGTTCTCCAAAACAACCACGTATAGCGATCTTGTGGTGCCGATGCTCGGCTCCATCGTAGGCGCTGACTATATTGCCTCCGAACTGTCGGATATTCTTGTATCGTTTTTCAAAGCTGGCTTTACCAAACTGAGGTTTCGTCGCCACATGTTGGGCCAGAGTTGGGCTTCCAATGAAGTAGACGGGTCGAGGGACGGTGGCAACCGTGAAAGCGAGAAGATCGGACCCAGCCCTCTGGTAAACTGATTGGGTCGGTCGCCATCACAACGAAAGGTAAGCGTACGGTAGTGTGAGACATCTCGCAGCTGAGGCCATCACTCACTATCGAATTCGGGCTTGGAGTAGAATGATCTGACCGGGAACAAGAAGGGGATATGGGGAAGGCGAGGTCTCAACCCCACTTCCCAAGCCGGGAAAAGCCCATGTCTTGTGGGTAGTCCTGAGACTTGCTGAAGATACCATGACCGACTTCAGCGACCACTCAAAGCGCTTGAAGTCTCATGATCGACATGTCGAGGTGATCACGACTTACTTTGAGTACGCTGACATAGGTTGCTAGAGCATTGCATACATACAGGATCAATGCCCCGACGCAGAGCATCATGACGTGGGGGATCGCATCGCCCGGCGTTGTGGGGACCACAGAGAGCCTATCCAGCCAGTCCATCTTGAAGGTGATATCCGGTTCGCACAAGATATGTTTTACTTGTATCTGTGGAACAGAATTGTTGAACAGGTCCAAACATACTTTCAATGCAGGTTTCGGGCACTTGAACTGCACCACAATATAGACATGTATTGGGGGGGGGGGGCTAGTTGGTTTACTTGCAACGGCTTGTAGGGCCGTGAGAATCATCAATTCACGTATCAGCACCAGTAAGCTTAAGACACGGACCAATGATCAACGTTCATATGCAAAGTAGTGGCTTACAGTTTTAGCATCCCTGACGGCAAGGGTTTTCAAGTATAATGGGAATATGCTTGTTTGACTTGATCCGTTATTAGACCGGCGCAGCCCGGTATGATCGCCTAGCGCGCAGGCTCGAGCTCAGGAGGTCTAGTGGTTTCATGATGTTGGCGTCTCAAGCGTACCTCGGCGCCTCTTAGCTTCGAGCTAACGGAGGCCGCTGAACTCATCTGAGCAAAGACTTCCTCGGCATATCAGGTGCTCAAATTGACCGCTCTCACCACGCGATCAGACTCGTGCTCGCGTCAATTTGGGTATCGACTTCATCAGCCGTTCAATCTTTTCGTCCAAGCTCATCACGCCGCCTGACTATTTTAGCGTCAATCGCTATTCCTCCTTTGGAATTGTTTCATTTCACTAGCACCGAGCTCGGATCGTCCGGTTTCCTGACACTATTGTAACCCTCAAGCTGATGGTTGTCAAGCACAAACTGCCACTACACGACTTAAGTCCAAATGGACTGACGAGAAATTGTCAAATATATCACACGACCGCAGCTAGTTAATCGCTAGCGAGCAACCATCGCAACGATGATCAGGCATTGAAGTGCATTGAAGTCGATGTAAAGTGCGTAGCGTACTCGTCCTCAAGGTTATGTCTGCAAGCTGCTGGCTATCTGGGTACTTAAGGACGACACAAGGGGAGGGCGCAATGTATCTTCCTCTTATTCGTACGCCTTCCGATTCGTTGACCGCCCACATCTCGTCACTCCTGTGGCCCACATTTTCGTCTATCATATAAGTCTTTCATCCGCCACCATGGACGCCAACGCTGTTCCAGACATCAAGCTCATGCCACCAGAGCAGGTCGAGGCTCTTGCTCAAATGGCTTTGGGTAACGATCTGGGCTTCAATCTCGGTCCGTGGCTCCTTGGGTGAGCTTCTCAACTAAACTCAAGTATAGAAGACCAAGACAGGTAAACGACAAGAGATGTCGAGGCTGATGATTTCTGGTGTCCATAGTGTACTCTTCGACTGCCTCTTCTTCGGGATCCTACTCCAGCAGTATCTGTCATGGTACATGTATTCGAAGCCAAACGAAAGACCGGTCCTGGCTTGGCTTACCGTGAGTCACGAAGGATGACTCGAAAAAGACAGGTTCATGGAAGCTGACTCGTTGCGCGCGGATTGTGCAATATAAATATAGCATTACATCGGGCTCAACCAAGCAGCATGGACAGGATACATTGCGTTCTTCGGAATGCACTACTTCGTATACAGTGAGTAGGGTCCCATTGTCTTGACGCCCCTTGTCCGGCTATTGCTGACTCTTGTGACACGAATAGACTTCGGAGCATTCCGTGTCTTCCTCGATGTCAAGTGGGCTTCGCTATTCCCCACGTGGGGCTGGTCGGTCGTAAGTGTTCCCTGGTAGTTGTAGCATCTGGCTTGATGCCTGTCGCTAATGTGCTAGACCTGGTTGTTCAGTCTGGCCCCATCAAACTCTTCTACACCGAGAGAACATGGAAAGTTAACGGGAAAAACCTCTTCCTCGGCGCGCTCTTGTGCTGTCTCAAGTGAGCATGTGATCTGACGATATTGGTAGTCGGCGAGCTGACACATCGCTGCTATCCCCAAGCCTCGCGGAAGGAGGCATGTGCTTTTATTTGACCTGGAAATTCAACACACTTAGCTCGGGTCTCGAGGCGGCGGTAAGTCAGAACTCAGAAGCAGACAACTGTCTGGGTGAGCTTCGCTCACACTTATCATGTGCTGACCATTTTTTCCGGATCCACCAGAAAATGACGACCGTCACTCAAGTCTGGCAAGGATTATCCCTCACTTCCGATACGATCATCACAGTCAGTCTCGCCTACGGCTTGTACAAGTCCAGGACCGGATGGTCACAAACCGATCACATGATCAAGAAGCTTATGTTGTGAGTGAACTGAGGTCCTCATCAATAGACACCTCCTGTTCTCGTGTACGATGCTGAGCTGACATGGAATGACTGGATATGACACAGCCTCACTATCGAGACGCAGATGGGTCCCACTATTCTGTGGGTCGCTTGTAACAGCTATATGTCTCTAGGATCAAGCTGAGCCCTTGTTCTCCTGTAGCATGCTGGCCTTCACCATCCAATTCGCAATCGCCCCTCCAGCTGCCCTATCCCAGTTCTTCGAGTAAGTCCTGTTACCTCTTCAACTCATGCAGACCCAGATCTTCCACTCATAGGCTTGATATTTCCTCGGCAGTGTCCTCATCCCCAAGGCATACGCTTTGGGTTTCCTCGCCACCCTCAATTCTCGATACAACCTTAGGAGAGACATGGCTTCTGGCTCGAGTGGCAAGAGCGACCAGCTGGTGCGTATTGTACACACTGCACTGATATACGTCGGTCCCGGCCACTCTAATCTTGGTTGTGCACCATTCTTCAGCGATCGAACACTTTCGCTATGGGCTCTAACCGACTGCACCAGGCCACGGTACAGGTCGATACTGAGACTTACAGCGAGGTGAGCAACCCATGATTCACAAATGACTGGCGGGACCTCGAGCTCATGCACGCTGATGGCGCGCACGAAATAGTCATACAGCATGCCGGCCTTGCCTAGGGGTACCAACCGTAACCATCTCGGAGAACTCAAGGAGATCTCAGACGTCGAGTCCGTGGAGAATCTCGACTATACTAACAATCTCTCCAAACAAAATCTCAACAAGTCCAGCATTGTCTAGACGGCTGATGCCACGACAGCTGGGGGACCGCTGTACTGTTGTGATGGGCATACAGTAGTGGACCTCGCGAGCAGAGATCGACGGAGAAGCCTTGCCCGATCTTCCTGTCTGGATGTAGCTTGTCTCACAATGTGTAGCCGTTATCACCTTCAGATTCTTATGATGCAACGCGCACTGAAAGCCCCATCGTGAACCGCGCAGAGTATGCCACACGATACATAGCTTCTGATTCTGATAACAACAATATTACAAAGCTGCCTTTCCTCTAGACTCGTATGGAATAAGAAGCGTGGTGACTCCTGCAACCAGGAATAAGGCGCCACTGGTGTACACTGGAGCTGCCGTCTCGAGGTTCGCAAACATTGCAATGATGGGTGCTAGAGGAAGAGATTCAGGTATCAGCAAGGATCAATCAATTTCATGGGTGCAGTGGCGCGGTTGATGTATGTTCATGGGGCGGGCGCGAAGCGTGTACAACGACTAAGGGACAAGGACGAATGGGGACCGGTGACTTACCCATAATACCGAAAACTCGGTTGGCAGTAGCCGTCAGAGCATTGCCCGTTCCTCTATCTTTGGTCGGGAAGATCTCCGGGGTGAAGGCATACAGGACCGCATACATGACGTTGGAGAAGAACGAGTACATGCAGTTCCAAGCGAGTAGGGTATTGCTAGATTTGGCGGTGGTGCTGCCGTAGATGAACACCCCTGTGAGAACGGTCGCGGCTGCAAGCGTACCCTTTCGACCCATGTATTTCACCTCGACTAGAATCCCACCAAGGATGGCACCAGGTATACCGAGGACAGCGATGATGCATGAGTTCCGGTAGGTGATGTATGTCGAGCCGTCGCCCAGTTCGGCGCCTTTGATGGCAAGTGTGTATGGGATAAAAGCATTCTGCATTGCATCAAAACGGATGAGCAAAGTCGGAACGGATTATGCATATCGATACACGCTCAGGGTATGGTGACTCACGTATAGGGGAAACGCCAATCCGATAAACGCCCAGATCGCCATGATAAGGGAAGTGCTGACGACTAATTTCCGAGTCGCGAACAACGCTCGAACATGCGTCAGATTGAGTTTTTCTAGGTTCCTCTTGATTGCGGCGGCCGCGTCAGTATGCTGCCTTGAACCTTCTCCAAAGTTCTCGCAGGCCTTGAGATCCTCGATAGTAAGGGCTGAGGTAGTTCCATTGCGGCGCGCGACCTCATGGACGATTTTGACGGCATCTTCGTCCCTTCCTTTGCCCATGTAGTACTTCGGGGACTCGTAAATGTGGAAGATGAAGAATCGTATAAAGAACATGATCAACGCGATGCCGCCCACAGTGATCACAAAGTACCTCCATCCCATGTTCTCGCTTCGCGTGCAGGTCGTATCCTGTTGACAAGTCAAGTTGCCGAGCAATGGCCAGGCGATCAAAGTTGCCAGGAGTTGAGCGAAAGCCCAAAATATCGACAACACCGTCAAGAGGTATTGGTGACTTCTTGGCAGAAACTCGAGAAAGATGGCGCTGTCACATGGGAGGTTACCACCAACTCCAAAGCTATAAAATGCCGCGAAGATTCCAACGGCGGCGAAGTTGGGCGAAGAAGCAGCGATCATGCCAAAAACACCTGTGATACCGAGCGTGAGGTTGAAAGCCCACTTCCTTCCGAAAATATCGCACCCGAACCCCCAAAAGATGGCGCCGGCGAGAAGTCCGATGTTCTGGGCGAGTGTCAGGAGAGGTGGACGGCTCACGAGGAATTCGTTGGTGACAGGCGTGAGAATGAGAGAGGTCACGATTGGCCAGAGATTGTCTTGGGCCCAACCGAAACCGATGACGAAGAACAGCTGCCACTGGTATCGGCCCATGCCAATGTCTTGGATCTGAGAATCTGATGTGAGCCTCAGACACGCGGGCCGAGTATCAGGGCTAGTGATCTACTTACAGCTCGATTGAGGACCCTTGCCTTGGCCGCATACACTGGATCAACACCATCGATTGCCGCATCCTCATCCGTTCCGACCACCTTGACTTCGGCACCAGCGGGCGCCGCGTAGGTGTCCTCGCTTGGTTTGGGCTCGCTGCGCCGATTCTCTGTCTCAACCATTTTGCTGTGTCTGAGGTATCTTAGCGGGAGAAGATCAGAAAGGAGAAAAGCACTTTACAAGGTCCCTCATTTTCTGTTGTACATCTTATCGGTCCCGCTTATCGCTCGGGGCTCTCTCTTATTGCAAATCGAACATTAGGACGGTACGTCACAGATGATACCATTTGTCGCCATACCTCGGGCATGCATCGTACGTATAACCTAGATATACCCACATGTTACCATTCTGGGTTTGTGTGAAGTATGTCAGTCGGACTAGCGCCTTTCCCATGGCTGCCACTCTTCGGCTCAGGCAGATGCAGCAAACACACTTTGCGGGGTTAAGGAGTTGGGCGTTCGTGTGTGGAGCGATCGGTACGTCACTCAGGGTTCGATAACCCGTAAATGTCCGATCACTGTACTCGTACCGTAGCGGAGATGACCGCCGGGCCTCATGCAAGAAGAGTAAGGTTTTCAGGTTTGTGCATTCCATACAATGCGTCTCCTTTATTCTCGAAATCCTTGTTGACTTTTATCCACACTCAAGGCGGTTCCCCTGGACATTTGACCTCGCTTGACTCTACAGACTACATATACAAACTCATGAATCATACAGGGGTTGCCCCACTCCTACAATCTCAACCGGATACAGAGATCGCGGTACCGGTCATACTGATCGAATCGTTCTCGGCACTGAATTGGCTGATGTCAGTCGCAGTGTCTGCGGAGGCCGACCTGGAAGCCGCAAAGTCGCTTCTGTATCGGTCTAGCCCGTTCCTCCATACTTGCTGCCTGGTCGATGCGGCGTCATCCGAACTTTGGCTGATAGAGCTAGGAGGGGCAGATCGAGTATCCGAGGTCTGGCTGGTGAACCATGTTTGGCCGGTATCGGTCCTGCCGCCGGCGAACTTTGGGATATTCGTCCCAGTGGCAGGGATTCCGAATTGTAGCGAGCACGAACCCCAGTGCTTGTCGGCGGCGCCGTTTCTTGGCTGTCAGTTCGCTTGGGGCCAACGTCGACAATGGTGAGGAGAAGTCTCGACATCCTTGGCCGACATGTCCGGGTTGCTCGCTTTGAATTCGTGCCATTTCAATTTCAAGTCTTCGAAGGTATTTGCTAGACCTCCCAAGCCGAACCTTTCGTCGACCATCTGATGGGCGTCGATCGCCACATCTGTGTGTGGTGATTCGATCGCGGAATTGAGCGCATACTCGACTCGCCTCATCTCGCGCTCTTCTGGAGTCTACTGCGAAGACAGTCGGTCGAGCACAGTGCCTAAACAGGCGAGACCCCTTGACTTTTGGGCGGCTCATATAACCATGATCCGGCCGAGCCATATTGTGCGGTGTAGCGCAGAGCCAGGCCGTGTAGCGACGAAAGTTGCATCGATAGGACCCGCAAGACACGGAAGTCCATGGGCGGGCGGCCACTGCTTCGGAGCATGATAATGTACTTCTGACGTGAAGCACCGTAGCTGAAATCGTTACTACTGGCCCTCTCATGTCATATGTTGTATGCCCACACTTATTTCAATAAGGATCGAGATGTTGCCAAAGAATGCTCGGAACGTGATTCAGACACTTATCAGATTAGATACCCAAGTGTGATGTACAACCCGGTACAGTATATACATAAGACCGCATCCCATCCCGCGACTGCCATCCGGCTTTTCCTGGCTCATTTGCGAAATAACGTAACGTTCCCGGTTCAGTCAGGGTACAATTGAGAGTAACAACAAAGCTTAGTCCCGACCGACATTACTCATATCATGTCTTTATCATTATGCATATTGTTCCACTACACTCATCATCCGTCACCAGGATCGTCTCAAATCATTTCACTGCGCTCAGAGCCAAAGTCAATCGCCATCTTGCTACCTTCAACCACTCCACGAGCAAGAGAACGCGCGCCGCCTGACTGAAACTGCATCGATTCTTTAGATCTAGCACTGAAACAAAATGAGTGACTTCTCGTCAACCACTTTCGAACGACCTTACGCAGAAGATGAAGGGCTCACTATGAGCGGCAAGCTCAAGCGGAAGAGGATCAGGTCCGTCATGGGATGTACGTTATGCAGGAAGCGAAGAGTCAAATGCGACGAAAAGAAGGTGGGCTGAAACTATATACAGTACGAAACCAAACACCGACTATATATTCATCGTCCCTTATCTATGACATGTCCCCGAGCTACTTCGTTTGGCTGTTACTAATCATACATACTCGCAGCCGAAATGCACAAACTGTGCTAGACATCCCCTGCGAGTGTGCGAGTACGAGTTCGACGTGCCTCAGGAAGGCTCATCGATACCGCAAGTCACTCCACCTCTCGGGCCCAACACATCATTTGACGTAAGTCAAAAGGTCGGGGTGTCACTTCCCATTTACATACTATATCCTGAGAGCTAACATACGGGCCCTAGGACACCTCTCCTCAAAACTTCGGGACCACGTCCTTCGCTTCAAGCTCAAAAGCTGCTCTATGCAACCCATCGCCTCTGAGACTGCAAGAATCACCTAGTCCAGCTGTCTATCAGGAATACCTGTCGGATAGACAGGTCGTGAGAGGCATGAGCGTCGAGCTGAGGTCGATGAGTGTGCTCAAGTGAGTGATAGGACATCGAGGCGTTCACACTTAGCATGGTACGAGGTACGTATCACAGTAGCTGACGGAACGATCAGCCCGCTGAGCATGCCGGATCCTGTTGGACTGGCGGATGCCTTCTTGACCAAGGTGAGTTTGTCCTCCGCGATCGCTGATCTCCACTCTGAACGTACTTGTGTCAAATCTCCACGTTATCCTGCTGGAGAATTTCCAAGGTCCTCTATTGACGCTCCATTTATCCCTTCTAGCTACCCATGTCCAGCCACACTGCTTTCCCGTCGATACTCACGTTTCATGCGGCCCTGGTCAAACAGTGCTTCGGTTCGCTCACCTCCGATTCGCATTCCCGCCTACTCTGCACTGCAACAGCCGTCTTGTCCTCGCGCCCATCCTCAACGTTAGCCATAACAGACAAATCACCTATACGATCAAGGCGACCTGATGTTTTCCATCGGTACCTACAGCTAGGCAAAGAGCAGACCGGCAATATCATAACGGGCAAGCTGGGTGCCGTTGCTTTCACTCTGCTACTGTGCGAAGCGCTGGATCCGACACCCTCTCATTGGAGAGAGCAAGTGAGGATCATGGTCAGTAGGTCGGTGCATTCCGGTGGACCAGGCTGGGTCATAGGCGTCACGGATCCGCTCCCGGGTTATACAGGTGGTCAACTCATCAATGCTCAGCCTTTATGCATGGCTTTGTATTCCGAGCTGACGGCTATGCTGGAAATATGTGGTGAGTGGTGTATGACCATCGGGACAGATTTTCCTGGGGGCTGACGTCTTTGTCATCTTTGACGATCGTACGGAAGCTTGCCTTACGAGCGGCGGAACCCCTATCCTTCTGGGGTCGTCCCATGAGAAGCGGCCATGGCATCTAGCTTCTCGCGCCGCCCAGCTCAAAGCATCAGCGTCCTCAGCCGCTCCTATACCCGATGCCATCGAGATCATGATCGGCATACCCAGATCCATGATCACCGCTTTCGCAAGGGCCGTGGCGGTGGTATCAATGACCGATGACGTTATGGCAGCGCGATCTCCAACGAGACTCGACTATGAGAGGGATCACCAGGATTTGCATTGTGGCATGGAGGGGGCGGATGACCATGATCATGTCAACCATGAAGTCGAGGCCTTGAAGATGGAGCTCGAGTTCATTTGGCCCAAGAGACTGGACAAGAGAGATAGTGACAGGAGGATGTGGTACGGAGGTGTGAGTGACTCATGCGCCTCATTTCCACGGCACAGGATGTCCTGCGGAACTGACCAGGCCTGTTGCGTATTACTGTCACATCTAATACAGCGATTGTGGCGCCTTGCTCTCCTCACTTTGCTCTCTCAAAAAGCGCAACATTTACCTTTGGACTCGATGGAACTCCGGACATATATCGATGCGTTCTTACAACTGTGCTACGAAGCCTTATCCGAGCTCGGGTGAGTCGTCTTCGCTTCTCGCTCTGCGAGAGCCGTATAGTCCACCCACGCCTGGACTCACCAGACTTGGTGCTGACGGGCGACCATCTCTTGGTTCGGGCTTTCGTCTTCTTAGCCATCTGGCAGGTTGGTTATGGCCGATCATCATCGCAGCTTGCGCTTGTCCCGCGTCGACCTCAACAACATTGCCAAATCAGAGACAGTCGTTTCTCAGCCTATTGAGCCACGCTAAGAGCGCTATAGGCGATACCGACCGCTCAGCACATGCCACCAGAGTGAGTGATATTATCTTCCATTCCTCTCTACGAAGGCAGGATTTCCCTCGCTAATGTGGTTTCTCTGATCGAGCCCAGCTTCTGAATACAATTTGGTTCTATCATGATCTCGGCGATCCATCTTTTCACCTCAAGGACGCCATCAAGCTGGATCCCTCACTCGACGTTTTGATCTTATAGTAATACTTACATGCGCGATTAACAGACGTGTTCAGCCCCGGCCATGTCATTCATTGCATTGCTCCTCATTTGGAGGTAAACTCAATTGATGACTTTCGAGCAACATACGACAGGTTTCACGAGTGCTGTAAGGGTCCTCCATGTTCTTCGCTCACTGTCAAAACAGACTAAGTGTGTATACACATGCATGGTAATCTACCGAATGGTTGTCCGGATATGTAAAATGAAGAGAACAAATGGGAAGACAAAAACAATAATTATCAATCAAGCATTTCTCATCAATCGGTCTTTCCTATCTCTAGTTTGTTTTCCGTACTCCCAGATTTCCGACCTGATCAAGGGTTAGAAGGTTTCAGTCTCGTCCTGAAAATGAATGATCTGGATCAGCTGGGTGCACGATCATACTGCGGATGCTAGGTACCACTTACAATCTCTGGGCTCTCTGCCGATTTGGCATTGCCATCCTCACCGCTTCCGTTTGACTCGGCCAACTCGGCGTGGAGCCGCTTGATCTCGCTATGACGACGATGATCGACTACCAGTCAGCCTTAACTACGCGAAGAGGAGGCGGTTTGGCTTCCACTCACTTCTCGAGTTCGATCACCTTGGCGTTGTGAGCTTCGTGCAACTTGGTCAGAGCAGGGGATCGGGGTTCAGCCGGAGGAGGAGAAGTCGGCGGTGTACGGGTCTGTTCCTACCAGTTCACATGCGTATTGAGAATCAGCAATGATCCCTTCGACGCGAGGCGAATCAGGATCAAACTCACGGCCAAACGAGCGAGAGCACTGTTCTTTTCCACTCTCGCATCCTGGGGGAAAACCAATCCCGTCAATATTAGCACCATCTGGTAGTTAGGGGGTCGATCGCATACGAACTCACCTGTAGCTCCGCGTTGGCTCTCTTCAAGCTCTCTTTCAGCTCTTCTACCTCCAGCTTGAACTTCTCCTCAACAGCTCCGTTCGATTGAGCCTTCTTCTCTGCCATCTCCCGCAGCTCAGCTGAGTGTTGGTCTTGGATTGCTGCCAGAGAGGCTTCGAAGTGCGACTTGTTCATTTCCGCCATCTGCGAGAGAAACATACGGGCTCCACAATCAGCAAGCGACTCAACGGGGGATTGGGCGAAGCGATGTGACAGAAAGCGAACACCCATGGACATGACTACGGCCGTGTCAAAGGGGATGAGCAGTGGCGAGTGAGACAAAACTCACCTCCTTCGCCCCGTCAAGCTCATCTCTCACACCCTGCAGCTCGCCCTTGACTCTCCTCAACTCCGCCTCGATCTGATCGGACGCTGGGTCCTTCTCGCCAGCAGTACTCGCAAGCTTCTCCATCTCTCCGATCAGCCTTGCAACCTCGTTCTTGAGGCTCTCGTTTGTATCGCTCATCTCAGCGAAGGCGGCCTTTCCGCTCTCAACTTGAATCTTGGCGTTGGTAAGGTCATCGTCCAGCGCTTGTTTAGATTTGAGGTGATCGGCGTTGATGTCGGAAAGCGTCATGGCATGAGAGGCTTTCAGCGATTCGATTTCGGCTTGGTGAGCCTCTTGAAGCTTCGCTTGAGTCTCGGCGATGTCAGCACGGATGGACCCAAGCTCGCTCTTGTGCTCCTCACTTGCAGAGGCCTGTATCCTTGTGATCAGTTCTTTGCTGAAGTCTCCGCTGGTCATCCCGAAGGAGCTTACCTTAGCGTCATCGAACGCTTTAGCGTATCTCGCCTCGAAGTCCGCAGAAGATTTATCCTTGTCCGCCTCTAGACTGGCAATGATCTAGGGATGACGCCAGATGTGAGCAGCGGGAACGGACAGCTTCTTCGACAGAAGCAGCATACCTCATTGAGAGCCTTCTCCTTCTCCTCCATAGCACGTCGCACTTCGGAGATTTGCGCTAATTCCTCCTCAGCCTCAGCCAGTCTTCCCTGCACCTCTACTAGCTCCTTCTCGACATCCGCCTTCGCTTTGAGAGCAGCATCAAGCTGGTCTTCGAGGTCCCTGATCTTCGCTTCTGACACTTGAGACGCTTCCTGAATGAGGGCTTCGTGTCTGCCTGTGACGTCTTTCAACTTGGTTTCCAGCTCTGCTAGCTGCTCGGGATGCTTGGCTGAGGCTTCGAGCAGGTCGGCGTAAGTTGTTGACAGCTGGTCATGCGCCTGCTTGAGGTTCTGCATGAACATACAAAAGGTCGGTATCAACCTGTGCTCAAGGAGAACATAGCTAGTCATACGTACCTGCGATTCCACTTGTCGGGCCTCAGACTCATTTTTCGCGGCGGTCAACGCTTCCAAATGACTGGATCCGGCAGTCCGTTGGCCTTCAAGCTCTCGGTTGAGAGCCTGACAATGGCAAGTATCGCGTCAGTCAAAGGAGCTCAAATCGTGAGCTAACCGTTATTTTGGTGCTCACCTCCCTCTCCTCTGCCCACTTAGACTCATCGCTTTTGCGGCCGTCTTTCTCCTTCTCAATCTCCCCTTGAAGGTCCTTGATCTCCTCCCTAAGGGCTTGAACCTGTCCTTCGAGCCCGCTAACGCCCACCAAAGACTTTTCGGCCTCCTCGGCACCTTCGGCGATCTCAGCCTCGAGCTTGGACCGCACGGCCTCCAGTTCCGCCACTTTAGTTTCCAAGCTGGTCTTGGCTTTCTCGAGAGACGCCATGATAGCTGATCGGTCGTTGTGAGTGTCCTTAAGTGTGGAAAGTTCCTCTTGAACCGTATTGAGAGTGGAAGTGACGTCCCATAGGCTGGTCTGAGAGCTGGCTAGTTCAGCCTGGACCGATGCGAGGGTCGAATCAAGAATGGCCTTCTCCGCGGCGAGAGCATCGATCTTCTCAGCAAGCTCCTTTTCGGTGGCCTGTCGATTCTCTTCTGCGAGTTTGAGTTCTGCTTCGTGAATCTCTTTCAATCGAGCAATCTGGACCTCGGTCCCGGATGTTGCCTGATGACCCGCGGAGGTCAACTCAACTCGAAGCTCTTCAATAGCCTTAGCGTGGCTGTCTTCGAGGTCTGTCTTCTCCTTGCTCAACTCCGAGAGCCTGAGTTCATGAGCTTCCTTTTCGTCGGTAGCCTTCTTTTCGACCTCTTCCAGCTTCGCTTTCACTTCTTCCAACTCTTTCGCGATGGCGCCAGATTTAGCGGCAGTGGTGGTGGCAGCGACTGCACTTGGACCCGAGCCACCCCGCGCTTTCTGGGCCACACCAGCAGAGCTACTTGTTGCTGTAGGGCGAGTGGTGGTCGGAGCCATACTCGCTCGTCCCGCCAATGGCCTAGTGAGCCTCGAAGTAGAGCTTGATAAGGTCGTTCGTGGCTTGCTCGTACCATCCGCAGTCGAAGAAGCGGACGGTCGACTAGTGGAAGCAGTGGCACCTGGCTTGGACGGGTCCAGTCGAGCGGAAGTTGCGACGCCAGGTCGAGCTGCCCGGGCCGGGGTAGCAGACGAAGCAGCGGTAAGGGGCGGCTTCATCGATGCTCTTGGCTTCACAGCCGCGGTCGACGCAGCAGCGGTCGAAGCTGTGGGTCGAGCGACTCGAGCAGCAGCGGATGACGAAGTAGTTGTTCTGTCAGAAGCGCCCGTTGCTGCCCGAGGTCGAGTGACAGTCGCAGTGGATCCAGTCTCATTCTTGGTAGCAGACGAAGCGGTAGGGCGAGTGACTGATGGTCTGGTGGCCGAAGTTGACTGAGAGGGTCGAGATGCGTGGGTCGGACGAGATGCAGTAGAGGATGTAGGGGTTTTACCGGCACTTGTGGCTGAGGTGGGTGTTTTGGAGGTAGTGGCGGAGGAACCAGTGGCTCGAGCTGTCGTGGAAGTCCTGAGAGCACCGACGGTGGGTCGAGAAGCAAGAGACTGTCGGGCAGCGATCGCAGTTCGAGCGGACGAGGCAGTAGTGGGTGTAGGTGCGGATTTGGGTGAAGGCTTGGGCGATCCGGCTGATAACAAACATGCTTAGTGATTCAGCAAATCACGTTCCGCAGCATGTCTACCATGGGGAATACGAACTTACAGCCAAAGACACCGCTCTTCAGTACCTTCTTCACACCGCCAGCGGCCTGCTTGACCCCTCCCACCAGCTTATTATCCGCTGGCTTCTCTTCTTTCTCAGAGGCTGGAGCGTCGCTCTCAGCAGCCATTGGGGTGCCTTTGCTGTTCAACTCTGTTGTAGCCGTATCAACCTCCTCCTGATCATTCAACGTCGCCTCTTGCTGATATCCGTTGGTTGCGGGTGAATCGTCCTCGTTCGGCTGGGGACCTCTTGCCTCGCTAGTCGCAGGATTGGCAGCTTCGATCCCATCATGATCTGTGTGGGCTTCATCTACTTCGGTGTTCGCACCAGCTACTTTGACATCCTCGCTACTTCCTCGATCCATTCCATGCAGACTAGGCTTCGCTTCCGACGCCTCCTCCCCCGCTTCCGCACCTTCCGGTTGCTCTTCCACCTTGTTTTGCTGCTCAACGTGATTTACGACAGCTCCTACAGCTCCCTCGGTATGTTGACCCGCCTCTTGTTCGTTCAAAGTCTTCATGCTGAAGGAGTCGGAAGCCTGTGACGTCGGTCTATCTTCTTCGGCCATCTTCGCTCGATAGGATAGGTAGGCGGGCTAGCTCAACGGTGAGACGAGGTTGAAGGATGGGTTTTTTTGGTTGTTTTGGTCCGTAGTCCGTTGGTGGGCTGCTGTTGTCGCAAGCGGAATAGGCAAGCTAAGCAGCTTGAGAGCTGTGATGGGAGGAGTCTGGATGCTATCAAAGATGAGTTGCTGGAAGATACACAAAGCAAAAAGAGCACCTTGTTAAAGGAGTGGTCAATGCATGCAATGCAATGCACGGTTGCTCGATACACGCACTAGCCGCGTTCAGAGACAAAGTCAAAAACGCGTCAAAGCGTCGACCCCGCGTAGATGACAGATGAACCTCCACCGCTACCTTTATGGCATCCCAAACGGCATTTGTTGTGACAGACTGTAGATAGAAGGAGAATGCATGTACCTCGCAGAAGCCATTTGCCTATCTACCGTCTACCATCTAGTGCCTACCTGCCCGTCCTAACAACACCAAAAAAGAAGAACAGAACATGGATGACCCGAGGGTCGAAGATGCCCCGCCATTATCAGGGGAGCATGTGAAAATCGTTATTGGACTACAGTACCGATCATCACCCATCGTATACCATTACATTCTCGAATAGATCACCCGTGATTATAGGAGAACGTAGAGATAACAACAGATGACAGCCCACACAGAGCCCTCACAGAGAGCGCTGGCATCGTCCAGTTGGCAATACAGTCTGGACCACCGCAAAGCGATCGACCCGTTTTGGACTGCGGCCGCCTAGTGGTACTTTGAGATAGCGTTGAGGTACGTCTGGCCGGAAGCGCTGCGGAGGAGACAGTGATGTCAGCAGCTGCTTCAGCGCGACACGACCGCGATTCAAATAAAGCACTCACGATAGAGCGCCGTTGGCGTACATGGGCCAAACGTTGCCCAGACCAAGACCGTTCGAGTAGCCGTAAGCGTGCACTCGTTCGTCGTTCTCAAAGAGGTCCACAATCTGGTTGATGTAGTTGTCGATCTCTGTCTGGTCGGTGCAAGGGATGAACGAAGAGCTGTCGTCGACACAAGCGAACTCGGTGACCCAGATGGGCTTGCCGAAAGTGTTCCAGTAGTAGTCAATGTCTTCCCTGACGCCGTCCATGTTGTTCTTGTTGATGTGTAGGTTGGTGATGTCCCATGGCACGCTGATCTGCTGGTTGAATGAACCGAGCCAGTTGATGTACTTCTCAGCGGCCTGGTGGCACATCGAGGGAGAGATAAGGGTGGAGCCCTTGGCCTTCCATGGGCCGATGAGGGTGTCCCATAGAGTGACGGCTGATCACGAGACAAAGTCAGCGGAACGAGTACAACACATGCAATGGGGAAGCGGTTGAGACGCAATCTATGCACTCACCAGTACCGACGTCGATGTTGGCGCTTCCTTCTGTTGAACAGTCAGGCTCCTCGAAGCCCATGATGTACTGTGGGGTCGAGGTGATAGCCTTGAAGACGTTCAATCGCTCAGCGTCAGTACCATCGACATGACCGGCTCCCCAGAGCATGGGAACGGCAATGGGAGTGCCAGAGTGACCGGAAGGATTGGCGGACCAGTCTACGTGAGCATTGAAGAGGCAATGATCAGCTCAATCCTCGGTCCACGATGTCAGGGAAAGGGCAGTTGCAGCTAGACAAAGTCAGGTAGTGGAATGAGGCGCGAGCTGACTCACCGTACCACCATCCAATGTGGTCCTTTACGATGTCGTAAGCGTCTCCACCAGCAATACCAGCCTTGATGCCATTGGGAGTGTACTGGCCGTTGCTGGAAGATCCGCTCGAGGCCGAAGTAGTGGCGGCAGCGGCAGATGTGGAAGTGGCGGTGGCTTCTACCGATGTCGTTGCAGCCTGGGTCTGTGTCCACCATTCATTTTGTGAGCTACTCGTGTCTATCCATGAACTCTCGCCTTGCCACTGTTGCCAGTCTGTATTTGCAGATTGCGCAGGTTGCCATGATGAGGAGATTTGTGGGTCTTCCCAACTTACAGTTGCGGGTGTGGTGCTCGCGTCGCTAGCAGCGGTGGTCTCAGCGGGAACGGACGGGGAGGACGTCTCGGCTGAGGCGGCCGTGCTGGAAGCGGCGGTGGCGGCAGGGTCAGAGTCCGAGCTAGTCTTGGCCCGACAAGTGGTTCCACGTCGATTTACTCGTCGCTTCTTCTTCTCCACAAGCCCACCAGCGACAGCGCCTGCTGACGCCTCCCTTCGCTGGACGGCAGTGGCCAGACGCTCGACGGATCGAGCTTGGTCGGCAACCTTTGAGAGGTGTCGTCGGTGAGGATTCTGGCCGTGCGGATAAGGTGCACCTGCAGACAGGGCGGGGGTAGCGAGGAGAGCGAGGACAGGAAGGAGAAGTGAGAGTTGCATCGTGAATGAAGTCGATTTGATGAGTTTACTTTGTTTAAGAATTGGTCGAGGGAAAGATATCAAAATCGATTTGATGCCTCTGTTGTTCGAGCGTAGGGGTGGAAAGAGCGTTTACAAACGAGTGTCTGATTCGGGTCGTATTGAGAGGAGGTATTATGTAGAGAAGATAAGGTAGCCCGGCCGGTCGATGATACAAGGTTGAGAGGAAAGGAGAAGGCAAGAAACGTTGACAAGTCGAGGTGACGAAGTTGAAGAGATTGATCAAATAATCAGATCAGCGTTCGTTCATCTAATTAATCTTGATGTTATTCCAAGTCCGTAGCGTCGTTTATCCTTTTCCCTTTCCTGCTTGCCCTTCCTGCATAAACACCAAAAGATCTCTTCTTTGCCTCGTCGCTATGTTCTCCCAGTTGTTTCCTATGCCAGAGCTGATACGGATGCGTGTACGTGCGCGCCTTTGCTCTTGGCTGGGCGGGTACATAGACGTAACGTATCCTCGATACAAACGAGTGTGTGTGTGTGTGCGTGTGTGCGTGTTCGAGCGGGTCTGTGATCTAGGGTCTTTCACGATCTTTTTTGGCCTTTGAAGGCATGTACCAGTCTCTGAGCTCTGAGGGGAATGGTAAAGTGGATGAAAACTAAGTCCAGACCATTGCATGGGGCGTACCAAAGATAGGTAAGACCTGGCCGCTTGGGTAGTTCAGGGTGGTCATATCGCGTGTGATGGTCATGAAAGGCCCTTTGAGGATGATGGACGGAGCACAAAGGATGATTCCGTCCAATGTCATCTATCCCCTTCGCCAGCATCTTTCGCCGTTTCGCCGACATTCCTCTTCAACCGAGTATCCATCCTTTGGCGTCGGTGAGACGCGTTTCACCACGCTGTCTCGGATTCACCGTACCAGGTAGCACAGAAAAGAATCGCAGAAAAGCACAACAAATTTGTATACGCAGCCCAATAGGACTACAACTCAGAGTATGACGCTCAACACTTACTAGCTTCAAGCTGTCGATGTGAGGTTGTGGTTGTGTCGAGGTCGAAGTCGAGGCCGAGGTCGGTCGTGTCGCTACTCAAGCCCGTTGAGTATCGTCGATGTCGATGTCGATCGTGGTAGTGATGGCGATGATGGTGATGGCGGGAAAAGAACAATAACAACGCACTGTTTCTTATATATATACAACTAGTCTGCATACGTTATGTCACCCGCGATGCAGTGGAAAAACAACGATACAGACCGTGGCGCGACGAGGCGCGTCTCGCCTCTTTTTGTTTTCGCAACCGACCTTCCGCTTCCTTTCTCTTCCTCTCCTCGCTCTATCCCCGCAACACCTCTTTCTTCCTTCTGGACCCTGAAAATCAAAACCTACCCATGCACGCTTTGACGGCATCGTGACCCTGCCCAGACTTCCACGGTCCGTCGTTGTTTGTCCCAAAGTCTGGACCCGAGTCATACTATTGAATGCACGTCGGAGAATGCTTGCGGAGATATCATATCGCCTTCTGCGCAATAGGGTAACGCGCGCCCATGCATGGCTCGGTGTAAGCAGCTTAACCGCGGAATTTTACATCGGAACTCAAATCGAAACTAGGGGGATACATGCGAGGGACCAGGAACCAAAACCAGATCCAGAGAGCTGGACAAGGGGGTCCAGCCGAGACAACATGAGACGTCACGCAGACAGATGCGCAGATCGAACAACTGCGTCTGTTGTCAAATATGAAACACGGTCACAGAACATCAAATGAGGCGTAATGGGAAGAGTCGAGGTCACTCAAATCGAGATGGAAGATGTCAAGATCTGTATAGTGACAACGTCCAGTCGCTTTTCGCTTCGCCATGACCCGTGGAAGCGATCTTTCAAAGCCTTGGATCAAAGAGCTCTTAAGCATGATTCTATTATAGGGTCGACCCCCTTGATAGATAGATAGGTTCGACATCATGCTGTCCGACGTATCCGCACATTCAGCATCACTGCGCGTACCCTCAAATATGTGCCGAAGCGCCACCCATCGACAGAGCATGACATACATGAAGGCGAGAACATTAACGCGACTCTGCGAGATACTGACTTCCCGAGTATCTCGTCCACCTCGAAAAAAATTTAGCGATCGTCGCGACTGGTCTGGAATCTAAGTCGCAGCTAGAACAAGACTTTCAGGCCCAAATGTTGAGGGCTTTCACCGATCGCTTCGAAGTCTTGAGAAGTACAGTAAAGACACTTGTGGCGCTGATAAGCTAATCATGCTCTTTTGTCTCCTCGAATAGACCCTTCCGTCTCGTCGAACATGAAAAGCTTGCGCTGATCAGTCTCGACTTTCCAGCTCCCCAAAACGAGCAGCTTCGAGAGGAGGCAGCCAACGAGCTTCAAAAGTGCTCTCAGATCGGATCGAAATTTTCATGGCTCTTCGATAACATGGTCGCAATCATGCATGAGCAGGGAGAGGCATACTGTATGACAGTGATGAAGTCCGGATTTCTATCTACCATGGCGATTTCCGCCGGCCTACATATGTAACCAATGATTTTCTCATCGTCTGCGCTGATTACCATCCATATGACTCAGATTTCAAGAAGACCTCGGTGACCTCCGGATATACACCCTTAAGGATGCCGATCTGAGCCTTGGTCACGGCGTTGGAGCAGTCGACAAGCATCGAAGGTGGTCCGCAGCCTGCCAATATTATACGGGGTCCAAATCTCTGAATCAGCTCATGTCTCTTGTCTGGAACATCGTGAAAAGGGGTCGTCAAACTCACATGCTACGCCCAACGAGCCTTGCGTCCGCCTAACTTCTTCCTCTATCAGTGTGGGAAGGTGTGGCCGACCCAAAGCGGTGCGCAGCTCGTGGCTCGTATCGATATCTTTCGGAATCTCAGTTGCAGGAGTATTGAGGCGCAATGAGCTCTCTTCCTCGCCTCGCGGCTCGATATTGGGGTTCTTAACTGCAAGGTCCCCCGCATTGTGACCGCTCTCTCGAGTGATGTATATTTGGATATCGAACGCAGGGTTGCGTTTCTGTATGGCTGCGAGCTCATGCTCGAACCAAGAAAGGGCAGCTGGGATAGCATGGCGGTGAGCAAACGACCGACTGGCGGAAAATAGTGATGACTTGTGACGCCAGAAGACAGCTGGGGTGAGATCTTTTCGCGTCCTCTCACCTGTGTGCCTAACTGCCCAGGTCATTTTGACATCCTGGCCATTCCCATTGTATGCCAAGTCCTGCAGAACACTCAGAGCCCATGTAATACCAGTACCGCCAGCGATGATGACCACCGAATCGAAAGCTCACATGTCGTGGCCCGCTCCGCCGTACGGACCATCGATAAGCACCTTGTACGACGCCTTTCCTTTGGCCTGTACATCCTCAAAGAGGGTCTTGGTGAAGCCCGACAATGGTTTTAGGAGGAACACCATGTTCTGAGCCGAGTTGATCTGTTCATCCGGGCGCAGGATAGTCGCCATACTGAACGGGTGAGATTCGAGAGGTCGAATCGCCGAAAAGCGGATGAAAACATGTTGGCCTGGCGTCCACTTGATGTAAAGCGTTGGGATCGTCAGTTTGAGAGTCTCCTCGTCAACCAATGTGGCGGTTGCTCGATGCAGAATTGGGTTGTCGAGCATTATCATCACTAGCCTCCAAGCAGCACCGAAGAGGAACAGGACTATGGAAGCGATCATGTAGTAGCTGCCCCCAAATGCAAAAAGCTCAGCTTGTATCGTCTTACACGTACCCGAACGAAGCCGGACAGGACGGCTGAAAAGAACTTACTCGCTATCGAGCGTCTTATAACCATGCCAGAATAGTGAGCCGGCGAACATAACCGCCATCATGATGTGAACCCAGTAGAAGGCCTCGTAGAACGATTTCCTGTTATGGTCCGCAAAATATCAGGTCATGAGCTTCGAGGTGTATGTACTCAATGGGACCGAGAGTTCAGAAAAAAGCTTGACTGACCTGAAAGGCGGCAGGGCGCCGAAGAACAGAACCAGCAACGGAGCCAGGGCGACAAAACCGGAAAGGTACACCGGCATAGTCTTCGTGGCGAAAACGATCCCCTTCTCCCGATTTGCGAGCAGAATAGCCGAGAAGGTGTGTACGAGGGACATGTAGGTGAAGTTGAATGCTGCGCCTTGATGAAGTACCTGGAGTTTCTCGTGGCTGATGCCGGTGAGTACGGAGATAACGTTTCGCTTTGATCCGAGAGCACTGCATGATCGAGTAAGGGTTTCTTGGTCAGCTGAGAGGAGCCAAAGTCTGGACGACCCGTTGATTGCGCGAAAGCACCTACTATACAAACGGCAGTGTGGCCATCGCCAACCATTCCGACCGGAGATACAAAGGCGCAGAGCCATAGTAAGGAGGATAGTAGTAATACTTGTTGATGAAAGTGAAACAAGTGGTGAAAACTACACCTGCCCCTAAAATGAGATTGGGGCCCAAAGGACCGAACGTCCAGAGCAGAGCCGACCACCTGTTTGGAGGTAGCTGTGGGTAGGTAAATGCCCTAGCCAGTGCGGCCATCTTAGTGTAGAGTGGAATCTTGGAACCGTACCGACAACGCAGCTTCCAGAGCAAGTTGACGATCAAGAAAAAGAATAAGGTAGCACAAAGGAAGTACAAGCCGTAGTGGCCGTATTTTACTTCTTGGGCCCAAGGAACTCGAGCGGCTTGGAACGCGGTAATCTCGTCGGACGTCGGGACGTAAACACCATCTTTGTTGATCTGTCCTGGTATATCGCCCCCGAGATCATGTCGTGGGACGAGCGATCTGGAGATGCGGGCTGAGGAAGTATTGAGCTTGACCATGATCACTGTCTTCGAGGAAGACAAGTCGGACTGGGTAGGTGGAGCTGCAGGACTTCAGTATGTGGTCTCCAAGCTCACGTATTTTCCGAGTCACCCAGTATATATAGCCATCTGTGACTCATGGAATAGCGAATGAGAAGTGTGTCTTTGCACCTAAAGTCCAAAGGCAGAAGATGGGCAACCCCTGATTGACCGAGCCGCATTTAAGGTTATCGCGATCACGTTTGATAAAGGCCGCGGTGTGTGAGCCTAATCTGCCATTGGACTGTAAGCTGGATGAGACCATAGATGAGAATTGGCTCCTCCGAGACATTTGTGCTTCTGACGACCAGGGACGAGGAACGAGCGTTTATAAAATGGCGCGGTGTGCCCAAAGGTCCTTTCGATCGCCTGAGCCATATCTTCGGCCAATCAGAATGCGACTACACATCAGTCCCATCCTTCCGTCATTCAACTGAATATAGATGCATAAATCACTTTGGCAGACGTCCAGTCACACAAGGGTACACAGGTTGGCTTACGCCTGAGGAAGGAGCGAAGCATATATAACCTCACCATCCTGAAGATTCGCCCATCATTCTTTTGGTCCGCAGTTGGTGGTATCTTCTGTACACGCTGAAATCTGCCTCTGTTAGCCACAAGTCACACCCTTGATAAGATCACCCCACCTTCTTTGACCCTCTTCTTTCTTACGACCACAAAAACCTCTCAACATGGACATGGGTCACGGCGGCATGGACATGGGTCCAGCATGCAAAAGTGGGTAGCTTAACCCCCAATCGTATAATGCCTCCAACGGGGCGTCTTCTCTGTGCAATGACGGTCGGCGCCGACTGACAGTTGTCCACTCCCACCCAGTCAGCATGCTCTGGAACTGGAGCACGATCGACGCGTGCTTCCTGGCCAGCACCTGGCATGTCCGCTCCAAAGGTGGTTTTGCAGGAAGCATCATCGGCATCTTCCTGCTCTGTATCTCCATTGAGTTCGTCAGGCGTGTGGGCAGGGAATACGATCGAAGGCTTATTCTGGCCGCAAAAGTGAGTGGCGGGTTCTCCCGATGATCAAGACCCTCAGAGGAAGTGAGGCTTTTGTCACACCCAAAGTGAGGATCGCTGATGATGTGTACAGTCCGCTGTCACCGGGACTCTCCCCGAAGTCGACGCGAACAAGGGGACTGACGCGCCGGCTATGCCCTATCAGTGAGTAGAATACGCCTACTCCCGAGAACCCCATCTTACCGCATTATACTGGCGCTGACGACCGTTTCGTGCGCCGCCACGCAGCTTCAGGCCTTCTTGGGTACAACAGGTCATCAGAGGAGTTGCCTACGGCAGTCAATTCACTGCCGCCTTCCTTGTGTGAGTGATACTTCTGGCAAATGAAGCTATGGACAAGGCCGTGGCTGACGCCGTCATTGGGGGACACAGCATGTTGCTCGGCATGTACTTCAACGGTTATGTCCTGTTCGCCATCTTCCTCGGTCAGACGACAGGATACATCCTTTTCGGCAGGGATACGTGTACCGCTTCGGTCGATCACGTCGCTTCAGGAAGTTGCTGCTAGTCAAGACTATGGCGAGTGCTGTGAGGGATTGAATTTGTTTAGAATCGGTACAGTACATACGTTTCGTCTCAAGGGTCTGATATATCAGTTTCCATTTTCGACTTGATGGTACTGTAAAGATGGTACTATGATAAGCTTCATTATTATCGTATATCGCGTCTCATGGCATGTTCACATGCAGCTCATCACTTCTCATCTCCAGAGCGGGAGGCAGAGACCTATCGGGATGACACTCGGCAGCCCCGCTTGCGTTGATTCTTGAGACAGTTCGTGGGCTAGCATTATGTGGTCGGACAGTGAATGCAGTATGTATACAACGTATGTGTGCAAATCTGTTTCGTAGTAAGACTTAGTACCGAAGTCCAGCCTCGCGCAAGGCTTCACTCCTGAGCCTTCCTTGAGGGCTGAAGTATGGCTTCTCTCCGATCGAAGATGCCCTATCTCCGTTTCGTTCTTCGAGGTAGTCAAAAGTAGCTGAGTGCAAGGTTGATCGCTAGCGCGAACGATGAGGATCATTAGCTCGCAGCCCACTCGGTAAGCATCAGTCGGACTTACGTTATCCCAAATAGCTACTGAGCCGGCCTCCCATCGGAATCGAACAGAACAGTCGAAGTTGTTCATGCAGAGTTGAGCTGGCAATGGTGTCAGCGAGCGGATCATAATCCGATTCTAGCATGCATTCAAACTCACTAAGGTACTCCCTCAACATGACATGCTCGTCGTAGGTCACTCCTTGTATTCTTCCTCCAAAGCCGTATGAATAATACAGGGCATTCCAGCCCGTGACAGGATTCGTTCGGATGAGCGGATGACGCGCCGACAAGTCATCACCCACATTCAGCGGGTTCCCACGGACCATCGTCTTCGATATCGTCCTGCCGTGGTTGGCGGCTTCCTGATGGAAGAAGTTGGCTTTGTGCTCCGCTTCGGTATTCTCGAAGAACTTCAGCATCGAAGGCGACATCTTGTCGAGGATGTCGTAGCAGTTGACCCATTGCGTGTCACCACCGGACGGAGGAAGGGTGTTGATCTTCAACATTGAGTAGTCCGATGGCACCTTCTCGAACGACACGTCCTGCGCAGTGGGGTCAGGGTCAGTGTCCTTATCAGGCAAGAATTGGTGTGTGCAAGCTCACCGAGTGGAAAGCTCTTGTCGCCCATCTCGACACATCATCGTGCAAACGCATGATACCGCCTCCTTTTCGCTGCGCCTCCGCAGAGATAAGCTGAGTTTTCGCGCCCATCTCCCCCGTGTTTTCTGAGACTGGGTGGATACACATGTCCGATTGTTTCGGTTGACCGGCGAGCTCGCTGATCTTCCTCTGAAGCTGCATCATCTGATCCTGGCTGAGATTTTGCTTCCTGAAGAAGCAGACCCCGCGTCTAGAGATCAAGACAGCCAGATCCCGTATGAGATCGTTCGCATTAGGTGACTCCAAAAGGTCGGACAGTTGAAGGTCCGACGAGAACTCTCTACCGATAGAGGGAGTTACTTCGAAGTGCTGCGATGGAAATCAGCACCAAGAAACCCCCAGCTGATGTGTTATCCACTCACCTGATACTTTTCAAGCAGTCCCTGGTACTTCAACGGGCCAGGCAAGGTGTTACGAGCGACCTCGTCTGCAGCAGGTGCTGCTGAGGCTCTCATTTTGAGGGATGAGATCGTGAATGGAGCCTCGTCCACGGTGTGAGTGAGAGCGACTGGGGCCATCTTGGACCTGGTTGTGGATTTTGATGACTTTGACTTTGGCGAGTACGATGATTTCAGCGGCTTCAGTGACTCTGTTTTTACAATAGTTCAGTGACTTCAGAAGAGGGCTCGGTCATCCGCGCACCGTCATTTAAACAATTCGACCGTCTTAGACCACACGTGACGTTTCCACGCAGCTGAAGTAAGCAATGCCCCGAAGAAGCTGATGATTGCAAACGAGAGCTCTGGCGTCATTTCATGTGACGGTGAGATTGCATAGATTACAGCGATCAAGTGATTAAGATGACGCCGAAGAAGCTCTTCTTTGCAGATTGTTTTCTGTTTTATCGGCGACTACGGGTTCTTCGGGTTCTTGCGATTATGGCGTGATCAGGCACGCCTGACGATGGTAGAACTTTTGGGAGCACCGAGGGGGACGCCAACGTTTGTTTTTCACTTTTGGGCGGTTTTCGCGGTTTCATCGCTTATTAAAGATGTCGTCGAACGACCCCATGCTTAACATTATTGCAATCTTATCAGTATCGAGCTTCTGCGGCATCGATCACACCATCAATGCGACATCGCAGCGATGTTGTGACCTATGACAAAATAGCTAAATCAAAAGTTAGTGACCGCGTGCGACGCCCCGGGAGGCGATAGACTTAAAAGGGATGAACAAGTCAAGTGATGCATCCAGCGACTCCTTCAAGCCCATCACAACACCATGTCCGACAAAGCTGAGCTCGCGCTGCACAACGAGAAGGACCTCGCCTGGGAGCAGCTCCGGTCCGAGGCTGACCGAGACGAGGACTGGCAACACAGCTTGACCCTCTGGCAGAGTCTGCGTATTTACAAGACGGTATGTCGGTCAGAGATCGCGCGCAACGTGATCGCCGCTGATTTCGCTGTATTCAGGCCGTGTTCTGGTCGATCGTTGCGTCTTTCTGCATTGTGATGGAGGCGTATGATACCCTTTTGCTCGGTTCGCTCTTTGGCTTGCCCGCGTTCAAGCAACACTTCGGTCAAAACCAAGGCGGAAAAGCTGGGTACCAAATACCCGCGTCTTGGCAAGCGGGACTACAACAAGGTGCCAACATCGGTAGCTTCTTCGGGGTCTTCTTAGGCGCTATGTTGGTCGACAGATTTGGGTACAAGTGGTCTATCATCGGTAACATGGTCGTTCTTGCGCCGATCATCGCCCTTGTCACCTTTGCGCCGAATCTCGGGGCCTTGCTGGCCGGTGAAATCTTGTGTGGTATCCCTTGGGGAGTGTTCAGCACTCTGGCGGAAGCCTTTGCTTCTGAAATCTGTCCCCAGAGTCTGCGAGGATATCTCACTGTGTGAGTGATGGAATCGTACAATCCTTGAATGCTGCTGACCCTGCTGCAGCTTCGTCAACATGTGCTGGGTGCTGGGCCACTTCATCGGGGCGGGTGTGCTTCGAGCCGCAAACAACATCGATGGCAAATGGTCCTATCGTATGCCCTTCGCCGTCCAATGGGTGTGGATTCCCATCCTACTTCCGTTCCTGTTATTTGCGCCCGACTCGCCATACTGGTTCATTCGAAAAGGAAAACTGGACAAAGCGGAAAAGACAGTCCGACGCATCGCACCCGCTGCGGAGCAGTCACGAGTTCAGGAGATCGTCAGTTCGATGGTGCGAACCAACCACCTCGAACAGGAGGTTAGCGCTGGCACAAGTTTCCTCGACTGTTTCAAGGGTGCTGACAGAAGGCGAACCGAGATCAGGTGGGTAGCTAGAAGACTTTTACGAATATCAATACAACGCTAATACCGCTTTGCAGTTGCGTTGTTTGGACCACCCAAATTCTCTGCGGCCTGCAATTTGCAAACTATTCGACATACTTCTTCCAGCAGGCTGGACTGTCGACCCTCTACTCCTTCGATATGACCATCGGCCTCTACGGAGCAGCTTTTATCGGCACCTGTCTTTCCTGGGTCCTGCTCACCTACTTTGGGCGACGACGGATCTGGCTCACCGGTCTCTCTTGCCTTGTTGTGGGTCAGATCCTGATCGGCGTGCTGTCGGTCGTAGCCGACAAGGGCCACGAGGGTGCCCGTTGGGCTCAAGCCGGTCTCATGATCGGTTGGCTCTTCACGTGAGTCTGCACAGGAAATATAACTCGACTGTGCTGATATATCCTCACAGATACGACATGACCGTTGGACCACTGGCATACGCCATCGTCGGAGAGACGTCGTCAACGCGACTGCGAAACAAAACCATCGGTCTCGCTCGAGCCTCATAGTGAGTTTTCGAGATACCCACGTTCGCCACAGAGCTAATGACCCTCCTTCGTAGCAATGTATTCAGCGTGTGCTTTGGAGTCTTGATGCCATACATGCTGAACCCCGGTAAATGGAACTGGGCCGGAAAGACCGGTAAGTCGTTTTGTACTCATGCAGCTGTGAGTAATAGGGGCTGATTTTGCAAACAGGCTTCTTCTGGGCCGGTATCGGCTTCCTCTGCCTCGTATGGGCCTTCTTCAGATTACCAGAGCTAAAGGTGAGCTGGCCTACAGTACAATATTCTTCCACGCATTGGCTGATTGGTCTCCCCGCAGAACCGAAGTTTCTTGGAAGCCGATATCATGTTTGCGAGAGGAATCCCTGCTCGAAAATTCAGCACGTATGTCATTGAGGCGGATGCGGACGAGATCGTTCGGGCTCAACATGCCGAAGCGTCTTATACAAGATAGTTTCAAGACCCCTCTGTAACGTCATCTCAGGTCAAGATTTGGTGTGCAAGGTATATAGATACGGTCACGTCCGATGACTACTATGCGTCGATTTCCGGATACAATGCATTATGTTACATATGGGACTACTGTACAACATTCGATCACGGTCACCTGCCTCAACAGCTACAAAGCCGCGCATCCGGATTGTGATTGAGCTGGTCAAGCCCCGCCATGCGGGGGTAGTCCCTCTAGTATCGAGCGCCAAAAACTGTCTTGGGTGAACAGTAGGTCATTCTGCAGACCGGTCCCGATGGCTGCAGCTGGTACGTATACTGAATCCTGCGTATCGTTCAGACGGCTCACCCAGCTGTGTAAATCTTTCGGTTCCGAGTCCGATCGTTCTTTGTCTGCCTTGGTGGTGCCGAAGGGGTCACTGCCGAGCGTGGTCGACTTATCTCCGCCAGGCGCGAGCAGATTCCACGGATCGAAACCGGACCGACCTGAAGAAGTGATAGGAAAGACCTGAGAACCGTTATCATCGTGGGCCAATGGCGGCTCCTGAGCCGGATAAGTCGATGAAGATTCCCAAGCAGAGTCTGGCAGCGGTGGCCAGACAGATCTGCCTTGATCTTGGTCGAGTAGATGGCCGAAAGCTTCGAGATTCAGAGGTCGCTCAGGGTCCGCAACCTGGCTGGACGAGCTGGCTGTATCTCGCTGTGTCACTTGGCCCTGCTCCTGGATCGTCGCGCCAGATCCCGAGGTGCCCACTCTGTCCATAGACGTCGTCCTGCTCACCAACTGCAGCGTCTTGGTGTCGATAAGCCTATTCAAAAAGGTGCAGTTGGACTTTGCGAGCGGTGAAGGCGCATGAGCCAGCATGATCGCAGCTGTGCGAGCGGTATGCAAGACACTTCGGTAGTTCGGCTCCATAAAGCTGTACTGTGGTTGTAGTAGCCGCAGGAGCGAGACGGCAGCATAGGTCAAGAAGCTGTGTAGGATATCGGGGGCGCCTTTCCGAATGCTGTCAACCGTGTCAAAGTATGCTTGATACGTGCGGATGACCCCCACGGATGCAGTTTGGATCTAGAGCAAGTCAGCGACAGCTGGACCATTGACGACTCACCTCGAGCAGGGCGCCTGTCAAGTCCGCATCATTTAGGCCACCAGATCTCTCCAGGCTGAAAGAGTGTATCAGAAGCGTCGCGTATTGTTGGTAAATCCGGATATTGTGCAGGGTAGACTGGGCTGTTGAGGTTTCCCCTTTGCGTGCGTGTGCATTGGTCGAGGCGCGTTCCACCGCTGAATCGTCATTCGCGCGTACCTCCTGCTCGACGCGCTGTCGCCACCGCTTGAAATGTTGATCGTAGACCCTAGCTAGATCCGGCAACGCCATCTCACTGGCCAGTCCGCCAGGATATTTCCCAGAAATCCGATCCAGTGCATCGTTGTCTGATTTCGAGTGGAGCGAGTCTACCGCTCGCGAAAGAAGCTGTGTCCACTCAGCTAGCGCTGCGATCCACAAGTCATCCATGGATGATCCTGAGCCTTGCTGTAGTAATTCCACAGGCCGACCACGAAGAAGATCCATGTATAAGCGGACGCTTTGTTCGCCCCGCATTGAGGAGGCTTTGCCGAGCTGTACGGACATGGTTCTGAGAAGTCAAGTCAGGACACGGCCCACATGTTGACAATATGCGACGGACTTACTGATCCACGATGTATGCTCCCAGCCATGTCCTCGCTATTGCTCGGATCACCCAGTCAGGCAGACCATCTCTTGCTTCTGGCACTAGGGCAACCCTATGAAGGTTGATATCCACCGCGGTTCGAATGGCCAATCCTGTTCGCAGCCAGCTCATATCGAGCTCGAAATGTTTCGGCGGGTTCATATTCCACATCGCATGGATGCAGTGCCCCTGTATCACATCAATGTTCTTCTCCTTGGGCAGACGTTCCATTTCGAATTTGGCGAAATCGGCCAAACGGGACCACAAAGTAGGTTCGAAAGTTCTAGCACTGGCGCAACATATGGCGTTGAAAAGGAAGTTGTTTCGCCTTGCCACGGCTGAAGGCGGCGAATGGGCAACGTCCAGCAGCGGAAGGTGTTGATGAAGGTGCGTGAAGTACAGGTCGAAAAGTGTTTCCGCTCTAGGCATAACATCAGCAAGATGACAGACAGACCGATGACGCAACTTTACATACTCTGGCACACTGATCAGCCCCATTATATGAGGTGCTTCATCTTTGAGCATCCGCTCGATTGGCTCATAATACCCTTCCTCCAGTCTCTTGGCTTCGTACTCCTGCGAGGCGATATTTGTCGCGCCGGTGTGACTATCCTGCCCTGAAACATCTGCACTGGCCTCCGCTAGTACCGCAAGGGGATTCCGATCACCGGGTAGGGGTAAGGTCGTCAGCCGATCGGCGATATGGATAGCTGGCACGGCTGATAAGTCACTGGAAGGAGAGGATTCCGGTACATCCTCGTTCCCATACGACGTAGACGTGATGGATCCGTGGCGTAGATTGTCCAGGATGGCAGTGGGCGACAGGTCTGTTGTATTTCTGCGCGTAGGTCGAGCCGCGATAAGAGACCTTTCTCCTACGTTTGCGGCCGTTGGCCATATGACGGAGTTCCTCGGACCAAGTTCAGGGAGAAGTCTACTCCGTTTCCATCGTTGAAATTCGCTATCCGGGCGTTGGGGCGGTAACATACCGTAAGAAGTAGACGGCGTGTTCCCGTCATCTTCCGTTCTAGGCGTCTTGCGCTTGCCTCGCATTCTGCCTCTCAGGCTGGGCAGATAGACGCACTCATCTGAGATGCCGAGGTCCACACAACGCCCACATGGCTTCTCTCCGCTACACTTTAGCTTTTGACGACTACATGACGAGCAGGCGCGAGATGTGCGATTGGCGGAACTCGCAAGACTGCGCTGCGAGCCAGTGGCTTCGACCGAGCTGCTTGAGGCTGCTGCTTCTAGGGGCTGTCGAGTGTCGCCATCGTCAGTCATGACTGTCTTGGGGACGAACAGAGAGTGTGAAGCAACAAGAAGCCTAAGTAAGACGCTATGTACATTGATATATTTTGACTTTGTTCGGCGATGACCTTCCGGTTATACCGCGGTCCGAGCACGTCATCTCGGCCTTTAGTGTGCAAAATCATGTTTATGCAATCGCTGCTGTTTTTAGCGAGGACTTCCAGCAGCCCGATGCGGAACGAATGCATGCAATGTATTTCTATAGACTCACTACGGAAGATCTATGCATAGACGGCCAGCCGAGGTCCCGCAGCAGCAGGGTTGGCAAAACGCAGGCCAGCGTCGAGCTTGGTAATCGCATCAATCTCTCCCTCACTCAGGTCGACTTGCTCATTGTCGAGGTTCTCTTTCAATCTTTTCTCGCTGGAACTCTTGGGGATGACTGTGACACCCCTCTGCGTGGCCCAACGCAGTATGACCTGTGCGGCGGTTACTTCATGTCTCGCCGCGATCTCAGCAACCGTAGCATGGGTGAAGAGGGGTTCACACTTGGCCACCACGTCATCCGAGATACCGATCCACGAAGTGGGGCCGAAGGACGAGTAAGCAGTGACATGGATATTGAAGGCCTGAGCCAGACGCAGCAGATCGGGCTGGGCGTGGTAGCTATCATACGGCATGAGTATCAGTGTGATACAATCTCCACGTGCAGGAAGGAACGACTCACGGGTGCATCTCCACCTGTAAGATGGCCGGCTTGATCCTCGCATAAGTCATCAGATCCATGATCATCCCTCCAGGCATGTTGCTTATGGCTATGTTCCGGACGAGACCGATGTCGACGAGCCGTTCCATAGCCGCCCAAGTCTTGTGATAGGGAGACGCTTCCAGCTCCAAAGCTCCATCAGGCGTGCCATCATAGCTCCAGCCAGGGGGGTACCGCACAGCCGGGTCAACTAGACAGGAGTCAGCACTGACACCCCTTTGGGTGTCACTCACCATATTTGAGCGCGATAGGCATGTGGATGTAGTAGACATCGAAGTAGTCCACACCCCAGTCCTGCAAGCTTCGGCGGCATGCAGCTTCGACGTGCTCCTCTGCATGGAATGTGTTCCACAGCTTGCTGACCACTGTCACGTCTTCCCGCTTGACAATCCCAGCATCTACCGCCCTCCGCAGTCCTTGACCGGCTTCAACCTCATTGCCGTAGTCCGCGGCTCCATCCAAGAGCCTATAGCCTGCCTTGAGAGAGGTGTAGACGAGGTTCGCACAGTCTTCTCTGGGGACTTTCCAGAGACCCAGACCGGTCAGAGGATATGAGCTGCCCGAGGCTAGCTGGACAGATGCGTTTTGAGAGTTCGTCATGGTGCGTATACTAACACGGAAACCGAATCTCACTTGTCGTTCCGATATATATATATATCATCACCACACCTGAAAAGATAGTCACGCCATAGTCGGCGACTACACTAGTCCCTGAATGAGGGATGTTTCTTTCGCTTCTTGGGCGATAACATGGGTTGTGAACGAATCACCTCATTGCAAATCCAGGTGAGTATGCATGCATGTTTCTTAGTCGCCCTCCCCATCGTCCTCTTGTACAACTAGACGATGAGCGGGCTGAGCTGCGGTCCATCGTAGAAATAGATTTCACAGACATGAGAGGATGTCAATCGCCTCAATTATCAGAAACTGTAATGGGTTAGGTTGTTCCGTAATCTTCTACATCCTATTAGCTTGTTTTTGTAATCTTGTTAAGTTCCCAATGAGATCGAGCTGTCATTAAAGTCAGGTTTATTGAGAGCCATTGGCGCATGCCAACTCACGGTGGTTGGTGGTGCCTTTAGCACGCTCCCAAATCCTTCCAAAACACACGTCGACGGCCATTGTTATCCGCTTCTTTGAGCAAAGAGGCCCAGTCACCAAGGGTCGGCGCGTCTTGTCAAAAATGACCCAGAGGGCAACAAGCCTTCGGCGGAATCTCGCAAGCTTTACGACACGTCGCCAAGATATTGTAAAAGGGCCCCGTGACAGCTTCATGGGTCCTGCTTTCTAGTCGACAGGCTCCCTAAAACCCATTGCCGATCCGGTAGTTGCGGTCCATTCAGCTGAGCGCTGCATGCTCCCACGCCCTGCGTATATGAAGTGCTGCTCTCTGCAAGAGTCGTGCCACCATGCGGGGCCAACACTCTCAGACCGAAAGCGAAGAATCCGATAAAACATGCCGCGCGTCCCGACCGACTCGCTTATTGCGTATTAGCGCAGAGCCCCCTTCGGCCCTTTTCCTCCTTAAACATCTTCCAAAAGCGCCGAACATCGTCCGGAACAAAGATTTGTTATCTTGTCCACCGATATGTCATGACCGAGCATGATCAATGCTTGCGATGGACCCGACTAGGGCCGCAACTTGGCCCATATCAAGGAGAGATGTATAACGTCAAGGTCGATTCCTCTCTCTCCAACTACTACATATGAACATCGCTCAACGCGAGAACCTACCTTACCAAGACTACGCCAATCCGAACCGATCTTCGACAACATGACTATTGTAAGTGTCACTCAGGCCGCGTACGATGCCTCAAGCTGACAGTCGACCATGCAGACATCCGGGCTCCGAGAGGACTTCTTGTATGGTTTCGCGACCGCAGCCGCTCAGATAGAAGGGGGAGGTAAGGAGGCTGAAGAGCTGTCTGGCAGAGGTCTCTCAGTGAGCACGATAATGATACCTGTCGACGGAATATCGCTGATCCCCTCTGTAGATCTGGGACAAATTCTGTGATACCCCCGGTAAGATCGCCGATGGTACTCATGTCAACAGGACTTGCAACCACTTGGAGCTGTACAAGGAGGACATCGCCTGTGAGTTGATTTGACTATACCAACGCTCTCGTGCCCCGCAAGCTGATGATAACTTTTCAGTAATGAAATCCCTTGGAGCCAACGCATATAGGTTCTCCCTTTCGTGGCCCCGGATCATTCCGCTTGGCGGCAGCGAAGACCCGGTCAATGAGCAAGGCATAGAGTTCTATAACAACGTCATTGATGAGTGCTTGAAGCACGGCATCACACCTTTTGTCGTGAGTAATTCATGGTCGACAATCATGGGTTGAGCTGATACTGATATTGCTGCAGACCCTTTACCAGTATGTTTGACTTAGACAAGCTTCGAACATCTTCTGACATCTTCTCTAGCTGGGATCTCCCCTTGGAGCTCTTCGACCGATACGGTGGCTGGCTTGACAAGGATTCAATCGTTCAAGACTTCACCAGATACGCCAAAGTCTGCTACGAGCGGTTTGGAGACAGGGTCAGGCACTGGTTAACTTTGAACGAGCCATGGTGCAGTGCTGTTCACGGGCATGGTTATGGACAGTTTGCCCCGTGAGTCGAGCCTCGGACTTCGCATGTCGTTGCTGATCATATCCAATTAATGATAGAGGCCATGTGTCGAACACCGAGCCCTGGATCGCCGGACATAACCTCATTCTCGGTCATGCTTACGCCGCCAAGCTGTACATCAATGAGTTCAAAGCTGAACAAGGGGGAACCATTGGTATCACCCTGAACGGAGACTGGTGTGAACCGTTTGATGACAAGCCGGAGAGTGAGTGCGCAGTCCACTTTGGCTAAGCTCCACACTCTCGCTGACCAGCGATCACAGATATCGAAGCGGCTCAGCGCAAGATGGACTTTGCTCTTGGTTGGTTCGCAGACCCCATCTATCTTGGGAGATACCCTCAATCCATGATCGACACCTTGGGCGACAGGCTGCCCAAGTTTACCAAGGATGAGATGGCTGTGATTAAGGACAGCTCAGAGGTGAGCAAAGATGCCCTAACCAAAGGTCATCAGCTGACGGATTACACAGTTCTATGGATGCAACGTACGTCGTCTGGATTATTACATTAGGTACAAGTAATTCACCTGCATCTGTTTCTAGACCTACACCACGAACACGATCAAGGCTACCAGATCGGATGACGAGTTCACAGGCTACACGACGATGGCTTTCGATAAGCCAGACGGTACTATCATCGGGCTGGAGTGTGAGTCTGGCTTCATCTGTTTATCTCAGACGGAGAACCCTCTCTGACCGCCCTCAAGCCGAGCTCGATTGGCACAGAGACGTACCTTGGGGCTTCCGCAAGCACCTTAACTACCTGTACCAGCGATACCAGAAGCCTATCTACATGACGGAGAACGTGAGTATCGAAATTTAGAGCATTTTTATGGCAAAACCCTGACGACCATACTCTCAAAGGGCTGGTGCATCAAGGACGAGAGCAAACTGAGTCCTGCTGAAGCGTAAGTCAATGTGTCTCCTGAGTAGATGAGCGTCATGCTAACAGATCTCACATAGTATCCGTATGTGATTTTTTCTACTGTGAACCATCACGATTCAGCTGATTCCCCAAACAGATGACGAGGGACGTGTCAGATTCTACGAAGGGTACACGCGGGCATTGAAAGAGGCCGTCGAGATCGACAGAGTGGATGTCAGGTCGTACTTTGGGTGAGTCCACTGTTGCACGCTCCTGCAATTCATATTGGCCCGCACCGCTGACGGTGTTATCCAGCTGGTCGTGAGTACCCGTACCCGAAGATTTTCTTCTAGACGAGCCACTGAATCCCCTCTCAGCTTCCTCGACAACTTCGAGTGGGCTTCGGGCCTCGTACCCCGATTTGGCAGTGTATACTGCAACTACGAGACCTTTGAGAGGACACCCAAAGACTCGGCGAGATCTTTGATGAGAGTGAGTGTGACCAGAAAGTCCGGTCCTGTGATATATTTGCTTAAAATATGACTATACCTCGCAGTTCTTCAAAGAAAATGTCCCCACATCGGATCACGCGAAGAAAAATGGCTCTGCCGATGGCCTTCTGATCAATGGATCGACCACCAATGCCACATCGCTCAACGGCTCGTTGACCAATGGCCACGCTGTCAATGGGACATCCGTCATCTCGGAGAAGCTTCCCGCAGCCATCGGGGCTCATTGAAGTTTCTCAAGTCTGTTAGAACAATACTCTTGGGAATATGTGAATATGTATACGGAAATGCTTTCTCGTAATTGAGCCCGCGGTGGTCGACCAGCTTTCGTGGCATCTCCATTCGGTACTTGTACGTCAATTGTTTCTGTGAGAGCGTCATAGCCCATACCATTCCGTGAAGGGTTTTCCGTGTTTTCCCTTCTTTCGGTGGTGATCGCGTCGACGCCAGCTTCCTTTTCGCGTAGTCACAGTGTATATATCGCATGACCCACAAGGGGGCTTTGCCGGCGACGCAAGGCCCAGATGCAGAATTGGACTGCAGATCAGGTAAAGCGATGGTTTCAATTCAGTCTTTCGCTTCAGGTCAGCGGTGTTCCCGAGCGCTTGCACCTCATACCCTTCAGTATCTCAGGTGATCGTAGCCTTAAATGAGAGGTCAAGTCCGGCCGAACCGAGCTTGTCAAGAGGACGTTGCTGCGCACGAACATATGGATCTCCCAAGACAGATTGTGAACAAGGTGACTTCATTTTCTCCCTTATTCAACTACAAACGCTACTTAAGCCCAACTACTGTAAATAAGCCAAACTACTATAAGCCAAACTACTGTAAGCCAAACTACTGAGCTATTCCTGATAAGATGCATGTTTCCGTGAGACCTGAGGCAGTGACCCCAACTAACTGACAACACCTGGATCAAAACCAATTCCACCGAATGAAAGAGTGTAAAATGACTGCCCGACAATCGACATTGGTCACCTTCATCAGGTAGTGACCGCTCACACGGTGACCTTCTCGATGACCCTGCCGTCGTCTTCGAGGACGACCTTGTCTGCCTTGAGTGAAGCCTTGACGGGGTTGGGCTGGTTGTAGACCCATTCGAGCTGCTCCAAAGTTCGGCCCTGCGACTCGACACTGTGCGATATGTCAGAAACACCGCAGGTTACTGAGATGAGTGAGAGAGTCAACTCACCAGAAGAGGTACCAGAGAATGGACTCGCAAACGTCCCAACCGACAAAGATGTAGATGTACTTGTAGCCGATGTTTCCAAGAGCGATTGGTCCAGCAAACTGGTTGATGAAACTGATGGCATTCACGATGATACCGGAGGCGGCGAGACCCTTGGCTCGCATGGTGGTCTCGAGCGCTTCGGCCGGGATGACACCTTGCAAAGGGGTGTAGGTCCAGGAGAAAATCACGTTGAACAGGAAGTATGCTGCAAGAGCTCCCTGAGCGATGCCCTTGCCGACATCTGCACCCTGTTTGGCCAGAGTGGCGGACAATCCAGCGTTGGCCGCAAGGGCGCAGGCGCAGGCTGATTGTGAGAAGAGGACATCGAGTTAATTCAGCTCGCCATGCACATGGTGGTCGGTCACTCACCAAAGGTACCAAAGATCAGGACTTTTCGTCGGTGCATCCTGTCGGTGAAAACGAGAGCAATAGAAGCGCCGATACAGGATACGACCGAGTTGAGCAGGTTGTAGCCAAGCTGCTTGGAGACACTGGTGACACCCAGATTCTCGTAGATGACGGTGTTGAAATAACCAAGACCGTTACCGGAGAATTGACCGAAGATCGAGATCATGAGAACCTGAGCCATTCTCCATCGACCGTTGTGGGTCGTGAAGAGGGGTCGGTCTATGGAGGAAGGAAAAAAAGCAGAACAAATTCAGCTCCGGCGGCCAATGAAGGCGAAAACAGCTTCCCAACTTACAGTCCCACCAGACCTTGTCGATACCGTCCAGCTTGATGTTCTCCCTCATCTCCTCGACCTCGAGGGCTACGAGCTTCGAGCCCCGGTCACCAGAGCCGTGATATTTGACAAGGAAGTCGACCGCATCATCTTCCATACCATTGGCCATCTGGTATCGGGGTGACTCCGGGATGAACCACACGCCGATCATGACGATAATACAAGCAAAGGCTTGGAGGATCAAAGGCAGCTGCCAAGACAAGTTACTGTTGATGTTGTTGCATCCGTAGGTGACGGCAGCGGCGGGAATGGAACCGCCGAACCATCCACAGTTGTAGAAGCCAGTGCATCGTCCTCGCCAGTGAGGGGGAGCGATTTCGATGGAGTAGGCGGGGGCAGCGACGGTCATGATGGAGATACCGAGACCGAGCACGAATCGACCAGCAACGAATTGAGGAATCGTCTTGGCAGTCGCTGCAATGATCATGCCGAGGATGATCACTGTGCCACCGCTGAACATAGCTTTCTTTCGTCCGAATTTGTCGGAGAGAACCGCCGCGAAAGGCGCACCGACCATAGCGCCACTACATACATTGCTCGGGCGATCAGCGGCTTCTCAGAGAGCACAGGACAGCGCGGTTTCAGTGTCTACTTACACGGTGTAGAAGGAGAAGATGATCGAGACCTTGGGGCCGGTGGTGCCACTCTTGAATACATTCTGAAAGTGAGGCATGGCGAGGATCGCCGTCATAAGGGAGCCTGGTGGGTGTCATAGCATCACGGCATAACATTTCAGCGGGAAGTTTCAGGCACCGTTCGCCGATCCGGCCCAAACCCACCGTCATATCCGTTCGCGCAAGCACAACAAAAGGCAATGAACACGGAGACTGCATGGGCGCAGTGTCAGTGGTGGTCGTTGCCAGCGTCTATCAGTCGGAACCTGTGCTTACAATATAAGTGAAGCGAGTTTTTGCTCCACTTGGGGATGTTGCTCTCTTGTATAGCCGCATAAAGTTCGGCCTGCATGAAGTGTCAGAATCAGCCCTATCGCGTTTGTGGCACTGCTTTACACGTGCTATACTCACGTTCTTGACCTCCCTGATGTGGCCAGCATGTGCCTGCGTTGTGGTGCTTGGCACATGTACATGGTCGATATGGTCAATCTGCTTGAAGTCCTTCTCGTATTCGCCCTCGGGGCTGATAGGAGGAAGGTTTGACATGATGTTGATGCTCGGAACTTGATGAGTGAACAAGCACGCGTAAGAGTTATTGATCCCTGGTAGGCGTAAGCTCTTGTCGATTCTCGAAACCGAGTTGGGACCTGTGTTTGATGTGGATTCGCTTGATAAACATCAATCTTCTTATACAGATTGCGAGGTCAGTCCAGAGGCGTATGAGGATCTATCGAGACCCAATGAACGGACATTATCATCTCTCATTCGGCCCTTTACCTTAACGTTTCTCGTTTCCGAATCTTGCTCGATTAGAGGACGTTCACGACATAGAGAGTACTGACAGTAGCCTGTAGCCAAGCACGGCCCCGCGGGGACTAATTTCAGATCCCCGTGACGTGCGTCTGGAGCTAGGATCCAATGGTACAGGAACCACGCCGATAGATCGATCATGTTAGGGGAATTACTATTGGCCCTTGCGACGTACCTGAAATATGGATCGTGCTCACGAGCGCCGGAGCATGACAATCATTCTGGGATGTTCGGCTCTTTCTGGAACGCTCATGTGATGGACGCCACAGCAACAGTGGATACATGAGCCGTCTGAGCCGAAATGGCCCTATTTGCCGAAGATAGGCATGTCGGGGTGCGCCTCCGACATGCCTATTATCGGATATCAGCCGAGCGCGTGCTTATCTCTAAACTCCGTAAATGATCTAAATGTAGATGCTGTCTGCTCTTCTCGGCGATTCTCAGCTATAGATATAAGCGGTATAGTAGCTGCATACGACATGTTTCGGTCAATGACCAGCTGACAGGGCCGAAAGAAAGTCGCCTCGTTCTGCTTGGCGCCCAATGTGACCGGATCTAGCCAGAGGTGCCGAAACTCAATGATCGATCGTTGCGAGCACGACTCTCCCGGTCTGCAGCTTCTATATTGTAATTCAGCGTTTCAATCTTCTTCATTGCAGCTTCCCGTCAAAGCAAGTCGCGTCACTGACCAACTCACGTACCGAGTCATCTCGACAACACAATGGTCACAGCATCTTCCACGGCTCACAGCACGTCGCTGAACAAGGGCTGGACGTTCAGCCAGGTCGCATCCAGTCACTCCAGCAACGAGGTGAAGGAGGAATGGAGCTCATGCGACATTCCCACTTCGATTCATGTGGAACTTAAGAAGTTGGGAAAAATCCCCGATCCCTTCAAAGATCTGAATGAATGGGAAGTGCAATGTGAGTTTTCGATGAATGTACCTACCATGCATGGGCTGATGCGTCTCTCTATCATTATCATTCTCCAGGGATTCAAGAGTCTGATTGGGTCTTCAAGACTACTTTCGACGTAGAGCAGTCGCGTCTTGACCAGGACCATGTTGACCTTTTCTTCGAAGGTCTGGACACATACTGCGACATCACCTTGGTGTGTATAATTGACTTGAGCGAATTCACCGCACTGCTGAGGGCTTCTCACAGAACGGCAAGGCCGTTGCCAGCGTCGAGAACATGTTTATTCACCACCGAATACCATGTAAAGATGTCATAAAACCGACAGGCAATCAGCTCGAGCTCCATTTCAAGAGTCCCTGGCATGAAGCTCGAATTGCCGAAGAGCAGAACGGTGGACCGATGCCATTATGTGAGTACGAACTGGCAATTGTTTTCAGCAGTATCCAAGTTTAATTGTGTGACCCAGGGAATGGCGCATCTAACCGGCTGTACTCAAGAAAGGCACAATACGGCTGGGGTGAGTCGTCTCCCTCCCTTCAACCTGAATGGCAGACACTGACGATGCTGCTCTGACAGGTTGGGACTGGGTATGTCAAACGAGCTGGCTTGGACTTGATCCTTTGGCTGACACATCATTATGCAGGGACCCGTTATGATGACCGTCGGACCTTGGAAGGGTGTCCGTCTTGACACGTATGATGCGCGCATTTCCGATGTCCGAGTCGATACTACCCTGTCTGGTGACAAATACAATCAAGGGTCTCTTCAAGCGACGGTGGTCGCCGAGGGGAAACAGGTTGACGGCTGCAAAATCGACATCCAGCTGAAGGATTCCACTGGGAAGATAGTGAAGTCCATCTCTGAGCAATCTATCTCCGAATCCGTGAAATGGGACTTCACCGAGGGAGAGGTCAAAGGCTGGTTCCCTCGAGGCTACGGAGAGCAACATTTGTACCAGCTGCAGATCAATTTGAAGTCGCCGGTGAGTCGTGGTTCATGTACTTGGCTCGCCACCCGGATCTTCGCTGAACGTCAACTGCATGTAGAATGGCCACCCCCTTGACACGACTTCCAAGCGGGTCGCATTCCGCTCCGCCAAGGTGGTGCAAGAACCGTTGGTCGATCAAGAGGGTACAAGCTTTGTCTTTGAGATCAACGGGATCAGAGTCTTTTGTGGTGGAAGCAACTGGATCCCTGCCGATTCGTTCTTGACTGAGATCGAGCCTGGACGTTACCGAAGATGGGTTGACCTTCTGGTGAGCGGTTGCGATAGATGGAGTACACTGGTCAGGACTGAGCAATTGACAAACGGTGTCCTCCTAGATCAAAGGCAACCAGAACATGTTGCGAGTCTGGGGCGGTGGTGTCTATGAAGACGCGGAGCTATACGAGCAAGTTGATATCGTTGCGTCATGTCTGGCGCATTACGCTGACTAGTTGTCAGCGCATGCGATGAGAACGGTATCCTCGTATGGCAGGACTTCATGTTTGGCTGTGGTCTAGTGAGTGGCCTTGCGTCAATGTTATATACCCAGAATTCTTAGCTTACATCGTCATTGCACAGTACCCGTCCTACCCTCATCTGAATGACAGTATCAAGGTTGAAGCGGAACAAGCTGTTACTCGACTACGAGACCACCCATCCGTTGTCATATTCGCTGGTAACAATGAAGATTATCAGGTTGCTGAGTCGCTAGGGGTCATGGACTACAGGGATAACTCTGGGGACTACATGAAGTCTAAATTCCCCGCGTGAGTCCCCTTGGTCACCTCTTTTGCCCCTCTCAGTTGACACGACCGTTTACTCGCACTAGCCGGCACATCTACGAGGTCCTGCTTCCCGAAGTCGTGGATCGACTATCGACCGTCTTCTACCACAGAAGCAGTCCCTATGGCGGAAAGACGTCAAGCGATCAAACTATTGGTGATATCCACCAGTGGAACGTATGGCACGGTACACAGGAGCCATGGACTAATTGGGACAAGCTTGCTGGCAGATTCGTTTCGTACGTCACATGCTGGTCGTTTCACATTTACGCATGGGTTGGAAGCTAACGGGGACGGTACTTCAGTGAGTTCGGTATGCAGGGTTATCCCGATATCCGGACAGTCAACGAGTGGAGCGACGATAAGGATCAATTATTCCCCCAGTCAAGGGTTTCAGTGAACCACAACAAGGCTGTGAGTTTTTGAAACATCTTGTGTAATTGCAAACCCGACTGATCGCTCCCTGTTAGGACGGCTTCGAACGTCGGCTCGAGCTCTATCTGATGGAGAATTTCCGACACGCCTTTGACATGGAGTCCTACGTATACTACACCCAGATCATGCAGGCAGAATGCCTCGCGTCGGCTTACCGACTCTGGCGAAGGAACTTTAAGGGTCGAGGCAAGGAATACACATCCGGCGCCCTCGTTTGGCAGATCAACGATTGCTGGCCCTGTGTCTCCTGGGCTATCGCCGACTACTACTTGAGACCCAAGTCAGTGCACCAGATCATCGTGTATACAGCTGAGGACTTTGTAGAGCTGACTGTCATTCATAGGCCATCTTTTTTCACCATCGCCCGAGAGCTTAGGCCGTTTACCGTCGGTGTAAGTGTTCACCTTCTGTCCAATCTACTCTTCGGATATCATGACTGATTTCGCCGCTTTACAGATTACTCGCAAGAACGTCAAGACGCACAGGGACAAGACATCTTCCGCGTTCTTTGATATCACCCAGCAGGTCAGCTAGCTCTTGGCCTGAGGTTTATAGCCTGAGCTAACAGATCCGACTACCTAGATCGAGCTTTGGGGATGTAACTCCACTTTGAATTCGACCAAGGGGCAAGTCGTTCTTGACACATACGACCTCAACACGGGCGACAAGGAGACTCAAACCTTCCAAGTCGGGCTCGCTGCAAACAGCTCTACGGAAATCTGGTCGGGCGTCTGCCCTGGTCAAATCACCCGGACCAACGATGCTCAGGTCCCCAAGCCGATTGTCGCTCAGGCTCGACTCTACCTCTCTTCCGACCCTAAGGCAGTGGCGGCAAGATACTCCAACTGGCCTGAACCGTTCAAGTACCTCACTTTCCCCGACCCTAAACTCACCATCAAGGTCGATGGCGACAACCTAACTCTGTCTGCCCAGACACCCATCAAGGGCATCATTCTCGACGTGAAGGAGGGTGAAGAGTGTGACTGGTCAGATCAGGCCATCGACCTCTTCCCTGGGGACGAACAGATCGTTACTGCCAAGGGTCTGAAGGGACGTCAAGTCGCTGCGAGATATCTCGGTGATGGTTCTGCGTAGTCATAGATAAATTTGTAGGAATGAAGACTGGAGATTCCGCTTGAAGATGTACACGAATCGCGTGTCGCCAATGCATATAAGCATGACTACGAAATCCCACAAACAAGGACATGGGCAAGTGGGAGAGTTAACTGCCCAGTGCGGAAGCGAGATGGAAGTAGAAATCCGATCTTTCGTTATCCGTCATTTGCCTGTCGCCCATCAGCAGATTCAAGGGGTCTTCCGCTCCATTTCCGCCCCACGCGATACTGTTACTGTTCTGAGTGACGTATTCGGAGGGTTGGAGGTCGCTTCTTGATGTCGATGACGGCTCGGTAGATAAGAAGTCGCTCCACATCGTATTCGGCGGGTGGTTATTGGCGGTATTTTGCCATTGACCAAAATCAGTACTGCCACTTCCAGAGAAGCCAAACCCATGTCCAAGGCCAAGAAGCTGATCGATATCGTAAAACGATTGATGTGACGATATAATCAGTGGGTCCATTGTTGCGTGTGCGGTCTGGCCGGGCTCTGACTGTTGCGATTGCTGTTGATGCAGCTCCATTGCGTTGCGCTCTATCATGTACGAATGACCAACTGCTGGCAGCACAGCGGGATCAATGACCGTATTGACATGATGATCAAATGCAGTCGGTCCCGCAGGGGTTCTCGCTACTTCCTTACTGAGGCTGCGATACAATGTTCCACATCAGCTTCTCGCCAGAGTGGGAGAGGTACACTGGGATTAGTCTCTCACCAGAGCATATTCAATATCTGGTACCCATTGTGGACGGCATACGTCATGATGTCACCGTGCTTTGGTTCGCCGGCCAACCTCAACGCCACCCTAAGAATCAGATCCCGTTCTGGCGCATCTTTACTCGTCAGCTGCAGTAGGATAGCTGCCGCAAAGACGATGGGGGATGTTGGTCTGAGCATGTGCATAGCTCTTTCGTGAGACAGACATCCCTCGAGCAATTCGGTCGAGACGAGCAACAGGTCGGCCTTCATGTGATCGGTCAAAGGTCCCGGTTGCGTTCGGGCCTTCGCCACACGCAGGATACCGATCAGTCGAGATCGGAGCGAGTGATATCGGAACCACCATCGGCGCAAAGGATCCGTCTGAGCATCCGCCCATTTACAATTCCAGCTGGACAGGTAAGTTTGAATCCAAATCCTCTCGCTCTCGATTGCAACTGCCGCACGATTGTTCTGCGGCACACGGGAGAGCCGTTCTTTCGATTCCGCCTGAAAGCGGCCAAGCAGTCAAAGGGTCAAGCAGTTAGCGGACGAGTGGTGGCGCGCTCGAGAAACTGTAGAGACCAACACATACCTCGAACCGATACAAGGCATAGTCAGCCGCTATAATCGCATTATCGTCTTGCGGTTGAGTTCGATCCAATTCTTCAGCTTCGAATTCGGTCAAGTCAAAGCCAGGACACGAGATATCTTGCCTGTCGGCGATGGATTCCCATCTGAAACGACATTCAGCATTGCTATAGAATTACCACATGGATGCCGTTCCGCTCACCTGCTCTCGACAAGCACGAGCGACAGGCGCGTCCTCAGATCGTTCATAGTTCGTTGGTCGGCCGAATCACAGCCGCGATGCTTCGAGAGCTGCAGACCTATTTGATTCGCCATTCGCACCGCCATTCCCAGTCTTGTTGCACGTTGGTCATCGACCAATCTTGGGGTTCTCAGAGCCCACATTTGTGCCAGCTGTGGTTGAAGACGGACGTGTCAGTCCACGAGGTTAGCCAATCAGGGCAAAACTACGCTCACTAGCATTCCTTGTACTATTTCGACGGATTTGGCGGCAGTTGCACAAACTACCAGTTGCAGTTTCTCCAGATGTCCCCACAGCTTCAACGCCAAAGTGCTATCATAAACGGTAGAGCTTGATAAGGTTGCCATTGCAGTCGCCCCTAGGGCGAGTACCACGGTGAAGAGAAAGGCCGACCGCGATCTCACGTAATTGGGATTATGTACATTCCGCTCCAGAATGCTCCATTGGCGATGGACATGGCGAAAGTAACTAGAGGATGTTGTCAATAAATTTCGCTGCCATCGAAGGCGGATGCACGTACCTGTCGAAAAGAGGGGTCACCTGCTCCTCCTTGATCACATTTTGATACACGGGATCCAACCCTATACTGACATCTCTCTTCACGCCGTGCAGGCCGTGTTCAAAGTATCTCCTCTGATCGGCTATGATCTGGCTCAAATTTTCCTTTGACCACCTACTGAGTCTGATAGCGTCTTCTATTGGAAGCCTTGTGCTTGGAGCCGGGGTTGTCGTATGTTCCCTCGAGTCGGAACCGTCAGCCGAGTCCCAGCCTCGACGGGCACACTCTGCTAGAAACAGGAGCGGGTTATGAACATCCTTGCCCGTGGAGAAGTCTGCACGAGGGACAGGATCTGATATGGCGCGCTCAGATCCCGTCGGGAAAGATCCGGCCATCGTCTGGACCGCTGAACGGGTCATAGGCTGACGGGCTGTAGGAGACATAGATTCCGCATTGGGCTGATGTGCGGGAGTGGGCGAGGTGACAGCGGACATAAATGGGTCGAGAGGGCTTTGTGCCCGTGTCATGGGATGAGCTCCCATTTCGGGCGACTGAGAACCCATGACAGGAGGGTCGATCGGGATCTGGTCGTTTGTCGACCATCCGTTATCCGGCCGGGCCTGGCCGGTACTGGAAGACGGAGACGGCCTTGTTTTGTTGGCATCGCCCAGCTGGTTGGCTAGTTTCTCCAAAGTTTTACGACTAACATGTTGGTCAGTGCCGATCTTAGCATCCTGCATCATGAACACTCACTTCTTACTGCCTTTCACCCTTCCACGGCGGGTGGTCGTGAAGCGGCATGCTATGGCGGCGCTCTGGCAGCGCACGCAGGATCCACCGCCAGGAACAATATGGCATCGCACCTTAGCCTAGATTATGTATCTGCATCAGCAAAACATCCATCAAGCCTTCATATTGTTTGATATAACGCTCACTATACGACATCTGGCGCCAGATATCGCGGTCAGCAATACGTTCCGATAAACTATCGCGACCGATATCAGCTATACTCACGCGCTACATGCTCTTAGTCCCCGTTTTTCCGTCAAGACTACAGTCGAAGGACCTGCCGCGGGCTGCTGCATACTGTTACACAGTCAGCGTTACAGGTGTCTAGGTATGTTTTGTCATGGGCGGGGGGGAAGGCTAGGACTACATTTCTGGATCGCCGGATTATGAATGACCTGAGGACCGTTTGATCTGATCTGATCTGCTCTCTAGATAACGGGTGGTACATAGAGGGCAGTCGCCCGAGGTGGGTGGAGTAAACCAATCCTCACCACCCTGAATGAGTTGCAACCCGACGACGCGAGCCTGCCAATCAGGGCCAAAGCTTAGTCACAAGACCCTGTGAGCCTTGTAATACAACGCAACAGGAGGAGGAAACCCTCAGGAAATCTTCGAAGTGCAAGATGCCTTTGTGTCCTAATCTAAGATGATCGCCCTTCCGATAAGCGCCAACATCTGTGAATTGAATCGTTCCGTAAACTCTGTCCAGTTGTTCCGTAAATACTATCTAGTTCCCGGAGATCCAGATGTCACGAGCAACTCAGGTGAAGTGAAGACACATGAAAATAGCCAAATGCATGCATAGGCGGCATGATGTAGAACACATATAGCAAAGTTGTTCTTGGGAGACGCACGAGCTCAGATCGTGGAGTTCGCCTCATCAAGACGCTCATACACAACTACTTCTACCTAACCGAACGACGACAACCATCTATCCTGCAATCATCATGCCAGTTGCAACAGACGCTCCAGTCATCATCCCCCTCTCTGACGAGGAGAGGATCAGCGGGCAGATGGCCGATGATCACCTCTTTAATGCTATTGATGCTCTCTTCAACGACGGCGTGGTGGTTCTCCAGAATGCTATTGATGTAGAAGTCATTGACAAGCTCAACGACAAGATGCTGCAGGACACGCAGAGTATCTTGAACGGATCAGTCAAGGGGATCCACTGGAAGTGAGTCAATTTCTCGTCATTTTTGACCTCATCGTAACCTAGGCGCTGACGAGAAAATAGCCAAGGAGAGGACAAGGGAAATGTTTCTCAAGTTCCCCCAATCCTCAAAGGTGAGTCGAGTCATGTCCAACACATTAGCGATGCTGACCAAACCTCAGAATACATGTTCCCTCAGATCTACGCGAACAAGCTCGCAGCTGCGGTCCTTTCTGGTGTATTGGGACCAGCGCCCGAGCTTCACTACATTCGGTCGAACACTTTGCTAGGAAACACCACATCGCGACAAAGAGTGCACAAAGACGTCCGAGGTCGACACCTCTCCCACCCGTATGCCATCGCTCAGAATATCTGCTTGATCGACGTCACTCCCGACAACGGATCTACCGAATTATGGCTGGGGACCAATAACTCTTCCCCCTGGACCGACCATGAGGCTATGAACCTCGGTTTTGTGAGGGAAGACAAGCTTGAGGAGAGACGAAAAGTGAGACCCCCGGTGTACGGAAGCATCAAGAAGGGAAGTTTGATCTTGCGAGATCTGAGAACTTGGTGAGGCTATCTATTACGGGCGCTTGGGCCCATGAGCCCAGAACAAGGATCCGTTGGGCTGACTGTGTGATGTACGGATGATTTCAGGCACGCTGGCATGCCCAACCACACTCAAGAGACTCGGGTCATGCTTGCTTTTGTTTACTTCGCACAGTGAGTTTTATTTCCGGTCACTGACTGTTGACGACTGCTAACTCATAACGATCGCAGATGGTACAAGAACCAGATGAAGCAGAAATTCCCACTGTCATTAAAACCAGTCATCGAGTCGATGGAGAAGGAGAGCGACACCAAGATCGTGGTGGACTATGTAGAGGACGAAACGGTCAAGGACTACCTCAGCACCGAGTTCCAGACTTTGTTCATTTCTCCCCATCACCCGTTGCAGGAAGTAGCTTAAGGCTCGACTCCCCGGATAAGCAGTTTTGTATTATACATAGGTTGATATCCGATTCGTGCTGCGTTCGTATGCAGTCTTAAAATGCCTGAAACGCTCGCAAAGACACTTCTCTCTCTTTGTGTGTGTGTGTGTGTGTGTGTGTGTGTGTGTGTGTGTGTGTGTGTGTGTGTGTGTGTGTGTGTGGTGAAGGGAAAGATCGACAAACCCTGGACTTCTTTCTTGCAGACTATCCACTCTGCTTAGAAACGTACATTGACCACGAACGTTCTCGCGATACTCTATCGAGATGGGGTATCGACTCGATCTGCGCTTGTGCGTGCTTTCTAGGATCATGCTGAGCTGCAGCCTAGAGCTGTCGGTCTGCCTGAGAATTGTCGTGGACGGCCTTCCCAATCAGAGAGTAGCCAAATCTAAGCCCTCATCCGCCTCATCGGATATGAGCGACGGATCCGACCCAACCAACGATCCACGTATCGCGCTCGTCACTTGACTACGTTGCTTCAGCAGAAGTCTCGGGGAACAGAATCTCGTTTCAACAGAAGAAGATCAAGTACGGAACCTCGGGGCCGTACATCCGAACGCCTGAAGCAGACGAATCACCTGATAAGCGTTGGTCATAAGTCTTCTTCGCCTCCGTGACGCGGTTGCTTCTGTCGCGCGCGCGTGTACCTTCCGCTCAATCGAGGCTCGAATTGCTGAAATGCACGGAAGCCCTGGATGGCCGACCCATGGGGAAAGCCACCGTAATTAAGGGTTTCTTTCTGGCTCTTCGGTGTCCAGATGACGGACGGCTCGCTTTGATAAGCTTAAGTGGGCGAGGGCGCACAAGGAAGTTATCATCGTGACCCAAGTTCTGGTGGTCCGGCAGATAATTGTTATCGCTGGGGTACAATTGGTTCTTCTCACATTCAAGAACAACTCATGCCTAATGAAACCTTTAAATAGGTCACGTCCGTTCGCTTCCGATGAGCTTCTGCAGATACAGATTCATTCTACAATCTGATCAACCTCAACGGGACGACGGAACGACGATATTCCATAATGGCGGCTAACGATCTCGAAAGGGTTGACTCGAAGAAGGATGAGGTCTCTACCAGCTATGCGGAAGCAGGCCAGACCTACGACCATGGCGACAACGATCAGTACACGGCTTTCGCTGGCTTGTCCAGGTATCAAGCCATGCGAAAGTTCTGGAGAGCCTGTCTCTTCTGTATGATCACTGCCTTCGGTGTGGTCATGGACGGTTATCAGACCTCTCTACCTGGTAGGCTTGAGCCTTCCTTCATCGCGACGAGCGAATGGAACACTGATAACCGCTGCGTTGCGTTGTCCTTGCAACAGGTAGTGTACTGGCGAACACTGGGTTCATCAAACAGTTCGGTACCGTCGTGGACGCTACTACCGGGAAGGTCAGCGTAAACGCCCAGTACATCTCCATGTGGAGCGGCTTGGTGAGTATGCGAAACAATTAGCCAAAAGTATGATGTTGACAAGTGCCTTAGGCTTACCTCTGCCAATTCTTGGGCAACTGGAGCGGCGGATTCATCGGCGACCGTTTCGGTAGACGATACACCCTGTACACCTTGACCGTCGTTTTCACCGGAGTAAGTGGACAGTTCCATAGGTCTACCGTTCGGGCGTTGCCCAGTTGCTGATGATGGCACTGAAAACAGGGTATCATTACCGAAATTGTGGCGAGAAATTACAAAGACTGGATGGCCGCTAAGATGCTCATGGGCTTCGGTCAAGGTCTGATGCAGCAGGGTGTACTGACGGTGAGCCTATCAGGAACGAGTACACAGTCTATAACTACCAATCGCTGAGGATCTGCTCTATCAGTACATCTCCGAGGTGGCCCCGACTCAACTACGAGGTGCCCTCATGAGCACCTATGGCTGGTCATACGCTCTAGGACAGCTTCTTGTCGCTATCGCTCTCAACGCCTTGGAAATGGTCAGTACGCAAGCTTTTCGCATGTTGTTATTGTGATACTGATATGACTTGTTGTATGTGGGACTTGACAGACTGATCCCAGCAATTACCTCAAGGCGATTTACTCGGAGTTCGCATTCTTGGGTCTATGGATTATCGCCATGCTGTTCCTTCCAGAAACCCCCTGGTACTATGCCAGAAAGGAAGACGGGACGAGGGCGAAGCGAGTCCTATCCAAGATCTACAAGGGCGTAGACGGCTACGATGTCGACAGGGAATACAACGCCATGGTGCTTGAAATTCAAGAGGAGAAGTCCAAAAGTCAATCTAACTCCGAAGTTGCTCTGAAAGACATCTTCATGGGTACACACCTAGTGAGTTTTGTCGCCTAATCGACAAGAGTTCTGGATATCATAGCTAATAGGGTCCGCGATCAAACAGAAACGAAGTTTCGCATCGGTTTTCGCTTTGGTCATGCAAAACTGGTGCGGGAGTCCCATCATCTTCAACTACACCACTTGTGAGTTTCACCTCATGTTCATATCCTTTGGTCTCGGAAGAGTGTGCTGACTCGGCGACCTTTACAGACTTCCTTCAACAGGCTGGTCTGCCCAAACCTTTCCAGGCTTCGGTCATTGTATAGTAAGTGGGACAGCCAATCGTCACTCAAGGGGAAGAAACTTGTCTGACTGAGGTCTGGCTATACTGTAGCTGCATTCTCATCTTCTCTCTGATGGTCTCATTCTACGGGATCGAGCGACTGGGCCGACGAACCTTGATTCTTTCTGGTGGCTTGGCGTGTACCGTCTTCAACATCGCCATCGCCTCGTTGGGATTCGCCCAAAAATCTGACGCAACCGATAGCGCTACGCTCGCCTTCATCTGTCTGTGGGTATTCATGTATGCCTTTGGCTTCGCCGGAACCGGTTGGACGTGCGCGGCGGAAATCGCTACACCGAGATTGCGAGCCAAGACAACCGCTTTCGCAGCGAGTACCAACGCCATCTCAGGTGCTATATTCAATAGTGTGGTAAGCTTGCTTCAGACCAAAACCTGCATGTCTTCTTGAGAGGCCATGAAATTGAAAGATGTTTGTCGCATGTAGGTACCCCTCATGATCTCCGCCACCTCGAGAAACTGGGGCGTGAAGACGCTCTACATGTTCGCCATTCTCGGTGGAGTAGGTACTGTGATCAATTTCTTCCTTTTGCCAGAGGTGAGTGAGAGGACGGATGATCCACAAGGTCGAGACTGACAGGGAAGGATAATGATTGCAGACCAAAGGCAGGACTTTTGCCGAGATCGACGAGATGTACGACCTCAAAATCGCGCCTAGGAAGATGAAGGCTCATATCACCAACCTGGAGGAACGTGGCTTGAAGCAGCATTAGTAAACGATATGCGGGGGGCCCTTGAGACGACGCTCATTGTCTTTTCTGGACATACGATAAGCATGAACCATCCGATAGGTATAGATGGCGTACATAGCGGAAAGGAGACGTGGAGAATTATCGGGTTTATGGACCTCGAGATCGATTTATTGCAACGTTTGTATCGGATTTGGTAGGATTCTTGATTGTATGCAACGAGGATCGTATTAGGAATGAGGTAACATGATGATCTTCTGATGGTGTTCGTGTGCTGATCTCTGCAACCATGAAGCGCTCATGCGATTGCAGGCGAACGAATTACGCGCTGAAGCGTTGCTTACAGTACACGAAAATCCATTGGTATATTGATAAAGTACAACGGTGATCGATCGCGTCGTTCAAAAAGCCCAAAAGTACCTTGTCGTTCTTACATTCTCCGCGAGCGAGCCATTGTGAGTCCCAGGTTGACTGTGGTTTTAATGCGCCATACGAAATCACTAAATCGCGAAAAGAGTGGACCTGCGCAAAAATAAGCGTGAGTAGGTCATGTTACCATAGCATTAGACAGCAAATACGCACCAATAATCATCGTCATTCTGGCCCACGATCTCTTCCGGCATCCTCATGAGTTCTTGCTATATCATCAGTCCTGGTCAGTGCATCACTTCCTATGGATCGGCGTCGGTTATAGTCCCAGAAGCGGCCAACAACTAACCAGCTGAAGCATAAAGTCCGGTTGCTCCTCGACTCCAGCCACCATGTTTCCGCTAATCAGCTGCTCACGAAGCGGCGAAGCGACTCGCGATTCGGTACCGATCGCCCTTAGCGTTCGTCGGAAGAAGCGAGCCACATATGCTGTCGCTGTATTGACCTCGGGTCCCGAAGCTCTGGTGTACGCCACCAAGACACGTTGGAGCAGGGTAATGATAAGTGATTTCTGAGTGACTGATGCAAGGTGGAATATCTGCGTCGAAATCAGATATGATATTCAGTCGGCCTAAGCTTGGTCCCAGTGGCTGGCAATTCATGCTCACCTTCCTGAGAAGTACACACATTGCCGAGGCCATGCATGAGCTGGTATCCTGCATGATTTCCAGGTCACCATTGTCCGCCAAAATATCGATCTCGTCTGCTATTCTTGAAGCATCGGAGAGACAGGCGTCGATCCGCGCAGGATCCGTTGGAGCCACTTCGAGTCGATGCCTTTTGAGGATTAGCATGAAATCGAGAACCGCCCAGAGTCCGACATGTTCTTTCGCGTAGACGAAGCCTGGTGGCGGCACTGTCTCCGGACGCGTATGTATTCACTTCGATCAGTCTCACATCTTTGTCCCTTGGGTGGGTCGAGCACCCCGTTCGCAAGGCTCACACTCTTTGGTCCACCATTTTCTGACCGACGACTCGCACTGCGAGTGCACACTTTCTAAGGCGGCCTCGGAATAAGCCGAAAAGGTAACGTCCGATTCACAGATGGCTCGCCATTGATCTTTCAGCTTACACAGCCTGCATTCACATATGTGGGAATCAGCGAAGGGAATTAGCGCATTGGGTAGGCAACTGAGTTGGTAGAACGGTACTCACTCGATCGACGAAGCAAGGTGCATGTCCACTGATGGTCCGAGGTAAAGATGATCTCTTGCCCAACTGTCGGCCTAAACGGAAGCTGTCAGAGACATACCTTTCGAATGGCTGATAGGCACTCACATCCTTGATGTGACTCAGCTGGATTGTCGTCGGTAGGCCGTACATCTGACTCAGTCTGTGGAGACGTCTTATCAGCCGCAGTCTGTTGAAGCGAATGGCAATGCTCACCCTCGATCGAAGCCTTGGAACCCCGAAACATCAGCTTATATAGCACACTCTTGAGATATGATACGTACAGAATAGACCTGCAAGCGACTCGTCAGCATCACTTCTCACGTCTGAGCGTCAGAGACGTATCACTCACACATCCAGGTCCTCTCAACGTTCTAAAAGCTCAACAGCGACTTAGCAATTGACAAGCCACAGCTGCACTGGGAGAAACAGCTCACTAGTATCTTTCTAGCCGCCAGCTCATCTTGGGGTAAGGGCTCGGTCCTGGGTATATGCCAATACAGCTGATAACCTATTCTCAGTGCGATACCAATCTTCCTCCATGCCGAAGTATCTGCAGGGTTCTTCCAGTATGTCAAGATCATGATGGCCTGCACTACTCCCACTTCCGATAATCCGCTTGTGATGGCTCGGTCGAGTAGAGTCTGAGCGTGGGCAAGAAGCAGATTGTGCAGATCTGAACGGCCAAAGCGCGCGGCCATGGCTAAGACGGTGCTGAAAAGGACGGTAGATGTGCTTCGCAAGTACTGGACAGTGTGTACTTCAAAAGATGGGAAGTGAGCGAGCAGCGTCTTGCCGACTTGTTGCGTTATGACTCACATTTCGCGTCCAGTACAGCGACCAGAGGGTTCAGGCGATCATGGAATCTGGTTACACGTCAGCCTCATCGACACACGCCTGGATGGACCGAGCTCACTCACAGTTGAACCATGGACATAGCTTCGATCTCGCTTAGGATCATCAAGCTCACTGAAATATCAGTATCGATCACTGCGTCTCCAACACTCACCAGGATCGTCACGGTTCATAGCACTTGGACTTCCACTGCGCTCCCTCCGCATCGTTCTAGCGGGGTAATTGACGAAGAACGGTGCATTTGGCCCGCTGACCTGGAGAGCCGGATCTGCAGGATCCAGGTACTCTGACAGGTCCAGATCCTTGTTGGCCCCCGAGCCTTCAGCTTCGATGGACTGTCGTGGCGAAGTCAGCTCGACATGAGGGATAGGTTTATCCTTGGTGTAGGCGGACATCGAGGGATCACTATTCGCCCCAAACGGCTGAGTAGGGTCGATGTTCATCATGTTTCCGTTCATGGACATGTCGGGTCCAAGGGACGACGTCGAGCCGTTGCTCGCGAAATGAGGTATACGGCTAGTCTCGACGATAGGGCTGATCAGGCCCAAATTGCCGTTGCTGTACGTATCACCATTGGAAGTAGGTCGATCTGGCGGAGTACCCTCCGATCCGCCTTGGCCGCTTGGATACCGTCAATAATGCATCGCGTCGCCGGTAGTGGTAGCCTGACGGAAACTCACTCGTTGGTGCTGGTCCTTCGTGGCCGACCGCGCTTCTTATTCACCGCTGGAGGCGTACATGCTAACCCGTATCGCACTACGCGTCCATGAGGCAGATATGAGCGCTTCGTTGGAACCGCGACACTCCCTCTGACTCATGCTTACTCACGACATCTCATACACGCGTAGTCGAGGCCTTGATTTCGAAGACATCGCACCTGTGAACGGGTCAGCCAAATTCCGTGGTACATCAACTCACTTTATTGGCCCTACACGCTGCACATCTGTCCATGGTGTTGCACGAAGAGATTCATTCAGCTGAGTTGTCCTCAACGATTGACTAGAGAAGCGGCACTGACGCAAGCTTTGAGCGAGACGGTCCGATCCCATTCTGTGGAGAAATCATGTTTGGAGCCATGATCGGCATAGGCTGAAGAGTGTCCATCTTGACGGAGTCCGGCCGGACAGCAGGAGTTTCCAGGAAGCCTTTCGCAAGCGATGGCAAATTATACGAGTGAATGCTATTAGAATAGATCAACACAAGCGGAGCAGCAGTTTATCTCATGTCTGTCCGGGTATATGAGCAGCCTTTGCTATTGGATCTCTGCTTTGATTCCTGACCATGCCATAGCATTCCCCCGCGTGATCAACATTCCGTTATTGCTTGTCGGCTCTGAGGACCTGGAGACGGCCCGACACAGGAACAGGAGCACCTCGGGGCTCAGGGTCTAGACGTGCGTGACTGGTCTGACCGTAGAAGCACTCGTGGGAAAGGAGAAACGAATAGGCTCCTCGGCTCCCAGGAGTGTTAGGCGCACGGGGCCTGGTACACGTGCTATACGAGCTGACGGCGAAGACCGTCGTGTACCTCGCCTATCTCTTCGTATATGATGCCAAGGCTGACTGTGATGCGATGATGTTCGTATATTTTCAGTTCGTGTGACGACGATCTCGATTATTCATCTGAAACCACTCGATCAAGGCGAAGAAATAGTCATGATGCTATCGGGCAAGTCAGATCATAACTTACTTATATAGTGAGGTGATCATCCGGATACTGGTCATGAACAATCATCGTGTTCACTCATTTTTGTTGTTCGATTTGTAGCGGACCCAAGATGGAGCACGCCGACCAAGTCGAGAGCGGTCGCTTCGTCGCCTCTTACGCTCGTCCATTGACAAGCCATAAGTCGACCCTGCCCAATGTGTTCTACCTCCTCTCATTCGCTCCACCTTGTCCATCCGTCTTCAGGCATCCCTCTGCCTTCTTCGCCCATCCCGTGGTGTTATATGCGATCGGCACCATCGCCGCTCTCGCAGCAGGTGTCGGTTTGCCTGCGTTCGACATCATCTTCGGCTACTGGACCAATGGTATCAACAGCGATGATCCAGCTATAATAGTAGCCAGAGGTAATGAGACCGGATGGCTCATGACTGTAGTGGCAGTCGCGACTTGCCTCTGCTTCTTCGTATTTTCTGTATGCTGTGAGTGCGCTACGAATTTATTTATGTCTCCAGAATAAGAATACGGGCTGACATAGTGCGGAACACAGTTGTAACAGCAGGAGTGAAGCTGTCCAATGCTTTGAGAGAACAATATCTCTCTGCAGTACTGGTCCAAGATCAAGCGTTCTTCGACCGAGTCGGTCCTGGAGAAATCGTGACCCGATCCAGCAAAGATATCGATTCGATCCGTACGGGCCTCGGAGAGAGATTAGGCTATCTGATCTGGTCCTTCAGCACTATCATCAGTGTAAGTCCTCAACTACCCCCCTTCGTCGCCATCTTCTCCTTTTTACTAAGTACCTTACTTTGCAGGCCTTTGTCTCGGCTTTCGTTCATGCGCCCCGTCTCGCCGGTGTCTTGTTTGTCCTGATACCCTTCACGATGTTTGTCTTCACCGGTCTCGGATACTGGTCCGACAGCGTATCTCAAGCAGGCGACCAGATCGACGGAAAAGCAGCCACTATGATCGAGCAAATCCTCTCTTCGGTTCGAATCGTACAATCTTTTGAATTAGGGCCCCGACTTCTGTCAAAATTGGAATATGATATGCTGCGACCCCTTCAAAGACTTGCACGCAAGAAGACCGCCGTAAAGGGCTTGGAACTCGGGACAGCCTTTGGTGCTGGATTCTTGGTCTATTCGATGTGCTTCTGGTATGGTGGGATTGAAGTTACGAGGGGCCGATCTGTCGGCGACGTAATGACCGTGAGTCTTCAGTCCGCCAGAGCGAATGAAACCGGGCTGACCGATCGGCCAAACAGACATTTTACAACTACGTCAACCTTTTCTTCGCGTTCGCTGGAGTCGTCCCGCATCTGGTAGCAACAACGACTGCTATCCACGTCATCGGCAATCTCCGAACCCAAATCGAACGAAAGCCGCCCATCGATGTCCGAGACGAATCTGGGATCCGCTTAAACCGTGAATCGATATCATGGAAACCGTCTTTCCAGCTTGATGGAGTCACGTTCGCTTATCCTTCTCGTCCTAGCAATAAGGCGCTGGATGACGTCTCGGTCGATATCCCTGCAGGCGACTTCACGGCCTTTGTAGGACCCAGTGGAAGTGGCAAAAGTACGCTCGCATCGCTCTTACTCAGGCTCTACGACCCCGAAAGCGCTACCAAGGTGACCGACGCAGATAGAGCGATCCTCAAACAGGTCAAAGGAGAAGATGTTGAACCAGAAAGCGACGAGGACGTTGTCAAGGGTACCGGAATCGTACGTTTCGCCGGTCACGATGTTAGGGACTTGAATGTCACTTCTCTCCGTCAACAGATCGCGGTTGTACAACAAAACCCCCAGTTGGTCAGCGGTACTGTCTTTGACAACGTTGCCATCGGACTCACCGGTACTGATCTCGAGTATCGACCGGATATTGACGATCGCGATACTTCGCCTGAAGCCAAAGCCCGGTTCGAAACAATCAACCGTCGCGTAGAGGATGCACTACGAAAGGCTCAAGCTTGGGATTTCGTCACTCAGCTTCCGGACGGTATCCAGACTGTCGTCTCAGGCGGACGTACGGGTGTCCTGTCTGGCGGGCAAGTTCAGCGAGTCGCCATTGCCCGAGCCCTCGTTCGTCAACCTCGATGCCTTCTTCTCGACGAAGCCACCTCTGCCGTTTCCGCCGATACCGAAATTCAAATCCAAGAAGCGCTCTTGAAGGAACAGCGAGAAAGGGGTATGACACTGATCGTCATCGCTCATCGCTTATCCACGATTGTTTCAGCAGATCGCATCGTCGTGATGGCTGCCGGTCGAGTTGTCCAGATTGGAACCTATGATGAACTCCTCGATCCTTCGTGCCCCGATCAGACATTCCGATCGCTCGCTTTGCCGAATAAGGACGACGCCAAGACCGTAACGCCTTCATCTGCCGCTACTAGCGTCTTCAACTCTCCCTTGTCCGAGGCGCCCACGCAGATCGCGTCTGACAAGACGATCGAGATCTACAAACCCCTACCACCAAGCATCCGATCGACTCGACAAGCTTTCTCGCACGTGCGATCCCTCTTCCTTATCGGCATTGTTCTCGGTCTGGCAGGTGGAGCGACGTTTGTGATTATCGCATGGCTCCAAGGGCGTGCCATCGTCGCCTTGAGTATCCCCGACTTCTCTCAGATGAGGTCTGCCGTCAATCGATGGGCGTTATGGTTCCTGATCACCGCTATCGTTGCTATGGTTATCCTCACGATCCACGGTTTCGCTTTGGAATACGGTGGCGAGAAGCTGGTCTGCGAGCTTCGTCTGGAGTCGGTGCGAGCTTTAATTAAGCAAGAGATTGCTTATTTCGAACAAAAGGATTCCGGCAGCGGAACCCTCACCGCTGCCGCCAGTCAAAACCCCGGCAACGTCGGCAATTTCTTTGGCTTGATTCTCGCTCAGATCATCAGCAGTACCACCAATTTTGCCGCGACGTTGATCATGTCTTTCGTTCTCAACTGGCGACTGGCGGTCATGGTCCTTCCTGCTCTTGCAGCGACCACTTCATTGGGATATACCAACTTCAAGTGCCAAGAAATATTCGAGCACGGTCTCACCAAGACAATGGACAATCAATCGGAGTTTGTCGCTGAGGCGGCCAACTCGGTATTGCTACTCAGCGCTCTCTCGCGAGAGGCAGAGACCGTACGGCAGTTCAACGTCCGATTTGCATCTAGGCCGATCCAGTACAAGTGGCTCACCTGGTCTGCGATGACAATGGGCGGCACGCAAGCTATGATCCATTTCTTCGCTGCTCTGATTTTCTGGTGGGGCGCAAAACAGGTCGCCGCTGGCACCGTAGTACGTTCCTTTTTCGTTCATCTTTTTGGGACTTCGCTGATCGAGCTCGACAGGCAAGGGCCGATCTGTTCACGGTACTTGAGGCGGTTGTGATTGCCATCTACACATCTGCCAAGATTTGGACTTATACCGGTGATTTTACTCGAATGAGAAACTCTTTGAAGACCATCGAGGTAAGCCTTGCTTCGAAAAAGAGATAGCCGCTTCTTGTGTGATCTGACAGGAGAATGCCACGTAGTCGTGGATTACTCGTGAACCTCAAATCGCTTCATCCACGGAAGAAGGCCAGAAAGCCGTCGCATACCCCGACGACAAGTCATCGCAGGGTATTGAGTTGTGAGTTTTTCCTCCCTTGCCTGTGAGAGCTGTCACTTAGTCTCCGTGTCACGATTCGCAGTAAAAACGTCGAGCTGCGTTATCCAAGCAGACCTCAGGTCCTCTCGTTGGCGTCGGTCAGCATGCATATGGAACCCGGCAAGAGTTACGCCTTCTGCGGTACAAGTGGAGCTGGTAAAAGCAGTGAGTGCGGCTTCCTAGATCCTGAATAAAACCATTTCAGTGCTCCTGGCTGATTCGGTTTCCGTGATCATTCCAGGTATCTTGGCTGTCCTTCAACGATTCTACGATATCACCGCCGGACAAATATTGCTCGACGGTCGAGACATCCGCGAGATGGGTGTAAACGAACTGCGGAGCCAAATGGGCTATGTCAGTCAAGAGCCGATCTTGTATGACATGTCTATAAGGTGGAATCTGATCGTGAGTGAAGGGCAGACAGGATCCGGCCGAGACATGTGATCCCAGAACTTGACTGACTGAAGATTTGTGTATATGTGATACTCGTATTGTACGCAGTCCGGCGCCCAGTCGCCTGAGAAAGTCACCGAGGCGGAGCTCGAGCACGCGTGTCGACAAGCATGGTGAGCTATCTCTCTCCGTACCATCGTGCAAGAGCAACAAGTATCTTATCATACCTGAACC